>CM054382.1:20717500-21917500 GCA_028858755.1 Ara ararauna | reverse complement strand
ATGACCTACTCTTATCTCAGAAAATTAGTTTGCAAAATTAAAGAAACTAAAACAAAGCCTCAATTACTTAATTCAGGGAAGTAAAACACAGCTCCCCCTCTACACCAGACATACCAGAAGAAAACGGACAACACTGGCATTTCAAGGTTTGGAATGTGGGATAACACATTTTTTCTGCGTTACTGAAAACTGTAAAGAGTTGCAATTTATCAGCAGGATACCTATTTAAGTCTGTACAGTGATTTCTCAGGATCCTCCAAATTACAACAGTTATTCGTCATAATGCATACCCCACAGTAACTTCAAGCATTTCTAGACATTCCTTATACTTTACTGACATGTCTTTACTCTAGGAAAGTTCACCAGAAAGAAGAATGCAAATAGTTTTGATCATGTCAGGAAGATTATTAAACATGGTAACATGACAAGTATGAGCCAGTTCTGGCCTAATATGCACACTCATATGTCACTGCAAAAAAATAACTCTTCCGTTTTCAGTATGACCAAATCAGTGGAATATTTTTGTAATACAATGTTACTCAATTTTAATTCAACAAAACAATATTCTTTTATTTCTTTTTAAAAATGCGCACAATGGAAATTCAGGGACAAACAATAAATTCACTCCCTTTCTCCACGATATTTAGAACCATTTAAAACAGGATTCAAGAAAGACTGAAGCATCACTTAAACATTCAAAATTCAAATCCATTGCTTTGTGAATTATCTTTTCTACAGGCGTTGACTGATTTGTGGAAAAAAAAAAAAAGAAAAAAATTTAAGAAAAGGTAAGACCTGAAAAGAAAAAAATCCATTTACCCATAAAGTAGCATTTGTAGAGACATTCCTTAAACATAGTTTGCTTACTGAAAAAAGAAAAAATAGCTTTCAAACAAAAAGTAGTTCAACTGCATACAAGCAATTTGGAGAGGCAGAAAATCCCAATTTATAATCATCTGGAGAAGAATACAGTGAATCTTCAAAATGAAATCATACACAAAATTACAGATAACCAAAAAGCCTCAAAGCAACTGGAGATAACATGACTAGCAACAACTGATCTCAAACAAGGTTTTAGCTTCTTCATAAAGAACAGAGGAAAGTATTGAACACGTTAAAATACTACACATTAAATACTACTCAGTATGGCAAAATGACAGTATTTACATGAGCCAGGACTTAAATAATTCAAGTCCACTAGATGACATACCACGTAGTATAGATAACTGTCTTAAATCCACTCCTCGTTTTTAGCATAGGAATTGCGTATCAGAAACACCAAATTGAGTAATGAAGAAAATTTAAAAGGCACCAAGTATTAAAACTGGATGCATCCTACCAATGTATTTAGAATAGAAATACAGAAAATAACCTACGAGTAGAACACTGTGTACGATTAAAAAAAAAAAAAAAAAAAAAAAAAAAAGAGAAATCCCAGGCAAAAAAAAAATTGCCATTTACTTCATACTGAGTTATGTGTGGATCAGCAAAATAATTCTGTAAAACATTTAGCTAAATTGATACTTTTAGTGAATTCAGCACAAGGAATTGTTTCAAAGAGATCACAGTTTACGTTTTAATATATGTTTACCAGATGTCAATTATTGTTCTTCCCACAACAAAACCAAACAGAAACCCCAATGATGACACGAAGAGAAACCAGAAGAAATTTCGGTTATGTGGCAACAGACTGTTCATGCAGAGTAATTATACTAGGAATAGAGATACAGCTGTTGGCTTTGTTTTGGTTTGGATTTTTTTTCCCCACAAGGAAAAACTATGATCAGAAGTTGCAAGAAAAATAAAGTCATTAAGCTTAACTATTTAGAAAGCTAAATACATATCTGAAGGAAGATCAACAATTCACATAATCTATTAAAAAAAAGTTATTACTTTCCATATAGGTATTTGAATTTTTCTTACAGTCAGAAAAATAAAGTCTTTAAGACTTGAAATTTACATACAAGATACAAACATTCACCATCATTTTTGAAGAAGCTCCGTTTTAAACAGGTTGTTAAAAGCTACATCTTGAAACTAAGCTGCTTTAATGCACTCTGAATATAATTCACAGACACCTTCTGTAGTTTGAAAAAAACCCCAACACACACATTACTTGCAAGCATTGTAATTACTTTTATTTTCATAATAAAGTTTGTGTGCAAACTTTAGTTTTGCTTTGTGTGCTGGTTTTAGGTGGGATAAAGTTAATTTTCTTCATATTAGCTGGTACAGGGCTGCGTTTTAGATTTATGCTTGAAACAGTATTAGTAGTTCACAGCTGTTTTTCTTACTGTTGACCAGTGCTTACACATAGCCAAGGCCTCTTCTGCTCATCCCACCACCCCACCAGTGAGTAGACTGGGGGTGCATAAAGAGAAGACATAGCTGGGATAGCTGACCCAAACTGACCCAAGAGATATTCCAAACCACATGGCATCATGCTCAGCAATTAAAAGCTGGGGGAAGAAGAAACTCTAAACCCATTTTTTAAGTAATGGCATTTATCTTCCCAAGTAACCATTACATGTGGAGATTCCTCCCAAGTAATCATTACTCCTGGAGATGGCCTGCCAACGGGAAGTGGTGAATGAATTTCTTGGTTTGCCTTGCTTGTGTGCACAGCTTTTACTTTACATATTAAACTGTCTTTATCTCAACCCACAAGTTTTCTCACTTTTATTCTTTGAATTCTCATCTCCCATCCCCAAGCAGCTGTGTGGTGCTTAGTCGCTGGCTGGGGTTAAACTGTAATACTTGGATAACAAAGCAAATGCACTGTCATTTTAATAATGTATCTGGTAGTGCTGTACACCAATACAGCAGCCAAAACAAAGGCAAGACTGCATATTGCGACCTGCTCTAGACACACTTTTGCCACAATTTACAGAACTTATGTTTCAGTTTTTCAAGGAAAGATGTAAACTGTCTTTTCAGCTAACCGTTAGATCTTAGAAATAATACAACCACTTTACCAAAAAACCCACACTTTTCTTACCTAGAAACAATTTCTTCCTTCAGCCATCGTGAGTTATACTGTAGTTTCACCAACCCCCAGAAGCAGGAATACCCCACTCTGGCCTGGTTTTGGGCTTTCCTTGTTTTGAAGAGTTTTAGAATTGTTTGTGTTTAAGCACAAAATTTAAAACTTTGCCACAGGCCTTCATGTGTTGCACAACACGATTGCATACCATGGCTCCACAGCATGGCAGCTACGGTGGCACTACAGCAGCTCAAAAACTGTTAAGAGCCACAGTGGCTCTAATAGGAAATCTGGAGGCTGATAAGAGATTTGTGCAGGAGCTCTATGGAAGATATGAGGCATGTGTAGAGAAAGCTTAACCATTTCCCCAGATCCTTCTGTTGAACTGCCTTGGTTTGGGGAAAAATAACTTGTTAGGAATTGGGGGGGGAGGGAGAGGGTGGAATTTGTGTAAGAATCAAAGAATGAACAACTACCTTAGTCTCTACTGAAATTAACAGTATTTTTGGTTCTGTAATGGTAAGTTTATGTTTCTATTCAGCAGTGAGGATAAAAATTAATGATGTTACTTCATGAAGTTGAATATAATTGAGTGTACATCATAGTTAAAAAAACTGAAAGCAGTTTTTCCACTATGCTTACTTTTAAAAGACAAACTAGAAGTTTGATGGTTTATAAGAAGTAATAGCGTAAGGATAAATTTGCTTACATCCACACTGGTTCTATGAATTCTGCAATAAGTGAATATTCACATTGCACTAAGTCTGTAATACAATTTATTTTTAAAATTTTGCTATTTCTTCACAAGGCAACTTTGGCCAACCTATATTTGCAAGTGTCTGATGCACACAGTCATCATATTCAATCATGAATTAGATACAACACACAGATCCTACCTTCCAGGTGATTCCTATTTAAAATACTACTTTCCATTAAAGGAGTTGAAGAGAATATCAGCAAGCTTTTTTGTTGCTTTTACCTGAATAAGCTGTTCATGTTTATATAAAATATAAACATAATATAAAAAAAATCTTTATATAAAAATGTAGCAAATTTTCATTGTAGATCAGATTTTATTCTACTAAAAAGTATTTGCCTTTATTGCAGAAAAGGATTACTAGAAAAGGGAAAGAAAAACCCAGACCTATCAGAAGTTAAATCTTAAACATTTACATTTCCAGTTGAACAATTCTTTCCTCAACCCTCACATATAGGTTGTTTAATTCAAATGTGAATTCAGATTAAAAAAATGGAAAACTTAATTACTGACTAATTTAGTGGGATGCTGCAAAAAGTAAAAATATTTTAATACCCAGAAAAAGATGTAAACTGTACAGAATAGTAAGTCAGCTGTCCTTTCATTTGCTCTATGAAGTAAAATGGCAAAAGTGGCTGAATTCTTCAGAGTACATGCATGCAACTGTTTAACAAATGTGGATAAACAAGGTTAACAAGAAAGCTATAAAAAATGCAAATACTGAGTTAGGATTACAATAAGTAATCTATACAAAACTGTGCTGGTTTACGACTGTTCACAAACTTGTAACAAAAGTATATCATGCTATGGGTTAAAGCACCACCTGAAAACTTCCTACAGCAAATGCTGCAAGTCAGTTGTGACAATAGGCAGTTTGTAAGCAACACCACTTTAAGAATAATCCATACTTCAAATAAGCTTCCAGCTAAAATCCCAATCTAATAAAAATTCTTGTAATCCACAAATCACAATCTCTAGTAGATGATTGCAGTGAATTTTCTATTAAAAATCAAAGATCAAGCTTTACATTCAGTGCCTGTTTACGTTTCGGTGCTCCTATATTAATTAAACAATACAGAACTTTATGTATGGAACACCGAAGAGTTTAGAAGTTATCTCTGCTTCTATACCTGTTAGTCCTAACAGTGACTTAAACAGTCACAGTAGTGTTACATGAAAGGCTTGAGGAAAAAACTGTCAATACTTCGCTTTGTGCCTTCCAGTGATAACCAGACAGTATCAGTTAGATGCGTTGAAATTCTACTTATTTTTTTATTTAAAAATAAAATCTCATTCTTTACATGATGTCATGCAGGGTTCCTTTCCTGGAAGCAGCTGATTTTTAGAACAAGCTTACAAGTCTCACTCCCATGCCAGTATTTGCCCTCATCAATACTGCAGAAGCTGTACCATAAGACATTTTATATATCTTAATTATAAATACAAGCAAACTTCTCAGCAGTCAGTTATCAATTCTGGAAAACTGGCACCTCTTGTAAAGAATGCCTTGCATCTTGTTGTTGCAATAGCTGCATAACACAAAATTATCCATTCCTTATGTGTTTCTCAAGTAAAGCCTCAGAATAGAGTGGTATGTAACACATTATGCAAAGGAGAAGAGTTCCTTCAAATTCGTGTATTTAAGACACTTCATTTCCAACTGAGGGAAGCTATTCCAACCTACAGTACCCATTACCAAAGCTGATGAATACTTTCCTGGAGAACACATTAAGAGTGTTTCAACACACAAACCTGACATTATGTTGCCCAAAAAATATTTTCCAGGATATGCTTATTCACAAAAATTTACAAAACTCTGCAAAACATTTTTCATCCAGCAAGAAGTGATAGGCAACTTTACCACACCCTGGAAAGTAAAGGTAAAGGCTGCCTCACTTCCCACCAATTTGACCTGCTTCGCTCTCAGCAGCACCTTCCCTATGATAAACAGCAAGCAAAGTGCTTGTTAAGTTCATGTCCACAGATTTTCATCTCTTCAACAGATATGTTTGACAGCATCAGGGCTCATCCACAGCTTATCAAGAAGCTGACAGGAATCAAGGCTCTTAAATTAACTCATGCTGGCCACTGCCTTTGATTCACCTCACAAAAGTAAATGCTGCAATTGTGCCACAGAATAAATTTGCCCTACAAATTATGAAGAAACATACAGAACTCTTTTCTGGCCACCTAGAGCTACACTCAGCACGTTGGAACCAGTGTTCAAACCAAAACCGTAGGCTGTATGAAATACAGCCAAAACAAATCATTTCCAAAGAACTTCCAAATACACTTAGCAAAGCAAAGCAGTTCTGATTTTCTTACTTAAGTGGAGTTGCCTACTTCACTGTGCTCAGGAGCAACTTCACGGCAAAATGGAAGACACACTGTGCCCTAAGTCTGCTCAGAAGCAACTGTAAACTTACTTTGAAAACAAACCTAAGAGCTGTACATGGAGAGATTGAAGGGCATTCTACTTAAAAACATGTTTTTAATTAAGTGGAGTTCATAAATGCATTTTCTAGAAATTAGTCAGGAGGTGAAATTGCTGCAGGGCAAAGCCTGCAGCACTGCTTTTTGAGCATTAGATATTTCTTGGCCTCTCAACTAGAGAAACAGCAGATGTTTATAACAGTAATTATGCAGTGATGCTTTCAAATGTATCTGCAAATACTCTTTTTATCAAACATCAGACAAAGGCAAGGATAGTTCAGTAGTTCGTCAAAACAATTCCAAGTCCAAACTTACACATTAGAGGCGTACTTGGAGTTCCCTCAGCAGTGTGAATACACAAAATACAAAGCTCCCCATGTAAACAGAATATGTAACAGAAGCAACTGAGTGGTGCTATAGAGTAAAACAGTTCTCTATAAATTTTCACCTACAAATTTATGCAACATTAAAGCACAAATTTCTGGCCTGTGAACATAACCAGTCCTCCCAATTAAAGATTATAAAATATGCAATTGCTGAAAGAGAATACTGTTCACGTATTTTTCACTCCATTTTCAGACTATGAAACACCTATTTCTAATTTTTACCAACAGGAAAACAAAAATGATATGTACTTCCCATGGGAACACGACGTCGCATGAATCAGTTTTTGACAGTGAAAGGGCAACAACATTAACGTTTATACCCACTATCTACTAGACACTAAGAAACTAATCACCGATTCCCATAGCTGCTTAGGAATGTATGTATTACTGGAGGCGCCATAGGATTAAAGCCAAACACTTAACTGTAAGCAAGAGATAAATCCACCAGAAAGCATCTATCTACCTTTCAGCATGCCACCCCGCCTTGCTTCCTGCAGGATAGCTGCTTGCTTTCACCGTTCGCTGCCAAGCAGACAAGTTCCCTGCCAAGCAGACAAGTTCCCTGCCTAGATGAGAAAGGCAAGAAGGATGGAGAAAGAGTTAATGCCTTGGGGCACAGCAGCACCGTGGAGGAAGACAAATCGTGAAAACTATAACGAAGAAAGATGTAAAGAAAGACTACGAGACTACGTGAGATAACGAAACGCCTCCTGCCCAGAATCAGAGACCCTCTCCTCAGCCTGCCCAGCTGATACCTTTACATAAGTCGCTGTTAGTGAAAAGCGGAGGGCCCAGCCGTTCCGCTGCTGCTTGAGGCCAGCTTCCCGGGAGCCCCGCTCCCCTGCCCACAGGCACAGCTGCATGCGCCCGGCACGCCGCCAAAGGACACCCCAGCCACAGCGAAGGGCCCAGGGAGGACACTCGGCAGGGACGCGGCTGCCAGCAAGGCGCCCGCGGGGCCCGACCCGCCTGTGGCAGGCGAGGGCGGCTGTGCAGCACCAAGGAGAGCAGGCGGGGGCCCACCCGCTGGCTGCCGGCGCCGTCGGGCGCGCTTACCTGCAGGACCAGCGGCTCGGGGTTGAAGGCGAGAGTAATGAGGAGCTGCATGCGCTCCGAGTCCTTCAGGTTGCGCAGCAGGAAGCTGCCCGAGTCCTTGGTCTCGGCGTAGCGGCGGACCAGGCGGTCGAGCAGGCGCTGCGAGGGGCAGTGCACCAGGTCCGACCAGCCCTCCACGGCGTCGGGGGTGAGGAGCCGCACGTCGCCGTTGAGGCTGGCGAACTCAGTCGCGTGCAAGGCCTGGAGGAGGTCGCAGCGGCCCCTGCCGGTGGCGCGGCGGCAGATCTTGGTGTCTATGTCGGCGAGCTCCTGCGCGGAGCCCAGGCGTTTGAGGACGACGCGGCGGCTGCCCTCGCGGGGCTCCCCGTACCGCGCAAAGTAGACGTTCTTGACATTGAAGAAGTCGAAGAGGCGCAGGCGGCCCCAGCTCTCCAGCCGTAGCTGCCCATTGAGGAACTTGCGGCACCAGCTGGTGCCCCAGCAGGCCGGGCACTTATTGAGCTGCAGGAAGCGCCGCTCCGACAGCTCGTTGCGCTGCAGCGAGGCCAGCAGCGAGTGCGTGTTCAGCACCAGCGCCGCCGCCAGGCTGCCCAACACCGCCAGCTTCACGTAGCGGTACAACCGCCCCAACTTCAGCGACACCAGCCGCAGCATCGTCCCGGGCCGGCCCGGCCGGGCCCCCCGCCCTGTGCCGAGCTCGCTCTCGGCCGCGCCGCAGCTCCGGCACCAATAAACTCTCCGCCTCGCCGCTCGCCCGATAAAAGGCAGCCAAGTTACTGAGGGGACGGCGGGGAGGGGGAGGGGAGGGGACGGGAGGAGGCGCCAGCAGCCCGCCGGCCCGGCCGGCCCCGCCTCCGGGGGCGGGGCTCCGTCGCGGCTCCCGCCGCCGCGGAGGTGTGCGCGAGCTGCCCGCCCCCGCCTCGGGAGGGGAGGGGGGGGGGGGGGTCCCTCCTCCCGCCGCTCCCCCCGCCCACCCGGGGAGGGGTCTCGCGCGAGCGCCGGCGGCCGCGGCGGTTGGCTGCACGTGACGCGGAGAGGTCGCGTGCGGCCCGCGCACCCCCCCGCCCCTCCGCCTCGGAGCTGGAGGGAGGGGCCGCCACGCGCGCGAGGAGGGCGGGGCTCGGGAGGTCTGCGCGCCACAGCGGGGAACAGGAGGGGCGGGGGGCGGGGCGAGCTGCCCTTCCCGTCCACTCCCCCAACGGCGCGCGTCGGGCTCCTGAGCCGTCCGGGCGGGGGGCGGCGGGGTCTGCCGCGGTGGCCGCCGTGTTCGCCCCGCGGCGTACGGTGGCGATGGTCCTGAGGTGCCGCTGTGCCTCTTGACTGGCGGGAGCGACATCGTTGCCGCCGGTGCGGTTCCCATCACCCCACGTGGCCAAGCCCGCCCCTCGCTGTCCTTTCAAGGCCCGCCTGCCCGACTTCAAGGGTGGCCGTCGCTCGCCCGGCGCTATGGCCCGGCGCGGCGGAGGCGGCGGCAGAGCTGCGCCGACCTGTCGCTAAGCGGCTGATCACTGGCGCGCGTCGCGGCGCCGTGGCAGCCGCGCACCCAGGCGCGGCGGGACCCGGCCTCTCGTCCTCGAGAAAGGCACAGCCCGTGCGGTGCTGGGCTGGCTGGTGCCCGGTGGGCTGCGGGGGCTGCGGCCCTGCCTTCCGTCCCCGGTTTACGGTGGTTTCCATCAGGAAAGCAGCACAGTACTGAAGTGCCTGCGGAACACCTCACGCAACTCTGTGTAATTTGCACACAACTGATGCACTGAATTCAAGTGCATAAGCCAGTTTGGTTCGCTGGGGCCGTGGGAAGGGTTTTCTGGTTTCAAATTCCAGTGCTGGCAAGGGATAGTTCAGGTGTTCTATAACGCCTTGGTTTTATTGTGGGACTACACCAATTCTTTGATGTGTGTTCATCCCATCCCAAATACTGGGGGAAGAACCTACACATTGCGGCCACCAAGCCAAATGATGTAGTGTGCTCTGCAGGCTGCCGTCAACAATCTTTCCCTATCAATGTTACTGGCCAGAGATTAAGAACCATTCTGTAAAACAAACAGAACAGAGTGAAAGACATTAAGAAGAAAAAAGTAAAAGTCTTAATCTCTGTTTTTTTCAAGTCAGTGTGTGCTTTACCTAGTTAAAAACAACCTGCATATTACCTATTCAGTCTCAAATTTGCAGTGGGGAGATGATCATTGGGGGAAGAAGTGTAGCAGACTGGATAATTTCCAGTTATTTCATTTACATGATACATAAATTTTAATGCTTAGTATTTAGAATATTGGAAGTACATTTCTCTTCTTACATTAGCATGCAATTATCTCCAAATGTACTGTATTTTGACATTTATATCGCAGAATGGTTTGGGTTGGAAGAGACCTTAACAATCTAGTTCCACCCTCCTCCACCATGAAAAGGGACATCTTCCACCAGAACATGCTGCTCAAAGCCCTATCCAGCCTGGTCTTGAGCATTTCCAGGAATGGGGCAGCAACAGTTTCTGTAGGCAATCCATTCCAGTGTCTGACCACCCTCACACCAAAGAATTTCTTCCTAATGTCTAATTAAATCTATCTTTCAGTTTAAAGCCATTCCCCATGCCCTTGTAAAAAGCCCCTCTCCAGCTTTCTTGTAGGCCTCCTTTACGTAATGGAAGGCTGCTCTAAGGTCTTACATGAACCTTCTCCTCTCCAGGCTGAACAACCCAAACTGTTTCAGCCTGTCTCCATAGGAGAGGTGCTCCAGCCCTCTGATGATCTTTGTGGCACTTCTCTGGACTTGCTCAAACAGGTCCACGTCCCTCTTGTATTGGGAGCCCCAGAGTTGGATACAGTAGTCCAGGTGGGGTCTCACAAGAGCAGAGTAGAATAGAGGGGGAGAATCACATCTCTCAACCTGCTGGACATACTCCTTTCGATGCAGCCCAGCGTATGGTTGGCTTTCTGTGCTGCAAATGCGCATTGCCAGGTCATGTTGAGCTTCTCATCCACCAATGCTCCAAGTCCTTCTCTTCAGGGCAGCTCTCAGTCCATTCTCCACCCAGCCTGTATTTGTCCTGACCCACGTGCAGGACCTTGCATTTGGCTTTATTGAACTTCATGAAGTTTATACTGGTCCACCTCTCAAGCGTGTCAAGGTCCCTCTGGATGGCATCCCTTCCCTCCAGTGTGTTGACTGCACCACACAGGTTAGTGTCATCAGCAAATTTGCTGAGGGTGCACTTGATCCCACTGTCCATGTCACTGACAAAAATGTTGAACAGCACCAAACCCGTTTTCATTTGTGCACATACTCTTGATGCCCCATTTCAAATAGCAATAATAGATCCTGAAGGGTGAACTGATTTTTTTTGCTGGATGTAAACTCCAAACTCACTAGCCAAACACATTTGGTCTCCTTTACATGCTAGCAGTGTTTTTTCATCTAACAATATTTAGTCTGTAACTTACTAAGTCACTAAACAAATCAAAATATAAACAAATATACTAAATTAACATTTACTTCTACATTGCTTATTTCTCATGCTTTCTCATTTGCACAGTTATAGGGAAACAGCTTGATCCTTCTGAATGTGAACAGAATATTTTAATTTTTACTAGATGAAAACATTTTATAGTACAAAGAATCTTTTAAATAGTTTTAACTAATATGCTTTTCCAACAACAACGACGTGGTCTTAAGGTATTTGACATTGCAAATCCATAAACAAGTAAATCTGGTTTTAAACAGATCAGAAAACTTGTTCTGAGTTACATAAAAGTTGCTATTTCTGGGTTCATTTGTATTCACTGGAGATTGAGGTTGTTTCTGAGGGATAAAGGAAGGTGGAGGCTGCCTTTTTATGCACTGTGACTGTAGTTTCACAGACTTCTTTAATTTTGATAAAAGAAGTGAAGGAGACTGAAAGGAAGATAGAACTGATATAATTCGGAAGACAGAGAAGTGGAGAAAAAAAAACTGAGGCAGAGTTGATAGGAAAAAAGTAGAGGAAGGAGAGCCACTGAGTAAAACATGGTTAATTCTGCAAGAATGACAAATATACATTGTAGCACTTAAAAAGCCTGATATGTGAATGATCTATTTCAGGGGGAGAGGGGAATTCATTTCAAGGTGCAGGGTAATGCAAAATAAACTAGGTAATGCACTATGATGCACACATTTCCTGTCTTTCTGCAGTTGCCACCTTCTGACTAAGCTTCATAAAGAAAATTACAGCAGTTTTCCTGTGAAGGCTTCATTATATATGACAATATAATTCATCAAAGATTACAGTGACTGGAATGAAAATACAGGCCAACAGTGGAGTTCTCTGATGTACAGCAAGTTAGTGCAGTTACACAGGGCTTCTTTGCAGTACCTCAGCAATAGGGTCTCAGTTTGCTGTATATTGTGAAGTATCATTCTAACAGTTACCTATTATTGCTGGCTCCATATATGGATTTTTTACATCTCCCATAACAATGTTGTAATGGAGTTATGCACAGATGTTTAATAAAAGTGGACATAATGTATTCCCACTGTTTTCAGAGACATCAATAGGCTTCATGAAAATTGCAGACTGTATGGCTACAGAGACATCTTATACAACATCAAATTATCTAGTATATTGATTTGAAAGAAGATTTGAATAGATCCAGACCTTTTCTCTCCACAGGCAAAACAAACAACTGCCCAGAATTTAAACAGTTTAGAATGAAAAGATGATCCAGCAACTCTATGTAAAGGACTGATAACAGACTCTGGTTTACTAAGGCACTTCATTCCAAGCACTTCTATTCCAAACTGCAGAATAAGCAGCTGTCCAAAATGACAAGTGTCTCAAAATCTTTGCAGATACTGAAAATCATCTAGAGTATTCTTTTGGGTTTGTATTTGTTTGTTTTTAAATTGGCTAGAGATTCATTCCCCCATTCAATCGCAGAATCGCCTTGCCACTTTCAAAATAGAGATCATTGTCACTTTAACCAGGCAAGTCTGAAAGATGTGCCAGGAAGAGAAATCCTAAATTCTGCCCCTTTATAATCAAGAGTTTACATATTTCTGTTCACATGCATCAGACTGACTGCATACAGAGCCTGTGTCACAGGAATGGCCGGAGTGAGCAATGCCAAAGGTTTCTGAATATTTTGCCTTTTTATGTTGGGGGATATCCGCAGACTGGGAAAAACATTCAATATCCTCAGACATCTTTAAAATTTGATCTTTAGGCAGAAAAGAGAACATTCCTGAGGAAATATGGATATATGTCTGGGCTGTGTAAACTGTCCAGCCAACCATCTATTCCAGTTGTCTTAGATACCAAGAGGGAGGGACACCGCTTAAAGTTGTCTAAGGACATGTAGCATAACCTCTGTTCTGTGTTCTACTTGCTGCAGATTCAAAATCTATTTTACCATGTTGTACCACTTGCTGTACAGCAAAATGAAATTAGCATTGTGGTTCTGGGAAAATAACACGTAGAAGGTGGTTTAGTTTAATCTGTCATATGAGAAGTAGGAGGGAGTGTCCTTTAACCAGTACACAGTTGCAGTAAATTGGTATTTTAATTGCCTATGTACTAATTCCTGCTTAGGGTGCAAGCAAAAAAATGGAAAAAAGCAACAAAATTGCATTTTTTTTATAAATAAAACATCAAATTTTTAATTGGGGTAAATTTCATGCAGATAACATACTGCACATACTGCCGCATATCACAGAAATACTGGCTCTGGAGAATTTTTGCCCTGAGTAATTCGATGTTTTCCCTCAATTTCTTCTTCCTTTAATTGCTAAGTATTACACGCTTATAACAGCTGAACAGTGTTACAAGTAATTTTGCTGAATCAACATCCTAGCGAATGTGCTTGATCATCGTGATACATTTGCTGATTATAGTACTAAACTTGAATATCAAAAGCTGCAAAAATATTTTGAAGTTCTTTTTCTTTCCTTGCATCTTCAGTTATAGATTAAGGATGGTCATTATTTTTTGTACTTTAAAGTCAATGTCTATCTTTATTCTGATTTCATGCAGTACGGCCTTTATATTGGTGTAACAACAAGGTGGGAGTACTTATGTTATTTTGTGAAGTCTATTTAGTTTGTTTCTTGTGGAAATTTGAAATTTCCCAGTGAAAACAATGATTTTATTTTCATCTTCAAACCATTTTTACCATAAAGAGCTAAAGTTTTTTCAGTGCAGAATTTTGCTACTTTTATGTGTAGCTTGATTTTGTTCAATCAAGCCTATATATAAGTATTCTATGGCATTTGATAACATCTGATTATTTAAATGTATCATTCCTTAACATGGATTTTCAGGTTTGTCTGCTAGGAAGGCTTAGGGCTTTTTTTCCTTTCTTCCTATATACCACTCAATCAGTGTGCAAGTTTTGTGGTAATCCAAAATTTCATGGCATGGAAATCATTGGCCCATGAAAGTTATTCTTTTTTTCTTTGATTTTTGTATGTAAGTATGAACCTCAAGAATGCACCAAATTTAATAGATCATCATTAATTGGACACTGGCTTGGGGTTTTTGTGAGTTGTCCTGGGTCTGATGTTATCGATTTTAAAGGATTATTTACAAGTAATTATTCAGATTGGAAGAAAGGAACTGAAAACCAACTCTCTAATTTACTTTATCATGTTCCTTTGGTGGTGACTGTCCGTCTGTTAATAAAGCTATCTTATTGTAAACAGCATTAATGTGATTTCCTGTATTACAGATTTTTGCTATTGGCAACTTCTGCATTCTTCTTTAGTAAAGCTGCTATTATTATAAATGAATCTCTAAGTGACTATGGGAATGCATTGCTATGGTAACCATGATCCACAACAGCAGCTGCTTGCTTTTCTTTGCTGTTGCGTATATACATTAAAGATGAAAACGTCTCTTCTTTCAATTTTAATATCTTTAATGTGAAAAAGGATATCAGCATTTCAAAAGCTCCACATCTATGTCAGATGAAGCTAACCTATGAGTTAGGGTTATTTAGTCTTTTAGTTTCAGTCTTTGGGTTATTGAAAATTAGCTAAAACCTTAGCTTTAATGTGATTTTTATGCCATGAGAAATTACTGCACAAAGGGTAACACAGTGAAGTCCCTTCCATACTGTTTCGTCAGATCGAAAAGATGAGAAGATTTTCCAGTAATTCAGTTTAAAAAATGTCTTTATTATCAATACTCATCATTTTTTTTAGTAATTATAGTCAATAGTTATGAAGAAATTTTCCTCTCTTGCCAGCCTTTCTAGTACATAACTGGGACTTGTCTTCCAGCAGGCTTTTTTTTTTTTTCCTTTCTTTTTCTTTTCTTTTTTTTCTTTTTTTTTTTCCCAAATATCCTATACTCCAAGGACTAATATTCAGTCAGTTGTCCTTCAGTTCTACATTGTACTCTATTTTATGTTCTCAAACCATATTAAAAACTTTCTGAAGTCTTTTTTGGTTTCTTCATAAAGAAGTTCTTAATACCTACAAAAAGGAATAAAATAATCTTAAACTAGCTAATAGCATTAATGAGATAAAATGTTATTCCTTACTAAAAATGCTCTTTTATTAAATGATAGGAACTTCTGGATTATTACTTTGCATTCTTTTGCTTCCATAAAAATCCAAAATATTTTAGATGTTTTCTGCATTGTAGCTCTGAACTGTATGTATTTTCATTAATGTAAATTATTATACTTTTAATCACTTGTCAAGAAAATAATGAGTAATGAAACAAAAACAAGTAGCAAATTTTATTCTTTCATGACAGGTACTGGAAATAAACTTTTTTAAGTAGCTTGCAGATGATGAGATGCTTCCAAGTTGAACATTTCAAGTTGTGTATTTTTTAATATTTTCTTTCATAAACTTTATTTGAAACAGCACGATAGTAATATGTTCCTTATGGGTTTTGTTAAACTTTGTGAACCATAATTATGAAAGAAAGAAAAAAACCCACCCCACTTTCACAGCACTGTGGCAGATCAATGGAAATCATAATTCATGTAGAAGAGCAGTCAAAAAAAACCCCGTCTTTTGTTTCTGTAGAGACTGAATATATTACTAGAGACTGAATATATTACTGCCAATATTATGATTATATATAGGGAAGTTGTGAATGCTCCATCCCTGGCAGTGTTCAAGGCCAGGTTGGACAGAGCCTTGGGTGAGGTGGTTTAGTGGGATGTGACCCTGCCCGTGGCAGGGGGGTTGAAACTAGATGATCTTAAGGCCCTTTCCAACCCTAACTATTCTATGATTCTATGATTTTATGTTCTCAGAGATGTCTTTAGATCTAAGCTGTGCCATTCTGCTATTCCATTTAGATACTTCCTTAACAGTGTGCCACTTGGTCCAGCAGGCAGATGAAGTGTGAAGTGTGTTCCTTATGTCACTAAGAGTAAAAGAATCCCATTAATCTTCTTAACAGTCTTGTGAGAGAAGTATTTTATGTCATCTGTGCTTTAAAGGTGAGGAAAAAATTACACAGAAAGATTACAAGTCAGATGGAAATGTCTAGTATACTTATAGAAATAGATTATTACTTGGCATAGAAAGGGTCAAAAGAATTAAAATACGGTGTTACAGTTCTCCAACTTCTAAGGAAAGATAAGAGTGTTTAGTTGAGCATTTTTTAAAGATTCTGTAGAGACAGTGTTTGGGAGGGGGCTCCCTAAACCTGCTTGAATTTGCTTTATTATTACAGGTATCTCTGAGGTATGTATATGAAATTTAAAGACCGTGTGTGAAGCAAAGCTAGTAGGGAGAGGTCATGAGTGTAGATGAATATGTTAAAAAAACCCTTGAGCTTCAAGTCACATGAGTCCTCCTTCTCTTGAGAGCCTGGCAGATAAAATCAGCCATTTGTGTCCAAGTCACACAGGTGGTGTTGAAAATCTCATTCAGGATTCTCTGCGGGGGTGAGTATCCTGGTGGGATGGCAAATGCAGCTCCAAGGACTGAGAGGAGATGTTTAGCAGGTTCTTGTAGGTTTTTATAGAATGCAATACAGAACCAAAGGAAGTAGGAGGAGACAGAGAGAATTGGGTTAATTACTAGGGAAGTTTTTTGATAACTGTTCATGAGGGGTGAGAGGAGATTATTAGGGGAGAACAGGGACAGCCATGAGGGAAGATCATGAGGGGAGAGGTGGGGCAGTCATGAGATCAGGAGGCGCAGCCATGAGGGGAAATCATGAGGGGATAGGAGGGCTGGCCATGGGGGGAGATCATGAGGGGAAAGGTGGGGTGGTCATGAGATGTGAGGGGAAATCATGAGAGGACAGAAGAGGCAGCCATGAGGGGTGAGGGGAAATTGTGAGGGGACAGGAGGGACAGCCATGAGAGGTGAGGGGATATCGTGAGAGGAGAGCAGGGGTGGCCATGAGAGAAGATCAGGAGGCATGAGGGGTGATCCTAAGGGGACAGGAGAGGTGGCCATGAGGGGTGAAGTGAGATTGTGAGGGGAGAACGGGGGCGGCCATGAGGGAAGATCATGAGAGGAGAGGTAAGGTGGTCTTGAGGAGAGGTCATGAGGGGACAGAAGGGGCAGCCATGAGGGGAGATTGTGAGGGGAGAGCAGGGGCAGCCGTGAGAGAAGATCATGAGGAGAGTAAGGGGGTGGTTGTTAGGGAAGATCATAAGGGGAGAGCAGGGGCAGCCATGGACCATGAGGGGTGGCCATGCGGGGTAGGGGCAGCAGCTATATAGTGTGGGGCCACTATGAGGGGGCAGCCATGAGGTGTGGCTGTGGCTGGAGATCATGAGGGGCAGCCATGAGGGGGGGATCAGTTTGCCCTTAGTGACATGGTTTAGTGGTGGGCTTGGCAGTCCTGGGGTTACAGTTGGACTCTGTGATCTTAAAGGTCTTTTCCAACCTAGTTGATTCTGTGTTTCTATGATTCTATACTGGGTATATTGTCCTTGCCAAACAATCTTAAAGCTCCACCTGGCAGATTAATAACTATTCAGAAGTAAAACAGAAATTAAATAAATTTTAGCACAAAGTATGTGCTTAAACAGTTGCTTAAACAGTTTATGACAGCTAATGAGAATGGTAATTAATTATTCAGTAACATAAATATAAAGCTGTAACAGGAATTAAGTTTTAGTGAGGAGGGTAAAGTAGGAAGAATAAAGACAGAACATTGTATGGTAATAAATATGTTTAAAACTTAAGGTTAGATGTAGAAAAGGTAGAATACAGGTAGGAATTGGAAGCTAAGTTCAAGCCTTAGTGTCTCAAAATCTTAAAAGGTTCCAATGCCATCTACACCATGGGGGCATATTTTGCTAGTAAAAATATTTATATGCTTGAAGTTCTGCTGTATTCAGAAGGGCTGAACATCTCTTACAAGCTTTAGTGCCTTCAGAATTGAAAACAATGGAAAGCAGTTCTTTGCTGGTGTCACCTGTACAGCTTAATTCAATAGGAGGAAGGACACATCTACCAGATGTATCACATCTGTCAGTCAAAGCGTCTTACCTGTCATTCTTTCTTTGCATAGGCCCTAACAAAGGAATTTGGATTCCACTTTGAGGGCCAAGAGCTAAGAAAAGCAGTATGAAACATTCCCTGTAGTGATGTCCTTTGTGAATACAGCCACAACAACCCAAAGACCTCCTTCCTTTGGAGTCTACTGAATTGAAGAGTCTAGGAACTTGGCCCAGAATTTTGTTGTTGTTCTTCTTGTTTATTTCATAAAGATTTTTGAAATTAATAAATGAATATTTAACCTAAAGGAATCTCTTAAATCTCAACAAGTTTACCAAAATAATTAAAAAATCAAGTCTTGAACAAGATAAAAAAAGGTACCACTTTTTCATTTTCAAATGTTTTTAAAAGGGTTGCCAATATAACTGTGTATTTAAGTAGAGCTTCTGCAATACACCACAAACTCTATTGTAAATAATTATAATCAAGGGACTGAATGAATAATTATAATCAAGGGACTGCACCATTTTAAGAATTTTTGCTAAGGAAATGAAGATCTGAAATTGATTTCTAATTAGAAAAATGCTGCAGTCAAGATTAGGCTTTCTAAGTAAAGGATTAAACACTGAAAGTTTAACCATGATCTACTAATTGCCTGCATGCCTCGCTATAACTAAGGATAATTTTTACTTTCGTTCCTGTGGGTTCTCTTCCCACCTTATTTTCTCCTGCTTAAGTCAGAACTGAAGTCAGACACTTTGTCAGAGCTGCCACAGTGTTCCAGACACACCAGTATGAATTCCTTACAGGTTTAAGTGTAAATGGTAAACAAACTACTAATTTGAAACACAAATATATCTGATAAGTAAGAGCCTCAAGGAAGTATAAGTTAAAGCAACAAATACTAGAGGGAATTTTAACAGGTGTGGAAGACTCCCTCACTCAATCTGAACAGGACTACTAAAGAGTTGAGAGATTTTCTTCTGCTTTCACACTATTAAATAAAGCTTTCATTTTTATGGAATGGAGAAAATCCCCAAAAGGTGAAATTAGGCTTTTCCGTCTTATGAAAGTGAACAACTGTCCTGGGTTCAGCAGTAGCAGTAATTTTTCTCCTTCTTGGTAGCTGGTGCAGTGCGGTGTTTTTTGACTTTCCACCTGGGAACAGCACTGATAAGACTGATGTTTTTAGTCGCTGTTCAGTAATGTTTAGTCTGACCAAGGACTTTCTGAGTCTCATGCTCTGCCAGGGAGGAAGGGAAGCCGGGAAGAAGCAGAGACAGGACACCTGACCCAAACTAGCTAAAGAGGTGTTCCATACCCCAGCATGTCATGCCCAGTATATAAACTGGGGGCAGTTACCCAGAAGGGCTAGATCACTGCTCGGGTCAGGCTGGGTATCAGTCGGCGGGTGGTGGGTGGTTGTATTCTCTTCCCTTGTTACTTCCCTTGTCATTTACCTTATCATTATTATTATTGGTGGTAGCAGCAGTGATTGGTGTTATACCTTAGTTACTGGACTGTTCTTATCTCAGCCTGTGGGAGTTGCATTCTTTTGATTCTCCTCCCCATCCCTCCAGGAGCGGGGGGATAAAAGCGGGGGTAAGCTAGCAGCTGTGTGGTTCTGGGTTGCCAGCTGGGCTTAAACCGTGACAACAACCCCAAGTTAGTTTCATCACTCTTAGTTCATTTCCATCTACCTGTGAAGTACCACAGAGCCATACTACTGCTGTCCCAAGGTCTTATAACATGTTGATAACTAGCCTAGAAACGCATCACCAGCACCTTGTTAAATTAGTGGAAGACAGCCCATGCTGGTCAAATGTTCATCAGGGAAGTGGACTAGATGATCTTCAGACATCCTTTGCAACCTGAATTAATATGTATTTCTGTGATTTTTCCAAATCAGAATTACAGAATAAACTCCTGGTTGATTAAGCAATGGATTTACGTTAAAAGAGTAACTGTCTGAAATTTAGTTGTATGCAACATGTAAGATACCAGACTGGACAACTTAGTAGTCCTTTCTGGTCTAGGAAACAATGAAGCTCATGAAAATGCAATGTAGTTGATTCTATGATTCTATGTTACAATATTAGATGTAAGTAGAAAAATGAATTTGATATATATGGTCACCTGCTTAACACTTTACTGAAGCTTTGTTGGGAAATAAATAACAAATTACTGGCATAAATTAAAAGTCAATTCTAGTTAGCTTTTGCTTCAGCCAACAGTTTCACATATGGAAAAACATACAGTGCTTACCCTGCTTTGCAGATGAACATTGTAATAAGGCCTACATGTTTGCAGACCTCATAATAAACATGACTAGAATACGGAGTATCATGGTTAATCATGCCCCAGACTTTCAGAAAAGTTGGGTTACGTCCACAAAACTGTGGTTTATATAGCCACAGCAAATTCATCTTAAATAATCCAGAAGGATATGTTTCTTTTATTATAAGAAGCACAACTAAGAAAAAAGTATTGCTTTAGTGCTTAGTAAGGTGGCTACATACCTAAGTTACATAAAAATTAATGAATTGGGAGCAGAAAATTAAAAAGGGGAAAAAAACCCCAATCACTAGTAAAAAAATTGAGAGAAAAATTATCATAAAACATAATCAGAAAATTCATTAAGAGAGAAATGGGTTTAACCACTTGATAATTAAAGCCCACTGATAATGGAGAGCTAATTAAAATTCTCTGGTCACAGGAAGTTAACAGTCAAAGATACCAAAAAGGGGAAAAGTGTTGAATTTGTATCTTTAAAAAATAAGTAGCAAAACCACAACCATTGTTAGAGCTGGAATGGTCAAGAAAAGCTTGGGAGATTAAAGTCTTGAAAGTACATGTAGAATCTCAGTGCAAGATTTAAGCCAAGCCTGAAATTCAGTGATACTAGAAATTATCTTTTCCTTCTCCAAGTGTTGTATAGTGGCCCACAGTACATTTATGACTTTTGACATGCATTTGTCTACTGAAGTCATACTCAGTTTTAGTTTTTATAACTAGAAATATTCTTTAAATGGACCTCAAAAGTGCTACATGGGTATGGTTTATTCTTGGATAACATGGATGCAGTAGTATATTCAAACTAAGTAAAAGTGTTAAGATGTACTCTTATAGACATAGAAACAGTAGTCTAAAAGTAGAAAACCTGGCATATGGATCAAATTATAGACCTGTCATAGTGGCAAGAACAAGAGAAATGACTAAGCTTAGATTCACTAATCACAACACAGATCTAAAGGAAAAAAAAACCAGCTACATAGAATGAAAAAGAAAAACTCTTTTCATTTTAATTCACTTACAGTAAATGGGAATGAAAGGATTAGGAATATAACAGACAGAAAAGTTAATGACTTTTTAAAGTTTTCGAACATAAATTAGACAATAGTAAAAAAGGTAAATCAAAAAGCCAGACACGGAAATTTAGCATCATATCTGTTAATCACCTTAGTAAATGACGGTGAGCAAAGTGCAATCACCTGTGCTCTAATACTGGTTTGGCATGCAAGTGCACCATGATCAGAACTCCCATTAAAATAATTTTAATTACTAAAGTTTAAGTATTGCAACTACATAGTATAAACTTAACCCACAGGTAGTTGAAACTTAAAACTTCAGTTTGGCTTTGCCAGGAGGATAACAGTTTTCAGAGGTGGAGGTTGTTTTTTATTTTTTCTATTCATTAATTCATTGCACAATCTAGACTTTCATTAACTGAAAAAGGCCTAGAGATCTAAGCCAAACAAAAAATATTTTTAAAGGCTGTTATTCTCTTATTGTTTCACTGCTTACCAGAATTAAAATTAAAGGAAAATTGCTTGACAAGGTGAAACATATGACACCAATGAAGACAGTATTGCCAGTAATAGATATTTTAAAGTTGCTATGCTAATAAATATTTTTTTCTTGTTCGTACTGTAGAGCACTCAAAAGGTAAGTCTAAGGCTCTATATTTTTTTTCTATTTACCTGCCTCCTGTTCAGGAGACAGCTATACCTCTAGTTCGATTTCATAAGTTGCATTGGCCTTGAATATTTGCCAGCTTCAAAGTCGCCTTTAAAATGTTTGCAGTATTTTCTGGTCATAAACAGTGAGATAAAAAAAAAGAGTGCCCCATATTTCCTGGAAAGCTGTCTGATTGCTTAAAATTAAAGCACTGGAAGAATTATGGGGATACAGTTAAGCTATCACTTATTTCATTTATTTACAATTTGATTTGCACTGGGTTTGGTTGAAAAATGAGTAGCTCATAGGAACAAACATTAGTAACTGGTTTGACAGACAACCCTCCAGTTTTTAATCTGAGTTCCATGAAAGACCATAGTATGTTGCTGGTTACATAATTAGAAGACACTGGTTCATTGATTCTCAGGTATTTGATTTTCAATACCTAGGGTTCAACAAACTTTTGCTAAATCCAAGGTAGGGCACTCTCAGAACTCTACCAGGGTGCAGCCATTATAGTAATGGACAGTCTGAGCATTTTTCCCGTTACAAGAGAAAGAGATAAAGAGGGTGCACCCAAGCAAGCTGTGCTGGTGAACAGTGAGCCAGATGCCTTTTTTTCCTCCTGACATACCCAGTAATGACAGTTCTTAAACAGTTCCCCTGTGAGTGCACTACCTAAGTGTTTTGTAATTGGCCGGAAATTAACAATAGAACCTGAAGGTAACCTAAAGGTTAATACTTACTGGTCACACTGTGTTAGGAGACAATGTGCTTTGGGTCTTCAAACTGAAGTGGTTTATCAGATCAGTTTTATGTCTGAAGTTTGACTTCAAAATCACAATCCGAATATATATGGTTTCTAGCATATAACCATGAATAGAACTGTATTTTGTAATGTGCAACATTAAGAAACTTACTTCTACATATCTGAGGTCATAGGATTGAGGAGCAGTATTATAGACCAGTATTTTATTAAAAAGGTATGTCTTTCAAGTTCACAAATCATTCACATTTCAGAGCAAGTTTTGCAGCAGTCCTTATCAATCACTGATACATCTTGTATGAGAGATAAAGAAGAAAAAAAGAAACTGCTTCACCAAGTCAAAACATCAATAGTTTCATCCTCTGATTCTAAATCAATTCCTACAGAGACAAGGTCAGTTAAATTACATACTTTCTGTACTTTACTCCAGCTGACAATCTGCTGGTTATAAAGCAAGAACACAAGGGCTCAAAGAGATTTTTCTGACATGGTGTGCCATCTGGCACAAAGCAGTCTTACAAGTGCTGCTTCCCTGCTCTGCTTTTGCAGATCTAGTGGCAGCATAATTATAAGCCCTGTCAGTCTTCAGTACCAAAGTTAGCTTAATGCAATCTATCTGCAGGTATCAAAAATCACCGTTGCCAGATGCAAATGTTTCATGGCCCCAACTTAAAGATGTAATTATATTTCCATGCAGAAAAATTCTCCAACATTAGAAGTACATTTTAAAGTGTAGTAGGATTAAAACAAGAGGTGGGGAATTATATCTGTGACTGGTTGGTATATTGGTGCTTAATGGCATAACACATTAAGTAGCAAATGAGTTATTTTGCTGTTATGGGGCCAAATTGTGAACTTATTTCCTCAGATGCAAGAGAGATGAGAATCTGCTTTTAATAAGTGAAGCAGTAACAGAATGAACCATCATGCAGTAGTGCTGCTTAAGTGTTCCCAAGCAGCACTATTAGTACATTTCGCCACTGAGGCAAGGATGCGTGTCTTTGTAACTTTCATTTCATAGCATTCTGAATGATGCGTGGTAATGTTGTGATACTGCACAGATGGTGACTGGCATAAAATTACTTCTTCATTTGTGACCCAGATCAGAATTCAACCTTAGGTGTCCAGCAGGGACAGGACTGTAAATCAACACACTGTGATAATTTTCTTCTTTCAATGAAACTGTTAAAGGCCTGGCTTAATGCTGCTGTTACTGATGAAAATCTTCTTTCCGATGCATTACTGCTACAAGGGCGAAAAAACTGCAGAGTTTGCAGTAAGAGTACCGTGTATTTAGATATGCTGAATAGCCAGGTCTGCAGTTCTGAAAAATACCTTTTAACACAGATTCCATCGTATTTTCTCCAGACTTATTTTTTCTAGTATGGCACTAAATGGTGTGATTTCATCATCCTCAGCACACTATTGAGTATTGAAGTTAACAGAAGGCTCTCCTTCAACCTATTTATGATATAATATTGTTCAGTGAAGTCAATATACATTTCATGCTGTAGAGGTACACAAGAAATTGTGTACATTCACGTTTAATAACCATGATTTTGTACTCCCACAGCTCAACTGTGGGAGTATAAAACACTTCCGGAAAATTAGAGAAAGCCACTTCATGTGTTTCTGATTTACCTGTCTTAAACTGAAGCAAAGGCAATTGTTACTGCAGATTAACAGGACAAATGAAAACGTCACCTAAAGCACTGATTATAGCATGGGATTTTTCAATGTCCCTGAAGATTCCAAACATATGTCATAGTTCTGCAAAAGTGCCAGGTGCCATATCTGGACAGATATTTTTTGGTATGCTGCTATAATCCTTAACCAGCAAGAGTCCAGTTTTATGTGATTCTTCAGTTTTAGAACTGCCCTTCTCCCCTGGAAACCATTGTGCAGCGTGGAAGTAATTTTAAAATGGAGGCCCATAAATTCCACTCCATAGTTTAATGCATAGGAAACAAAGAGTCGTTTCTTGTAAATGGGATTGAAATGAAGGGCAGAGTTGAAAGAAAAGATGCATCTTCCGTAAAGCTATTGGCAGCTTTTCTTCAGTAGCATATCCAAGTCAAGGATTGTGTGTGGTAGCATCAAAATATTAAGCCCCTGTACAGCTGGATGTGTTCCTTTAGGGAAATGCCTGAATAATTTGGCAATTCATAACAACACCACTGAATGCTTGTGGAGTTAACTATTTAGGGATTCCAAAATCATTCAGAAACAGGAGTAAATTAAATCTCACAACAAGACGTAAATGATAACATCCCTACAGGAAGTCCTTGGCAAAGTAAGGCAAGAAATTCGTATGTCTCATCTCTCAGATCTGGGCTTTAGAAGAAGTAGACTTCATCGATTCCACATTTTTTATGAACAATTTTCATTTTGAGTTTGTTATACGAAAAGATCTGTTTATTAAAGAGAAAGTATCATAGCCCCTGAGACAGTCATGCTGGATTTGAAGGGGAAACGAGAAGCCCAGAGCAGGGATTTAGAAGTGGCTTCCTAGCACCTTTGTGCTTCAGGACAGTATTTTCTCTTGGTTTAAAGGGTCCATATATTTGCAATGATTCTGCCTTCTCCCAGTTCCATCTGGACACAAGTCTTGATATTGACATCTCAGAGTTCTTATTTGATTCTATGTATTAGCTGAATTTGCTTGTCCTTCCTATATGAGTTTTCTTACAAGACAAAATGACTGTCTCAAAGGAAATAGTTGCTGCCCCTTCGTGAGAGAGGGATGGGGCCTATTCCCAGTTTCTTTGTAGATGTACAGCTGTAGATGAGCTGTAACAGTTGTCCAATGTCTCAAGAGCAGCAAAATGGAAAAATACTTAGTGACTTGTCCAAAAGTATTTTCATTTCAGAAACTCCCATTTTCATTCAAGATCTCTTAATCACTGACTGTTTTTTGTTGGTTTTGTTTGATTAGTTGGGTTTTGGGGTGGTTTTTTTTTTTGGCTCTCCCTCAGCAAATCACTTGAAAAGGAGTGGAAGGAGGAGGAAAAAAAAAAGAGAGAATTCCTATTTACCAAAAACCCCAACATTTTTTAGCATTATTTGAGAAATAAATCTCTTTTTCCTCATTAAGTAACACTGTATTGATATCTATTTGCTTTGCAACAGAAGCTCAAAGAATGGTATTGCTAGCAACTTTTGCTTACAGGCATGAACCCTGGAAAAAAAATCCAGTATTTACTGTACTTTTGAAATTGTTATCTCACATGAAGATGTTTAGGCAAGTTAAAGTAATTTCAATGCTTCCTTAGGAGAAAGCATACACTCTAATCATTTTAGCTAGTATTTTTCAGAAATACAGGCCCTCAGGTGTCTAAATTCCTATGTAAAATATGAAATGGGATTTAGTTTTATATTGAATCCAGGTAGAATGGCAGAACGAGAGTAATAAGTAGTGAATTGGTTGGTTTTATGGCAATATCACTTTTATGAACTGCAAAACAAATGTGTGCCTGCTAGATTGTGCAGAAGCAAAATAAAACAAGCTAAAGCAGAATAACAAAAATTTATAGCTGAGCAGATGACTAATCAGGATACCTCTAGATTTGATTGCAGAGCAAAAGTTCTGTTTAAAACACATTGTTTAGCTGGCTAGCTGGTCTTATGGCCCCTCCTATTCATTTTAAATGAGTGATAAACTTGAGGATTGTCTCAAAGGGGTTCTTTTGATATCAAAAATAATACTTTTTTTTCAAAAGTATTTTAGTAGAAATTCTAAAATTATTAAGGAAGGACATATAAATGTGTGAATTTCCATTTGGAATGCCAATATTCCCCTATTTGCCTACTATGAGTGCAATTCAGTTTAAGATGTGTTCTCATCACATCTTTTAAAATGACATACATCTTTTAAAATATCACACAAAAAGTTACATGACCCACAATTTCCTTTTTGAAAAAGCAGTGCAGTAAAAGGTATTTCTCAGTGCACAATATTACATTTCAAGGCTATGACATGTATTAGTCAGAAACTTTAAATAATGCATTAAAATGTTTCTCCTAAAAAGCCTAGCTCTTATGTGAGATGTGAATTATTAAATTCAATGGAACTGATTTCTACGGGGATTTAGGAGGAGACTTTGATATCTGAATTGGGGAAATGCAACCCATTGTATTATCAGAATACTAACATAGTCTCACTTTTCTTCTACCATCTTACGACATGAAAAATACCTATCATTATAAAAGATTACAATATCCACATTCCAAATATTTCATGTAATTTTTTGAAATGCATAATTCATAGATAAAGGAACAACTCCAAAGGTCAGATAATGGTATTTTCAGTTTTACTTCTTTTAAAACCCCTAAAATTTAGTGTGCAAGATGCAAACGTAACCCAAGAAATTAGTTTCTTCAAGAACCAAGAACAGACCTTTCGGTCACCTGTAGTGTGTCTTTCAGCAAAACGCCATATTCAAAACCAGACTTAACAAATATTCAAACAAAATAGCTTATGCTCCATGGCAGTCTTCCAGAGTCACAAAGAGAACCTTTAAGTCTGCACATTAATTCAACCTGGAAAACATGTTTCATGATGTAATATATCACATTTAACATCCCCAAAACACTGTTGTTATTTTCATCTGGAATATATGAAGAACTATGTTCGAAGGCTATTTCTTTATACATTTAGAAGTGGAAAGAAGACGAAAGTAACATGGAGTGCTGAATCTTTATGACTTGTCTCTCCAAATGCAGGTGATCAGAAATCTGCAACTTTTCCTCTTTTCCAAGCGGAGTTCAATTCACTCCACTTTGGAGTGATAGTAGTGGATGCACAAAAGTTCTGGGGTTTGCTGCTACTGAAACAAACAAGAAAAGGACTGCTGTGAGACACTGATCATTTATGGCTTTCCTCTATTCATAGAATCTTTGTTCTGGTAGGTGAGGACCTATCCTGCTATCTTCCATACACCTGGAGCAGCTTGAGCGTTGCCAGGTTCACACTGTCAGACATGGGGGAAAGAACATTCTTCATGGAAGAATTCAAGCTGTGCTCCAGAGGAGAGAAGTTAAGCAGCAACAATATAAATCTAAGTACAACGCCCTTTTTCTTTCCTTTTGCTGAAGCTGCCTCATAAGGAACAACTGTTTCTCCTGACCTGCACTCAACAGAGATTGAAGACAACTGGCAAGAGAAGGGACAATAAGGTGGATAAAGAACACTGTTAACAGCATGTCTGAAAACAAAGGAGCAATACCACAAGTGCTGGCTCAGTTTGAATAACTTCCTCCCACTTTCTGTCTGGGATACTTTGCTGATTTCCCCTAAAATTATTTTCTTTTAAGGATATTAAGAAGATACACTGTTTTTCTTAAGAAGCACCTAAGCTGTGAGAGACATGAGCATCCGCAGAAGTCTTGGTGTCCTGGAAGGACACTTGTTAATCAGTTAGGCACTTAAGGAGCACTTGCAAGAACAACATGTGTGATTTGAAGACACAAATATTGCTTTGTTCCAAGCCTTTAGTAAACTGGGATGATGAGCTTCTATAGTTCCGCTCCCTACCAATGTCACAGAACTGCTGTAAGTTTTACATGGGGCATTCCTCAAGAAGGGAATTATTCTCCTCTGCCTCAGATAGGAACAGACATAACTTCATTTCAGACAGTGCATTCTTACTAGAAGGATATGGAAAAAAATATCTCTCTTTCAAATACCAGAATATAGTTTGTCCATAGATAATACATGAAAGCACTAGGCAGCCAAGCAAAACATGTGAATAATCTAAAAGACATTATATATGCATGTTAGAAGACAGGACAGAATCCCTCACATGCTTCAAATAGTCAATTCATAATTCAGAAAGCTTTTTCCTGCAAAGCAAAAAATCTCACCAAAATTAGTGGTCCCCAAGAATTTTCAGTATTTCAGGTCTCCTGTGTCTCCCAGAACAGATTTGTGGAAAATATTCATGTTATGCCTAAGAAAGTGTAACTTCAGTTACAAAACCAATAGTTCTAATGTTATTCCATGACCAGATTGACAAAGGAATGAAAATGCAGGAGTCAAGACATAATGCTTTGAGTACGATGGAAGTTATCTACATTATAAAAGATTTTTTTTTTTGCATGTGTGTAATTTCTTCAAATTGCTAACTTAATTTGAATGCAATACTTGTTTGCTTCCTTTCTTCTCTACCTGCAAGTTAAAGACTCAAAGGTAAAAACAGCAAGCCACTAAGCAGTTTGGAGCCTGATCTGAGCTGGCTCAGACTTGGAACTGGATGACCCACAGAAGTCCCTTCAAACCCAAATTATTCTTTCATTCTGATTTTATGATGCTAAATCAATCAGAAATTCCAAATTATAAATACACAGTTATTAACAATTGTCGAGTATCTATTCACAGAAAACCTAGCATGCATGAATAGCAAGAACAACCAGATTGCCCAACAGGCTAGCATCGAAACAAAGAAATGCCTAATACGGACTTTGATCATCAGATGAGTCTGATCATCAGGAAGAGTAGAATTCATAAGAGGATATTTTTTCATGATTTATTTCCTGAGTGTTCTACAGCTTATCTTTGGAGAGCAGAAGAAAGGGAAACAGACGTGAGTGGTGCAGCAAGAAGAAATGCCAAATTTTGAGGAAATTAGATGAAGGGAAAAGAAAGATAAGGGAGCCTGGATTCGCTAAGAGTTTTGGCCTGGGTCCAAAAAACTGCTGCAGAACAGTAAGCACACCAATGCATGGGAGTACACACAGAGTTCTAGTGTTCTACATGTATCTGGAAGTACCTGCAGAGTGACTCTGGTACAAATCTATGTAAAATATGTGCTAATACAAAGCATGATTTACTAAAGGCCTCAGGCTTTCTGTTGTAATGGCAACATTTCTCCATGCCATACTTTTCCCACAGCAAATCAAAATCTCCACAGTGATGATTTCAGCCTAAATATTTAGAAAGGGATCAATGATATTTATTTCATATACTTTCATGATTTTTTCATCTATTCCTGAATGCTTAAAATGATCAGACTTTCATACAAAATATGCATGGTAAAACACTGTAAGAGGACTTGAGAGTTTTTCAGTTTTGCAGCAGCTGTTGAAGTGGGCATGCCAGTATTTGTTCTGAGCATGCTGAAAATAAGGTATTTTATAATCTTGCCTATAACTTAGACCTCATCAATGGGGTCGGGGGAAGAACTTCTGTTTTTCTGACACAAACTCACAGCAGATTTCCACACAGCTTCACAAAACCAGGTTAAGTAGAACAGTAATGAATTCCTGAAAAGGCCACTAGACGAAGGAAGAAATTACTACAACAGTTATAAGATATGATTATTTGTGTATAACCTAACAAAACAAACGTAGGTGGAAGGACACATCAAATATAGCACTTTCCAATCTCAACTTATCCTTGAATTGGATTCCCACAACTTTGAAGCTATCTCTAGGATACCTTAAATAGAACAGAAATAGCTCAAAGGCAAAGTTAGCTTTAAGACATTCTTTAGAGGTCATTCCCATAGTGTCAAACAAAAATTCAGGGAGACTACTGAGAAATAATGGCCTTTGAAACAGCATTATACCTACCATTTCAGTAGGGATACCCCTTCTGTGATTGAAGCTATTTCCTTAAAAATGTGTACTCTCTTGTCACTATTTCCATAAAGTAACAACAGAGAAGCGTTTCTCCGTGATGAAAAATAAATTATCTAAGAATTTTAAAGATGACATTTTTATTTCTCAATTCCCCTCTTTAAAAGGGTATGCACAGACACATGGACCATGATCTGAGAATTGACTATTTCTGTAATATGTCAAAAGATAGTATCATTTAAGTTAGTGTTTACTAAAATACAGACATCCAAGTTTCGTTACCAGGTTTAGATATTACTAACTGAATGTAACCATACTCTATTTGCTGAAAGTAGATTCCTTTTGTTATTTATGCACATGGGAGTTTAGGACCAAACTGTGGTTTCACTGAAGTTAATGGCAGAACTCCCACTGACTTCAATTAGAGCAGAATTTGGCTCACAGTCTCATTACTGAGCATAACAATTAAAAGAAGCTTTTACAAGCTGTATTGCTGTGTAAAAGGGCATGAACCATGTAGCAGATTTCATTGAACCCATAGCCAACAGTCATTGCTATAGCAACTGAGGTTCTAACAAAGGTAGTCACTGTCTCTGTAATCATCAGGTGTCTCTATAGCAACTAGAGTTTCCAGAGAACAAGAGAAAAATATTTGAAAACTGTCAATTGGAAGAAAAGAGGTCTGTGAATAAAAAGGTTGGAACCAAAAGCAACATAAGGATAAAACATGGCTTGGAGTGAGAGCAATGGTTGTCCAGAACCTATGCAAACAAAGGCAAAAGAAGAGACAACAAGGGCCAAGGACTAGGCTAGAGATAAGCAAGGGTGCAATTCAGGCTTTTGCTTGGGCAAGGAAAGCAACAGGGCACTCCAGGCAGATATTCCCAGATTTTAATTAGTTATATTTTGGACATGCTTCACTTTAAGAAAGATTGGTTACTACATGAGAGCAGCAGGGCCAAACCTTGCTGTAATAGGAGTTTACGGCCACAGGGATTTTTAAAAGCACCTACCTGCACTTCTTGTGCCTACATTTCTTTACAAACATAGCCCCAGTTGTCTTCTGTATGGAAGAATGCAACTTGTATTCTTGAAATGCTGCTGCTCGTGGCACCCTGCAATTATGTAGAAACAATGGTTAACTGTTTTTAATGTTTCTTATTTACAAGTTTTTAAACAGTGTTCAAGTGAAAAAAGGACCAGCTGCTGTTTGGATACTGATAGAGATGAAAACAGCATTACTCAATCATAGGTCTGTTTTAGTAAAATACGTTTTTAGGCTCTCAGGTAGGAAGATAGCAGGGTTATCTTCACATAAGACTGGCCAGTATATGTATACATAAGCCTATGCCAAAAAATACTTTAATGGTATTAGCAGAATCCATAAAATGAAAATGTTAGCCTAATGCAACACCTACTGCCCTCGGGGAGATACAAATTTGGGCAAGATGTTTAATTTAACTAGGAGTTATCCAAAACGACTAAAATTCAGTTGGACTAACCTATTTTCTCAGAAAATGAAGTCACAAAAATAATTATATATAACAAACTATCCAGTCATATCCAGTATACTGATGTACTACAAAATGTTTTTTACATAAACCAAAACCCCTTTCTTTAACCTGTAAAATTGATAAAAGATCCAGCATACGGCTTAGTCAAATTTTCATTTCACGTGTAAAGAGAGCCCTCTAGTGGAATATAACTCCAGATTCAAGTCACGAAAAAGGCTAGTCCAAGTCATGTAAATCAGTTATAGCAGGTATTTTTTTCACTGTCCTTAGCAGTATTTTGTTACACCACAGAACACGCTAATATAACTTGTATCTGAAGCACAAGTCACCAAATTAGATATTGTTGAAAAATGTCCCTGAGAAAACAAAAAATCACTGTCACAATATACTTTATCCATCAGCTTTGTTTGGTTTTTTAGTATTCATTTTGTTGATGGTAGTGGTTTGGGGTTTTGGTTTGGGTTTTTTTAAAGATTTAAATGTCAGCCACAGTCATGATGTTCACTGCTGCAGCACAGCAGTCATGGATGCAGTCGCATTTCTTTAGTTGCTGCGTACCAAATGCAGTTGAGTCAGTGATGCAATATCACTGTTCATATGGAAGACTGGGGTATTATTAATGCCAACAGCCCAGAAGAGCTGATTTATCTTCCAAGATAACTTTCTCAAAGGACAAGAACCATCCAACATGCAGAAAATCAAGCAATCATGGCACTAGGCCAGTGTGGATGAAGAAGGAACACCTAGACAAACTCAAATGGGACAAGGAAGCACAAAGAAGGTGGAAGAAGGATCAGGCAACCCAGTAGGATTATAGACACTACCTGAGCATAGAGAAATGCTTAAACAGTTTTGCCTGAGTCTTCTACTACTGTGGTTTGCCTTAACACCTCCCAGCCTGCCGCAGAGTCTGTGGGACTGATGCATTACCTGTTTCATAGGAAACTGAACTTAAACCAGTCAACATGCACAAGTCCATGGTTCCACAACATGAACATGAGTTAGTGTGCCACAGTCCTTCCAAAAATAGGCTGCCTGGGATAATCAGCAAATCAACCTTTACATGTGCCTAGATTTCAATTGATGAACATTCTATTTCATAGTGAACCCTTCTCCCCTTCTTAGCTCCCCAAGGAGTCTCCCACCATGAAACTATAATTTAAAAAATTATCTTTAAAATTGGCATCTTTAAATGAAATTTGTTATCTAGACTGGTTTTCAGTTTATTAAAATATAAAAATAAAACAATGCAATGTAGCAGTTCAGGCTGAAAATGAACATTAAATCCAAGGAAGTAAACCTTGAAAATATATCCTTCATGATCCTGACAATGAACAACATGGGTTAGTATAAACTGTATAAATAGGTAATATCACTTTCACAGAATTTCATGAGAATTTGCCTTAGTTCTGAACATATTGGCTGAAACAGAGCAGATCAAGTGTACAGTGATAGCTCATAGAATTAAACTGTTCTCCTTTCAGAGCTTTAGTTTCTCCAGAAACTAAACCGGCACATGAGCATTTCAGCTCTTTCTGAATTGAAATTGGTCTGTAAAGGTTGGTTCCACCATGACAATTAGAGTGTGTTGAGCTGGTCATTACATTACAGGGTGCATTGAGCTCATTGGTGCTCTAAAGGGAGAAAAGATTTTCCTGTGTTGATATAATGTCTGGAGACAGTGGAAAATGAGCAGAAATATCACAACTCTCTTGGGAGATTGAAAGTCCAGTTTCACTGAACTCAATTTATTAATCAGAACTAGTACTGTATTTTGATTAGGCAGTAAAATAGGCTCTGAACCAAGGAGTGGCAAAAAAACACCCAAAAACCAAAATAACAAGATCGTGCCATCTGCGTAGAAAGATGCATTCCAGTATGCAGGAATTATTTTTAAATCTATTTTTCAGCTAAAAGTAATAACTGTAATGTACTAGATACATAGATTATGTGAACTTGTTTCTGTCACTAGAGACTCTGTGACCCATGTAGATAGAATACCAGCAATACTAATATTAGAATACCAGAGTCTGACCTCAGGAAAAAAAAAATATATATAAAAAATTTAAAAAAAAATAAAAAAAAAAAATAGAAGGTAAGGTCAATAGCAACCAGCAAATAAATTCATTTCATAGAAAGGCTCTTCTAAGCAGTAGAACAGACTTCCGAATACACTGAGGCCTTGCAGTTATAAACTGACACTCAGCCGACCACCAGGGGCTTAGTGGCCCTAAGTGGCCTTAGCCCACACTAATTCATAAGCAGCTCTGTATAAGAACAGGAGCTAGCAATGCAGATCTTCTTGGCTGGAATGGATTAGAAAAGGATAACCAGTTGTGATCTCAGTAATCCTGTTCCAGCCTGCCTGGGGATTTTAGGCAAGTGAGCTGTGACAGAACATTTTTTATCTGTGCACTGGCAATGTGGTTGATTTCTCAGTTTCAGAATTGGTTTTGCTTCAGTTTTTATTTACATATTTAGATGCATTTGTTTTCAACATTTGTTTTTACTTTTGGCTGTACTTTTCCTATGCTTGCATAATTGCCAAAACATCATCTCTCTGCTTGGAATTCCCACTAAGTATAATTACTATAATTAATTACAATTTTTGCATTGTGCCCCTTTTCTGAATTTATATTTTCCAAGATGAGAATCTCTCTATTGATTTACAAGACCTTTTTTGCTTTCTATTTAATCTTGATAGTTTCTGTAAGAGCAGACTTCTACATCTTCCAGGCTAAGGGAGGAAAGGATTATTATTCTGTAGAATTCATAAAGTAGAGTTGATAAGGTGAACATAGAAAATAAGCAAGACTACTACCACCTTTGTTCATAAAAATGACATGCCAAGGGAGATGAAGCAAATATTATTTGTAGTAAGAGCAAGGTATTATGAAAAGTACTTGACATACTACCTTCCAATAGGAACTTTAACTTATTTTGGCTCTGTCTTTGGCCTGTTAAAGAATACTCAAAATATCTTCCCTGTGAAAACTTTCTTCATTCACCCAATAAATAGCCTGCTCTGAAAGCCAAAAAGTAACTTTTTATTTTGTCCATATCCCTTCCTTCCTTTATGATGATTTATCATTTGTTATCAATATTGCAAACATGATTCACCTGCTGCAAAACACTGTTGTGCTGTCTGGCCTGCAAAGCAACCAAAACTTGGAGAGGGTTATTCCAGTTAGGAGGGGAAATTGATGAAGGGCCTGGATACTGGTGAAACTCTGGTTAAGTATAAGAACATGGAAAGACCTTATTAAGGAATAAACAGATTATCTGGTCACATTGCCAAAAGTTTTTCAAATGAGATCTTCCAAACACTGATAAGGTTCTCTGAAGCCATACGTGTTTATGTGTTTTTTCATAGCTAGCTCCACTTTTTCAGTAAAGCTGCTTCTCATCTACTTCTCATCTACCCAGATTCATGTTTTTTTCCAGAACTATAATTCACGAAACATTCCTGAAGAAACACTGGAAAAGTGATTTTGTTTCATTTAGCTCAAGAGGTATCTGGTTCTACAGGTGTACCTATATTTCTAATAAAATAATATGGTATACAGAAAACAATAATTCAGAGAATAAAGTCATACCATTCATCACAAAATATAACAAAACTAACTGGATTGAAACCTTTAATTCAGGCCTTTTTATTACTTACAGGTTTCACATTAGCTATTCTCCATGTATGACCCTGAACATGTGGGGCATACTTCTGAGTAGCATTCTTCTGAGTAGCTTATACATGCCAAAATTTCATCAGATTATTAAAAGCAAGAAGCATTCTTAAGGTCCTGGACCAGTTAGTTGCAATATATTTCCACCAGTAATTTATGTATAAAATAACCACTTGCAACATGTTGCATCAGATAGTTAGCTTTCCTTAGGGACCATATCCTCATGTGTTTTTCATATTTTATTGTAGAGCAATAATATAGAAGTGAACTTTTATGTGGATTGCTGCAGCTGAGCATCTGGCCCCCTTAGAAAATATTAGTAACTTAAAACTCAGATCTGAAAATTTTGTTTCACAATGTCCTCAGCCATTATCACCAGTTCCCACTTATAAAGGAAACTTAACGTAACTAAGCAAATGCCAAAAGCTGATACTAAGATTACCTTTTATTCAGAGAGCACTTTTTCATGACAGCAATAAGCTCTAGAAGTATAAACACCTTTTTATTATGCCAGTATTAAGAAACATAGCCCTTTAACTATCAGTAAAGTCCATGTCTGGTATGTGTCTAGATTAAGTCCGAAACCTATCCAGCAAGTGGGGCTTGATTCAGTGATTAAACTGACGACTTAATCACCTGATGAAAAGTTTGTAGAGCTGGGACACTTGGTGTTACTTTCCACATACATCTTTTATGAAGCCCTTATGTTGTTAAGACTCAAACTTGAGAAACTTATAACCTACCAAAAAAGTGACTCTTGTAACAGGCTTGTGGTCTTTAGTTCAGTAGAAACAGTTAAAACAAATAGAAGAAAACCAGTTAAAACAAACAGACATAAACCCCCCAAACTTTTCCAACAAGGGCAAGGTTTTGTGATGTCTGAAATAACATTACTGGTGACTAAGTTCTCATTTCTGAGGACAGTGAAGCTTTTCCTGACACAGATGTCTTGTCTTGCATAAAAGAAGCCTGAAAATGCCTTCAGTGTTTCTCTAAAACAAAGCAAACCCCCCCCCCCAAAAAACAAAACAAAAAAAAAAAAAAAAACACAAAAAACAAAACCCAAAACAACACCAAAACAAAACAGTGATACTTAAAAAAAAAAAAAAAATCTGGTATCTGGTAAGCAAGGTAAGGCATTAATTTAAAAAGAATTAGAAGAAAACTGCTTTCCATACAAAGTGAAAGAATAAATGAAAACCTGTAAAACGTGAGAAAATTTGTTTACATGGAGGACAGAATTCATAGAATCATAGAACAGTTAGGGTTGGAAAAGACCTTAAGATCATCCAGTTCCAACCCCCCTGCCATGGGCAGAATTGATTGATTACCGAGTAAAAGTTATTTTAAAACACTGTAGATTGAAGCAAAAGTGCCTCCTCAGGGACATTCATAGAATCATAGAATGGTTTGGGTTGGAAAGAACCTTAAGATCATCTAGCTCCAACCCCCCTGCCACGGGCAGGGACACCTCACACTAAACCATACCACACAAGGCTCTGTCCAACCTGGCCTTGAACACCACCAGTGATGGAGCATTCACAACTTCCTTGGGCAACCCATTCCAGTGCCTCAACACCCTTACAGTAAAGAATTTCTTCCTTATATCCAATCTAAACTTCCCCTGTTTAAGTTTGAACCCATAACCCCTTGTCTTATCACTACATTCACTAATAAACAGTCCCTCCCCAGCATCCTTATAGGCCCCCTTCAGATACTGGAAGGCTGCTATGAGGTCTCCATGCAGCCTTCTCTTCTCCAGGCTGAACAGCCCCAACTCTCTCAGTCTGTCTTCATATGGGAGGTGCTCCAGACACCTCATCATCTTCATGGCCCTCCTTTGGACTTGTTCCAACAGTTCCATGTCCTTTTTATGTTGAGGACACCAGAACTGCACACAATACTCCAAGTGAGATCTCATATTATTATGAGCTACAGCCTTGAAATTACATATCATTTCTGGTTTATTCACCTTTGACAGATATGTGACTTGGGATGGGCTTTGTACATATTAGCTTGGCCCAGGGACTTTTTTAAAAACAAATTTTATGAGATTTCGACAAAAAACAAGAAGATTGTCCTTTTTTTAGTGAGAATCAGATTTTTTTCCGATTTTTTTTTTCAATTTGTAATTCTCCAGTATAACACATGTATTGCAGCCTTGAGCTCAGACAGAAAAACTTCCATATTAGCTGTAAGTTGTAGGACAAGTTCTACAGTTTTCCTGGCTTGAGTAGTGTAAATGAAATCATACAAACAGCAAAAATGATGGAAAGTAAATTCCACATTTCATTTATTCAGTTTGATGGGGGGATTAAGTGTTTTTAATTCCAGGTAATCAGACCCTTGCTTTTACAGAAAGCGCTCAGTCTTTCTGTAGGATCACAAGAAGTTCAGTGTCTAAATCTTGAAATCCTTATTCCTTATTTTGTTTTCTTCTTTGCATCATAGTAAAGTGCCACTTTTATTTTATGCCACTTGCATTTAAAAGTGGGAAAGAGGAGAGATTCAAAAATATAACAAATTTTGCTATGCCGTTCTTTTAATGCCATTTTTTTCTATCTGAAACTATCAAGACAAAATATGACTTTTAGGATTAAGATTATGCGGTAAAATACAGGAACAAACACTGTGAACACAGACTAAGTTTTACAACAGAATTTTAGAGATTGACAGAGCCTGAGCCTTGGAGGAGATTTATGCATCTACAGCCCAGAGCAAGCGCAGCCCAGCGACGCAACTGTAACGTTCAAAATGAGACAGGGCAGCTTTAAGAGAGAAACAGGAAGCTGTAACTAGAATCCAGCTGAATTCTGAGCTGGGGCGCTTTACCATGAGGCTGCAAATGAAACAGATGTGCTTGCTGTGAATTGCTATAGTATCTGGACATTTTGTACCAAAGGCAATATTACTTTCCTTCCTGTGATTATTTCTTTCTTCTTCTTTTATTTTGCACATATTTCCCACAAAGGGAATGAAATGGAGAAGTTGAAGAAATACATATCAGTGAGAGATGAAGATCAGTTTTATCATCAGGGAGCTGTGGAGCTGCTAGTCTTTAACTTTCTGCTCATTCTTACAATATTAACAATTTGGTTGTTTAAAACCCATCGATTCCGCTTTCTGCATGAAACTGGAGGAGCTATGCTTTACGGTGAGTATAAATTCAAATGCCAGCTTAACGTGGGACTAGTTGCATATTTATGATCAGGTATTTGAGATCAAGTGCTGACAAAGCTCAGAAAATATGCTGAATGAACTGTCATCAGCTCCATAACTGTACAGTAAAATAATAATATAACAGCATCTCCCATAAAGTAGCTAGAGGCTGACTTTTTAAGGCAGTGACTATCATGAGCTGGTTGTCTTCATGATGTGCATGTTATGTTCCTCTATGGGCAGACAGCCCACTTCAGAAGTTAGGGAGTTTACTGTTTTCAAACAGCTTTGACACTTTGGGAATTAAGGAGCTTACTGTTTTCAGAAGAATGAAATGCCCTCAGTGAAAGAAACTATATAATTTGCTTATTTTCCATTTTTGTTTTGTATAACATACAAAGGTGTTAGACTAAGGAGCCTTGTGGATACAGACATGTTCTCTGATAAAGTTTAAATGATCTTGAGATATTTCTTATGCTCTTTACCTGTGCCTTTGAAAGACACACCACGAAGAATGCCTCCCTCAAATCTCTGAATGCTGTCATTGTACTGTAATTTCAGTTTCCTTGTCTAGTTCTAATCTTCTTTAATGAAGTTTTGTAATAGTGTATCACTTTCATGTAGAACTTTCTGCGTTGTTCACTGATAAAAGTACTCACTAATTTAATAATGGCATACACTTACATGTATAATGATTTCTCTTGTCATTCTCTCTCTACTGTTGTTTCACTTTGAGAAAAGTGCATGACTGCCATTTCTTTTGCCATAGAGGAGGGTAACACTGTCAAAATGGAGCACATACATCAACAGCGCAGTTATTCCATATCTAAATGTCAACCTGTTTAGAGTCAAAGTTATTCTATGTACATCATTTACCCTAACAGTGTATTACCCAAAACTGGTTTTGTTAAGATTACATATTCTAAAGAGTATTTGTTTATCGTGACACACCTATTCAGCTGCAAGCCTGCAGGCAACCAACCCCTGCATTTTGAAAGTTTCATTGATCTTTCTATATCAAGCATTTTAAGATCATTTCAGTTCCATAGAAGGACTGTAGCTGAAGTTTTTCTTGCATCCCCTTTGAACTATTTTTGTTAGATAACTGTGTGAAATTTCAAGAACACAGGCCATTTCACCATCTTGGTTCATTTACTATCTTCACAAGCGACTGGACACTTTGAAGGAAAGCAAGTAAACAAGAAACTCTTGTACTAAGCCACCTAACACCTGGTTCTGTGGGACCTCTCATTTCTCATCTGCCTTGCATGAATTTTAAAGTTGTGAAAACTTATTTATTTGATCATATGCCAATTTTGTAATCTTGAAATCTGTTGCACGTAGAAAATACGCTTTAACTGAATCAGTTGAGACTGAACGACACATCACACAATGCTTAAACAATGGTTTCATTCTCTGACATCACCTAGATTGTTTAGTAGTTTTACAGCTTACAAGCTACAGAACACAGCTGAAATTACATTTGCTTGTTGCACTTCTATTAGCATCTTCCAAAAGATAAACCACTAAACACTGGGCAATATATTAATTATGATTGGCTTGTAAGTTGCAATAAAGTTTTTCTAATTACATGGGTGACTCTTCTATACCACCTTCCTTTACACTATTGCACTGTTTCCAATGTGCGGCCTGTGACATTTGTTGAAGTTTTAGACAAAAGCCTATCAAAACAAAAATTAAATATAGAGGAATTCAAAATTACACAAATAAATCACTATTTAATTAGAATTTTGTCTGTCTTTTGGTTGTTTTGCTGCCTGTCCAGACCATAATCTGCACTTCATGAAGCTAAACAGCTCGTTATATTCGTTATATTAAGAGATTAGTGCTCCAGCAGGGCAGAGCTTTTGAATTATTAAAACATTCATGAACAAAGGAAACATTCCTCATGATCGTAAATAAACTGTCTATTTAGTCTTGCAATATTTATGGCAACTTTCAAACAGGGGAAAAAAGCTGATTTGTGGAATCCAAAAAGATGATTGTCCTTTTTATACTTGGAAATTTTGGTACGGTTAGCATTGTGGAATAGCAATGATGAAAAGAAAGTGGAATTTCAGAGGTCATTATAAAGATGTCCCATCAACAGGCAGCAACTCTGGAAGGAAATCTTCATGGCACCAAGCACTGACAGTGAGCTAAATCCTGCCCTCAGATTTTACCTTCGTTACCAGAACAATTCTGATTTATACCTGTTTTGTACAAACCAGAAGTCTCTGCCCTATAGTTTGCTTTACGCCAGCCTATTGAGCTATTTCCTAGATGCATGAATAGCAGCACAAGAAACCAATGATTTTGCTTCAGGTGTCAGAATATTATTTGCAGACTGTGTCCCACAGTGTGATGCACGGGTCTGTATCCCTTATCAGGACAGTGTGTCATTAGGTGTAAAGCAGTGCAAAGGATAGAGAAAGAGAAGCAGGAGGAAGAACAGGGGGAAAAAAAAAAATCAGACACCACAGAAGTACAAAAACAGGAAGAAGTTTTGCAGTTACTGCAAAGTGCTGAACAGACACAAATTGAACACTAAGAACAGCCTGATATAAAGTTCTATTTAAAGTATAGAACAAAGAAATGGTCTGGTTTTTAACAGGGGAGGGGGGAGGAGGATGAGTTTACACAAGCTTTGTAGTAAATTAATTTTTAGAATCATAGAATGGTTTGGTTGGAAGGGACCTTTAAGATCATCTAGTTCCAACCCCCCTGCTATGGGCAGGGACACCCTCCACTAGACAAGGTTGCTTAAAGCCCCATACAACCTGGCCTTGAACACTTCCAGGGATGGGGCAGCCAAGGCTTCTCTGGGCAGCCTATGCAATGTCTCACCCCCCTCACAGTAAATAATGTCTTCATACCATATAACCTAAATCTACCCTCTTCTAGTTTAAAGCAATTAGCCCTTAACTTATCACTAGCTACCCTTCTAAAAAGTCCCTCTCCAACTTTCTTGTAGGCCCCTTTAGGTACTGGAAGGCTGCTCCAAGGTCTTCCTGGAGCCTTCTCTTCTCCAGGCTGAACAACCTCAACTCTCTCTTCATAGGAGAGATGCTGCAGCCCTCTGATAATTTTTATGGCCTTCTCTGGACTCGCTCCAACAGGTCCATGTTCTTCTTGTGCTGGGTGCCTTAGAGCTGAACCCAGCACTGCAGATAGGGTCTCATGAGAGCCAAGTACAGGCAAACAGTCACCTTCTTCAGCCTGCTGGCCACATTCCTTTTGATGCTTTCTGGGCTGTGAGAGCACACTGCTGGCTCACGCTACACCTCCAAGTCCTCCGCAGGGCTGCTCTCAATCCGTTCTCTGCCCAGTCTGTTTGTGTCTGGGATTGCCCTGATCCAGGTGTAGGACCTTGCACTTGGCCTTGTTGAACTTGATGAGATTGGCATCAGCCCACCTCTCAGGCCTGTCAAGGTCCCTCTGGATGGCATCCCTTCCCTTCAGCATATCAATCGAACGACACAGCCTGGTGTCATCAGCAAAGCTGATGAGTGAGCACCAGGCAGTTGAGTTGTAGGCAGATTTTTTAAATCCTGTTAAAGATTCCCCAGTTAGATTGTGTTGTCCTTTCTTTAATACTTGCTCTGGCTTACTAACTCAGTGATGAGTTTTGTCACGCTACACCTACAGAAGGTTTTAACTACTATATGATAGTTGCATAGCAGCTGTCCTTGATTCATAACCTACTTGTTTCGTAACTCACTGTTTTTCCCTCTTGCCCATGCCAAGAAAACCACTAAAAATGAACCAGAATTCTTAGTGCAATTTTCTGTACTTATCTGAAAAAATATCTTTATTGTTGATTCTGTCTTAATATATGGAGCAGGTGATGGAGGGAACTTAAAAAGTCTGTAACCTTTTGTTTCGCTCATAACTCATTAGTAAACAGCAAAATCTTCCTTCAAGAAAAGAAATTCCAGCTTTTGAACCACAGAGTGAAACTGAAAAGTTTTACACTGTTACCATTTTGTTTTTAGAAACTCAAGCTTGTCTGAGATTACACAGTAGACTTTTAGTCACTGCACGTGTGTCCAAAGCCTTACTTGACGGAGCTCTTTGAGCAGATTATAGACTAAAGCTAGCCTGTTTCTATTTGAATATATAAATATTATTTTCATGTCAAGCAGTCTGACAAGTTGCTTAAAGGCAGACATAATATGTGACATATTGTCATTATAGAGAGCAATGACGTTTCAGCTAAAGGGAGTGTATATCCTTATGGCAATAATCAATATCTCCATTTTATTACTATATAGAATCTAAGATTATGTCCTTGGCCTTATTAGAATCATAGAATAGTTAGGGTTGGAAAGGACCTTAAGATCATCTAGTTCCAACCCCTCTGCCATGGGCAGAGATACCTCACACTAAACCATGTCACCCAAAAATATTTTAGGCTGAATATTTCTTGCAAGAAAAAGTCTTACTGGAAAACTGTTCATTTAGAGAATTAAAATTACATTTAAAAACTGAGACATTTTCTTTAATCAAAGCAATGGTGCAACTGTAACTGTATAACTGAATATAATTACATTTAAATTCAAAAATTTTCTGCAGTTGTAAGGAATAGAACAAAAGCATTTTGCATAACCCAGAATTAATTCAACAGGAACTCCACATTATTTCACAAATGAAAACCCCAACTGTGTACATATATATATGTATACATACATTTCAAGACACTTATCTTGAAAGTACTTAAACACACACATTGTTTTGTTTTGAAACCAAACTGAAAAGTTACTCACAACAATTAAGAAAAATACACACTTACGTGGTTGTTCATTCATTCTTTTGTTTTCCAGTATCTCAGAGAACAAGTTTTCCTGGACACTTTACCTTGCTTTGACAAACAGACCCAAAATAGTAAACTCTACTTACTTCCCAATTTCTGTGTATTATAAGGAGGCAGGTGGACATAAAAGAGTAACTTTGTGTCACCCAGAAAGGGAGTAGCATCCTTTATACACATTATCAGCACAATTTGCTATACAACAGTGTAGTCAGAATTGGTGTGGCAGATTATCTACACAAGCAGTAACGAAAACTGAATGCCACTTATCTCAGATGAGAGTAGGTAGCCTCTCTCTCAACACCAGACCCCAGAAAATGGCCTTTAGACTAGACAATAAAAGACTTCAGTGCCTATTAGCCAGCTGCTACAGGGCCTGGTATCGTTAGATAACATAGAATCATAGAATAGTTAGGGTTGGAAAGGACCTTAAGATCATCTAGTTCCAACCCCCCTGCCAGGGGCAGGGACACCTCCCACTAAACCATGCCACACAAGGCTATGTCCAGCCTGGCCTTGAACACTGCCAGAAATGGAGCATTCACAGCTTCCCTGGGCAACCCATTCCAGTGCCTCACCACCCTCACAGTAAAGAATTTCTTCCTTATATCCAATCTAAACTTCCCCTGTTTAAGTTTGAAATCGTTACCCCTTGTCCTATCACCACAGTCCCTAATGAAGAGTCCCTCCCCAGCATCCTTATAGGCCCCCTTCAGATACTGGAAGGCTGCTATGAGGTCTCCACACAGCCTTCTCTTCTCCAGGCTGAACAGCCCCAACTTTCTCATCCTATCATCAGTCATAAAATATTAGATGCCAAATTCCCCATATAAAACATAAGTCGTGGCCCTTCACATTAGTGAGGGAATAACCCAGAGCTACCACACCAAAAAACTGGGTTTGAATATCCAGATTTCTCAGCCTCCCCAGAATTTAGGTATCAGGGCTACATACAGGTGCCATCAGTTATCTCTGATTAAGAGGCTACTCCTCCAGGCAGGCAGCCAGAAAGAAACTTTAACAAAAACATAAATAACAAATAACCCCATACCTCACTACCAATCAATCCACCAATTCAATACCCATTTTTGAGGCCAATTGAAGATGTACCTGTCTTCAAAGTTGTGCTCTATGGGACTACTTGATCAGCCTGGAGTGAAAACATTAAAAGGATGAATGACAGAATACAGCCATTGTAGCACTCACAAGAACTGGCTTTGTGTTGCAATGGTTAGAGATCCTTCTGGAAGTTTTGAGGGGATTGGAAGGGTGGGATTGGAGGTCTACCGCTCTATATTTTTTTTCCTCCTCCACTTATTCACCTCCTGGCAGGTGAGCAGTGTGAATGCTGCCTCAGAGTAGCCCTTCTGCAGCCTCTTCTGAGATCCCATGCAGCATGTTTGGAAGTGAGGAACAATAAAGGTTCTTGATTCAACTTTGGTGGATGTATCTAACGATTAGGCAATATGATTATTAAACCTCCTAAATCCATTATGCCTCCTGTATGAAATAATTGTAGTTTCCTTCTGATTGTGTGTTCTGAGAAGCCCCAGTACTCAAAGGCAGCAATGGATGTAACAAGTCACAGAAAGCGGAATCTCTAGCCCCCAGTAAAATAGAGTACTTCATTGTCTTCCTAACTACAACATTCATAATGAAGAAAGATTGTCAGGATTCAGTGGGCATGGGAAAATCACGATCAAGGCAGAAACTGACATTTTGTAGTGGGCACGTGAAGAGAGGAATAACATTCTTGAGGCAAACAAAGAAATGTGGAAGAAATTATAAAATGTTAGGGGAAATCAAGTAATGGCTAAAACCGCATCCCTGAGTGTTGTTATTAAGGAAGGCATCTAACAGCTGACTAGATAAAATCCTGGTTAAAGAGCAGTCCTGTTTAGCTGAGGAGATTGGAATGAGTGACTTGAGAAATCCCTTCCAATACTCTATGATTAAGGATTTTATCCTGCTTCTACTGAGGAAGCTGGAAAACCTGCACTGCCTTCCATTGAAATGTGACTGAGCTCTAGTCAGAGTGAGATTTTGCTGCAAGATCTTATTTCAAGGGATGATTGAGACATTTTTAAAGAAATCTGCAACATTAGTTACACCCTTTTCTGTTTCAATGCTGAATCTAACTAAATGTGCTGAAAACATGAATTAAATGAAGCCTTGGTACTAGTTTTGAAGGACAACTTGAATAAGGGGAAGCTGAGCTGATTACATTTGTAATCAGGTTTGGACTCCTAGAATACAAGATAGGTGCTCTACTTTTCTAGGACACTCAAGTTTTGCCTTGCATCAAAGTTTGCATTTATAATTACCTACAACCTTAACTGATGTAATACTATTTGAAATTTTTTATTTCTGCTAACCAGTTCCTTGGTAACTATGTGTGATATCAAGTAATGGATGCAGCATCCTTTCTGACTCACATTCAGGGGTTTTTAACTGCCAAATCCCTAGACTTCCATGGTAAAGCTAGGCTTTCTATGCATGCCACTATGAAATCAGAACTATCGGTACTATTTGTACAGAAGGTATGTTTTTACATACCAAAGTCCATAGAACTTTGTGAGGAAATTTTCATGTTTAATTTTTCTGCCACAAAACCCTGCTTGCAAGGAAATTAGAAAATATGAGTCTTTTTTTTTTTTTTTTTAATAGTACAGACATCCAAATGACATTTCCCATTTTTTTTTTTCTTGAACTATAAAAAACATTCCAGAAGATACATTACAAAAGCATTACTTCAGTTTGGAAGGGGGAGTAGGGGGACAGAAAGTGCATTATGCACCTATTTAAAAATAAATTACTTCTATTAGAATATGATCTGGGCTCCTGAATTCCACCACAAAAGCAATGTTATATAATGACCTAAAGCAGAAAGTTCATTCCATAAATGATACACCCACTAAAATATTCAATGCACTCTTCCCATGTTTTTAACTCACTGGGGGGTTTATATAGGGTGGTTGGCACATTTATTATTACTGAAGGAAAAATAAAATCCCATCACTTATATTGACTCTTGCAATATAGTTTAGTGATAGCAGTTGTCTTTGAATCTTTTATAGAACATTTGAGAAGACTCTGAATCAGCCCATCATTATGGATCCCATCCACATTTTGTTCAAATTTAATACATTATAGAGGTTTCTTGAGAGCTACAAGGACCTCAAAGCCCCATTGATGCCTTGAGAATATAGATTGTTCGAATCTTCTCTAATTTAATTCCTCCAATATTTATATGCTGCTAGATGCTCTCACAATTTCCTTATTCTTTCACTATCATTTCATCTCTGGAGTCCATCAGAGGATATGATATAAAGCTGGGAGAAGAAAACCAAAAATGCAAACTTGAATTCCAGTTGCAAATCTCAGTCAGTGTTGTTCTCTATTTCTATACAGCTACCACGATCATGGTTTTTAAAGACTCCTTTTCTGCAAATGGATTTATTTGTACTCAAGAGCTGTCTTGCAGGACTAGGATCTACGGTATTTGCATTTGCTTTTATTCCAGAAAATTCCTACAGAGGCAGCTTGAGACTACAGTTGAAGATCACAGCTGAGATACCTTTTCAGAATACAGAACAACTGTCTATTCCTAGTCTAAATTGACACTACAGGTTCAGATAATTTACCCTTTAAAAATTCAATATAATTGCATTACTATAACTGAGAATATTTGTTTTCATTTTAAAACAATCAAACAGAATTTGGTTGAAAATATATGCTGCACTAGCCAATATAATACACATCCAAGAAATCTCAGCATGAGAAAATTAAAGATGTGGTTCTTCTAAGGAAATCTATCGAAAAAAAGATGAAAACCCTGACTGTTTTAACTAATTAATGGTTTCCTGGGTTCTGACTCATGATTTTGGATATCTGGGGGTGACCATTGTAGAAGTCATATTTTATAGTAGCACATGCAGTGCTTGCTGCCCTTTTCCCTTATATGTGTTCCCCTAAGACTTTGAGGAATTGTGTTTTTTACTACAGCTAGATTTATTGTCTGACTTTTTTGCACAAATGCTGTGTAACTTAAGAAAGTGGCCTTGAGATTTTCTACTGCTTATCTAAACTTTACAGTTTAAAGAAACCACCCATACTAAACAATTGATATAAACCAAGCACAAATGCATATGCATACTAACCAAGGAATACAGCTGTTACTCTCTTGTAGCATGAGTCCAGGAAGCTACTAATTTGCCTACATGTATGTTAGAAACCTGCAGTTCAGAGAGACTCTGTTATGGGAAAATGTGACAATAACAAAGACATCCTATTTATCTCTCTAGGCCTTTATGATCACTCTTGTCACTGTGGCATCTCATTGCTAGATAAAGCTTAAACTTTGGCATAATATTTTTCAGATGCTTATCAGCTATTTCCTGTAATTTAATTATTTCTTATCCCTCATTAGTAAATTTATCTATCTAGATGTTTAGATGTCTTCTACCAATCTGAGTATTTTTAGCATTTGATGATTGTGTTCACAATTAGTACCTGTTCACCATACATGGGATTTATAGGAGATAAAATAAACATGGAAATTAAATTTGAAACCAAATCCAACTCTCTGAGGGTGGAAATAACTTCAGCAAGCTTCCACTAGAGCCAATAGAAAGACACATACCATCCAGAGGGCAGTTGCAAAAATGTATTTTCCTTTCAGTTAACTGTAAAGGGAGCCAAAGTGTCTGTCTTAGATAAGAGTCCTATATTGTAGATAATTAAATCAATTAATCCCATTCTTAATCTTCCTTTCCTTCTCCCTGCTTTTATTTTCCCATGTTTATACAGTCTCAAAAATATACAGCCTTCTACAGAAAGCAGAATGTGCCTGAGGATACTGTGTCAGTTTTGCCCTCATGAATGAAGTTTGTAAAATCACCAAAACCAAAGCTGATTTTTATATGCTCAGTACAACACATTAGTTATGCAGGCATCCCCCTTCTCTAAATATCTATTGAAAATTAAGTGGATGAGCAACTCAGTTAACTATATCAGAATGATTCTAGCAACTGGGTTACAAAAATAGGAGCACAACTGAGCATATGTCAAACCAACATCTGTATTCTAATGCAATTACCAATTTGAAAGAACATTTTATGTTCATCCATGAAGTGTGGAGTGAGGTGTACCTCCTTGAAGGTGGCAACACTGAGAATATGGTGTCCTAGCTTTAATAGAGTTCGTTTTTCTCTTGATCAGTAATTGTGTATTATCAGATACTTAAAATTACCTGAATCACTTTGGGTTTGTTCTTTTTTTATTCTCCAGGTCTTGTAATGGGGTTAATTATACAATATGCAACAAAAGCATCAGATGTTGAAAGTGGAACCGTTTATGAATGTGAAAAGCTGAAATCTGGGCGATCCACTCTACTTATTAATATAACTAACCAGGTCTATGAATATCAATACAAAAGAGAGATCAGCCACCACAATGTCAATGGTCACCAGGGCAATGCAATGCTTCAAAAGGTAAAACCTATCTTTTGTTCTAAACTCTGTAAAATATTTATTTACACCCATGAGAGAAGAAAACAAGTTTCAAGCTAAAATGTGAGAGAGAAAGGCTATTCTATATTTAGTGTGAGAAGGGTAAGTGAGGAAAGAGAACAGGAAAGGAAATAAGGTGCGGAAGAAACCTGCCCATCATTTAGCATACAACTGATTGTATGCTTGCAGAATAGTTGGCTGAACTCTTTCAGTTGACAGACTCATTACTGCAGACACTGAGTTCACTTGCAGGTGCAGCTGTTAGCTTGGATTCATTGCCATCAGGACTTTATGAACACTACCGATAGCTTAATTTGTCCTCTGTCTTAAAAGTGACTTGCTCTGGTAGCACAATGCAAGGGAGGATTGCCTCCTGTATACAGCAGAGGTAACTGCGAACTTTAAACATTTTACAAAATATAAACTTGTATATATGAAAAGCTCCACAGATAAGTGGGGGATTTTATAACATTTAAATGCTTTAGAGCATTCTCATAAATTCATTCATTACTGCGTGGTCCTCAGCAGGGATTTCACCAGCTATTGCCCCAGCAGGAGAAGACACCATTGGGGCAATTCAGGCTGGATGCAAAAAGGGAAGTGTGGGAGGAAGTCTACAGTCTTTTGCAATGTCATGGCATTTTCTCTTTTCAGTATAACAATTCAAATAGTTCACTTTGTAGTTATATTATTTTCCCACCCTCAAAATATTTACTTCTTGTAACATTCACTTTCTTTAAAAATAACAGCAATTCAAAGAATTCAGAAGTGCAGAGGGGCTATTTAAAACATGGATTTTATGCTCAAAGAAATCATATATTCATATGAAGCTTCTAACCAGTGTTTTTTTTACAATATTGCAATATATTATTTTCCTTTTTTCCAAGTATTAATCTAGCACAGTAGTACATGTCCCTGTGTATTATAGTGGCTATCGTTACAAAAACTTTTAAGTTATGCTTAGAATGCACACTGGGGGACTCAGCAGAACTAGGATTTAACCATCTACTTTTCTTCCTTGCTGAGGCAGCTCTGTTGTGTGCCTGTCTGTCCTTACTGCGAGGCTCTTGGCATTCTTGGAAAGAACTAGCCTGTCAAGGGCTATTAGAACACTATTAGAGCTGTGGTAGTCAGACTCCTCAGGTTTTGATGATTCTTCATCCTTTTTCCTGTTAGATGGTTGCAAGAGGTTTGTACTAGTCAAAGTATGTGTTTAGTTTCAAAGGCACATGTACTATTTCGTTTCGTTTAAACATCTTCATCAGACCTGGCATACTGAAGCTGACTTGTATTAAGAGAAAGGAACACTAAATTGTTCAGAAGTTGCCCTTGCCCTTACAAGGAATTGCCCAATCTTCTTTCCATAGTCTCAACTGTGAATTGTGAGTTGCTCTGTATTACTGGAGAGGCCTCAGCCTGCCTGGATTTTCACTCATTTTTCCTTCACAATTATCTTGCAAATGCCTTCTGAAAAAGAAAATACATTAAAAAGGAAAGAGGGAGGAACTCAGCAGTGTTTAGTAGACAATAACAAAGCCTGGCAGCCTTCCTGACTGGCAAAAGCACTAACATAAAAAACAGAAAACATGGTGACAACATGCTCTGGTTTTTGTGTGATTATAATTCCCTTCTGACCTCCGTTTGAGGGTTTTCAAAGTGCATTTATCAGAAAGAACAGACTGTGCCATGCCTTACAGATGTGCATTCTTTGGAACACAGTTTTGAATAATAAAACATGTAGTCAGGATTTCTGATGCCTGTGCAAAAATATTTTAACATATTTGCTGAATTAATTCCAAAATTAGCAGTTGAGGCTGTTAGTTCACAAGTGAAGAAAATCCTTCTTCTGACATGTTTTCAATGCAGTTACCAGCATTGCTAAAATTGCTGGCACATTATTTGCCAGCTATTTTTTTTTTCAACTTTATAATTCAAAGTCAGCAGAATGGAACAAAAGGCTGAGCTCTCACTTCCTGTTTATCAAATCAAGCTATCTGCTAGTAAGAACACAGAAGTGATTTTGTAGGCAAGTCTTACTCTTTTGAAGCTAAATAATTCATCTGGAATACTTAAATAGCCTTAAAATATCACTTTATCTGAACAAAGGAGCTGCAAGCCTTTATGTTAATTACATCTTGTCTCTTTTAAAAGTACTGGCATAATATAGCCCACTGACAGAACAGTCTACAGTACTCATGCTTACTAAAATATATTCTTCTCCAGAAATACTGGAATTTGAAACAGGATTCTATTTTACTGGAGCTATTTGTAATGACTTGCAGTGACTGAGTATTGTCCTTGGTCTCTCCTTGTGCCTGAAGTTGAAGGCAAATATGAACATTGTACCAACAACAGCTGGAATAAGTTTTTTCTTTGCCTAACTCCATCCTTATTCTAGCATTACTTTCAACATTTTAATGGGTATTTTATAAAGTGTTTCTGGCTGTTGTAGAAAAAAAAAAGTATTTCACAGGAATGGGGTTGTCATTACACAGGCATATGAGTGTAACAAGCTGTGTAACGAAGTGGTACCTCCTTCTGTGCCAGCCAGTGGCTTGGAACAGGAACCATGAAGAGACTAACCTGGTAGCATACCTTCAGTTCTGAAAGCAAGTAGCACCTTAGCAATGTCTGCAGAAAATCCTGTTAGTCTTTGCGTGGTTGAAACTAGTCCTTAGCTTATTGAGAATATAAGGAAACTCCATTCGCCTACAAAACAGATGCATGATTTGTAGGCAATAGGACAGCGTCAGTGCCTCTCAGGTTTCATAACACACTGATACATTGGATATTCAGTAACCTGACATAGATACCTGTCACCAGAAACAAATTACAGTTTCATTTCTGTGACAATATGACTTAAAATGTCAACACACATCAAAATAGAAAAAACAGCAAGTATCTGAGGATGTTACTGGTAAAATAGTTGAGCTGGTAATAATTAAGGCCATCACAAAACCCTCAAATCAAAATCTGGAAGAAAAGGCATATATTTCGCAAGATGTGTTACAATGGAAATGATGCTAGAGAAGCACTCAGCAGATATACTGAGAAACTTTAGGACACAGAAACCTGTGCTGGCAGGTTTCATAATTGTATAATCAGCAGAACTGATTATACAATTGTAGTTTAACAAGTTACATCGCAGCCTGATGAGAAGTTACAATTAAAACCTATTTTATCAAATTAAATGCTACTTTGTCCTTACCCTCTCTTTCGTCCTTTCTGCCAGATGACATTTGATCCTTCCATCTTCTTCAATATTTTGCTGCCACCCATTATATTTCATGCTGGATATAGTTTAAAGAAGGTATGTGTCTCTTTATTACAAAAGTGACTGAACGTGACTGCTACTTTCTAGATCTAACAGGCCAATGACAGAGAAAAGAGTCAGTTAACAATTACATTGCATGGGAGGAACTTGACAGGAATGGAAGAAAATGAAAGATGCCCAGACCTCATTCTTCTCCCTTTCTGCACCTGTACAAAGATTTGACTGTACAATTCAGCATTCCTCTTTTCAGAAGAAACCACTTTGAATCTGGTGACACTGCATGTAGGCAGCAGCCCACCTGTGTTTTACATACTGCATGATCAGGGCTTTGTTTGTTCAAGGGATGGAGTTATGATAGTGCTTACACCAGATACTTTCCATGTGAACTTCTGTTATGATCCTGAAGCATTTAGCCGGACAGATAAAAGAGAAAATTTTGATGGTATTCCACCAGGCAAAAAATTAATCATCTTAAATTGTATTTCCAAAACACAAGATATAGCCTATGTTGTTTCATCTTATGATTGAGATATGGGTTGTAACATGTGTCACTTCTAGATGCAGTGTTTCAGCTTGGTCTGAATGTTCTTTTATTGACGGTATTACAAAGCACTTTTTTCAAACTTTCCTCCCCAGAGACATTTTTTTCGTAACTTAGGATCAATTCTAACCTACGCCTTTTTGGGAACTGCCATCTCCTGCATCATCATAGGGTAAGTGAATGCCTTCTGCTATTACTGCTGAAGTCATTATTAGTGCTTGGTATTTTTTTCAGTTAAAAACTCAATTGTAAAAAGAATCGCGGACCCTGCATGGTCAATATACTTCACAACTTGTATAACACATAAATTCCTTACCAGGGAATGCTGAAATACAAAAGGCTACCATATAGTAAGGACTGTCCAGGGCATTCAGGTAATTGTGTCCTTCATTTCTGGTCTGTGATTGGTGAAAGCATGAACTGCTTTCTACAACCCTGTAGCTTTAACCAGCAGTCCTAAGAAATAGAACCATTCTCTTAATTGAAATTCCATGTTTCTAACCAGAATTTTTTCCAGAGGACATCAGACATCTAACATTAAAGAAGGACTTTAAATCTCAGAATGGGGAGGAACAGATACCTAGTGGCATATATGTAAAATAACTGGAGCAATAATCAAAGGCTAAGTGAAACTTTTTAGTTAAAGATCACACCAAAAGCCTCAGTCTGGAATTCTGTGTGAATTTAGTCTAGATATGACTAAATGGGTTCTGCAGCAAAAAAAAAAAAAAAAAGAAAAAAGCAGAGGAGCAAAAAATCATGTTTTATTTCTATACCTCCTTAGTGAAAAGTTTCTAATTTTCTTTCAAAATATGCCTCATTAAAGAAAAGATTTGCTCATCAGAGATGGATCATAAGTTTCCAGGCTGGCATGATATGAAACTTCTTTTCATCTGTTTGGTTAGCTCAATCAAAATTAAGCAAACCATTTAAAATCCTTTTGGATCTTAAAAGTGCATGTTTTTCACACAATTTATTGATACCACTTCAGCTCTCATGTTCTGGGAAAATTCATGATGCAGGTAAAAATGAATGGCAAGGGTTGGATCCTGCAGTGAGCGAGTGTCTGTGCCTGCACAAAGCCTTACTGAGAAAAGCAGTGCACTGTTCACTGTTTAACCATAGCATTATTAGGCATTCCATGGCATTTCTGCCTATGGAGTGCTGCAGAGACATCTGAGCTAGCTGAGTCTGTATGGTATGTGGAGGTGATGGAGAAGTGCTGCATGTAAAAGTTAGTCTTGCTGAGAGGCCTTGACCTTGCTGAGATTTGTGCAAAGTCAAAATAGGAAAAAGTCACAGAACTTTCTGGTATTCTGGTTTTAGAGTAGGAAACACACTGCGTCTTGTAGGACTTGTTTGAGGTCCTGGGGCGGAGAATCTGAAATGTAAAATTTATATCTCTGCATGTTATGGAAAGATTTATGGAAATGTGTCAGGTTTTGTGAGGGTGCTTAAATTTAAAACTGGTCAAAATTCTGCACCTATGAGCAGCACTTTCAAATTATAGAAGCAATTAATTTTATATTTTTGTCCTTTCCCTGTCTTTATAATGGATCTACAAGTAAAGATGTATGTGCTGCAAGATATAAGCTCCTTGCTGGCATCATTCTGAGATGGAACTTTCTCCTTTAACATAATTTTGATAATAGTAAAACACATGACTAACCTGATTTTAAACCTGTTCTTTTATAGGTATGTCATAATATATATCTTGACATCCTAGATTTCTAATAATCAAGTAGCTTAGTAAACATAATGTACCTGAAGCACAGTGGCTATTAAATGTTCTGCAAGCTATGACTCCAAATATCATGAAATTTTAGACTCCTCAATGAAAAGCAACATTCAAAGTACGATCACCTTCTGTGCTGACATACAAAGGAGTGTTAAGCTCTCTATGTGGCTGTTTCTCCTTCCTGTGAGAAAAACTGCTGAACACCTATGGATCAAGTAGAAAGAACACCTTTGATTTCAGACACAAATCTGTAACTCCAGGAGACAATGTGCCATGTGTCTCACTAACTGGAGAGGAAAAGCTTAATCTTGCTTTCCTTTCTGAAATTTTGCTTTCCTTGAGAAATGGCACCCCATCTTCTTACCTCTGCTATTGCTTGTTCTCCTCTGGAGAAGGATGTGAGGCAGAAAGCTCTGGATCTTGGGGATCTTTCTTTTCTCATGGAAATGGACATGGAATTTTAGAGACCCAGAATAAACAGGATTCCACCAAATGACATAATTAAACAATCAGAACCATTTCCTGCCCAGTTGCAGGGATTTCCTTACATTAAGCTTCTTTATTCATTTCTTTGTGAGGCTCTACAGCTTGCAATAATGCTCCAAAACCACTTAACCACGTGAAAGAGAAATATCACTACCACAGCATTGTCACTTTGGGGTGGTGAATGCCTGCATATAGATCCATGAAGATCACAGCTTGGACAGCTACACCACTCATACTTTCCTCACATCTTTAATTGCAGTAATACCACAGAATCACAGAATGGTTGAGGTTAGGGGGACCACTGAGGGTCATCTAGTCCAACCCCCCTGCTCAAACACAGTAAATAATAGAGACCTTTATATTACCCTGGCTCGTGTAGCTGCTTCTTTTCATTCCAATTTACATGGCAAATAGCATCCCTAAGGTTGGAATTATAAGTTCAGCAAAAAATCTACATCCTGCTAACAGTTTGAGCTTAATGCCAGCACGTTACTGAGGTAGCAGTGGTTCTGGATCTCATTAGGACTCTTCCTGTGCTTCCTCTCACTTGTCTTAGCCATTGAACATTTATCTCCTGTAAGCCAATTGCTAATAGCTCTGTGAGACTGCAGAAAAGCTGTAGGGCTGTCCAGCCCTGTGGTGCTCTTAAGTATGCTGACACTTCTCATTGCCCTTTGTAAATGGAAAATGCCAGAGCAGCTTTGATAAGCTTGTTAAAAGAAACATAATATTTTCAGTTTAGCCTTAATTCCAAATGCTGTGATTCCTGTATCATATTATTTTACCTAAAACAGAATAAATGTGGATAGAATCTCCTACAGAAAGTTTCTACTAGGAACAATTCTAACTGGCAATTCAAAGTTGAAGCCCATATTCCGGGATAAAGACTGAAAGGAAACCCTAAGGTAGAGGAGTATGCACTGAGCAGCACTGGGCCTTGTATTGTGTTCCATACAAACCCACATCCCCCACTGAAATTACTGCAGAGAAGGCAGTAATATATCCAGAATAGGGCTAATGTGAATCATAGAATCATAGAAGGATTTGGGTTGGGAAGGGTCTTAAAGATCATCCAATTCCAACGTCCCTGAGGGACACCTTCCACTAGACCAGGTTGCTCAAAGCCCTATCCAACACAGTGGCTTAGACTCTGTGTACCTGCAGCCTTTCACTGGGACTGTGCTCTTCCTGCCCAAGTGAATTACAAAGCATCCCATTGTGAGCTCCTCCCGAGAGGCTGGCTGCTCTGACAGGACACAGCCTGTAACAAAGAAGCAGCAGAATGCTCTTTGTAAACAGATGGGAAGTACCATTAAAAAAGAACAGAAACGTCATTTGGATTTTTGCAAACGTAGGGTGCTAGTTGCCATGGAACACACTGATACAGTGGTGCCTGTATCCACTTTGTAAATCTTTGCTTTTGTGTGAAAGGCTATATTCTAGCCTCAAGAAAGAGGAGCTACATGGAATTTGAGTGAAAAGGCTAGAATCAGGTATTCCCACTGAGGGCAGGGTAGGAAGGAGAAGAGAGATTGCTGGGCTTTTAGTGAAGGCAGTGCTGAAATGTAATTGCTTTCAACTGCTCTAAGGAATGCCTGCCCATGTTAGCTGTAATACTGTCCTCAGCCTCTCAACACAGATGCAAGTTAACTTAATTCCCAAGCTCTCCCAGACAGATCAAATTATGTCCTTTGCACTGAGCCTGACTAGCAAGGATCTATGCAGAGAGATCCCATGAGGGAAAGGAGAAATTCCCCACTCCAAGCTATATCAACTTTGCAGAATTGCTGAAGTTGTCCCCTTCATGCTGACACTGGGTCTGCATGACATAAGATCATATGAGACCCAATATCTCAACATATCTTTTCTCTGCAGTGCTTCCAGCTTCTTGTCTCCTGAAGATGATCAGTAAGATAGCTCTTTATTCCTAAGAGAAATCATACACCTTAAGTCTCCCTGAGGGTTTCTCTGATACAGGGTGTAGCAGGCTCATGCTGTAGCAGCCTACTTGAGTTTCATAGACTCAGAGAACTATTTAGGTTGGAAGCAACGTCTGGATGTCTGCAGTTCCAACCTGCTAATAAATGCATTACTGGCTTCAAATTTAAACCCAGCTGCTCAGGGCCCTGTCCAGCCAAGTTCTGAATATTTCCAAGAATGCAAATTCCACTGGCTCTCTGGGAAACCTGTTCCAGTCTTAACCACCCTCACTGGAAAGATTGTTTCTTTATGTATCTGATTAGAATTTCCCTTGCTTTACTTTGCAAAGGATTTCTCCCATCCTTTCACTACGCACCCCTCATACAGAGAAGGCGCCTTCACCTTCTCTGTAACCACCTATTATCTCAAGACAACATTTAGCTCCCCTCCTAGACACAAGATAAAGCTAAGCTGCTTCTTTCCAGGCTGAAATAAATCAGCCCTTCCTCTCTTCTCATACACCATGCCTACAGCCCCCTAATTATCTTGGTGGTTCACAGCTGGACTGTCTCCTGTCAGTCTTTCCTGTACAGGGAGTCCAAAACTGAACCCATTATTCCAGATGACATCTCACAAGTGCCAAAAAAGAGACTAATCATTCCTCTCAACTTGCTTCCTCCACTTCCATGAATATGTGAAGTTAGCCTTCACAGCTGCAATTAAGAAGTCTACTTCTGACTTACACTCAACTTGATAGCCTGCAGGACTCCATGTGGCTTCTGCACCTAGTTTTGTAGCCAGTCATGCTCCTGCATGACTATTGTGTGGGGTTATTCTATCTTTCAAATATGCATCTGGATATTAGCTGTGATTGATGGCTGTAAGCTGAAGCAGCACTGAGCTGATGCTACTCAGTGATCAATAAGCCCATGAAAACTGAGCTGCTGAAAAATTAAGTGAACATTGGCCTGCCTTGCTTTTTTTTTCACACCTTTCAGAAAGAAGCAGGGAGAAGGACCTAACAGCTTCTGCAAGGAATAGTGTTCTCTTCCCTTTTTATTTTTAATATCTGATGGGATGCATCTTCCAGAAGTGATGCCTGCGACAGATATTTTCAATTTTGATGATGGATTTTGATAAGAGTGCTCAAGTATTTGGAAAAATCTTGACACTATGGTAACAACCTATCAGAGCAACATATGAGGCACTGAGTGGCAGGAGGAGTAGAAAGATTTGCATTCCCCCTCCTTGAAATCATCTTGACTTTTTAGATCAGCATTCGCAGTGCCAGCCAGGGCTGATATGCTTGTGCACAGCTGCACTGACATCACAAAGTTGGCCTTCTCTGTGATTTTTGATTCGGTTTCACTTGCAGTCACTCGAATTGCAATGCCAAAACCACATTTTAGACATTCAGAATGCAGCATGTTTGCAGTCACTCATACTTTTCTGTCTGCCTAGGAGATTTGGTGAGGCCTGATTTTTCTAGAATTTAAAGCTCTCTGAGTGTGCCACTCAAATAGCAAACACATTTACACACAACTTAGGCCAAGTTTGATCTGAGAATTTTGTTTGAATAAAGCTGAGATAAAAAACAGTGACTGGATTGGGGGGAAAAAAAAAAACAACAGAGTAACTGTAGTTTCAAGACAGTGAAGTTATGAAATAAAAAGAGCTGGTAATGCTGGTGTTAGGAAGAATATTTCTTTCCAATGTCATTACTATTTTAAGGAGAAAGTAAGGCTTTTTTTACTAGCTACTCAGAGCATAGCCTTCTGTGGCTGGAGAGACAGGGCTTCTCCATATTCCAACTACAGTCAAAGTTGGTTAGTCTGACCTAGTTAGTTCCAGTCCAACTGGATGAGCATGTGTATGCTTGCTTTAGAATAACCATATTAGACTGTTTCTTGGTAATTGGTGCTTAAAACAATGACCTTCTAATTAAAAAAAGCCCAGCATATAGAATTAAAATATTTCTTTGGTGCATCTGTGTTTAATTAACTGCAGTGACTGACAGTTTGGCCAAAGCCTCTTCTGACATTTAAACTAAAGAGTAAGGAATAAGTCATTATACTTGATTCTCACAGGCAGTCAAGAATCCTTTCTCTTGCCATTCCTCACCATTCTACAAATGAATATTCAAATGCTTGGTGCACATGATTGCTAAGAGCTGCTTAGAATGGAATAGAATAGAATAGATTTTAATATATAATATAAAACATGTAATACAATTTAATACATATCTTCTAAAACTCAGTCGTAGATGGTTTTGTTTGAAAAACAGAACTTTTTTTTTAACAGACATATATAAACATAAATTTATAAGACAGAATGAAAGGAATATCAAGAAATAGCAAATACCGCTCATGATATTTTTGGGGGGCAAAAAAAAGGCATGAAATTGTGTTTTCCGTCATAATCTTTGTAATAAAATAGACATGTTCCATTCAAATGTTTGTGGTACCAAGGTTCCATCCTCACATGAAGATGTTTTCAATTCACTCTTAACTGCACACTTTTGACAGACCCTCTTTGTGCCTCCTAAAGAAGGAAGGGATGGGCTGAATTGAAAAGTGTTGCCAGAAAGCAGCAGTAGCAAGAAATGTTCAACTTTTCTTTACACAGCTTACATGGGTGTGATACATTCTGATATAACCATACGAAGATTTAGTTCTCTCAGCAATATTCAGATATTCTGAAGGTTAGGGGACAAATTCTTTGCACTGGCAGACCATTTAAACAGACTATTAGGATTCATCATTTTTAGGAGAAAACAGTCTTTCAAAACAAATAAAAAAAAAAGGTGTGACTTTGTCTGTGTGCGTGTGTGTGTGTGTGTGTGTAGGTGTATTCGTTTCCTCTTGAAAAGTTAGCTTATTTTACGACACCCTTCTCAACAACAGGTAGCTTGCTCTGGCCTCATAGAAACATGAGCCAGGACTGAGGTACTGAGATACTCTCAGTAGACGCAGTTTCTATCTCTCATTAAGCATGTGGCAGTGCACACCCAAGAGGTTCAGCATGCAGTAGTTACATTTACTGAGTACTGCATGACTGGGGAATTTTTTTAATATTACTTTTGTTTTAAATAGGTATTTTGGTAGTTTGGCAAATGCTAGATGTATGTTTAGTTAGCTTATATGTGTGTTCTGTATTACTTTCTGACTGAAGCCTAATGGGTTATACAAATGGGGTCTGCTGATGTGAAACAGTATTGAGTTCATAATCTGAATATTCTTTCTCATCTGAGGGCTATGGATAGACTTTACAGTTTGAAAACTAAATACTTGTAGCTATGTACTTCAGCAGAGCAAAACCAAATGTTGTTTTGCTTGAATCTACCGTACAGTGATATGGGATTCCTCTGGGTTTTGGAAACTGTTTCTGCAAGTCAAAATGGGACCAGGTTTAGGGTAACAGAAAAAGTCTTCTCTCTGTTAGAGAGCTCTCCATAAACTAAGCAAATACCTTCACAAGGATTATCTGCTGCTACACCAACTCTTGTCTTCTCAGATGATCATTTTCATATTAATTCAGAATTAGTTCATGTACAAGGAAGTAGGTTTTTTTTCTAATTAAAATATTGTTTTCCACCACATGTTCCCATGACACAAAAACCACTAGGCCCATCTTTTCTCCATGTACCACCTGTAAACAGCAAACACTTACCCTGCCTACAGGCAAGAATAAAAGCTCTATTTGTGTACAAACAGAAATTGGTAAGGGGGAATGTTACAGTATCTTGGTGGTATAAAGACTAATTGAAAGAGCAAGAGGGAAATAGTGTATATAGACCACTTGTGCTCCTCAGTGATAAAACCCTTTGAACATCAGCTGTCTGGCTTTAATAATTTCTATTAATCTTTTGAAGCCAGATATTGAGCCTGTGACTGGAAATAAAGTCAAAATTAGTAAGCAGACATTCATTTGAATGTCATATAAAGTTTTCAAGAGTATAGTACCAGTGCTGGTACCATCTTTTGTTTTTTTTGGCTGCTTTCATTCCATCTTGGAGTGAAAGAAAGCATTTTCTTTCAGACATGAGGCAGTACCACACATTGATTTGAGGAAATTCAACAGGCATGATTTACCTGAAAATCAAGCTAAGTCTCTCCGGAGTTCTCCAAAGAAGGCAACCTAACACTAAGCCCCAGCAGGAGAACTGGTGCGTTTAGTTGTTAATGTGCAGCTCAGTACCCCAATGCAGTAACTGATTCTTTGGTCAGTCCAAACCTAAAATAATTCTGCTGCAGTCTATGGCATTGCGAAGTACAACTCACAGCTGCAGTTGCAAGGGGTGGATGCTGCTCATCGCTTTTGTTTAAAGGTGATTGCTGAATGCAAAATTCAAAGTAAAGTTTGAGTTTAGAGAAGCTTGAAAATATACACCCACTATATTTGGGAGTAGGAATTTTGCTAAGAGCACATAAAAGGGAAGAGGCTTTCTCATAAACATAACTTTCAGAGACTTCTAGCAGCTCAAAAAGTTATAAAGCAATAAAAAAAAAAAAGCTTGTTTTCGTGATTTGTCACCATACTGATAAGAAGCTGTGTTAAATCGAGACACTGATATAAAACACTGTTTCCCAGACCACTAACACCCACACAGCTGAAAGTTCTTCCAAGAGTACTTTGATGCATTCAAGTATGTGTCGGTGCAAGTTCAGTCAGGATTTGTAGCTATTTCGCAATAAACATCTGACGTTGTTTACTGCAGCAGAGCTGATCATGCAGAAAACACAGTTTTCTCCTCACAAACAGATGTGGTGAACAGCAGGGTGTAATTATTTGTATCTTCCAGAAGAATCCCTCAGCATACTAAGGATATTGAAAGAATTGTATTATAGGGAAGACCAGAGGTGTGGGATTGCAGAAACAAACAGAAAGCAGAATATCAGGAGACTCATCTAAAATCCAAAGGATGTTTAATTTGATATTTGATTTTCCTGTTAATCTCCAGGAATCCAACAAAAAAATTAATGAAATGCACTCTTCTGAAAAATACGCAAATGGTTTTTGTTGCAAAATAGGAAAAATACTCAAGTCCAGATATTTTCCAAGAAACCCCACACTGGAAGGAAGAGTTTGTTTGGTGGGGGTGTTTGTTTTGGGGCATTTTTTACAAAGTTTCTTCACAGTTCCCTTTGAAGTTGAAGATTTTTACTGCAGGAATGCACACTTTTGGATAGATCTCCTAATGTCTTCTTCCCTGATCTTCATGGATTCTCTAAGAACTGACACCCATGTGGTCTCCAAAGACAAGCATCCCCTATTTCTCTTGCGATAGACCACCCATACACCATACATGTGTAACCCAGGATCCCTGGCTGCAGCATCATTCAGAAGTCAAGTTTGCAACACTACTTGTGCAGCCTCTGTATTAACTTTCAGAGAAAACATCTTTACAGTGCTGGTGAAATGTAATGTATGCATCCCTTCTCGCCCTGTCACTGTTAACACGGTGTCAGCAGCAGAGTTGGGAGGCAACTCCACAGCCCCCTGCCCTGCTGTGGTAGCTGGGCTGTGGTACGTACACTATTTGCTGTTTCAACTGTGAGTACCTAAAAAGCACTTTGCCATCGCCATTCAGGTGGCCCAGTTATTCATGTGCAGTGGAAGAGAGAACAGCCTCGGTGAGGCCAGCATCAAAGAGCCATGCCAGAGCCAGAGGCCTTACAGATGTAGCTGGGTTTCTCGGGATCTGGTTTCCTGTCCGAATCAGAATCCCACTTTGGCACCTTTCCAGCACAGCTAAAGGAACAGTTGTGTGAGACAAGGCATTCACTGCAAGGGTTTCACTAGCACTCTGAATGGCCCCATTCTGCTGCTGAACTCTGTTCTATGTTTAACATGCAGCACATGTGGTTGTGCTGTTTGTAATCTCTTCTCTGCTAAAGACACCAGCCGTAGGCATGCCTTTCCGTATGTGTCACAGAGCAGGGGAAAAACGTATCGTGACTACTTCTAAAATACACGTAAACGACGATGGAAACGGACAGCGCAGGTGACAAACGATAGCGTGCAGTGTTGCGGCGGTAACAAGATAACCCACACCTCCGCCCGCGGACGGCTGCGAAGCCGCTCTCCCCAGCGGGCACCTGGGCCGCCTAGCGCCGGCAGTGCCGGCCGCAGCCCCGCCGGGACAGCAGGTGGCGCCCGCGCTCTGCCTGCGCCTGCCCGGCGCGGCCGGGCCCCGCAGACCGGGTGTTGGGAAGCCTGTTGGAGATGGTGTTGATCGCTGGTGTGGTGTTTATATCAGGCAGCACTCGTATGTGGTGTTTACCTCTGATATGAGACGGCTCACTGCGGCGCGGTGGCAACCTCCCAGCCGCTCCTCCCGGGCCCCTCGGCCCCATCGCTGTCTGTCGTGTTCCTGTGTCCGGAGGAGGGGGAGGAGGGCTGTTGTCTCCTGGGCGCACGCCCTGGTGGTCAGGCTGGCGGTTGAAGCTATCTAAACCTCGGGTGCCTCGGCACCCCTGTGATCTTATGTGCGTGTCTGAGCGGGGAAGGCGGGTAGCAGAAACGCCAAGCTAATCTAATGGCAGACCGTGCGCTAGTTTTTAGATGATTAAAGAAAAATATTAAGGAGGGAAAGAAGCCTTTGTTTTATCACAAACAAACCCCTTTTTTTCAAGTGCCTGCTTTTCATTTAGAGCCCTTCTCCAGGTTAGTATTGGGGGCAGCTAGCCACATGGCGGGCTTAGTTTGGAGCATCCAGATTCAGGGAGAGTGTAGTGAGGCAATGCCCCAGTTCCCAATCCAGCAGCGCCAGTGCCAGCTCTACTGTGTATGTGTGACAAGAACAGCTCCCAAAGCCTGTAGGAGCAGGGACACTCGTTTCTCTTTCCTCCAACATTGAGCCCTGGTTGTTAGGATTATAGAACAGGTTACCACCCTTTACATGTCACTCTTCAAAGACTAATCTACCCAAGGATTCTGAGTAACATAGTAAAGGAAACAATTCTGATGAACAATTATTAGAAAACTAGGAATGTCATTGATACCGGATTAAATCAGTATTTCACTGAAGACAGAGACTTTGGGCTATAAGGATTCTTAAACTAGAATTTTACTGCATATAGAGGATACAGAGATAAGGAAGGCATGCATAAGAAAACCAGACATCTTCTCTCAAACCAGTGTAGGCCTTCCTCCTTTTGAGAAGGCCTGAGAAATAGGTAAATGGCTGCAAAAGAAAACAACTCATGGAGCCTCTCAGGGTCGTAAATTAGACCAAACAAGAACACGCAGTGAATTTGAAAGACTAAACACATTCCATTGTCCTTAACTAATGGATTTCTGTGAAGGGATAGAATTAACAGGGGTATTTCTCCCCAAACAACCACCACAACTCCCAGAGACCACTCCTCAAAATTCACAGCACCTGCACCGTGGCCTTACCTGCCCAAATTATCATATGCATGAGTAATGAGAATTGGGTGGGCATTTAATGGAATTATAAGAAGTATGTATATAATGAAGATATATAAGCTGTAAACTGTCTCTTCTGGGTGCGCGTGATAGGCGGAGCAATGCCCCATGCACCTGGTAGCATCATAAAGTGATGTCGGCTTTCTAACCTGTCGTTCTGGTTGGAGAGTTTGTTACCCAGGTTTAGGTGACATCATGGAGATGGAGTCTTTTTAGCTAAAACTGTTCTCCAGCATGCCTAAATGTCAGAGTGTTAATCATCAGCCTGATTTCCAAATGTTTTCACTTAGTTTTCTAAGTATGGACTTAGTTACTGGAATCATGACACAGTGATGCAAAGACATCACTAATAAAATTACATTTGTTATGGGAACAAAACTGGAAGTGACTCAGAAGCCTGAAGTAGTTGCTACAATGCCCTTCTAGTAAAAGGAAGAGACTGCAAAACCCATTACACTTGCAACCTCTTGCTGGCAAATTGAAGCCTCATTAATAACCTTGGCAAGATGATGGGGGTGTTACATTACTGATCCTCTTGTTAGCCCCTCAAGTGTGTGACTGAAGCACTCTTTCGGGAGCAGTTTGTGGAAGTGAATGTTGTAAATATATTTCCTTTATAGGCAAACAGATGCTCTCTGTCTTTGGGGCTATGAAACTGGCACATTCATGAACACAGCTCACTTAAAAATAAATGGGAAGAGAAGGCAGTAGTTAAACCTGCCAAAAATAAAGATCTAATGATAATTGTAAGCACATAAATTTTGTCATGTTTTCCCCAGTGAGCCAAGACACATAAAGTAACATAAAGTAACTTCCTTTCTTTGCAAAACTGTTTCAGTAGTGTGGATGTTCTATATAATTCTTATACATGACGAGGATGATGTATATAATGAAAAAAAAAAATAGATTAATCTGTTAATGACATATTGACCTGAAATGTGTTAACATTACTATAGGACAATACCAGTTTTTACCAGACAGGCAGTAGGTGGTCCTGTTCATGTGCTCCAATAATGCATGACATTTATACAATTAGGAAAAGGTCTGCCACAAGTGTCCACGAGCACTCGCTTGTATCCCTCACACCACAGTCTGGCTGACAACATGTGTGATGCACATAGTAAAGGAGCATTATTATCTCTTAACTATGTCTGACACTAAGAAGGAAGCAAAACTATTTCCCTGCTGGTAAAGCAATTGAGTAGGAAAAAAGAGAGTAACAAGAATAACAAATCCAGGATAACAAACCAGTGTGCTATTAGAGTAGCAAGGAGAGCATCATCAACTGGTGATCAAAGCTTATTCTGAAAGAAGGGTACTTTTGTTTTCAGTGTTTGCTCTGAGAACAGGTACCTGTTAATAAAATCTGAAGGGCTCAAATTCATGTCCGTGCATGTTAAAGTCTGGCCAGGAGAAAACAGAGCCTAATAAGGCAGCTGGCAATGGTCTCCCAAGGTTCATAAGCAATTCACACTTCATTCCTTCAGAGTACTCACCCTCATTCTCTGGCTGAAGTGTCAGTTCATAGACTTTCAGTACAGTGTAAAGACATACAGTCTGTGGTTTATAAAGGTAAAACTGTTCAATGTAATGCAAGGAAAAAATCCATTTTTTCTCATAGATTCTTTAAATCTGTCTCTTCTTCCCTTAGGTTGACCTGGGAAAGCTGTGCAGGCTGTTCCTACATCAGTAGAGCACACTGGTAGCAGTTTAACACATTTCCCAATAATTGCACACAAATGCTTTATGAAGGACAAACAGTTCCACAAAGCTTCTCAGATAATACTCCCCCTTATTAAAGAGCCTTAGGAATGGCTTCTCTGCTGATGAGAGGAAAAACATGAGGTTAGCTTGTCACAGCCTGTAGACAAGGTATCTGTAGCCACACCATCCAAACTATTTCTTCTCTGTGCTCTTCCTCTGTTCATTAGGTACTGGCCCCTGAGAGGGTTCTGTTTTGAAATAATTATTCAAACACTGCCTACATATCTCTTTTCAACAACAGCAAACCCCATTGTGTTACAAGGACAAAAACCTTTGTTAACAGCCAGGAGAGATGGCTGAAGCCAGGCAACACGTTTCAGAGGTGTGCCACACCTCTGTGTTATGAAACCTGGTGTTATTTTCAAACCTCATTATCTTTGATATTTTAATTAAAGTGCCACACTTGGGAATATTTTTGTTATTCAAAAACCTCATATTTAATTATTTTTGAATGCCTCATTATGAAGAAGAACTGGAAAACATGATCCAACTGCAAACTAAAAGCTGAGCAATCCAAAGAATACAAACTGTGTCATTCAATAAGAATCTTGTTTGTGAACTTATTTATCTTTTGGTGGTTTGTTTGGTTGTTTTTTGTTTTTTGGTTTTTTTTTTTTTTTTTTGACATGTTGGGGATGGAAAAACTGCTGTGTTATGCAGCCAATATCCCTGCTGGAATGCTGTCTTTTTTCCATAGTGATACTATATAAGCCCCTATCTCAAGGGAATGTGTAACAGTGCAGTGCCAAGATGCTACGCTGAGATATTTGTGCTTTCATACTTCCTTTTCTGCAGAGCTTTCTGCCTCTAAAAAGACATCTGAGTTACTTTCCCCTTCTTCTCGCACTTCTTTGATCTGCTTGATCATTCTAGTCTAACCTATTCGTAATTTCCCCTTGCTAGCCCATTTTGAAAGCCGCTAGATGATTTCCAGTTGATAAAACTGCCATTGGGATGCCCTTTCTCATCCTTTAGCATTGATCGTCATCACTCATGAACAGATGCTGGGGAGGCAGATGATCTTTCAAATGTAGCAAGGAAGACTAAGACTAGGAGAAGAGTGCCTAGAGGCAGATTCAACCTCTTAGAAGCATGTAGTCACACGCTGTGGTGTTAGCTTGCTTCGGGTAGGGAGGGGAGCGAGAGCTGAACATCAAAGTGCAATGGAAATGTAAAATCCAGAGTGCTGTGATTCCTCCTTTCATCTGTGCTTTTTCTCCTGGCAAGGTGTTGCAGGCAGTTCTGCTTTCTATGTCACCAAATGGATTCAAGCTTCGGTGAATGCAAATGGAGCTGCTGGGTCTTTTATCCTTTAGAAGTTCTAACACTCGCTAAAATTAATTTGAGATTGAAAATATTTTCAATCAGCAAAAGCAGGTACAAACAGTCTTTCTAGTACAAATGAGGCTCAAGCTCAGGCTCAAGTTGCAGCAGGATGAGGAAAAGCAGGAAAATTGGGAACCATCCATCCCAGGGACTCCTTAGGCCAGGCCAAAGACATACGATGCATGGTAGTGCTAAATAGGCTTTTGGACCAGAAGCTTTGGTGCAGAATCCTGCCTGTGCTTTCAGCGCTGTGTCTCATCCCGGCTGTAATTTGGAAAGGATATGGCAACCAAAATGTACCAAATTTACACTTAGTGCTCTCTTTCTGGGTGTGTGCTAGGAGCTGGGAGCACCCCAGAAACAAGCTCATGGAATATTTTGCAAAGTAAATGGCTACTGGGAGATAATGGTACCCACTTTTCTAGTTATGTGCCCCAGAAAGCACGATTTGCTTCAAGTAAGGTTTTAACTTGGTCAAACGACTAACTGCTGCTCGGCAGGATGTGGACAGCAGAGGGTGGTAAAGCCCAGCTCTCGGACGGTCCTAGTGGTTGCTGAAGGCACGTCCCACTACCGTGTGACCCAGGGAGTATTTATCATTCATTTCCAGTCTTGAGGCTTCCGCATCTCTCATGTGGGATCAAGATTTATTCGCCTGTCTCTTGTCGCTAGTGCTATTGCTTAACTGCAGACAGCTGTGCTCTTCGGTCTTGTCTTTCATACTCCATCTTTTTTTTACTGTACATTCAGTTACTGTTAAAAAACACTGTCATCATTATTTGCTTGTACAGCCCAAACATCGGTTGACTTCAGTAGGTGTTCGACAAGTGTGAGCAATTCTGTAACATTTCTAACCCTTTCAGTGCTCCAAAACATAGACCAGTGATTATTGTACAGGAGAAATCACTGTGAAAAAAAAAGAAGTCTGCGTGTGCATAAAATACTGAAATGTAGTATAAGAGGTATACTATGTAAGTTAACATAGCAAGCGCTCCAAACTGAAGGAAGTAGAGATCTTAAGCCCAATATTTAAAGTTTTCTCAAGAAATTCCAGAAATACTTACTGAGTTATTTGCTTGGAGCTACACCGATAGGCAGCCTAAAGCTGTTATTGCTTGCTTATTCCTGAAACACTTTTTACTTTTGTGAATAGTCTCAAAAAGATTTCCCATCTGTGGAGGCCCAGCCTGACTTAAGAAGAACTTCTCTAACATGATATGAGCAGTATCTCATGAACTGTGGTTCAACCTACAGTACAAACTCCTACAGTACAACTGCTACTGGCAAGCATTGTGAGTAATCAGTTGTCCATATGAGATTGAAAAAACCCCAAACCAAACCAAGCCAAAACAAAACCCCCTTGACTTACAGAAAAGTCTAAAGGAATACTGTGTAAAACTGCGTTTACGGTGGGTTGACCCTGGCTGGACATCAGGTGCCCACCAAAGCTGCTCTGTCACTCCCCTTCTCAGCTGGACAGAGGGAAAATACAACAAAAGGCTCATGGGTCAAGATAAGGACAGGGAGAGATCATTCACCAGATACTGTCAAAGCAGAACAGACTCGAGTTTGGGAATAATAATTTAACTTACTGCCAATCACATCGAAATAGGATAATGAGAAATAAAACCAAAGCTTAAAAACACATTTCCTGCACCCCTTCCTTCTTCTTGGGCTTAACTTTACTCCCAAGTTCTCTACCTCCTCCCTGCCAGTGGCAGAAGGGGGACATGGAATGGGGGCTGTGGTCAGTTCATCACACGTTGTCTCTGCTACTCCTTGCTCCTGAGTGGGACTCCTCACACACTTCACCTGATCCAGCATGGGAAGACAGTCCTTCACAAATTTCTGCAACCTGAGTCCTTCCTACAGGCTGCAGTTCTTCATGAACTGCTCCAGTGTGGGTCCCCTCCATGGGCTGCATCCTTCAGGAACAGACTGCTCCAGAGTGGGTCCCCTGTGGGGTCACAAGTTCTGCAGCAAACCTGCTTCAACATGGGCTCCTCTCCACAGGGCCACAGGTCCTGCCAGGACCCTGCTTCAACATGGGCTTCCCATGGGGTCACAGCCTCCTTTGGGCATCCCTCTGCTCCTGTGTGGGGTCCTCCACGGGCTGCAGGTGAATATGTGCTCTACCATGGATCGCCATGTACTGCAGGGGGACAGCCTGCCTCACCATGGGCTGCACGACAAGCTGCAGGCGAAGCTCTGCCCTGACTCTTGGAGCACCTCCTGCCCCTCCTTCCTCACTGGCCCTGGTGTCTGCAGAGCTTTTTCTCACATATTCTCATTCCTCTCTATGGCTGCAATTGCTGTTGCACCATTTCCATCCCCCTTCTTCTTAGATACATTATCGTAGAGGCGCTACTACCATTGCTCAGCCTTGGACAGTGGCAGGTCCATCCTGGAGCCAGTTGGCATTGGCTTTATCGGACACGGGGAAAGCTTCTAGCAGCTTCTTACAGAAACCACCCCTGTAGCCCCCCACTACCAAAATCTTGCCATGCAAGCTCAATCCAGTCTTAAATTCTGCTACAGCTGCTGTATAATATCAAACCGAAAGTTATCACAGTTCATAGTAGGCAATGCTTAGTGACATCAGTTAATTTATATCAGCATCCTCCCAAGAAAGGAATGTTCTTCAGTCTTGCTCATTTAGGAATATAATCTTTCTCTGATCTTTGAAGTGATGAAATGAAGGAGGAGATCATGGAGGCACAGAAATTAGAGCAAGAAAAGAGCTATTAGACCATATAGCTCGTTATTCCATCCCTAAAAGGCTACTCTGCAGTGCATTCTTGGGTATTTTGTCCAGTATACATAAAAACGTGGGAGCATGGAAATAATGAAGGAGCAATTCCAGAATTGCAGAAACGTCAATCCTTTTCTCTCTGCTTTGATCCAGCTATAGGACGAAGCAAAGCAGTAATTGCTGCCATTATAGAGAACAAATCTATTTGCATTTCTACAGTGCCTCAGCTCTAGCTGTGAATGTCTAATCAGTCCCATTGCTGGAAAAATATTTTCCATCCTCTTGTCAAATCTATGTCTGATTGCAGTGCATTATTCCATCGCCACTTAACTCCACCCATGTTCTGGCTCCCAGCAGCAGAGGGCTGTGGTGAGAATTTCTGAAGGCAGTGCTGGTGTGTAGGAAACATAACATAACAGTGTCAGCGGTTCAGTAAATATTCCTGTCACCTCTAAGAGAATACTGCCCAGCATAACATGCAAGGTAACTGTGCTTCTAGAACGTTAAAACTCTGAATAGCATGTGTATAAAGATCCCATGGTGCACTTTTGCAGGAGTGATGACATTTGCCCCAGTGTCCTTCCTAGCTTTAGCCATAATAATTACATTGCATTTTTCTCACCCAGACTTCCCCTGCAGTTTCGACTGTATTTCTCATTTCCTGTTCTACATGCGTTATCAGATTGATAAGCACTATTGACAACTGCTGCATTTTGATGCAAACATAACTGCACAATGTGACACATATTTATAAACTTACCCTGAATCTCAGCAAGTTACATCTGCCTTTCTACCAATCGGTAATGTTGCTCTGCCTTCATAAAACTGGAAATTTAAGGTCAGTTTAAGCTTAGTGCGCTGTTGTCAGATCTGATATAAGCCTCTGTTTCCATCACCCGGCACAGAAGTGTTGCAACTGGCCAGGTTAAAGATCCATATAGGAAAAGGAGGTGGCTGGAACAGCACAGAGCTGGCATACTGTCAAACTGCTCGTGCCAGCAATGCACATACTGGAGGTGAGGACAGATCATTCATTACTCCTAAGTTCCAGCTCTCCTTACTCCTTGATAGCCCTTGCTTCAGCTGAAAGCCCTAATTTACCAGATAAAGGGAAAACGTTGTCCAATCAGCTGTCATAGACTTGGTGAAAACATCAACAAATAAACAAAAGTGTAACTTGCAATGAAATAATCAGCTTGTTCTAACAGGGGAAGTTGAGTTTACTTTCCTGCTTTTGATTATCACTTAATTTACATTAGTAAACACTAAATCTTATTAAGCACTGCATCACATGCATAGGCAAATGTTTGTATGATTCATCTGACAGAGTTGTTCGTATCTAGAAAAGAAAAGAGGATTTTTAATCCCAGCTCTTTAAATACTCAAATATCAATAAAATATACAAAACATGTTCAGGGACTGAGTCATGCCTGGTGAACAGCAATGTAAGTCCAAAGTTATCTGTGCAGTTACTCCCCATTTACACCCTAGGAGTAATATTAAATCTGAGCAAGTGAAGAAAAGGAGACAAACAGTTTTTCAGCTAGCTGAATCCCATATGCCTTATTCATGTTTGTATTTAATCTGATATGTAATTCTCATGAGTTAGGCAAAAATTATTTGTAGATGTTTTTACGTACACATTTAAGAACTATATCCCATGTAATCCACTGTCACTATATTAAAGTTGTTCCAAAGTCAACATTTTTTCTCATCAAAACCATTTATTCTTCATATATTTAGAAATTGTATTTTCCATGTGAAAGCAGCCAATACTTCACAACTGCATTTCTATTTAATCAGTTTAATTATCATTCATTTGCCTCACCCAGGAAACAATTAAGGCAATTTTCCACTTAATTATTTCAACTAAAATCTACAGTAGTAGCTTTGGATTTTGAAGATTGTCAAGCGTCATCCTGTAGAATGGGAAATTTTATTTGTTAAACAAGACACACAACCATTATGAAAACCCTGTAATGGAAATAGTATGTCCTGCAACTAGGCATGTGCAAGCCTTGGAGTTTAGAAAAAGTGCCCTTTCTGAGATGCATTGAGTCAATCTGTCCTAAAGATGCTACTTCTACAAACTGTTCGGAAATGCTGTGGCAAAACTCTCTTTTCTACATCTGATTTGTGCCTGTGTAAGTCTTCTTAATTGGATCCTAGTGCTAGTAAAATAAAATACAATTCTTTAGAAGGTTGTTCTGCCTTCAGGGGAAAGCAAATGAAAAACTGGAGAGGGAGTGAAGTAAGCCTTGACACATCTGAGATTTATGCTGGAGGTTTATTCATATATCCTACAGGATCCCGTAGGTTTATATCCTACAGACCAGAAGGAATAAGCAATAACTTCCACCTACTGCCTTTTACTAGCAATAACTAATCAAATTTCCTGGCAGTTCCTAAGCTTATACAGGACTCATCCTTGGTTGATGTCAGTAAGGAGCATGGGCATAGGACAGAGCCACAGAACGTACTGCTGTGTGGCTGAGGTTACGGTTGAACTCCATTAAAAGAACAAAAATAATTTGTACACAGGCCTTTTTACAGGGTTCAAACCTGTGAGGCAGAAGTTTATGGATCACACTAGTATGGCCAAGGCCTGACAAAAAGCAGCATGCACTCGGGGTATCTCGTATATTTTTGGCAGCATTGACAGGAGGTTTTCATTTGCGTTGTCATTCATTACCTTGAATTTGTCAGTTGCTTTTAAACATACTTAAAAGCAGAGGGTTAGGGAATGGCTTCTCTAATCCCATCCCTCATGCTCTCCCCGAAGAGCAGATGCCCAGCATGCAGTGTGTTTGGTTATTATTAGTATTTGCCCCAAGGGATTTTCTGAGAAAAAGCTGGAGCAAGTTAGTTCAAAGTCTTGAGGCTGAAGGCAGGTATTTTTGGCAACCAATCTGGCAGAAGTTTCTGGGATCTCCTTTCAGTGGCATAGACTACTCCTGAGGCTGCCTGAGGAGTAGGGACTGGAATGAGCAGTGAGTGTAGAAACACAAGTCCTCTCTTTTCCGTATAGTTCCCCAGTATTCACTCTTCCCCCATTCCCAGTGCTCCTCTCATATGGTAACTAACTGAGCTATCTTTGCCTTTTTTGGGATCAGAGACAACTTTTGTGGCATCAGAGACAAAATAGTCAAATCTTCAGCACAACACTGTTCTTCTCATAATTAGTCATAAATCAAGAATTTTTTTCAGCAGGTGCATTTTTGATGCATTTTAATATAAAAATAACAAAACTACAATGAAGAGAGAGATAGATCCTATGGAACAGAAAGACAACACCACCATGTGAAGGATTTGATTAAAATATTTGTATGCCTGCTGAACAAGGTGATCTGTATGGGACAGTAATGTAATCAGGTTGGGGAAGATACAACTCCTGTAATACTGCAGACTCATAACTGCAGCCTCAACATCTCTTTAGGACACCAATACTTGCCAAATTTTATATTATTACAACTTTAGAAGCCACAAACCCATTAAATAAGAATGTTTGAAAATAAAAATATGGTAGCACAACAGTGGGCTTTGGGACTCTGCTGCTATATTTAATGTATTAAAAGAACATTTCTATCCAGCACAGGAGGTAAGGAAAGCAGTATTAGCAGGAGATAACCTGTTTGCCAGGAGTTAAGTAAGTGTTGTAAACCTCATGTCCTGATGACTCATTCTGAGTGATATCAGGACAAACACTTTCACCCTTAGAGGTTATTTACTGGCATAGAAGGTTTCTGTTTGTAAGTTTATCACCGTAGTTTCATGACACATTAGACCTATCTGTATGCCTGTCATTAAGATTTGTTTTGGTTCTGTTTTGCTTTTTGTTGGGTTTTTGTTTTTTTTTTTTCAAGGAAAAGTACCACAGTTTTCACCTAACCAATTAACAGCATTGCATGTAAGTACTGTTGTATCCCATGAAACAAGAGCTAGCCTGGACATAAGAAAACTTGTCATTCTCCTCCACCTTTGTTTGCTATGGCAAGAGTGCTGTTTAAAAAAATAAAATCAAATTTAATATGTTTGTTAAAGGTTGGATAGTTTTCTTTTGCTGTCTGCACACTTACAGAGACTCTTAATGTTTCAGAGGTCTAAGTTTTGGATTTCAATTAGTAAGGAAGAAAATCTGGCATAAGGCTGAGCTACATCCCAAGAGGTAACTACGCCCTAACGTAGAAATGTGAAATTTAGGATTGGTATTCTTAAGTTTCCTTTATTTCTGTGAGAGATTGGACTAAGCCCAGAGAGATACCTGAAAACTCTCAACCTTAGCAAGATCCCTGTCTTTTCTAAAAACATTCAACTATTTCGCCAAACAATGTATTTTACATTTCAAAACTTCACTGTAAATTAAATGTCCATCATAGGCACCTGACAGTCTTCTCTCATGGTGTTGGTGCGAATTCTGTTTTTTGTTCTTGAGCACTTGTAACACTATTTGACTGAGCTAATCCAATAAAAATGCTGAAGTGGTTTCAAACTTGATAGTTCATTTCATGCCCTATTTTACAGCAGGTTATTCTCTAATCTAATTTACATTATTCTGAAATCACAAACTGATCATAATTATCTTTTAATGGCAATACAAGCTCATTTAAAGGGAATATCAAGTGCTCCAGTGAAAATCTACTGTAACAGGTCATTGCAAATAAGGTCATGGGGTTTATCTTGATGGGAAACAGTAAATGAAATTATTTTCATATTTTATCTGTAAAATTCAACATTTACACTGTATTTTTAAATGTAGGGAAAAATATTGCTGTTTTAGAATCTTCAGGGGGCATTCATTCTGAAATTTAGGGAATAGCTGAATTATTCATGAATTAGTTCAGTGCTAAATAATTACCAGAAACATGAGTCTGTCTTCCACATAGACTGGATTGCAGGTTAGTATCTAGCAATGTTTCTATACTTGGAGAAGGAGCTCAAAACATTATTGGTTCTCAGTTTCTTGACTCAAAATACTTTTCTTCCGAATTTCTGCTGAATCAGACTTTTTTTTGTCTTTTAATCATTCAGGTCTGTGAGGTTTGAAGAATTTCCCTAGACAGGTCTTTTATACTAACATTGTCAGCTCTCCTGAAACCTACTTCTCAAAGTAGGATTTTGCTGTTACATGGAGCTCTGAAGAAAACTCATATAAAAGTTTTCTTTTGGCACCTGGAATATTCTTGAGGTTGAAAAGAAAAGACAAAATGATCCTTATATATCCCTCTGTCAATATAATAATGAGATGACAGTCAATGATATTAAAGGTTAGCACATCCGAAGCTTCAAAGGTGAAGAAAACAGATACAGACTTTTGTTCTTGGTCTGTAGCTAATCCATGAAATTTAATGCTATCAGATGTTGTTAAAGCTGTGGATTTAGCAGAGTCTTTAATAACATCAGACATTTATATTGATAATGAGATGGGATTAGGGGTCTTCACATTTCAGAATATAAAGCACCCACTCAGCTAAGAAATGGAAAGAAACTTCTCTTAGAGAAGGCAATTTTATAATTGCTGCAACAGGTTTTCTTGAGCTTACAAAACTTTTGAATGGTTTGAGGATAAATTGACATCTTGCAGGTAAAGAACCTCGCATGTTATGATTGCTGTAATAATGATAGTAATTGAAATAATTATTTGATGGACTGCATTAATTGCTGACTGAATGAATTAGCCAGGCAATGAATCTGAATTATCTGATACCCTGACTGAACTGACTATGTTTTAGTTCAGTCTGTGACAACAGTTTTGTAATCTGAGAACTCAGAATTACTGACATTTCATTGCAATGTTTTTAACCACTGTGGGTGCTGCTGTCACTATCTTATTTTCCCTATGTAAAGTAGGTAATTTCAGTCCTTCTCTTTTCATATGGAAGTTTCTTAATGTCACTAATATTTTGTGTAGAATTCCACCACCTTCTGTACAAGAGTGATTTAGGTAATTCTAAAATAACCTTGCATTGTTGTATCTGGAAGATTTTATGTCTGATTGTTTTTTTAGATTGCATTTTTACTGTCATAAGTATATCTGTCTCAAAATAAATGTGTAGGATTGTCAGTTATTCATTATCTATTGGAGATTCTCTCATTAATAACACTGAGTAATGTAAATCTTGAAGTAATGTTTAAATCTTTTTAGTGCAATTAAATATTCAGTGGCAAGACGATGTGGATACAGTACAGTTGACAGTGTTTCATGGCTCATTTGCCCAAGTAATTATGAGATTTTGGTCATCACTCAAAGATCAAGTACAGCTTTTTAATTGCAAAGAGCTTCAGGGTTTTATGTATGTAATGCATAGCGGATCTGATTTAAATAGAGCTCAGGAACACAGAGGTCCTGAAGCTTTGTTTTCCTCATTAGAGGCATATTAAAACCACATTAAATAGTAGTGTGCGTTTGTGAGCTGTGGTGAATTGATTTGTATGTCTTTGATACAAAACATTGTGAAACTACTGTACAGTACTTTTCAGCTTATATACGTCCACACTTTACTCCCCTTTCTTCACTCCTCACTCACTTTTGCTGTATTGTATTGTTAGCATACTTCGCAAAATCTACAGCTGCATCTTGAAATTTTAAACCTGAGCAAAATGTTTTTTCTATTTTAAATGAAAGCATCTCTGTATCTCAATAGATGTTTTCTATGGTCAAATGTACAGTGGAAGACTAACCAAAATATAATTCGTACTGACATGTAGCAGTTCTTTACTTGAGCACAACTCCATAGGAGGTTTTTTTTAAGTAAGCAAAGGCTCAGACATTCAGGCTTTCTGACCACTACAGGCATTCTGCATGGTCTCTTTCAAGCCTATTCTAAAGCATCAAATACATATGTTTGCATGTGTTTCAATTGCTCTCTCCCAGTTTCAGCGTGAAGGGCCATCTCTCACTTTGGTCCTGTATCAGTAAAGATGGGTTGCAGAACCTAAGGTAAACATTTTGAAGCATGTATCAAATCTCCACTTTTTCTGTTACCGATGGTCCCCAAATTGACTGATACAGAAACCTGTGCTGGATGTTTTTATCCATGTTCTGTATCTGTTTGCTTGATTGTTTGAATAAATCTGAACAGCCATCACTATCCCAAAAGTCCAATACCACAGGAATACCTTAGTAAGTTACCTATAGAACTATGGTGACTGAAACACAGCCTTTCGTCCACATACATCATATCTCTGAGGTGTAAAGTGTGTTTCTCTCCAGTAGGCCTTCCCATCAAAACTTCTGAGTTAAGAAGCAAACAGAAGGTAATCTGTGACTACTAAAAAACTGCTTGGTGATTCCCATTGCTCACTAGGAAATGATAAGCAAAAGCACTTCTTACCTCACCAAATGTCCTGCCAGGAGCACAGCTGTGCTCACTTGAACTGTTTGTCAGATCTATAACCTAAAGCTATGCTTATATTTCTAATAGTCACTGTGCCTCAGGTAACTAGGTATGCACTGGAATTGTAAAGCCAGTTTCTTTTCTGTTCTTCCAGATATTTCTATAGCCAAAGGGGCTTTCTTCTTGTTCAATTTATACAGAATAGCTTAAGGTAAATTTATTATTGCTTTATTTGTACCAGAGACACTTCACTGAGTTTTTTTTGAGTTAGAAAATGATTTCTTGAAGAAAAACCCATAAAACTCTTTCTAGTGACAAAACTGATTTAAAAGATGACAAAAAGAAGAATATAATAGTACATAAAGCACTTCGAAATAATGAATCACTCTAGCCAAAACATTTGATATGAAGAATTCCCCTATATAGAAAAAGTTATAGGAATATATTGGTATGGTAGAAATAGAAAGACCAGAATAAAGGAATGTGTATTTCGTTTTCACCTCTACTATTTATGTTTTCCAGCATATATTTTGAATTCTGACTAGTGACTTTTATATTACTGTTGTGAAATCAATCAGTCAATCCCTATGCTATTTCATACACAAGCAAGAATAAAATAATCTGTTTTTTCCTATTCTTGACTTATTAATGTTACTATTCCTTGTGAAAAGAAAGAAATGCAACTCAGTTCTTTGTCATCTTTTGCTTGCGTGATTACAATCTGCAGCTATGTTCAACTGGCTTCAGGCTACAAGATAATCACGTCTAGATAGAGTGGGATTCTTTAGGGAGTTAGAATATGAGATGAAAAATTCTCTGCAGGTTAGAAAATATATTTGGCAAGAAAGATTTAAATTACAAGTCTCATTCATGCTACATAGCATAACTGTACAAACACCTTAAATCCGGAATTATGCTTTTTAAACCTTTAACATAATAAAGACCCTTAGCAGTGAAATTCAGTAGTTATGTTGCAATGAATAACAAAACTGAAGAAAATACAATTTCTGATAAAAACATTAGGCAGATGTGTCTTGTCTCATCTCACAAAAGTAGCCTGCTTGTCATTGTCATCTTGTCCCCCTTTGTTCATGGTTTGTGCATATATAGCCCATCTCAACAGTTCTTTTGGACACCATGATGTGTTCCCAGAAATGCTGGTAACTGGGTTTGTATTTTTATGAACTGCATTTAAATACTGTACAGCCTTTTTTTGTATATTTAGATGTCTAGTATGCTGCTTACTGACATATTCCTTATATGCCTTTTCTCATCCACTTATGTGGCTAAAACTCTTGCCAGACTTTCATCTTTCCTGCCTAGATGACTCCAGTATCTTTTTCCTTCGCAGATGTAGTGTGATCCCATTTATGGCTATTCACATGCTTCTGTTAAAATCGTTCTCCCAGTCCCTTGACAGCTTCTTCCATTGCATCTTTCCTCCAGCCTCCCCATTCTATTCTGCATCAGCCATACCCTGCTTGTCTCTACTTTAAAACTACAAATTATCTCTCTTTTACTAGCAGAATGCTGGATGGAAGTTTCACTATTTAGAACTTCCTGACAAGAACTTCCCAAAAAACCCTGAAGAAACTTCAGTATCTCTTTTTAGTTCCCGTCTTAAAACCAACTGATGTTAAAGAAAACTCTTGCAAAAAATAGGCTTCTGTTAAGCTGCATCTAAAGCTCTCCTGAGCATTTAGATAGTTTCTTGTTTATTAATTACTTTACAAAGTCCTTAGGAGAGGGCTCCTTTTTTTGTCCTCTACGTTTAAACAGCAGCTAGTTCAAGAGTGCGCCAGTCCAAGAGTAGCCTTCCTAGACAGCAGCTTTATAAATAAATTCACTGGAAACTTCCAGCAGTACCCAGACAGCCAGTGTAATTTCCGAACTCCTTTCTTCGATGCATGGCAATAAAAGGTTAGTAGCAGCAGAACTGTGGTAGTAAAAAACCTGGACCTTTTACACATAAAGATTCTTATCCCTTTTTTCACAGAGACAAGCCTTAACTCAGTCCAGCTTCAAAAATGTAAGGACAACCAAATACTCAGAATCTTTAAACCTGACAGGTTTTGCTCTGGTTCTTCACTGTCTCTTTTTTACTTTGTTTGGGGTTTTTTTGTCAGTCTAAAATTTATTTTACTCTAGCTGTACTAAGATTTTATGTCTACTTGCGGATTTGTACTGGAAATGATGGTATTTACAGTGCAGGTTCCCAGAAAATGATTCTTACTTCAGCAGGTCAATGTTTATATGGTATCTCCTCTACTGTGTAATGACAGCCTCTTATGTAGCATTTTTTAGAGATGAGGCACTTTGTAATTGCCATACTTGCATAATCTGGAAAATTCTGAATTCTCCTGTGTTTTGTTACATCATCGGTTTTTCTTTCCCTGTTAAAGTGGCAAAACACATGATGGGCTCCTCCCACAATTTAAAAAGATTTTTGGATGGAGAAAATGTCAGCTGTCCTGCAGCACAGTTATTCTGAGTTTTGTTCTTCTATCGTATTAGTTTATTAATGTTCCAAATCCATGACCAAGTTAGTTATTCACAAACATTATTGGCACTACTGAACCATCACTAAATCCAAGTGAGAAGTCTTCAGTGACGGTTTCTTACTGATTAGTTCCATAGTAAGGAGCAACCACTTTCCTAAAGAATTTGCAATACAGATTAAAAGCAAGATTAAAAAGTATATGAATTAAAATTACTTTGCAGGTGTATTTTAAAGTTAAGATTTTCATAGCACATTGGAAATAAGGGTTACATTGATTTACATCTCAGCTGCTATTTCCTTTATGCAGAAGAGCTCAGTTCTAATACTCTAAAAGAATAATAATAAAAAAATAGCAGTCTAGATTAGTAAAGAAATAAAAAGTGAAATAAAAAAATATATGATCTTACAGACCGAATTGGAACTAAAAGCATTCTTCAAAGCTCCTAACATTATTAACCTGATTTGTGTCAATGGCTTGCTCTCTGTCAACAGTGAGCACTGAGCTGAGCACTGGTTGAACCCTGGGCTGAGCACTGGTTGTCCCATTTTAGTGGGACAGGAACATTCTGGAAGAAATTCAGAGTCACTGACACTTTTAATTATTTACAACTTTTTAACAGATATGTTAATACATTTTTTTAACATATAAAATGGATTTTTGAAGATGAATAAAACAATCAGATTTGCTGAAACTTGGTGGGTGTAAGCCTGCTAAAAATAACTTTAATGTATCAAATGAAATGACAGCAGCCCTAAAAATCAATAAGACTATTTTTTTCAATTCTAGTTTATAATAGCAATAGGGGCATCACTGCAGGGTGTTTCCTGCTGTCATTGGGGTATGTTTTCCTCTTTGGATTTTCATTAAGAACAGCCATGTTGCGTAGAATTAGATGATATTTAATATCACTAATGTTGGGAGCTCAGGTATCCAGTACATCATCAACTACTACTCTCAAAAGAGTTACTAACATTTCTAATAGATAAATTGCTTTATTATTAAATTTCACAATTTAAAGACTACTAAAACCATGACATATTCAGCTTGCGGTGTATCTGGAAGAATACAGCAAGGTAAATACCTTTTTTAGTGGATGTGTGAGTACATCCTGTATTACAACGAATTTATTAAATTATTTACAGTCTCTCAGCTGGTATAGACTGCCATAGTTCTGTTAATCTTGCAAACATCAGACAACTTGCTCCACTTCAGAACTGCTCTACGATTCCTAATTTTCAAAAGAGCTTCCAGATGAACTTTTGGTGTAGTTTGGAGAAGATGACAAAAAACCAAATTTTGATATGACTAGAAAATTATAACTGAAAATGAAATGAGTTATTTCTAGTTTAAAATTATTTGCAGTTATTTTAAAGTTATGTAAAGTGAAAGTGGGGTTGCACTTTTTATGGCTGTGTCTACTAAGAAATCACTGATAAATGATAATTAATGGCCACTTTAATGTATTATCTTCATTAAAAATGCACAGCTCCTAAAGAAAAGATAAACCAGTGTGGTTTAAAAGGTAATTTACAGTAGGAAATTATTTCTGTGCATGTTTTCATATGTGCTAGATGGAGGAGGTACAAATACAGATTCTTGTGGTTTATTTAAAGCAGCAGTTTCGCACATAATCCAAATGCACATCTGCACTTAGTTGGGTTTTTGTTTGAAAATTTGGGCCTTTACCATTTTAGCATTACCAAAATGTAATAAGTTGTTAATGAATTAAAAAATAAAAAGGTATCATATTCTGAGTTTACTGTTCTTTTTCTCTGATGGATAAACATCAACATCTTAGTGACTAAATAGGCACCATTTGGTCTGATCTTCAGTTTTATTCCCCATTTCAGTGCAGCCAAGAATTGAAGGGTATGTGAAGTAAGACCAGGTCCTGTACTAAACTTGATGGCAAACTTAGACCTTCTATGTGAATGAAAGACTCCTGAATTCAGTTTTGTCCAGTTCATCTGCAACTTTGTACAGATGGTAAACTGAGGCATACTGAAAATATTTAGTAATGTGTAAAGAACGAATGCTAAAGACCAGGATGATGTCTACACCAGGTGTTTAATCAATTGCCACAACTAAATTTGCTGGATAGTAAAAACTTAATTTTATTTGTTATTTTAAAATATTTACAACTGAATCATTTGTCAAAATAGCAAGCAGGTTTGGGCAATTATTTCTAAAAGGCATGCATATGTTCACTTCCATTCCTGTTGACTTCTGAGACAATTGCAAATCAGGCTACAGCACCACCGCCAGTTTCTGAAGAACTCATTCCTTAATAGGAATCTTTGTGCTGGGGATAAGAAGACTAACTCCACTGAAGGGTCTTGAATCATTATTCTCTGGGAATGGAGAGAAAGTGTGCTTATCAATCAAGGGGACCCACAACTGGATAAATTATTTAAGAACAATTGGTGGGTAATTTGGGTGTTGGAACTAGATGATCTTAAGGTCCTTTCCAACTGAAACCACTCTATGATCTATGAACTCACTCTTAGCTAGGCAGCTTATGTAAATACATGCACAAATACTTAGGACTACTGGGAAATTCTGTGGTGAACTATCTGTTTCCCTCTTAATGTAATAAGGTTAGGAAACTTCAGAAAATCTACAGCTAGGTAAAGTATCTGAAAATTATTTGTCATTAACTCTTAGGTTGTTTGTTTTGCAGCATTTTATCTGTTGCTCAAATCTCCATTTACATGACATCAGAAACAACTTAGCTCAGGGCAAAATGTAGCTAAGTGTGAATGCATGTAGCTCTGCTTAAATTATTGTTTTAAAGCCTGTAGTTAGAAGAGCACAGTTGTCAATTTATGTGTTGTGTTTATGGAAAAGGTATTGAATGCTATGGGGGTTTTTTATTAACTAAATGGGAAATATATAAAATTAAAAAATCTATGATAGGTTCTATCAAGAAGTTAATTTCTATTTTCAATGTATTTCAAGATTCTGGTTAGAATACACATCTCAGATAGCATTACCTAGTTATATAAACCAGTGATAACATTTCCTGTGACGCTAATGAGGATTTAGCAGTGCATTTTAAAGTGTGACTTTGTTGCCTCACTGTCATCGTAAGTTGTTAAATATCTGTCACGTTCAGAGACCTTATCTGGAACTTTGAATTCAGCTAACATTTAAAAGCTTATAGAATAAAACAATTAATTTCAAAATATGAGAGCAAGCCATAGAGCTGATAGGAGAACTGCCTTTGTTTAAATGTTCTACAGCATTAGCCAGATTAGCCTTAATAATGTCTTCTTAAACTTACATTATCTTTCCTTTTGAAAAATAAACAGCTAAAGCCATTGTCTTCTGCTGCCAGCAATGACAGTTATTCAGAAAAGTCTTCGGTTTGGAGTTGTCTGTGACATTTTAATACAATACTTGAATAGATGAATATGGAGTAGAATTTTTATATGCTATCAGTTTATGTTCAGTGTTCGCGTGATATGTTTATTTAAAAGAAGCTGAAGAGAGTAAGAGCCTGATTAACACTGTAAATTAAGCATAAGTGTTATATATTCTGTCTGGATGCCTGTCTTATCTTTCCCCTGACAGGTTGATAACGTATGGTTTTGTGAAGGCAATGGTACACCTTGGCCAGTTAAAAGAATCGGAATTCCACTTCACTGACTGTTTATTTTTTGGATCGCTGATGTCTGCCACAGATCCAGGTAACATTTAAAATAAATTACTTTTTCAAAAGTCAGAAGAGTAAAAAAGAATGTATCAACTGCATATGCCATAGAAATGTTTAAAGTCTCTGTTCGTGATTTTTTATTCCCATAGCTGTTAGATGTCTGATATTATGATAATTATAAGTAAATTTGCTCCAGAGATCCCTTGTGGTCTTTTTAGTAACTGATTTACTTACGTTTAGGTCATGAACTTTATAAATGAAATTGCTGGGGAGACTGGAAAAATATTGTTTTCCAGTCTTCAGGATACCAATCTGCTCATTACTGATATAAGAACTGCTCTAACACTGAAGCTTCATGGTTAGTAGTTTAGACATTGAATTCACGTGTGTTCTAACTCAGTTTAAAGACACAGGAAATGTAGCTTTAAGATTGGCCATATAAATACTGTTTATCAGGTATCAGTTTACAATTTGAATGCAGTGTTTCATATTACATAGAATTCTTATAAGGTACATACCAAGAGGATGACTTGAAATTGCAGACTTGAGATTTAAAGACTAAGGTTACAGTAAATCACCAAGTCTGGGAAACAGACTCCGTGAATTTTGGAATCACAAAATTCTGGAATCATTTGGATTTGAAGGCACATCTGGAGATCTTCTAGTTCAACCTCCTAAACAAAACAGAGCTAACCTCAGAGTCAGCGTAGGTTTCTAACATTTGTCTAGGTTTTGTTGCACTGATAATGTTAATAGTACTCTGATATTGAAATGAAAACATTGGTTTATGCTTCTATGGGACAACAGTGAAGGAGGAGGTGAAAAGCATTTTTTGATATGCTGTTACAAAGAGTACAGAGTCTGCAAATGTACATTGGATTTTTGAAAAAAAAAAAAAAAGAAAAATAATCCTGTCGAGCAGTTACAGAAAGTGGAACAGAAAGTATTTTGTGATGCACATGACATACTGCATTAATATTAACTACCCTTGAGAAGCTTCTCTGAGAACTTATGAATAAATCTTTCAAATTCGCGGCTATTAAAAGAAATGTCAGAAAGCAACATTGTTCTACAAATCTGTTTCATTCTTAAAATAAACACCCAGTATTTAACAGAACACTTTCAACTTGAGATTTATCATTCTGATGGCTTAAAAATATAGTGCAAAATAACTTATTTCCACAAAACTGGTTGTGGTAGATTGCTGTAAAAGCTGCATCAAATTGTTATTCTCAAATTAATCCAAGCATCCAATATGCTGCCACTTATAAAATCACCCAACTACTTTAATAAGATTTAGCACATGATGATTGGAGCCTGTCCTCAGAGCTAGAGAAAAACACAGAAACTGAAAGCATAAAAAAACCCTAGGAAAACAAATTGCTTATGGAATAAATGGTTGCTTACATCTTCCAAGTACATTTCTTGATTGTGCTATGAATAGTTTTGCAGTTGGCTTAGTTTCTTTTCCCATTTTCCAGTCCAATACAATTTAGTCTCACAAATGAATGTGTGGACTTATGAGGAGAACTATATCTAAGACAGATGCACTGATTTTGATTATAATAGTATTAAATCACCACTGATTCATCTGAAACAATCATTGGCAGGGGGAGGGAGGAGGGAGGAAGGGAAGCTCCTCTTGTGCTGGAAGGAATAAGAAGTGACAAGGATTACTTTTCCCAGATTTTTAAATAGGCTTAAAAAGCTGACACTGCAGTTGAGCAAACTACTTCTAGTGTGATGAACTAAACAGTTTGTAATTAATCGTATGCTTATACAGAGTGTCTGTGCATGTCAAAGAGTTTTTTAGTGTTCAGTCTTGCTCCCTCTGTTATCTGTTCACGATATTCTAAGCTGTTAAATGTTTTTACTAGTCTTATCTGTAAATTTGAGTCCCTCAAACACCTAAAGTACTTTGAATTAACCTTTCTTAATTAAATGGTAGAAACTGTTGAAAATATTGCATTGTGTGCGAGGAGTTGCTAGTTTTTATAATCTTAAGCCATGTAAAGAGATCACTGGAATTCCAAAACCAGTTAACATATGGTACCCTGGAGAACTGATATGTACTAGGGCATAAAATAGTCAGTCAAATGATTTTATAAGTGATATATAGCTAAAAAAAATACATAAATCTGGTAAAATGTGGTTAGTGTTATAGAATTAGGATAGAATAATAAATTACTGTCCTAAGATAAAATAACAAATTCCTGTCAGATTTGCTACCTGATCTTTATTTAATTCTTCACTGTGTAGGATTATAAGATCATTTCAAAAAGAGATTTGATTTCCCTTGGCTGTGCAAAGCAATTAAGTCTCAAAAGATGTTAAAAACTGATCTGCTGACTTGACAGAAAATGTTCTGGTTGAGCTCCTTATTTGTAATAGTAAAGATGACTGGTAGATGTTTACATGTCAAAAGAAGAATTTTATTACTAGAGCAGTAAACAAATGTATGCCAGCTAAAAGTTGCTAATATTGTTAGGAAGAAGGAAATAATGTCATAGCATTATGTAGGGTTTATTTCTGAAAAGCATTTGAAGATCTTTACTATACAGATTTTTCCATAAAATCAAATCAGAAGAATTTATCTTATATGCTATGGTTTTCCTTATATAGAAAACTAGCACTTGAACTAAGATTAAGAAAAGAATTTATGACTGGATGTACTTGGGAATGTGTTGTTTGGGGTTTCTTTTTTGCATTATAGACTCTGATCTCTAAATATCTGTGATACTCAGGAATGCCACAAAAAACTCTCACATCTCTAGAAAGAAAAGGTAGAAACATTAGGGACAAAACAAAGTTACTCCAAGTGAATCATTCATATTACAGGAAATATCTCCTTCCAATAATTTATCATTTCCAGCAGAAAAAGTTTCACAATTCAAGACTTCAGATAAGAGGAATTTCAAAATAGAATTTTAAAATTCAACAATTCTCCCTTCATTAGTCTTTGATTTAAAACATCACACCAGGATTTATGTTTTCCCTTATTCTGATCAATAGGTATCATTTATCATGTACCTGGGGAAATCATCTCTTCTTGTTATTTCATCTGTGTAAAATAACAGATTTCACTGTTTTGCTGTTAAAAGGGTTTCCTTTGTGTCAGAACTGTGTTTTGATTTCCAGTATAACCTGACTCTGGAATCTTTTTGGGGTGATCCCTTCAAAGGAAATGGAGTAGTTCGTCCCTAAGTTCTTCTACATGCGTCACTCGTCAGGAGCAGCAAACAAAACAGTGGAAAAGGTGCTGGGGTGGAGAATGAAGCCTCCAGCTCTCAGTCCCTGAGTATCAGAGACCTTCAAATTGAAACTGCCTTACTTCTGAGCTTGGATAAGGACATTCTGACAACTACTGTCCTCTGTGGTTGAAAGGCAGACACAGCAATAAGCCCCAGCAATAGGTTGCTTCAGGGTATCAGTGGTTGTAATGGAATAAGGTGAATTACAGAACAAAACTGGCAAAAAAGTGTGTGAAAAGATTTGACCTCAGCCTTAGTCACCAAAAAATAACTGAAAAGTACAACTCCAGCAGTTCGTCTTTGCTGTTGTTATTAACACATTCTGCACAATGACCTTCCAATCCAAAGACATTTCATGTATCTTTAACACTTCTTTTTTTATAACTGTTGACATTTCAAGCATAGAAAACATTTACCTTCACAAAGTTTGCTGAAGCACAGCTATTTCTGAACTATATGAACTCCCTCACCTTTGGTCAAATTGATAATCACAAGGCTCTTCTCTATTTGAAGTTACTATGGTTACAGCAGAACTGGAGATGTGAGCTGCACTACTGTTTTTATTGATAAAATTGGATATTTATCAGAAAGAGCAGTTTCTCATAAAATCAAAGGATTTTGCATTATAAGCATAATGCATAAATAGAGCAAGTTAGTATATTTTCTACACTGGTTATAGAAGACTGTTTATGAATGCGATTTTAGTTAAAATATTTTTATGCTTTCTTTTTATTCAAAAGTGATCTAATCTGTGAGTGTCATGACTGATTAGTAGGGAAAGGAGGCTATAATTAAAATTAGTATTGTTATTTTTAGAGAAAAATCGATAGAAAATGTGAGATTTCTCTCATGCTATTTTGTGCCCATGTGATACTGCCCTCCCAAAAGAATTCAGACCCATGAGGTACGAAATATATTAATAGTTCTAGTCAGAAGATTGAGGTATAATAATACCAGTACTTTATATAATGGTCTAATTTATTCTCTGACCTTCAAACATAACAGCGAAGTATTGGATGCAGTTAACTTAAGGATTATTGTGCTTTGCTGATATTTCAGTTAGACATACATTTTACAGGAATTAGGAACAAGCCAATTTGTTTCTACATATGTCAAAAGACATCTTTCATGAACAGGTCTCCAGACACTTGTTCTGACTTAGGTACAACCCAAATCATGCTGGGCTTAGCATCTAACAGATGTTGCCTCAGTCTATGAAGTCAAGGAAGAATTGAATGTGATTTCTGTTGTCACAGACCCTGTGAAAATCTTAGGTGCTTCACTATTTCATGCTTTCCATCACTGATTTTTTTAATAAAGTTCACAACCCTTTCTGAGTCAGAAACTCTGGGACTTGTTATTTCTATTTGTTTTAGTATCCTACTGCCACGAAAGATGCTTGTTTGCGGTTCCCCAATTAGCTGTCCTTCTAGCCATCTAGTTTTTTACCTATATCTCTGTCCTCATATGCTTGTTTGAAATAAGAGATTAAGAGATGCTGTGTACTTTAATGAAAAGTAGTTTGACATTTTCATAATACATATTGAATGTAATAAATTATACAATACTTGAAGTAATTACCACACAAAAACCAAGCCCTACCTCCTGTTCCTCAAAAGTGCCTTCAGAAAGCCTTAGATATGAAATTTCTCAGATTAGATGTTTTACTGCGGTTTATGATAGCCAATACTGAATTTTGAAATTTATTCCCTCGAGTCTTAAACTCTCCCATCAGACAAAATGTGATGTGACTACTCTGGGCAATAATGACTATTCATAGACTATTACTCTATCCAGAGAATAATTTAAATTAAGTTTTCTCCATAGTAGAGTATCATATCCCTTTTAATATGCCCATTCTGAACTATATCCATAAATACTCTAAATTAATGAAGGCAAATGTGATCTGGAGGAAATGATTGGTGGTTGGCAAAACAAAGTGAAAATGTTTTATTGAACTCTTAAATGGGGTGAATGTACTAAAAAATACATAGTCCTCTGTTCTTATGCAGATACTATTTAACATTTTCATTAATGACTTGGCTAGTGAAATAGAGAATGCTTCTTTAATGTAAAACACTATGCTGAAAGGAGATTGTAAACACTTTGAAGGACATGATTAGAACTCAACATGATTCCTGCAATGATTTAAAATCAACAAGGATAAATGCTACACTTAGAAATAATCAACTTTGTAGACAGAAGATCAGAAATAAGCATTCACTGCTGAAAAAATTTCAAGTTTACAATCTGAAAATGTTGAATGAATATGCATCAGTACCAATACATAGCAAAAAAAAAAAAAAAATAAATAAAAAGGTAAACCAGGACTTATTCTCTTGTTCTAAAGCATCTTTTCATGTCCCTTCTTTTTTCATACTTCTCAACAGAAAATTTCACCTACAGTACTTGGATCTAATTTTGGGCACTGCATGTCAGGAAAGTTATCGACTGATTAGAAGTGATTAGCAAGCTAGAAAACTCACTGAAAGGAGGAGGTTGAAAGAAATGAGTCAGTTCAGGGAGGAGATGAAATGAGTCTGAATAGGCAAAATGTTGCTGGAAAGAAAAGGGAATAAATGTGACAAATTATTCATTTCTCATTAGGCTAGGAATGGAAATTACAAACTTGAAGAGAAGGAGGGAAGATTTAGGTTAGTAATTCAGGAATAACTACATTTATAAATTGTATGAATACTGAAGAGTGGGTTAGTCTCCCTTGCAATTTGTGGAACTAGCATCATTCCATTTAAAAACAGATCAGACAAATATCTGTCATCAGTAGTATGGCTGAAGCTGGCTGTGTCTTGGGCCAGGAAAACACAGGGACAGAGCAGAAACTAGAATTAGTCAGGTACAGGCAATGCTGAAAAGAAGATGCAATAACCTCCACTGGGAATGGGAGAAATGGGTTAACTGGACAGTCTCTCCCAGAAAAGACAATTATGCATTATTGTGTTGCTTGCTTTATTATTTCACTTTCATTTGAAAAGATTTTAAGTCAGATTTTTGTGGTAGAGTTGGAAGAGAAAGCAAGAAAATAAAGCTGATTTTTTGGGAGGCAAGAGGAAGGAGAGGAATGTGTAGGCGTCTGTCTAATTGGCTTGGCCTGCTACACATACATACCAACAGTACATTGGACTTTGATTACTATTTTCTTCTCCTTCTATCATTATTGCAGGGACTATTAACATGAGCCCAAACTAATTAGCTAATAAGCAAAAGCTGGAAGTGGCAAATAGTTGTAGAAAACAAGCCAATGACATCAAAGAATGTGAGTCTAAATTGGGTCCAAATTTAGCACATTAAGGCTTTTGCTACTCAAGCAAAAATCTGAATATAGGTATTGATGAACCATGAAGATATCTTTTGCCAATAAAATTTCTTCCTAAATGTTTGTGTTTTTCTGGGGAAAGAGCTCTCTTCCTAGTTTAAATTAAAACTGCATTGGGAGTAGATGGGTGAGATTACCAGGATGGTTAAATATAACTATCTAATTCAAATATAGCTATATCAGCAAATGTTCAGCTATGCACATCTCCTAAATTGTCTTCTGTAGAATAACACTTCCAAAATTCTTCAAAGATAACACATCAACAGAGATCACTGTGACATAAAATCTCACAGGAGAACTGAGAATCTACTTGGCATTTATAAACTGATTTTTAGATTAAACAGACATTTAAGTGCCATTAGAAAATCGTAGTGGTAATGATTTCAAAGTTCCAAGAAATGTTATTAAGACAAAGCATAATCACCTATTCATGTTTTTGTGTGAATTATCAGCAACCATCTCAATGTAAAAGTAATTTTCATTTCTGAAATGTCAGATGTTATTATGGCATCCCAGAGGCGCTCCTAATCTGTGGGATCCCTAGGATACAAAGATTGAGTCAATTGCACAATTATGTACTAGAATGAGCACCAGTGAAGCAGTGAGTTAACATGTAATTTTTAACCATACAAATAATTGGGAGCCTTTGCATTAAATTGTTTGAAAAGAGAATGTTCTGCTTTGCCCATGCAAAGAGAGAATAATAATATCAACACAGCACACCTTCATTTGGAGATTATGAAGTGCTAGGTGGATCTTGGGAAGGACTGTGCTCTCCTGTTTACAGATAAGAAAACTGAGGCATAAACCAAATAAGACGTTCTTTAATACCTATAGGACTTAATTACCTGGATATCAACCAAGCATCTAAATGCCCTTGGGGATGTATGTCTAAATTATTTATCCAACTTCAATTTAAATTCAACACATTCTATTTTTTTCTATTGCACTGGTAAGATAACAATGAAATATAGCATATAACTCAGGGAGGAGGCAAAGACTTAAATTTGTGATATGCTAAAGGAACCTTAAAATGGGTTACAAGTATCAGATATCCAAATCTGGATGAAAGAGCTTCATGACTACAGATATGCTACACCTCAGGTGAAAGTGATTATGCTGCAGTGGGACAGGGTATGAGGTTATTATGCATGTTTCTCAGTGAACATGCATTAACTGATGGATAAGCATTATTATATATCCTTCTTAAAATAGGTAAACTACTACTCATTGCACGCAAAGTCCATGGCAAAACCCAAGTCTTTTCAGCACTGTTATTTCACTTTGGTCACAAGATCATAATGCTTTATGCACAGTAAAATATGCTGTGACACTTTCATTTATTCATGATTCTCTGTGTGAGAAAGTTTCTTCGCAACTCAGCTGACGCATCAAAACTCATAGACTTGCTGGATTACACACTTCAGGTGATCCCTTTTAACTTATTGTTATCCACTTAGGCAATAAATAGGACTAGACTTCTCAAAAGCCATATTCTAACATTGCTTTATTTCTTGAACTGCCAGAAGAATATGAAAATAACAAACTCATTTTGCTTTGTCTCCATACAGTGACAGTTCTTGCCATTTTCCATGAGCTGCATGTAGATACAGATTTGTACACACTCCTGTTTGGAGAGAGCGTCCTAAATGATGCCGTGGCTATTGTGCTGACGTAGTAAGTATATCCACCTTCATTCTTGGTGAGATAGTCACAAGCTTGTATTGGTGATACAATACTCACTGATATAGTTTATGTAAGTAGAGATAAAACATTTGAAGATTTCATTACAGAGGTGTAGTTCTGGAGTCATTCTTGGTTTGTTAAACACCAGGTTTCCAATACTGTTAATGGGAACTGCGTATCTAAAATGCAATTTTAGTTCATTTTCTTCAACCTAGAAAGCACTATATTCTGTAAAATGTGTCACTTTGATTTAGTATTATTTACTTTCTCAACAAGATATCCTGAATAAATAATGCTGAATGAGCACTAGGACGTAGGGCAATGATAAATTTGGAGACAGGTTCTTTTTATTTTTTGCAATCTGTTATTTTCCAAACTTAAAACCACAAAGTGGTACACTGCAGCTCGGTTTTTCTACCCCTGCTTATTGAATCGGACAGACCTTCATCTGATAATATTATCTTAAATTTATATATAGCTTTTTTATTCTCAGAAATCCTCAAATGATGGACCAAAATCACACAAGTATGTGCTGTCCTAAAAGCACAGATGCCAAGTACACGATTAACAGGATCTCAACTTTATAACTCCACTCTACATGTATTATATCCATCCTGGAGCTTAGCTAGAAATACAAATAATCCTCTCAGATAATCTTAAAGTAACAGAACTCTGCAAAATTGAATTCAGTTTTCCAGGATGCTTGAAGATGCTTCACAGTAAGCTTCAATTCAGTGCCACCTTTCTCTCCTTAAAATACAGTTCCTTGAACTTGGATTTATGCTGTCCTTCAGAAAACAGACTTTTTCAGAGTTTACAGTCATTAAAAAGTTAGGTTTATATTTTGTCTATATTTTATTTTTTTGTCTATATTTTATGAAATCTCATTGAGAAAATCGTTGAATTGCAAAAACACTCAAAATCGTTTCACTATACAAAAAATAGTATTCCTATTTAATTTATCATTCTGCAATTATCAGTCTAGTTACATTCATCTATGCTAAACTCCTCACATTGTTTTCAGAGCAAGAGGGTTTTTTTTCTCAAAACACTATCAAGTGCCTGAGCACAGCATTTCATGACTAGATACAGCATGGCTGTCACATTCAGTGACTGTGGTTGGAATGTGCCACTTAGGAGAGCATCTAGTACATCAAATAATAAAAAATGCAAAAGGAAAACTAAGCAGAGAATAGAAACCTCAGCAGAGAGAACAGATAGAAAAGTATTAAAGTAGCTATTAGAATTGGAAAGAAGTGTGTAGGTGATCTTTTTCTCTCGCACTAGGCTTTATTTAATAAAGGCCTGGACATTTATAGTTCATTTAGATTCTTCCTCTTAGTGTACGGTTCCTATAGACTGGGGAACTGTCAGGCTACAAGCAGCTCAAGGAGTCCTAAAATACTTTAACTGTCTAGTTTTCCATTGCTGTGATGTCAAAGCACATGTCGTGGTTTAAGACCAGCTGTAACTCAGAACAACGCAGCCGCTTTCTCACCCCCGCCCCCCTTCCTCCTCCCCACTCCCAGAGGGATGGAGGAGAATCGAAAGAATGTAACTCCCACTGGTTGAGATAAGAACAGTCCAGTAAGTAAGGTTTAACGCAAATCACTGCTGCTACCACCAATAATAATAATGATAAGGGAAATAACAAGGGGAGAGAATACAGCCGCTCACCACCCGCCGACCAATACCCAGCCTGACCGAGCAGTGATCTCACCCTTCCAGGTAACTGCCCCCAGTTTATACACTGGGCATGACGTGCTGTGGTATGGAATACCTCTTTGGTCAGTCTGGGTCAGGTGTCCTGTCTGCTTCCTCCCAACTTCCCCTCCTCCCTGGCAGAACATGAGACTCAGAAAGTTCTTGGTAAGAGTCAACATTACTGAGCAGCAACTGAAAACATCGGTGTTATCAGTGCTGTTCCCGGGCCAAAAGTCAAAAACACAGCACTGCACCAGCTACTAAGAAGGAGAAAAAATGACCGCTACTGCTGAACCCAGGACAGCATGGATCTCTTAAAAGGTGCAACTCAACTGCAAAGCAAATCTAGAAAGAAAAGTACTATCAGATAGTACATTATTCATGAGCTTCTAACCTCTACTCTTCCCAGTACTCAAGCCCTAGTTATGACCCTCAGCCTGCACATGGATACAGAAGGCTATAGGAAGGATGCCTGATGCAAATGCTGGCTATCTCCTTCTCTGTTTTCTTTGGTATACACGGGATATTGCAGGTCTTCTTTACTCCAGAATCTTGTCATTGGAAACTGTCGTGGTTTAAGCCTCTATAACTCACGCAGTTTTGCTCACTCACTCCCCCCTCTTTCTTGCCCCCCACTCCCAGAGGGATGGGAAGGAGAATCAAAAAGAATGCAACTCCCACCGGTTGAGATAAGAACAGTTTAGTAACTAAAGTATAACACAAATCACTACTGCTACCACCAATAATAATAATGACAAGGCAAATACAAGGAAAGAATACAATTTCTCACCACCTAATACCAAGCCCGACCACGCAGTGCACCCCCCACCCTTCTGGGTCTCTCCTCTCCGTCCTCCATCCTGGGTATGATGTGCTGTGGTATGGAATAACCTCTTTGGTCAGTTTGGGTCAGGTGTCCTGTCTCTGCTTCCTCCCGGCTTCCCCTCCTCCCTGGCAGAGCATGAAACTCAGAAAGTCCTTGGCCAGACCAAAACATCACTAAGCAGTAACCAAAACACTGGTGTTATCAGCGCTGTTCCCAGGCCCAAAATCAAAAACACAGTGCTGCACCAGCTACCAAGAAGCAGAAAAAATGACTGCTGCTGCTGAACCCATGACAGAAACTAACATATTTTTCTGTATATTCAGTGTGACTGATACTTTGATTTATCTAACTTATGTAATCATTTGTAGAGACTGGGGAGAATATATGATGTCATTGGTTCCATGTTTCATTAATTTCTGGCTTAAATAATCAGCTTCTGCAAAAATGCAACATTTCCACAATTTAACGTGATCTTCCTTCCTGTTGCCTTTTAAGTTAAGATACTCTCTTGATAATATCAGCTTCAGTGCATCAACACCCCACTAAAACAAACTGAGTTTAAATGAAGAATATTATTTTTCTCTCACAACAAAAAACCAGGTTTTTTTTTTTCTCTGTAACACATAAAATTTTTCAGTATGTGCAAACACAACTTCATAATTACAGTAATAGGGGACTATTTAAAAAGGTGTGAGAATAATGTTTACAAATATGGAAAAGCAATATTAAGTCATTTTGTACACTATGTAATGGTGAACAGAAAACAGATTAAGAGAATACACAGTGTGTTTCATCAGCTCACAGAATAACCCAGTTAATGTCTGTAAGGGTGACTCACTGCAGGAAAGGGAGGAAAAGAAAAAAGGGAAGGCCCTGATGGCTAGCTGTGGCAATTTGGCAAGCCAAAGGCAGCATGGCTATGGGCCAACAAGCCTTTGTATGGTATCTCCCTTTTCCTTCAGCTTCTCCCCCCAGCCTCTATTTTTCCTGTGCTATTTATCACTTAGTTTAAAAAGGACAGCAGCAGGACCAGCTACCATTACTCTTTCAACAATGGGCTATGTGTTGCTGCAACTGTATGCACAGGGCCACATGACCTCAGAAAATATTTATCAAGCACACAAGTTCTCCAGGCCAAATCAGCAACTCTCCTATAGGCCATCTTGCCATAACAAACACCTGAGTATTTGTAATAATTACAAGATTTCATTTATACTGTGCTATTTTAAGATAATCCATGCAGGAGGGATTAGTGTGAATCAAATTGACAATCGTGGCTGCAGAAAGGCTGACAAGCTGTTGTGCATCTGGGAGAGCTCATACACACAAGAGCCTCTGTAAGGGTATTGTAGATGTAACAAGGATTTTCTACATAAGTATCTCACAGAGTTGCTCACAACTTTTCATTATTAGGACAGAAGTCTCCTTTTAACAGAAAGTTTGTGAGAATTCTCACAGAAAATAATGTTTTGGAAGAAAATGAAAATTTAAATATTCAAAATCAGTAATTTTTGAGCCTCTCTTGTGTCAAGGATCCACGACACTTAAGAAAAATAATAACAGAGCCCTACAATACTTATTAGATGACTAAACATGTCTGCTTTTACCCAGAAAATCATATATGAGTAATTACACCACAAGTGTTTCTTACGTACTTTGTTTTCCAGCAAATTGACTTGGCATCCCTGTCCACCATCTATGTCTACCTGCAGCATAAGCTTTTTCTGTAGAAGTATTTTATATATGCTAAAATTAAAGCAAACAAATAAAACTTATATAGGAAAATATATCTGAAGATATTTGAGCTTCTTCTACATGTGCACTGGAATGGGTTACCCAGGGAAGTTGTGAATGCTCCATCGCTGGCGGTGTTCAAGGCTGGATTGGGTATAGCCTTAGTTGGCACTGTTTAGTGGGAGGTGTCCCTGCCCATGGCAGGGGGGTTGGAACTAGATGATCTTAAGGTCCTTTCCAACCCCAACTATTCTATGATTCTATGTGTTTAAATATCCTTATAGTCTTTACAATTACAGATTGTTTCACTCTTTGGAGTTTAATTTTAGACAACAGATTATGGCAACATTTTATGAAAAGGTCTTTCCAATCATATTTGTATTACAATTTTTAATAAAGAAGTCATTCTCAGGTGCATTGTACTTCATCACCAAGAAGTTTACCTGAGTTTACTCTGTAGCTTCCAGAATGAAAGAATATCACTTAAGATTACATTTCTTATATCACTCTATCATAATATATATTGTATGGGATGACTTCTTTTGCTTTCTTGGGTGTTGGTCTATGATGAATATTTTCATACAAGATTCCAGATGATGGCTTTTTTTACCACTGCTTGTATCCTCTAACTCCTGGGGTTTCAACTTCAGCTTTTTTACAAAAACATTAACAACAAAATATAGCTTGCAGCTGTTCCAGCGCACATAATGTTGTCTTAGCTATAAACTTAACCTTCTGCCATCCAATTCCCTGAATAAATAATTTATGGATATTTTTGAGCAAATAAGGTTAACCTTTTTTTCACTTTCATTCTCTTTTCATTGTTCTGTCTTCATATGATATCACTTGTTGAAGAAAACACCTGCATATATTTTGAGTGCACATACTATAGGTTTGTGCTTGGCATGAGTGGTGCACATTTGCAGAGAAATTTGATGAAGAAAGTGTGGAAAAGTTGTAGAAAAAGCATTGAACGGCTTAAGATGTGACTGAAAAGTAGCTGAACAGGTCATTAGCATTGAAACAGTGTATTTAGCAGAGCTATTTAATCTTTCTCATGCTGAGTGCTCAGTGAGTGCGGGATGTATAAAGCAGTAATGAATACTGATACATGTTCTTTGCTAACAAATTATCTAAAAGAACATTACAGGAGAGATGTTTCCATTGTAGCTAATGCCAGAAGTGTTTGTATCATCATTATGCAAAAGACATGACTTCATCTCTCTGCTGGCTCGGTACCATTGCTCAGTAGGCCTGATGAAGTTTCATCCCCTTCCTGGAAGAGGTGATAGTGTGGAAGTCACATTGGCAGCAAGGATATCAACATATAGCAGAGTCTTTCACAGATGATCAAAACAAATGAGTGGCAGGCAGGGGACACGGGACTCTTCATTAGGGACTGTAGTGAGAGGACCAGGGGTAACGGGTTCAAACTTAAACAGGGGAAGTTTAGATTGGGTATGAGGAAGAAATTCTTCACTGTAAGGGTGGTGAGGCACTGGAATGGGTTGCCCAGGGAAGTTGTGAACGCTCCATCGCTGGCGGTGTTCAAGGTAGACTGGACATAGCCTTGGGTGGCATGGTTTAGTGGGAGGTGTCCCTGCCCATGGCAGGGGGGTTGGAACTAGATGATCTTAAGGTCCTTTCTAACCCTAACTATTCTATGATTCTATGACATGTGACATTGTCACATGTGAGACATACAGCAAGGAATGAATTTACTAACTTGTTATACACAAGTCAAGTTAGATACATGAATGAAGTGGAAATCATGGAAATAAAAAGTGTGGTTGATGATCACATGGCAGTGAAACCAGTGAACACAGAAACTAGCTGACACATGAAATGAAGACCTCCCATGTCAAAATGCTAATTGTCTAGAAGGCTTAGAAGTAGAGATATTTTTGGGCAGAGATAAAAGTAATACTACAAGCATAGTTTTCTTGTGAAGTCTGCTTTGCCATTTTCAAGTGACATACCTTAGGTATGTAAAGGAAGAGATTATAAACTTGGAGGTTCAGAAGGAAGTAAAAGGAAAGTAAAGACCCCCCCCCAAAAAAAGAGGATTGTTTTGAAATGGATATTCTGCCTCTTGTGTAAAGTGTCTATTGATTGTGTAGATTTTCACAAAGTGTATTAATGCCTATTTGCAAAAAATTTGGCAATGGAAGGTGCAGACTTGACACAGTCAGGCCATAAGGCTCCCTTGGCAAAAGTCTAGGACCAGTGCCAAAAGGCTAAATTCTTAGAACTAGGTAAGAACTGGAGGTGTAATCCTGTTATTTTGTGACCCTTGCTGATAAGAACAGTATTTGTGGGTGAGATGCATATTTCCTGTGATGCTCACAGAACCAGAAATTCAGTGAGCATCTACTGGCCAGATAAGATGGTCTCAAATAAATAGGTAATAGTCAGGTTTTTTCTTTTTTTTCACCCCCCCAAAATCTGTGCTTGTAGAACGGTACTGCAAGCCCTTTCTACATAATAAGCTTCTATGGATTGGTTCAAAGATTTACTAAGTGGTTTACCATGATGAAGAAATTTCATTTTCCAAAGTTCTTGGAATATAACTTTTTCTCTAACAGTAGATATATTTCAAGTCCATTTTTCATGATCTATCTACAACGTATGACACTATATCTGTGCTTGATAAATTAACTGTCCATAGAATCCAGACCCCTTTTTAATAGCTTAAAAAGCTTGACATTTATGACAAATTGTTTGCAGGTTGCCATTTCACCTTGCTTTTGTCTTTCCTTCTGTAGCGTAAACAGAGCCTATCTGCTACAGTAGGATAAATTGTAAAGGAGGAACTCTAATTATTCAATGTGCATTCAAAGTATCGAAGGGAAAACAGGCAGGGCAAATTGATAAAGATGATGGTCAGCTTTTCTAAGTCCAGTGAGGAAATCCCATGTAAAAGTAGATTCATGGCTCATCTTGAATATTTCAAGGATATACGTATACCAACATATGTCATAGAATACCTCTTTTCTGCTCAAAAAATACTTTCATTGTAGTCTGGTAATATCATATGCAAGTTAAAATAATGCTCACACTATTCTTTCTTGGCAGAAGTTCTCCTGGAAACTTGTATGGGGCTTTCTAGAATAACACAGAAAAAGTAACTGAGACAAATTTATTGAAACCCAGTATGATTTCCAGGAGAAATAACTCAGAAGCCAGAGCTTCACTCAGCTTGTGCTGTGCACCCTCTGAGGCTGACATTCGTCAGTGATCACTGTAACTGACTTAGGAATTCAGAGAATTTGTTCTGTCACACTACTTATTATTACTGATAGGTACAATCATAATATTACTAATTTTAGTTCAGTTTAGATCTCTTCAAACTATACAAAACTTTTTTCATCAAATGGACCTCAAATAGAAAATCCAGAAGAATCTTTAAACCTTTCTGGGTTTGGTTATTTGTTTCCCTACATTTTTGTTACTTCAGTGGTTTTAATTCTGTTATTATGTCATTGAACGTGAAGATAGTTTACACAGGAGGAAAATGTAATCAGAGACTGAAGAAACAGACATTGGACAAACACCAAATAAAGGTACAAATATTTAGTTTAAGTTTCACTGTATCATTGGCCGGGTGTCATCTGTAAGTGTTACTTTTCTACTTTTCACAATTTCTAATTGCGATTCTTTGTGTATTGTATATTAAAATCAGCAGTTCTATAAAGGTCATGAAAAGATATTGTAACTGTGCTGCTGAATAATGAAGCTGGGAGCTGGGATTTGCAGGAAGTAATATCAGCTTTGAAAGCTGTGATGAGTGTCTCCTTGATGCATATCTCAGCAGATGTGAGGCTCCTTTAGGACTATTTTAAGCTTTGTTCTTTTGTCATGGACTGTCTCTAATTTGGATCCCTGGCCCTTCAGTTTTTGGGGTATTATTCTGTATGAATTTTGCCACAGTTTGATCCCTGAACCCATTGAATAACAAATTTTGCAGAGGAAAGTCATCTGAATGTTCTCATATTTTCCACTTAAATTGTGGTTATATTCAGAAAGTGGCCTTCAAAAGGCACACTGTGGGCTTCCATACATACTGTCTCAAACTCTTTTCTATCATGTTTAATCAATTAAGAAACAAGGACTTTTTTATCACTCAGTACTTTTGTCTTTGTTTCAGTTTTCTTTTCATCTGTATGTAACTGGGAGTTCATTCAGTCTATGAACATGGTGATGTCTGTCAGCCTTTATCCCATACCTCCTGCTGAGGACATATTAGGCATTGTTAGGCAAAAAATATGAATGCTTCAGTATTGAATCGTTACAGATAAAAAAAGAATGTTTCTCCATTGCCCTCGTATTTTAGCCTTTTTTTTTGAACTATGTATTCATGCAATTTCTTAGTGTCTTTTACCATACTATTTCAACCACTGGAGTTAAAAAGAAACTTAAATAAGTCCTATTTATTTCCAGCATATATCTGAGTGCTGTCAAGATGTTATTCACTCATTCTGGGCATATCAGTACATAAGGAATAGCATGAAAAAAACCCACTTCTATTCCTAAGTGGGCCCTTATGCGCACAGTTAGTAGCTTTAGTGTACCTACATGTAATACTGTCCATTTTTTTTTCAAAAGTGTATAAGCCTCATTCCTTGCCAGTTATTGTATAAAGTGTGCACAGAGCCACGCTTCTAGGCCAGGAAGAAAAGAGGGAAACAGAAGCACCTGGGCCATCAGGTGACAAAAATGTAAAAGGGATTAACAGATGCAACATTTTCCTGCTTAAAGAAAATAGGTGGCACATAGGTTTCTAAACACGGGAAAAGATGGTGAAATGGAGATGAAAGAGAAAGTAAGAAACTGAACTGTTGAAAGCAGCAAATGGACATTGTGAAGACCTGGCTAGAAAAAAGAAACAAGGGTGAGAAAAGACAAGACATGGTGAGAAACAAAGATAAGACATACTGTGTAGATACAGATCCTGACAGTCCTGTAGCTAGGACACATTAGAGGAGAAAAAAGCTTGTTTACTCATAAGGCTGCAGAGAAAAATTATTTTTCTCTGGTGCAGTTTTGTAGTTCTGTGTTGGTTTTTTAGGAATGTCTATGTTTGAAATCCTTAAGCAGTACAACAAAATGTGCTCCTGAACTGGAAAGGAACTGTGAAAAGTATAGGAATTAGGACAGCTGTTCTAAAGAGCAATCTGTAATCAGATAATGCATCTGAATTCAGAAAAGGAGTGAGATTCTGGAGAAACAGAGGGCGTTGCTCCCATACCTTCTCTTGGTAGCTGTCTTTATGTAAATTCACTTGGCAGAACTAGAGGAACTGAGGCTTCTATGAGCCCCATGGCAGGCCTAGAGAGGCGGTTGCCTTTGTAAAACCTGGCATAGAACTTGCACATCAAAGTAAGACCAGCGCTGGACAGCAACAAGCATAGGAAATGTTGCTCAATGTTACTTACTTGCATGACCTTGAATCTTGACAAACTAGGGATTTCAGTGACTCTGAGCTGCAGATCTGGACAAATGACTAACCGGATCTCTGGAATTGACTATTGCCTTATTCCAAATAAATACTATTTGTGATTTTATTCCCACAAAGGTTCCTGAGGAAGGATGACTGTAACATTTTGGAGGGGAATAAAATAGAATTACTTGAAAGAAACCAAAATGCTGGATGGAAGCTCAGCCCAAACATTTCACTACTGTCCCCCCTTAAGCAAGATGAATGTGGCTACTGTTCCAAATATTGTTAGAAAGGCTTATGTACCAAGCCTTATGCACCATGGAAACCACTGAAATAACAGTTGTGCAACAAGTTAGTGAATGATTTTAAAAGATGGATGAGGAATCTTTTCCATCTATTATTTCTATAATAACAAAATTATGGTTGTCCATCTGCTCTTTTTACCTTTGAGAAAGGGTTTACTCCCAGCTTATTTTGTTGATGATAATTAGAGCTTCACGTCATTGACCATCTGGAACAGGAGATGTGAGCACTGGGAAACTAACCAAACTTGCTATTAGCAGGAACTTTAAAAGAGCTTCTTTCCCAGAATAGAGCAAACCTACATAAAATGATGGTGTCCTTGCTTAATAAAACTTCCTTTTTTTTTTGTTCCATGAGCCTTACTGTACTGACCAGTGTTGTGCAAAAACTGGGGGGGAAATATTCTGGAATGTCTGCAATGCTTGTTATTGATGGAATTTCAGTGTGAAAATGGTGATTTTGAAGAGAATGGTTTCAGGAGCTAATTCTCATCATTATGTTTTTTCCACTTCTTACTATTTCATATCTCTTTTTCTAATATGAGCTCCACATTAAAATTCTACTTAGCTTCTAGTTAATAAATGCTAAATGTCTTTCTGGCTATACGTTATTTTATTAGGACTGCTTGAGATGGAGCTCATTTTCCCCACAGCAGAACTCATGGAGCTGTGCTTTGTATTGGTAGATAGAATGGTGTTGATAACACAAGGGTGTTTTAACTACTGCTAAGCAATGCTCCCATAGCATCAGACCATCTAACATCCCCCCCACCAGTAGGCTGGGGGTGGGCAAGATCTTGAGACACAGCCAGGACAGCTGACCCAAACTGACCAAAGGGATATTCCACATCATACGATGTCTGCTCAGCAATAAAAGCGAACAGAAAGGAGGAGGAATGGAGGCATTCGTTCTTACATTTGTCTTCTGGAGCAATCACTAAGCGTACTTAAGCCGTGCTTCCTGGGAACTGGCTGGACATCGCTTTCTGATGGGAAGCAGAGAATAAATCTTTCAATTTTCTTTGCTTCCACATACAGCTTTTGCTTTATTAAACTTCCTTTATCTTGACCCACAAGTTTTTTCCTATCTTGTTTACTCTCATTCTCTACCAAGGAGGGGCGTGGTAGAGTGACGCCCTGGTGTCCAGCCAAGGTCAACCCACCACAGTTACCTAATTGGCTCCGTTTTGTTCATATAATTTATTTGAGTAGGCAGCCTTCAATTGCAGTCTGCTAAACTAGAATAGATTTCAGCGAGTACTGTTACGGAGATTGCCCTCAGGGATGTATGAAAACGTAGCTTAGCTGAAATCAGCTGGGAATGTCTGCACTTGTCATACCTAATAAAATCAGAGTAGCTGCAGGTATCTGTCTACTTATAAACAAACAAAATGATAAAATTAAAAAATATGAACTGCAAGTTCAGAATTATGAATGCTGCTTACGGTGCTTGCAAATCACATCTAAAAGCCAATTATTTAGCTACATTTTCTGTACAAATGACCAAAATGGCATCAAAGCTTCTTTATTTCAAAGATTTCTATTGGGAACTCTTCAGAACTGAAGTACCCCCTGGTAAAAGTCAGCTTGTTTTTGAGCTCTTCCAGATGTTTTGCCCTTATCCAAATAACCTTTCTCCAGTGAATAAGACAGATTTTCTGAGGGCAAGATAATTACATTCAGAGTCTAATTCTACTTATGGAGACAACTCCCTTTCAGTTTAAAACTAATGTATTGATACTATTTCCCTTGAAGTGTTCCAAAAGAAAGCTCATTTCATCCTCTCTGGGTGAGATACTGTACATAAAAGTCTGTCTAATACTTACAGTAGGTCAACATATTTTTCAAGTCTTCTTGGAAGGGAAAACAGAAGAGGAGAGTGTATCAGAAAGGTGGGGGGAGCTTGCCATTCAAGTTACTGGGTACCCACCAATACCTATTCATTGTTCAAATCCATTCCAGAAATACAATGTTGAAGAGTACAGCTATCTCAAAATGACTGAGCTTTTGTTACAAGAGAAAAAATCCCACAAAAATTCTTTTATTCTTTGGAGATCAGGTTGTGATTACATGAAAGAAGAACCCCCTCACACTGTGGCAAAATGGACAGCATATTTCCATTGGCTACCCAGAAGCACTTGGAAAGACTGAAGTCCTTAGGGATCCCTCTGTGAACCCCTCCAGAAGCTATGTGCTCTACATACAGTTTATTTGAATTTCATCATTCTGACCTGCTCTAAATCCTTTTTTAAAACTTTATTTACTAAGAACAACACCAGGTAAACTCATTCCTGTTGCAAGCCTTGATATTTTAAGGCTCAAATCCTTAAGTTACTGAGTCTGTTAGAGTGAACTGACATAATTTTACATGAGATTCTTTTGCGTGTGCACATGCGTACATACATACTTATGTGTGCATGGAGAATCATTCATACAGCACATCAAAATAATGCAAAGGTTATCAAGTACTCAAATGTTACATAATGCCCCAAGATTTTCATGTCTTACAGAAGAGGAGCTGAGGGGCACCTTCTGTAAACGTTTTAAGCAAATGTAATTTTTTAGGTTTATTTTATCATTCACAGAAACCTCGCCCTCTCCATACCCAAGACATCATTTCAGTGTGTACATTTTACCTTTTGGATGAGGAACTTCAGCGTTTTCAGAATATACTTTTGTCACTTGAGCAAAGAGAATAATTGATAAGAGTAGCGTGCAACTGCCCTCCTTGAGTGCCACGCGCAGCAGGAGAGACTGCATACCTCTAGCTACTGCATTTCATAGCTACTTAAATGGTAAGACTCAGCAAATTTCTGGTTTTAGGATTTATTCTAATGATTATAGAGCCTCACACACTCATTGTTTCCTTCTGCTGTTTCTTTGGTCTCAATCTTCTTCCTTCTCTCACCTTTATTTTTTCAATAGACAAGGGTCACCATCACTGTCTTGCTTTACCCATTCCCCTGAATTGCATGACCTACTCCACCAATCCTGTTCCAGTCACCAGTTCTTTTGTCTCCCATCTGAGATGGACAGACACTATTTCTAAAGATAAGCTAGGACTGTAAACTCTTAACCCTTCATTCCCTAAAGCCAAGAGATACCCTGTCTTTATTTCAGATAGACACACCTCTTTGTTAACCTCCTTATTGCATTGTGACAGAGGAGGACCAGACATAGCAATGATGCTGATCAGTTCGGAAGGCTGGCAAAATAGTTGACTGCAGAGTTTGGGGATCAGCAATTGCAGGAAAAAAAATTGTGTAAGTTTTAGATGGTACATGCCTAATACGAATGAGATCTTTGATTTTTAGCTATTGAAGTTTATCAGATTTTTGCTGAGATTTGTCAACTAAACATTTCAGAAACCTTAAAAAATTGCTCAGTTTTGGCACATTTTCAGAAGGGTGAAAGATGCATGAGTAACAGATGGGTAATTTCCTATTTCCTCCCCTTCGAAGTGACAAGTCTGAATTTCGAAGTGGCACAGCATTGTAATTATGTAGTTGTAAGTTTTCTGTCCAAGATAAGCACAAATGTATTCTCTTTGTACTGGTTCTGCAAAACAGCTGATTTTTTTAAAAAAAGAAACAGTATTCACAAAAAGTGCAAATGCAGCACAGAAATGTAGCCTAAATGGTGTCGTTGTGGCAAAGTCACAAACCATGCAAAAACACAACCCAAATAAAATTAGGGCATTTCCTGTCATACTGCAGGTGTGAGCTAGACTGAAAGAGAGAACCATTCAGGACAACAGCTATGCAAGGGGCCCTGAAAGAGGACAGTGTGACAAAGCTTGTTCATTTCTGTTGTGTTCAGGGAAATGGGACTTCTGAACATTTGCTGTAAAGACCATTGTACCAAAGAAGAAAAAATCCAGTCTTGCTACCAGTTTCCTCTTAATGTGTTTGGTACTTTGATGTTCCCTAACTAATTGCTAATTATAATGATTCAGTTATCCTGCCTGTAGTATGCATATGTGTATGTCATTCATTTGGATCCATAATGAAATTTCAGTATATTTCTGGGGAGACCTAGTGACATTAGAATTTGGATTTGAAAAGGAAGGTTTAAATATGATTAAAACTTTGAATAAAGTATTATCCAACAGTATGCTGAATAAACTAACATTCACAATTTTCTCTAAGTAATTTCTTCATTACAAAATCTCACAGAAGTTAAATAATTTTTAAGCATACAGCATTTTCATTTTGCATCCCCATTCATTGCATATTTATACTCACTTGAAAGAAATCAAAGAGTTTTTCCTTTCTACATTGCTCTACTGATCTGTAGCAAACACAGCCAAAGTGATAGTGAGAGATATGAGAATAACAGAGTGCCTAGCAGGCTTCTGTTCTCTCCCTTAGACACACTCAGAAAAGGTTATAGCTGAATGAAAATATTTCAGCTTCCTGGACCATTTCACAGTGTACATCTTCTTTATTACAGTATTTTTATACCTAAAGAGTAATGTTAAAGGTATTTCTAAACCAACATTTTAGGATTTTCACAGTTTTATATTCTATTTCTAGAGTTAGCAGGGTTTAGCCCATAGCTAGGAGAGTGTTTTCATTCTTTCATTGTACATTGTTAGAGTGAGGTAAATGCAAAACCCTGTGAGGCAAGACTCCGTCATTCTAGTAATTATGAGGGTAATGAAGCTAACCAGAATTATTTCCATTTTATTAATAGCTGTGTTTAAGCCTCATGGAACAGCCTGTCAAGAGGAAGTATCTATTTTAAAACTAAGTGGTGGAAATTAGTGTGTTATACTAAATGTTTATCCATAAATCAATGAAGTCTTCACAAATCCAGAAAGAAAAATTGTCTATTTGGCTGCCTATCATTTCTGTGACGTTTTCCATAGTCATTGGATCTAGGCCACAGGCAATAGCAGATACCTTAATTTTAAACAAAGGGAGATCTTGCTTGACTCTTAATCTTACCTTTGAGGAACAGTTCACTACCAGCTGACAGTTATATGCCCAAAAACGTTAGCATATGTACTTATGAATAATGTATTCTTATCAAAGCAAGAACTCCCATCCTGTATGTTTGGTATAAGGTCTCTTAGATTAAGTGATTTGCAGTGTATTTAGGAAAGCGGGAGGGGGGGGAGTGTTAGGATTATATTATCCAGATTCTTGTCAAGATTCCAAATAGCTTTTAGATTTTTCTTCAAGAGTGGCATATGTTTATGTAGCACTGCTTGAAACTGGCTTATCATTTGAAACTCTCGTACCAGGGACAGGGAAATAAAGACTGTAACAACAGTTTTGAGAAAACTATCCCTGAAGATAGAAATCAGAAAAATGGAATGTGTGTTCTAGTATTTTTCTTCTTACTGTAACCTTTAAGGATAAAAAGAATTTTTACCATTGTGATTGCCTTAGAGTTTGGGACTGTAATTCTATTCACATCGACTTCATTGCCTACCTGGTAATTCCTCCTCTTTGTTTTATTTTACCATAAGTGACAGTGAGTAATCCCCCAGAGTAAAGATTATTTGCAAGTGTCGTAATCACCACTGACTTAACGCTTGAGCAAAACAATTTCTGCAAGGTTCAGCAGCTACACCTCTGTTGTTCTCAGCAGCCACAAGCTGCTTAAATGAGCCACTGAGACTGTGGATAGCCAGCTACAGTTTAGAATGGCTTCAGCCAAATAAGTCTCTTACAGCTCTTAGGCAAGGAGAAAAGGTACGATACAGATGCAAACCCACCTTTCAACCCATGCACCATCCTGACCAAGTCCCATACTGTGTGAGACTGCACAGTCCATCTCTAAACACCTCTTGCTCATGATTTGCACAATTGCTTTTCAGTCAGCATTTACCAGAGATATAACTGCAGTTTTTTATTTCTTTTTTTCCACTTTGAAGTAAGTCCAGCACTGTTCCTCTCGCAGCTTCTCAGAAATTCTCTCTTTCAATAGTTTTTTCTCCGAAGTGAATTGAATGGACTATACTTCCCCAACACAATGCATGTTTACAGCAGATTACTATTAGTACATGTGTTGGGACTTGTTGAATTGCACCTTCTTTGAAAACAACTGCCCAGCCATTTTGGTTTTATGTTCTGTGTCTAACATTAAAGGTATAGCAGTAACTTTAAAGAACTTCAGGCTACAGAGAGATAAGGTAAAAGCAATAGGTAAGACTGCAATTTTTTAATTTCTACCATGGCTTGAATTTTTCTTTTTATAAGCTGTAAAAAATAGAATGTTAGCATATTATCAGATAGGTAAATGAGGAAAGCTTCAGGCCTACTTTGCTCTTACAGGAATATTACTGCTATTCTCTATGCAAGGCTGACCAGCTTTTCTAGCAAGTGAAGTGCCTTTCCCTAAGGTGAAATTTCATTCTATTCATTTGCTGTATTTGGATCAGGAACAGAGACCCACAATTTAGAATACCCCTAAATCCCCATCTTCAGCTCCAGTATATCAAGAAAACAACACATGTAACATGTTTTGTTTCTGACATTATTACTGCCAACACTAGAGCGTACAATTCACATCTGGTTTTATTTTAGACTTTCTCATGATAACAGCTGCATTTCTTGTCTTCACTCAGAAACATTTTTAAAAATGAAATTGCCATGGCAACAGCTGCAACCATTTATTATAAAGCAATAGAAGTGGAACTAATATTTGTGAGAGAAGCTCTGTTATCAGTATAGTATTTCGTTCAGACAATGCCAGAGTCATTTTTCACTAGCCCTATTTTTTAAAAGAAATAGATAGAAAATATTTTCTGTAATGAAATGTAGGTGGGATTGAACAGCTCTGGAGATTTAAAAGATTTTATTCTTTAGATTACTGGCTCATGTTAAATCCAGATTAGCAAGAGGCAAAAATCATCATCTGTTTAGTGGGCAAAAAAATTGATAGGGGTACTGAGATTTGCCAAGCTAGCTATGTTCTCAACTGAAGCATACAAACAGCAAACTGGGTACACTGAGTGTGCCTTCACTGGGGGGCTGGGGGAAAGGGGAGATGTGACCCATTCTTGAAATGTGTTAATGTCTAACGCAAAGGAAAAAATCATAGGCAGTTTACAATGTTAACACAAAACAGTTCAAAATGAACTATCCTTCCCTTAAGATTTTGCTTCATGTCACTTGCAACATACTGTGTTACCTGAGATTTTAGTGTACTATTTTCGCTATTAAAATGTAGCTAAAGAGGGAGGTTTTGCACTGACCTCACGGTCATGTTGTTCCAAGTCAGAACTGAGGTAGGGTCATCCAACTTATGGCCCAGGTACATTAGAAATCACAGGGCCCATTTTGTTTGCATTGGTTTCCAATATTTCTCAAAGCATTCAATTTATTTATTTTTAAACTCCACGAGAATCTGGGTATAAGACGGACAAACTGCACTCCAGACGTGGAAAATGTGCATGAAATGTAAAATTATTTTCCTATTTAAACCCCTTCTGACTAAGGTAAGACGTGTTTTGCAGGCACAGACTGTACAGGGTTGGTATACTATGTTGTGGAGACATACCAAGGATCATGTGCCTCCCTATTTGTTACACATTAAAGAGTCTTAGGCAAGAGTGAGGGAAAACACTGAAATAGAAAAAAAAATTGATAGACTTTCAGGCTCCTTTCACTCTTAATTTTTATGTGATTTAATGTAGTTTATCTTCACCAATTGCATTCAGCATCAGGGCCCTCAGTGTGCTCTGTTCACAAGTTCCTAAAGATGCTGGAGTTGTGTGAAGGGAAACTGGGGGATCCTTTCTCAATCTCTTACAGAAAATATTCAGGAAGTGAAAAAGCCTGAAGCTATTGATAGGCCAGAAATGTGGCAGAGCACTTTAGTATTGGCGATAGACTATCCATCTGCTCTAGTGACCACCTGCATCCTCTAGCAGCAGATTTAGCTCTGTATAGGTTTCATTTTAAACACAAACAGTGGCTTACAGGTTTCTTAACAGACAAAGAGTATCCATATTTCAATGACTACTTACTAAACTCTTGATTTATTCCAAAGATTATCTTATAGTCCAGCTTCATTAAATTACTCTTGTGTCATGGACAATTTATGTCAGGGAGGTAAAATAGAGGAAAAACAGAAGAAAAACAGAACCTACTTCTGTTGTGCCTGAGAAAAAATTTTGAAAGCATGTGGTTCGTACATTATATTTTTAAGGAACTGAGATCTAGTAGAAATCACAAAGATACAGTTTCAGTTTCTCCTGTTCCTTCTCTTAATGCTTTAAATTCTTTGTATCATATCACCAGTAGCATGGTCCCAGTTCTGTCTTTCCTCTTGACATCCTCTGTTACACCTAAAACAGCAGTTACATGGAACAGTTGAAGTTCGGCTGACCAGTGGTAAGAATGGGGCTCTTTGCTGATTCGCTGACAAAGAGGAGAGAAGGAGTGGAAGAACAGGCTGCTTGTTTTCCTCAATGCAGGGAGGACTGGGCACTTAGAGATTCCTCATGCTGTCTTTGGGAGTGAATTTGGAATGGTGTCTGTGAACACAAATCAGACGCACAGCCCTTGAATGCATCAGTCACAGGATCTTCATATGCAGAGGCCACAGAAAAAAAAAGAAAGCTCTGAATGTTAAGTAAGAACCTGCTGTATATGTTCTTCCATTGATCAGTAAACTTATATTGCCCCTCCATGCCTTCATTCATATTCATTCAAGGGGATTTCAGAGAAGATTGTAGTGCATTGTAGTACAGTTAAACCATCTAACTCCCAGGGAGAAGTTGGTTTAAACCCCAGAGGAGGGTGATGTGAGTAGGACTATGCATTTGTGAAGGACAAAGATGAGCTATTATTACAAAGGGAAGGCTGCTATTCATCCCTTGGTATTTCACACTGCGAACAGGTGTAGTGAGTTCTGCTACAATGTTATGAGATGAGTCGAGCCCTAGTGAAGGCAATACTGTCTGGAATAAAACATACATAATTTTCTATTATTTCAGTCTTCAGCTTCTCCTGAGCAAAATCATGGGATGTGTGATTCTAAGAACATTATAATTCAATAAACGTTTAGTGCAAACGGTTTTTGCTTAATCACTACCAGTTGCCCATAATACCAAAGGATTTTTCATGAATAACCAAGGTCTTTGAGAGGTTTTCTGAAGTGTTTGGGTCATATTCTACTTATTTTTAACACCAGTATAAATCTGGAACAACTGCTTTGAATCATTGGAGTTACTTCAGATACTCATCATTGTAATGGTAGTTTGAGGTAGTGTCTCATCTAGAGCACTCAAGCAGAATGACAGTAAATCGTAGTCATTTAGTGGTAATCGGCTGCAGTGTTTTAATGTGTATCACTCAGTACAGGCAACCATCAGGCTACATCGTTCTATCAACATGGAGGTAGTATTCACTTGACATAGATAAACGTCACATTTATTTGCAAGAGTGTGGTCACTGAAAAAGACAAGGGTGGTTGAAAGGCTTCGTTACCTCTTCCTAGAATTATCCCCATAATTTTAGCGTGGAAGAGGAGTTTAATTAAGACCACCCGTCTTTCCAGTAATCACCTTCCCTACCTCTTACAGACACACCAGTCAGCTCCTTGTTAGTGTGCTTTGATGTTTTATTCTTTGGAGTCCATGCATGTAGAGTAAATCAAGTCCCATAGTATCGTATTTTGCCACTTTTGTACAAAAAAAACTGAGCTGTGGATGGAATTAAGCCTCCAAGAGCACATTAAACTCGTTTGTCTACACTCACAGAACATTGGCAATTACACATCAATTCAATTTTTGACTTTCCAAAGACATATATAATTTTCACTGAAAATCCCTATTACAACGTCTCATCACCCTGAACTGGCGGTAAGAACTGTCACATAGATGGAAGTTTGTCTAGATGTTCTTCAGAAATATTTATCAACTCTGAGTAACTTTGGAGACTTGTGGCTCACAGACAAGAAATTAAAGGATAATACAAAAGTAAAGAATACTCTAATGGAGAGGAATAGGCACCCAACATAAGGATGTGGACCTGTTGGAGCACATCTAGAGAAGAGCCATGAAGATGATCAGAGGGCTGGAGCACCTCTCCTATGAAGACAAGCTGAGAGAGTTGGGCTTATTCAGCCTGGAGAAGAGAAGGCTCTGGAGATACTTTAGAGCAGCCTTCCAGTACCTAAAGGAGCCTTCAAGAAAGCTGGAGAGGGACTTTTTACACAGGCACATAGTGACAGGACAAGGGAAAATGACTTTAAACTAGAAGAGGACAGATATAGATTAGACAGTAGGAAAAGAAAAGTGAGGGTGTTGAGGCACTGGCACAGGTTACCAAGAGAAGCTGTGGCTGCCCCATCCCTGAAAGTGTTCAAGGCCAGGCTGGATGGGCTTTGAGCAGCCTGGTCTAGTGGAAGGTGTCCCTGCCCATGACAGAGGGTTGGAACTAGATGTTCATTAAGGTCCCTTTCAAACCGAACCATTCTGTGATTTTAAAAGAGATGACAGGAGATAAAGACCTAACCATGTATGAAGGAAGGAAGTGCTGCACCTATGTTATTATTGGAGAAATACAAATCATTAAGGCCATTTTACAAGTTCAAATTGCTCAACGTGAGAGCTGGGAGCAAATGATAACTCTCAACAAGAGGACCAGGAGTAGGAAGGCAAAAAGTAGTTCAGGCTCATAAACAAATGTTAGTAATAGTGTTATCAGCGCATCTAATTCCCTTAATGGCAAGTATATATGTTTAAATTTTCGGTTTTCTTTTTGGTTTTTTGCCATTTTCTTTTTGTTCAGGAAACAGTTTCAGCTGAAATGCTTCTTAGGGGTTATTATATTTCTTATGTGCCTGAAGATGCCTTTATGAGGTACTATGATTCACTGAATATGCTCTGCCTGGCTTGTTTAACTAGCATGCAGCAGATTTGATGCATATAAGAATAGAATAACATATAGGATTTGATAATATGCAGGAATGTATTACTTTTTTCTTCTAGATACTGACTGGAGAGCTTCTTCCTCATTCATTGTTTGTTGTTAACTCTGAGGGTCGGTTTGATAAGTTACTGGTTTGTAACTTTTACAGTCATGTTTTCTATGCAGAAAAATGTGCATCTTTTACAGTACCATTCTAACTTAAAAATTCTATTTTGAGTAGGCATAAGGGATTACAGAGATATGCAAGGCAGAGGAGAAATCGAGCTCTTTACATTAATACCTTTATAGTTGATTCTGTGTTTCTAATTCTTTGCGCTATAGGCGTCTATGGGGGGTTGGAACTAGATGATCTTCAGGTCCTTTCCAACCCTAACTATTCTGATTCTATGCAGCTGATAAAGCACTAAGAGCTCCCTAACTGGGACGGAAGACTTCAAGCTGCTCTAGATACACAGGCCATTTCTTTTCAAGCAACATTTGAAAAGACTGGAAACAATAATTTGGATTACAGTTCTGGTATCCAGATGAGAAAGGATCATAGTTGCAGGAACAGAAATCTGTAAATTATGTGCCTTTTGGTATTATCAGCTCCTAAGTAAGGGCAGTCAGATGCTGCTAATAGCGTAACACAGAATGTAGCGCATACTGTCACAGATGACCGACTATCAGCCATCTGTTTTCTGCTGATGTGTTTCATTTCTTTTCAAAGATACGGGACAGGCTTTTTTGGAAAACAGTTGTCACTGGAAAACGACTGTGATATTTTCAAATAGATTTATGAAAACTAGATATTTAGAAGGAATAGCAATGATTTAAGAATGAAACATTTGTGTACCAAGCTTCAGATAAATGACTGTATTTTACTATTAAAGCCTTAGTTTTCTTTTACAAAGAATTTTAAGTCCAAGTTGCTGTTCATCAGGATTTCTTACCCCTCCCTAGAATAAGGTAATGAAAAGATGAAAAGTTAAGATACTTGTACAAATACATTAGCACAGTGCATACCATTTCTCATATGCACAGGGCTAGAGAAGCTCCACACCAGAGTATATATGACTTTAGAATTGAAATTGTTCAGCTCACAGGCCCATTAGGCCATTACTCATTGTCAAGACTATCATCTCACATCTCCTTTCTACATGTTTGTAAGGACTACAGGTCTGAGCTGTTATCAGGATCAGAGACAGAAGTGTTCCCAGCACCGATGTCAAGAGGGGCTCAAGGAGGTTTTTCCTAGGCACTAGGATATTGGGTTCAACCCCATCAAGGTGGGTGAGCTACCAGGTACTTTTAAGGCAAAGGTGTTGGAATTTGCAGGGCAAGAATGAGATCACCATGATAAAGAGATGGTTTCCAAGGCTCCCTAAGGAGGTAGAGCAGGCTTCCTAAGAGTAATGGGTGGGTAGGGAGGGAGAGAAGGAGGGAGAATGACAGATTTTTTGCAGTCTCTGATGTTTGAGGGTAGATGAGAACTAAGATCTGCATTATGGAAAGTACCTGGAACAACACAAACTACTCATTATTTTCTCTGACTGTACTGCAAACTGCTGCTGTGTGTCAGCTTGGGTCTGATCACAGAACAAAACTGAAATAATTCCTGGTGTGGAAATTATTTATCATTCTCAGCCAAAAAATAACTCCTGATGAGCTAAAATGATTTCTGATTGCCCATGTTAATGGACAGAGGCACTCAAATTCTGCATCTGCTTTGTAATACCTCTGAGAAATGTAGCAAGCTATCCAGTTACATCAGATATGAGAATGCTTTGCATCACCTGAAAAGGAGCCTAAATCTAAGTGTAGATCTAGCTAGCCTATGATATTTTATGTTAAGTGAAAATCTAGCAGAGAGCCTGATTTCCATTTTTTATTTTCATGCAGATGGTGCTTTTCCTCATAAATGGGAAAACTTATGTTTTCCATAAAGTCTGTGACAGCTTTACGTTTCCAGGTTGGCTGGTGCTTTAGCATCTGCCATCAGTTATCCACTTTGGAACTGATAAAAATCCATCTTGAAAAAGGTTTCCATGAACAGTAAAAGTCTTATATATGACAACAGTAAGCTTTAGTTTGGTTCAAAGTAATAAAAATAAAATGTCCTCTAATAGTTTATAAAGTCTGGAGAAGACTAGACAGGTACAAAAGTTAGAACAGAAAAGGGAGGAAGCAAATATGCCATGATAGGAGAAAAAGGAATAGCATAATCCCAGCTAAAAGATAGTTTCTAAAATACTACGGGACCTTTTTCTAGAATGAAAACCAATAGCACTGCTAGCAGTGAGCTGAAACCAGGCTGTGAGTGGAATAAAACCCGTAATGTGATGCATTGCAAAGGAGAATAAAGTTTTAGATATCTAGAAAAATGAAGGTTCAGATGCTAGCCACTTGAGCAGTAACACTGCCACTAGTAACTTTTTTGTGATGCAGTTCTTATACACATATGGATAGAAAGTTTAATATGTGTATTCCTGTGAAATCCATGTTTGTGAAGCCTTAAATCTCTAAACATTTGCAAATATTGTCAGGAATTAATTCCAGGGAGACAGATTTATTTATGCAGAAGGATGTAGAGAACTCATCTATGTTCTTTCATTGCACCTTCTGTGCATTTGTGTTGCTTACTGATCAGTGTTTTAAACACATCTGACAGTGAGTTTGCTGTGGGAAATTTTCATCTAGAGGTTCTCTATATAATTTGTCTCAAACTACTGCTACAATTGGCTGCTTTTACTAGTCCTAAAGTCTTCCTGCACTATCATGTCTCTTCTTTGCTCTCCCTTAGTTGTCTGTAAACCTTCTCTACTCTACTTCTCTATTTGTTTCTGTTGACTTAGCGTGTATCCCAAACTTCTTTCGTTTTTATTTTTATAGCTCATGTACTTAAACTTACTGTGTGAGAAGCTGTTTTATGAGAAAGCCTTTCCCAATGTATAACTCACCAAGAGAAGGTGTAGATGTCAGGTGCTATACTTGAACTTTCACATCTGACTTCTAGCTCAAACGCTTACATTCTGGGAAAATTATAGTTCAATCTTTTCATCTTTCTTCTAACACTTTAAGGAAAACTATATAGTTAAAAAGTTGTGTGGGAACAGAAATTGTTTAGTTCAATCCACTTCTCTGAAAGCTCCACGTTTTCTAGTGTAGTGACCTACCATTTTCTATATAATGTCAGGAAAAAATAACTTTCTTCCCCGCTTAAAAATAACCTTGAACTTCAGAATATTTTTTCCTGGCCTGTTTTATTTTTCTTAATTTGAAGCTGATGAAATCACCTTGTAGTTCTATAAATATGCATCACCTGAGGGAGATCCCACTTCATTCAATGACGTTTTTTTAAGGAATATGCGACCTTCTTGTATTTTCAGATATGATTTTTTTATTTTATTTTTTTCTTACTTTAGATTGTTTCAGATTCTCTTTTGTGCAATATTATGGGGTGCATGATAGTATGGCAAATAGGAAGGAGGTCACTGGGCAAAAGGAAGCCCTTAGACTTAGTAAATGGAAAGAAATCTTCCTTTCTAAAGATAAAAAGCTGTTTGTGCTATATTCACAGGCTGGGGAAACTTATAGGAAAAAAAAGATACAGGAAGAAACAGATCTTACGAATAAATCGTATTTTCCTTGAGCATAACTGAAGATGTAAAAAGTAACCAATTAAGATGTAACTGGAAACATGACTGCATACTTTCTATTGCAATAGCACTTCTGCTTGCCATGGAGACCTTTAGTATGATATCACTATAGAAGTCCATAGAAAGAAACATTCTTCATCGTGCTGAGCTTTCATCCTAAAATGATCTTAACAGACGAGAGAGGGAAGAAACAGAATCATCCGTGTGGTAAAACTGACACAAGCTGTTAATCCTTCTTTCTGTTTCAAGCAAAAGCTACCATCCTAACTTGCAATTTGTTGTATAAATACATATTGCCTACATTTCCTTTTTAAAAGCTGGGAAAGCACTTAACCCTGTCCATTGTTATTTGGTCAAGGAAGCACAGAAGGACTGGAAAGAAAAAGGGACCTGTTAAATAGTTTTCTAATATAGAAAGTGCTGGATAATCCTTATAAGAACCAGCAAAAGACCTAAGTAGTATTCTTAGCTCCAACCTGAAGGAGAGACAGAGGTAACCAAACTTACATATAGATAGTAGCGACTGGGGCAGGTGTTTGTGAGATACGTCAATCAAGCATTCAGTGAGGAACCAACAAAAATCTTTTATTCCTATCCCTCTGCTCTATCTCATAATGGGTGGCCAATGAAGCATAACTTTTTATTAGTTCTGTTCATTTATCAATCTTTGAAAATAATTTTCCACTGCATTTATTTTCAGGATTTGCTTAATTCAACTCTGATACAAATTTAGGGCAATAAACCCACCTTTTTCTTATACTAGGTCAACAATTAGCCCCTAATAGTTAAAAACTAAATACAGTTTCAAATTTAGTATCAAACTCTCACATACTGCTTGTTAATGAACTGTGATGAACCCCTTTTGTATCAGGCACAGATAGCAGAAATGGCAAGTCGTGCAGCGTGTTTCTTGAATTGCTCTCTGAGGAAAAGAAGTAAGAGTAGAGGCACTGTACTTTTAATTATGGTTCTCTCTAGTGTTAAACTCTGTAATTTTGGTTTTAGGTCAAATAATTGGCTTGGCAGGAAGTACTAGAATAAACAAGATGAAATGCTGTTCTGTTGAAATACAGCATGTATATATAAATTATCACGTAAATTAGTATGTATTTTAGATGCTTGAACGGGTTAAAAGTTAGTGTTAAAGAAGAAACATATTTAGAAAAAGAAATTATAGCTCTAGTATAATGCAAAATGAAAAGTAGAACTAAATGCTCTTTGAGCTGCAGGGAAGCTTGGGTTCTGGAAAGATTTAGACCAGAAACCACAGTTAGCATAATGAGCATATGTTGTGTCATGATGCTTTTAAAAAATCATGGGGTTTGGGGGTATATTGAGTAGAAAAAATTCCCAGTGAGAATGAGTCACTCCATATTTGTTCCTGAAATAACTACATTAAGAATAGGATGCTTTCTCCTTGTTTTCTCCATACCTGAAAGCTGTTGGTAAATTGGAGAGCAAACTGGAACTCTAACTGGTCTTAACAAAGTCAACTTTCCTTGCTTTAAGGTTAACTCACTTAACATAAAGTATCTTAACTTTATATTACATATGTAATATAAAGTCAGTTAATGACTATGGCTTATATTTGACTGCTAAACTTTTACTCCATATCAAGTTGTTTTGGGTTTGTTGTTTTGTTTGGTTTGGTTTGGTTTGGTTTGGTTTGGTTGTTTGGTTGGTTTGGTTTGGTTTATTTTTTAGTACTGAGCATCCCTTCCATGGGCAGAGCCCATCAATGTAATAGAATGATTTTCCTTGATTTTAGGATGTAGTCAGGCTGGCCTCTCTGAATTCACCACTCAATACTTGCAGCAGCACCTGTGGCACAACAGATCATTTCTGGATTTATAATTCACTGAGCAATACAGAACAGCAGCTGTATACTTATTTGGGGCAAATTAGAGAACCAAGTGCTGCTTTGCTGTCAAGACACACCTAAAAGTTTTAGATCTCAGGGTTCCAGCAACACTACCAAATAATATCAACTTTAAATAACTAACTAAACCAAAGCCCTCCCTAAGTATACAAAATACACTTAGTAAATTAGACTACAAAGATACAATGTCACAGTTGATAGCATTTCCTTTGATAGAAATATTCCATCAGTTTACAAAATGTATCTATGACTTAATATAATTCTTTATTTCATATGGGGTCTAAAGCAATACATTTTGAGTAGGACAGAGATGATAAACATTTCAAGAATCAGCTGAAGGCAAGAAAAGCAAAGAACTATAACTGACCCATGATCTAAGAGAGTCACAATTGAAAGAGGACTGAGAATTTAGATAGAACATGTTGTTAATTAGCATTTCCTCTGGGAAACATATTTTGTGTACTTATATTAATAGCACTTTCTGCTACAAATCATCTCACTAGTTTTGTAGTGGTGCTAATCAGCGTAACTGGAGATACCAGATTTTGGTGCTTAGTAATTTCTGTTTGTCATGGTTTAAGCCCAGCTAGTAGCTCAGAACCATGCAGCCGCACTCTCACTCTGCCCTTCTCCCCCCAGGATACTGCTGTAGAGGATAAGTATTCACCAGTCATATTTAGTGGTGCTCCACCATATGCCTGTAGAATTCTTGTGCCTTTTTTACAGACTGAAAGCATAAGATCTGTTTTCACACATCTTCATCATTCCTAAATGAATTCCTTAATGAATGCAACTTTTTAGCAGATCCTCCATACAGAGCTTCATCTCCAAACCTCATCTCCAGATGGAAGACATCAGACTGCAGGGATCAGAGTCTTAATATGAAAGAGCTTAAAATATTCAAACCATTTTTAAAATTCTAAATTTTTAATGCCTAAAATATCAATCATTTTGCAGCAATCCAAGCTGCTTTCTCAAATCCAATGCCAAGCTCGCTACATTTTCTTTGACAACGAACATAAAAGACCTACAGTACTGAAAGCAACAGAACCACAAAGATCTAAAATGTTGCTCAATTAGTTTGGGAGGCTTAGAACTATTTTGTGTCTGTTAAATTTAATGTTTTGACAAGAAAAAAGGCATACATACTTTGTGTTACTAGTATTCTGGGCAATAACTGACTAGAGGCAAGTAACAGCTCTGAAACTGAAAAATGCTTCAGTGCACAGCCTTCCCTTAGGTAGCATCATTTCCCATTCAGAAGTACTCCTGATGGCTGTATCCAGGGCTGGGATACAGAAGGTGACCTTTGCCAACTGCAGCAGCTTCATTCTGTGGGACAACATTCATTCAGTCCACAAGGTTTCCTACTGTTGAGCTCTTGATAGGGTTTCAGCTCTATTTATGAAGCTCTATTTATACCAAGAAGGGAACTATTACATGGTTTATGACAAGATTGCTGTGCAGATTTGGTACCTACTGTGATTTGTGTCACCCATTTGAGCCTCAGCCATAAAGCTGCACTTTTTATCAAGAATATTTGTGAATATATAACTGCTCTGAAGACATATGACCAATAAATAATTCAAAGTTATTTATGTTCCCTGCAATTTTCTTATACACCTAGCACCTTTTAATGTTTAGTTGGCCTAGAAACAATATTCTTTATGGCACTTCTAGTATAAAAATGTTTACTGACTGGCAGCAGACTATTGATTTCCAGTGTGATACCTTGAAAATAAACTGGTCTGTCCCCTCCCCAGTCTCCATCTGTTTTGCTCTCCAATCTGCTATTATGCATTAAGAGAGACAAGAAGCCTTGAGAGAGAAAAGCCTTGCTTTGCATTTTGAGTCCCTAAAGATGTCAATTTTTAATCATTCATTCCAAAATCATAACAATGTGATTGACTTCATTATTCCCTTTTCTCTCCCTTTCCCCCGTCCCTTCATTTTCTTTTCAGCTCCATATCCATTTACAGTCCTAAGGAGAATCCTAACACATTTGATGCTGCTGCTTTCTTCCAGTCAGTGGGAAATTTCCTGGGAATCTTTGCTGGATCATTTGCCATGGGATCTTCTTATGCTATTGTCACAGCTTTGATATCCTTTATGGTTTGTTTTCAGAGAGAAAATCTATAGATCATAGGAAAATCTGTGTGATATTTAAGACTGAACATCCTTAGCACGAGCCTGCACCTTTCCTCTGGTGATTCAAGACTTTTCAAACAAACGATCAAATCATAAATTGCCAGGAAATTTCATTTGTCAGAAGCCTCAAAGTAATTTTTTTTTAACATTAGGCAAGACTCTGGTCTTTATTTTACTATTTAAAAATAATTAAATTTTAGGGAAGTGTTTTGAAGTATTTTGAGGTTAAAACACTGGACTACAAATCCAGTCAGTCAGTTTACCTAAGTTAGAAATAAAAGGCATATCTGTTGTCCAGCATTTTTACTGTAAAACACAGCTGTAGAAAAAGCAGTGATTTTCATGTTTCTGGCACAGATGCAAAGGCAAATAAATGCCAGTTTGTTTACAAAACTGGAAAAAAAATACTTACTTTCCCCTTTTTCTGGGCAAAGAATATCAAATGCAACCAGTGAGGCATTTATTCAAAACTCAAAAAGTACTTGAAATAGCTGGCTTGTAGAATTCACCTGTTTAAAACCTCTGCTGGATTTTCCTCTTTAAGATAATTCAGAAGGTGTGCAGTTTTTCCTGAACTCAACTTGTAGAGGTGGTGTAGGGGGGTAGCTTGTTTCTTTCATCCTTTATATGTTGAGGGCAATTTTCACTTACAGAACAGCTGGGAATTTATTTTTCCTTAGTAATCTTTTCGCACTTGACAAAATTTACAAAGCTTTGTGAGTTTCCTATGTTGGAAACTGGTCTGTTTTTCCTCCTGTCCTGGAGTGCCTTCTTATCAGCTGTAGCTGCTGGTCTTACTGGTAAGTGTTGCATCATACTGAAAAAAGCAGTTTCATCATATGCTTCTAGTATGGGAAAATGGTACATTTATTTTGGGCATGATGTCATACATAAAGCTTCTAAAACCCAGTTACTATACTGAAAATAGTTTCATCTTTAAGAACAAATCTGCAGAGACAGTGAATAGCTCTTCGAGACAGACTTACTAGATCAGGCTAAAGTCCTCAGTCTTTCTTGCTTATGTTCCTTACATTGTCCCATTCCTATTAGTCCCACTATACCACTATTAATCCCACTATTTTCTGCCCAGCTAGAAGACCAAAGATGTCGGTAAGTACAAGGAAGCAAATACACAGTGCCACGTGACTGTCAGAGATTGTGTGCTGCTCTGCATACACTGCCTGTCCTGGTCTCTCCTTTTTTCCATCAATGACTAAACAGAGGACAGGGCCATCCTCAACACTGCCAGTGGGTTGGAGCCATCTCTGGATGATTTTTGGGTTTGTTTTTTGTTGTTTTTTTTTTTTTTTTAAATCACCTTGTTAAGTGCACCTGTATAAACGCCTTTTGCAGCAGGAGGGGTACAGTCATGTCCCAGTAACAGGTAGAAAGACATGCAATCTGATTGTTTTTTTCATTAACACTGAGAAAGGAATTGTACAATCACAGTCAAGTACATACCCAGGGACTGCATTACAGAGTCCACACAAGTTTAGGCAAAAATTGAAAATTAATATAGTTTACTTAGACCGCAACCTATTGTATAGTTCGATTTGAGAGAACAAAGTTGGTAAGACCCTGGTCGTTTTAATGTTCTTGATGCTGTCACCTCTGAAATCTAGTGCTCTAATTAAAGTCAGGGAAAGGCAGAGGAAGAAAACTGCTTAATGAAGTGTTAACGCAGCCCATGCTGTTTTGTTTGCAAAATTGTTCAAAGTTCTTTGAAGTCAACAATTATATTTTTACTAGCTTTTATGGAGCCAGCATGTTACTTTTTTTAATATTAGCCACACAATGTGACTATTTCCGAATGGATATTAACTTCTGCATCTTTGGCAACTTTGCATTATTAAATATACAATTTTGCATCTTGCTTACTGCCAAAATCTTCAGGCCAATGAATAAAAAAAGGGCATGTGGACTAAACAAAAGGGTGATATTTCATCAGATGGATGAAAATCTGATGACAGCTGAAATAAAAGTCCATTTTCTGTTTTAACATCTCTGTGCTGGTTTTGGCTGGATAGCTGATATGGGGCTGTGTTTTGGATTTGTGCTAGAAACAGTGTTGATAATTCAGGAATGTTTTCAGTTTTGCTGAGCAGTGCTTACACAGAGCCAAGGCCTTTCTGCTCCTCTCCTCACTCCACCCCATCATCAAGTAGGCTGGGGGTGCACAGGGAGTTGAGAGGTGACACAACCAGGACAGCTGACCCCAACTGATCCAAGGGATATCCCATACCATATGACGTTATATATGAGATAGCCTAGCATATAAAGCTGGGGGGAGAAGAAGGACGGGGGAAAACATTTGAAGTGATAGTGTCTGTCTTCCCAAGTCACCATTATGAACGATGGAGTCCACTTTCCTGGAGATGGCTGAACGCCTGCCTCCTGATGGGAAGCAGCAAATTAATACGTTGCTTTGTTTGTGTGCACAGCTTTTGCTTTACCTATTAAACTGCGTCTATCTGAACCCATGAGTTTTCCCACTTTTACTCTTCTCCCACCCCACCAAGGGAAGGTGAGTGAGCAGCTGTGTGGGGCTTAGCTTTTAGTTGCCAGCTGGGGTTAAACCACAACAAGCTCTTAAAAATATGACTTGAAGATAGGCTGAGAAAGTTGGGGCTGTTCAGCCTAGAGAAGAGAAGGCTGCATGGAGACCTCATAGCAGCCTTCCAGTATCTGAAGGAGGTCTATAGGGATGCTGGGGAGGGACTCTTCATGAGGGACTGTAGTGAGAGGACAAGGGGTAATGGGTTCAAACTTAAACAGGGGAAGTTTAGATTGGATATGAGGAAGAAATTCTGTACTGTAAGGGTGGTGAGGCACTGGAATGGGTTGCCCAGGGAAGCTGTGAATGCTCTATCCCTGGTGGTGTTCAAGGCCAGGTTGGACAGAGCCTTGGTTGGCACTGTTTAGTGGGAGGTGTCCCTGCCCCTGGCAGGGGGGCTGGAACTAGATGATCTTCAGGTCCTTTCCAACCCTAACTATTCTATGATTACTATATGAAGATAGGCTGAGAAAGTTGGGGCTGTTCAGCCTGGAGAAGAGTAGGCTGCGTGGAGATCTCATAGCATCCTTCCAGTATCTGAAGGGGGCCTATAGAGATGCTGGGGAGGGACTCTTCATGAGGAACTGTAGTGAGAGGACAAGGGGTAACGATTCAAACTTAAACAGGGGAAGTTTAGACTGGATATGAGGAAGAAATTCTTTACTGTAAGGGTGGTGAGGCTATATAGAAATGGAAGCAAAGAAGGATGATAGATAATCACTTGCCACTACTGGGGTTACTGGCTTCCTGATCCAGTGACATCTAAGGAAAGTCTGTTTTAAAATACATTCCTAGAAGAGAACAAGGATGCTATGTTTCAGCAAATGCACAACTGAGAAGTTATACATTATACCCAAAAAGTGGATTTGTAAGGGAAACACTAATATCTTTCACAGCCTGCACCAAAGGTAATTTTCATTTCTTGGGCATAGGAACAGGCTGTATGTTCAGACAAAAAATAATTAGCGTATCTTTTTTTGTGTATTGCAGATGTGATGGCAGACAGCATTATCTCTCCTGGTAGTCACTCTGAAAAGTGATTCCTTTCTCTTTTCTTTTGCAATCTTTAAAATATCCGAAAGAAAAAACTTAATTATTAAACACCACAGATGGGAGGGAATTTTAAATTAACAGAGGAAGAGCCAAAGAAAGAGACTGGAATCAAAGCAAAGTTCTAACTTAAGGGAAAAAATAGAAAGATGTTGGGAAATTTATCTATTTCTTATAAATAAAGGACTTGATATAGGCATAAAAAAGAGAATTGCCAACACACAAATTCCAAGGAAACATATCAAGCCCTTTTGGATCTGCCATTAGCCTTTTTTCCATGGGTGTGTTCTGAGTTTCAGGTGCAGATTGCTTAATCATACTTTTGTGAAAAGGCAAAGTTTAATCTTGAAAGTTTCATCAGTTGAGTCTTTCTCATGTAGTTTCTGTGAAAGGCTTTTGTTAGAAGCTGTTAGAGTGGAAAAAAACTCATGGAGCATTTTTTGTAGCTTCAGAAGTTCAAAGCTGGGTTTTGCAAATGCATTGATTTTATTAGCACTGTGCTAACACTACACTTTAGAGTGGTTACTTTTTGTTGTCTGGTTTAACCAAGTTTTATATTGCTCTCATCTCTCAGTCTCATCTGAAATAGTTTGAACTCCCCTCCTTTCAAAATATTACTTTAAACATCCAGTTCAGCAGGAGAATTACTGTACTGGTTAAGAAATCTGTGAAAATGCAGTTATTGTATGCAGTCTCCCACACTGGTATGTTATGTGAGAAGTACTTGTTGCAGAAGGTGTGGGGAGCCCAGGGAAAAGCCTGTTATCCTTCTGAACACAGCTCTTAATCCACTGAATCTATCATTTCCAATCCTTTCCAGCTTACTCCCTTTGTTTCTCTTAATGCATACATCATCCAGTTTTACAGTCAAGTGTGTTTATCCTCCAAAGCAATTTTTAGAAGAGCGCATCATAACCATGCAACACTGCTTGACCACTCTATTCAATTAACTAAATTCCTAGTTTGTAGTCTTTTAACTTCACTAGACTTGCTTTAAAAATTAACTTGATCCGTTGTACACTTATGCCTGTACTCATCTTCATTTTCTTTGGATACTGTGTTTTCTCTGTTAATTCTTTCTAAATGAACTTCAAAAGATTAACACTAGACATAGATATTTCCCTGTAGCTATTAAGTAATATAATTGCAAAATAATTTATTCTTATAATGCTTTTCACACTAGTTCTGCAGTCACTATGAGTCATTTGAAGTCTAATATTGAAGTATGTCCTAATTTATAACTAACAGGCTATACTGGTTTTGTGTAAGTATAGTAGGTGGCAGAGCTCACTTGTTTAGCTTGCAGATTTTTTAAACAAAATACAAATGGAGAGTAGAACAAGTGGACATTTTATAAAATATTTATTCCTCTACCTCAAGATATCCCATGATATCTAACACACTTTGTATGGCCCGGCCCTGGTTGAAAAATGGATGTGATGAAACCAGCAAATCAAAATAAAAATCTGAGATGACTATGCAATTATTGTTACACTGATAAATTTAAATTATAAATTAATGTTATGGTTATTAATCTTATAGCTATATCATCAGGATGTGACATATGCATGATGAATTGATTCTGATAGAGTAGAATCTAATTTGTGCACTTCCTGATTTGCCCTGAAGGATATCATTCCTGACTGCGGAGCAAAGTTGTAATAGTAGAGCACTATAATAAGGTCAGTGTTGCTTTAACTTTCAAACTTCATTACAGAGTATTTACTAGCAGGCTCTGAAAAAAAAAAAATAAATCTTAAATACTTGGTCATTAGACTGAGAAAGATTCCAAGATGTGCATGGTCATTTAATGTTCACCCCAGTTAGACCTTCTCCATCTACAACTGTTTGAACTAAGTAGCCATTCAAATAAAAAAAGACTAATATACTTGCAAAAAAGCACTCAAATATATGTATGTGAATTTATTTGCACGTAATAAATGCATACTTCAAAGTCATGTAGAATCTATCAGTGCAAAAGCATCAAAAGTATGGCCAACCACCTCTGATTTTTACATGCCAAAGGCCTGTGCTATGAAGCTGAGAAAGACAATAGATCCTGAACAAAAACAGTCTTGGGTGGGTTCATCTTTTTTCCTTTACCGGTTTTCAGAGCCCAGCCCAAAATTCTTGTTTTCTGATCATTATGAAGAAAATAGCTTGTGATAATAAATTACTGCTGCTTCCTTACCTTCAGCAATTCTTGTCTGAACATTTTGTGATATATGTCTGCCATTTGCCTTCTCATTCAGGGGCTCGCAGGAGCGCAGAGTATACCTAGTGAGAAAGCTTTTCTTCCAAAAAAAATGGTAATAAGCAGCAGCTTATTATGACTGATGTACCCAGGATGAGCCTGAAGATCTGATCTCTCACTGGGGCAGTTTTGTGCTACTTTTGTATCTTCCCTTATTTGAATGTTGTGACCGTTTATTCTTGTATCACTCTCAGAAGGGATTTACGCGAACATTTCTGACTGCAGTTCTGAGCACTGTGAGCACAATGCAGGTTGGTACCTGATTGGCTTTAGTTCACAGAGCTAACATAATTCAAGAAAAGGAAGTTATTCTGGGTTTTAAATTCTAAACTTTGTGGTTTTCTTTCCTTTCTTCATAAGTAATGTGCCATGTTGTGTCTTACAGAGAAGTAGGCAGGCTTCTCCCAGCAATGAGGATGATTTGACCTTGGCTTCTAGGTCAAAAGGAAAAAGACCTCATCTGCCTTAAGCTGTAGCTCTGCCATCCTAGGAGGGAAGGATGAAATTTGGGTCTAACTAGATAGATATTAGCTATCCTTAGATATCTATTCATAGATAAGTAGACAGCATTTGGACTGCTGTGTAGATTCAGGTGACAACTGGGTTAGATTGCTATGAGTTACTAATCTGTTACTTGCCTACAGACCTTCAGAGATGGCTCTAAACTCAGGTGGACTCTTTACTTCAGAGGAAGCTCTAGACATACTATTGTGACACATAAGCTAGATCCAATACCCTGTGTAGTTTCAGTTATCCAGTTCATCATTTGACCAGACTATGCACATATTTGAGTTAGTGCTTGGCTTTGGCTAATTTAGGTCCTGTTGCAGGGACATCCTTTTAGGACAGTAAGAGAAAAAGAGAAAGGTGGTTTTTAGAGAAAAGTACATATTCCAGCACAGAGCTCTAACTGAGATCAGTGATCAGTTGCACAGCAGTGAAGCCTTGCTGCTAGTGAATAGGTTCAGGATAAACAGGTAAGCATTCAGTGTATCTAGAATAAAACCTGTTATGTCTCAGCATAGGAGTTCCAATCCAGACTGAATTCAGCAATTCATTTCTGGTTACAACAGCACAACACTGAAACTCAGGTCTCGCTTGAAGCAGCCAGGTGCAGTACTAATGATAAGTCCCCATACGAGGGCCTAAAAAATTCCCTCAGCTCTGTCTTGTTGCTTTAAGTCACTTCAACATAAAATCAATCTCAGACAGCTCCAGAGATAAAAGCTTCATGAACAAAGGACCAGCTTTGGTTCTTCACTGGTGTAAGTCTGGTGAAAGAAACCTTAAATCTTTGCTTTAGTATCAAGAAAATGATTTGTCACAGTTCACACCCTCAGTGAAAACAGACTGAACAAGGATATTGTTGCTACTGGGTTTATAGCCTTATTATTGCAACAATTTGATGCAGAACACAGTGCCTCATTTCCTGCCGCTCACAAAATCAGTATGCACTGGGATGTACCCAGTAACTGCTGTAGGAATATTCTGACATAAATATGACTCCAAAGTAAATGTTATCTGACTAAAATAATTTCTCTATTACTCAGTACTCATTATTCTCTTTTTCATATATTGCACTGTCACTGACAAAAGATCAGTTTTTGTTGCTTGGTTTACTGTGGCATTTGCAGAATATTATGCACCACTAAAGATGCATCTCTGAAGCTCTGGAATGCTTCTAATTTGGGATGAAAATCAGTCAGTTTACCTATAGATCTTTTCAAATGGAGTTATACATTTCATCCACCACCTTTTTAGATCAAGGTTGGATTGTTTGCTTGTTTTTCTGAGTTCTTTTTTTTTTTACCACTGAAAGACCTGACAGCTGGAAACATAATGTCAGTTTCATTCTCTTAGATTAGCAAATTCTGAAGTTTAAATTGTGGATAGCCACTTCCAGGTTTGCATTAAAAGCACACTGTATGTGCTGGCCTTCTATGACAAATGACAAACCTTTCTACAGTTTCTCTCTTAGCAACAGATATTGAAAAGCAAGGGTATGTTTCCTTTTGCCTATTCGTGAAATTATCCAAACCAAGATTTGTCTTTTGGAGACAACATAGAAATTGTTTTTAGATTAACACTTGTAAATTAATGCTTACACTATCATAGAATCATAGAATAGTTAGGGTTGGAAAGGACCTTAAGATCATCTAGTTCCAACCCCCCCTGCCATGGACAGGGACACCTCCCACTAAACAGTGCCAACCAAGGCTCTGTCCAACCTGGCCTTGAACACCACCAGCGATGGAGCATTCACAACTTCCCTGGGCAACCCATTCCAGTGCCTCACCGCTCTTACAGTAAAGAATTTCTTCCTCATACCCAATCTAAACTTCCCCTGTTTAAGTTTCAACCTGTTACCCCTTCCTTGTCTTCTCACTACAGTCCCTAACGACGAGTCCCTCCCCAGCATCCCCATAGACCCCCTTCAGGTGCTGGAAGGCTGCTATGAGCTCTCCATGCAGCCAGCAAAATGCTTTTAAAGATACAAGTTACTCCTTTACCCTATATTATCTTTTGATATTACAAGCTTCTGTCCTAACAACAGTATCAACTACAAGTATTTGGCAAAAATAATGTATGAATAATTTCTCTAATTGTATTAACAAGCTATCACTATTTCTCTGTTACAAGAAGAAAAAAATAATAAAATGTTAGGATTTTATTTCTAATAAAACCTTTTCAAAGAGGTTGAGCCGCAGGTGAAAGTTTATCATTACTATAACCATTTTATTGTGAGTTAGTAAAAAAATTCTCTAACTTCACTAATAAACACAAGCAGCTGTATTGCACCTAACGAGCGATCACACATTTCCATTAAAAATGTTTCCTGCTTATTTTAGGTTAGTAATTATATAAATCAGCAATTATAGTACCAAGTATCTTAGTAATTGCTAAATTTGCCACTTAACAAATGAAACAATGTGACAGCACTGAAAAAATGAGCTAACTCTCCAGCATCCCGAAATTAAAGCGCAGGTCAAAGGACCATCTCACTTCATCTGCCTCCCTGCATCTAACAAATGCTTTCTGTTTCCAGCCTCAGTATTATCATGTTTGGTCTTACCTGTTTCTCTGTGAAAGAAAGCCTGCAATAACTTAATTACCTAATTAATCTGCCATACGCTGTTCATGCAATATTTAGATACCCAGCTAGCTTCAAAATCCAGCTTTGACAGCCTTAAAAAGAAATCCAGGTTGTTTTTTCCTTCTAGCTATAAGTTCTGTGTTTGCCTCCTTAAGTATTTCTCTGTCCTTTGTTGTTGCATTAACATGTAATTGGTCATTACCTTTAAGTAATCATTTTTATGACAATGTATTACAAACAATTTTCTCCAAGCCTTTTAATGAACCATTCATTGTGGGAAGCATGGCTGGAGCATATTAAGCCTTCAATTGCTGCAATTGAAATATTCCACTGCATTCCCCCAGTCTTCCCTGGAAACAGGGTATCTGGTTTCTACACTTGCATAATTGCATGGTTCAGATCATTTATTCCTATTGTAAAATTAGATTTAGGCTATTTTATTTCTCATGTCACTCAGTTCTCTCACTACCCGTAAACAACAGTTTCTTAGCAATCAAAAAACATTTTATAATCATAGTGGAATTTAATAGTCAATATTAAAAATGCAAGACTTGGCATGATGATTCATCTAGAAGAAACTGAATCAGAAACTCTTATCTCCATTTCTGTTACTGAGCCCGGAGCTAGTGGTACTTAGCAACATTACTGATTGGCTGTATTTTTTTAACTGAAATTTCATTGTTTGAGCATCCCATTGCACATTATTAATGCCTTGAGAATTTTTAAACTCCCCAGATCAGTTCTTCACAATCAAATACACTTACTGAGAAAAAAGATTTAGATGCATTGAAGAGAACAATTAGACCTCAGAAAAACATGAACTTCCTGGAATGTATTTAGGAAGTAACAATCTCACTACTCCCCCCATTGTGAAGAAAAGTCTTAGTGTAGTTATAAAAAATAAATATCAAAACAGACATGAGAAAATAAATATTAAACAACAAAGACACAGCAGTTAAAGCTCAGTGGAATTTCTCTTGGCTACAGACTGTGTTCTGTGGAAGTAGTACAGGTAAATTTACAATATAAAGAGAACCCAGAAGCAAAGAAAATGTCCACTGTGGTTTGTGGGGAAAAAAAAGGTTTGCTTCCTCATTTTCTTTCTGATGGCAGTTATCCCTTGGGCCAAATTCATCTCAGAATTTTGTATTCCATACTTTTTTCTTCCTTCAAAGGCATATTAATGTCAGGCTTCAGTTCTTCCCAGAAACAAGAGGGGCTTGCAAGTAAAGGAAGTTGGATTTTATTGGACGATACTTTCATGATTAGCAATCCAAAGAGAGTCAGAAATATAAGAAAGGCATGGTAAGGTAATAGTTACTTTAACTGGTATGTGGCAATGCGTTGTACCCACACACGCACACACACATTCATACACTCCCCCAAGTGAAGTAGTTTCAGCATTGTCTAAATTTTTCCTTTGCCATGTTTCCTTATCTGTACAATGCTTTAGGGGAGGAGGATAAACCCGTTAAAGAACTTACTGAGGCACCAGCACTTTCCCCTGATACTTGCTCAGTACATTTTCATCCATTTTTTCCTGTGACCGTGTGAAGCCTGGCCTGCTTCTATTAATCCTTCTGAAGTAGCAGATTGTTTTATATCAGGTTTGCCATGCTAAAGCCTGCAGCACTGTAGATTCTGCCCCCTCACTGAGCCTCTTCTTGACGGCCTTTGTAAATTCAGGAGAGTCACCATCATGGAGCAGATGGAGGAAGCCTTACCCAATTTCAAGTCCAGGACTGAAGGCACAGACTGGGATTATTTTCACAATTGTACTTCATGCTTTTTGCTTTCAGTAGCACTGGTTTATATGTTTCAGTTCATGCTAGTTTAACCCAATAAATGCCTAGAAAGCCGCTACATATTACAAGGAGGGATATTGCCTAGACCTGGACGGGTATATTTTTGCTTCCTTTATTGCCTCAGTGTGTGTTTCCTTGGATTCATCAGTGTTATCTCAGTACAAGTGAGCAGCCTATGAGATACAAATTACCCAACAATTTGCAGAGCAGCCCATGAGGAAGCAGAACAAAAATGCTAATTCGGGCTCAGACAGGAAGCAGTGAGCAGAAGGGCTGAAAGGCACAAGAACTAAAGCACCATGGGATGGATGGTGGAAAACTGCCTATATGTGAACCCCAGAGATCACAGGTGTGCAGTGATCACACTGCAGGCTGGCTTTGCATAAAATCAGTCATTGCTCTTGTGCTCTTCACGCAAAACCAGTCAGAAACTGAGCAGAACTTGCATGCTCTACATGCTTCAGGAAATGCATGTGGTGGTTTCCAGGGGAATGATGATTGGAATGGACATGAGCAAGCCCTGAGCTGTTGTGTAAATAATTATCTATGCAGACATGCCCCAAGTTTAAGAAAAGCATAGAGCTTTCTTTCTCCATGGGCATTTATGTGTGATTACTGGTGACACATTTTGCTTGTTTGTTTTCCATTTTCTCCCTGTGTGGGTTCCTTCTGCCTTATCAGTGTCCAGAACTGACATAAAATTGTAGTTACACTCTTATCAGCTATTTTAATTATAATACTGCATTACAGTGATATTACTCAATGATTCCAGTGAATTAGAACAAGGGCCAGAGAGGAAAAAAATAAGAAATGTCACTACAATACAGAGTTATATTCCTGACAAACCTTCTTCCCTTCTCCTTAAGACCTTCTAGAAGCTGGGAAGTATAATTACTACCACATGGCTACAGTAATTGACCTAGTCATACTGTGCAACGCAGCTTGCTCTTGCCAGAGTATCACTTTATAAGCAATGTTGTGTTGTCTACCTTGCATACTGTTACACACTGTTTATGATAAGGTTAAAAATCAGGCATAGACTGAAATGACTTTCCCTGATTTCGGTCATTCTGTACCAATATTGCATTTTATTTAAATGTAATAAAATTATTTTTGGCTTACCATTTCAGCCTCTGCCAAAATTTTCAAATAGTCCTCCATGTTCTGGTTATGTTTGTCTTGCCTGTCAGTCGGATTATGGTCAGATGCTACCATGTATTAATTAAAGACATTTTCTACAGTTTTAAGCCAAATACATAGCAGTAGAAATGCTATGAATGTGCAATGGACCAGGTAGAAGATTAAAGACCTTCCTGACTTTTAGCAAAGAAAAAAAAAAATCCAGTTTGTTTGAAAGATGCTCTTATAAAACATATCTTAAAGTATTTTTGTTATAAAATGCTATTAAGAATCTGATTAGCATTTTCATGCAGCCTTTTGACAAACTTGAGAAAACAGAAGCAGTTAACTCTGTTGTTTAATCTGAATTTCAGGTATTGTTGCAGTCCTCTTCTGTGGAGTCACACAGGCACATTATACCTACAACAACCTGTCACCAGATTCCAAAATGAGAACTAAACAGGTATGACACAGAAATAACTGACTTTGTGTCTTCAACTGGGGTAAGGGATGCTCAGAGGTACTGGAATATAGCTGGAAGGCACTTCATTATTAATGCAAAGGAAGAGGCTTATGTTTTCCTTAAGGGAAAGACAGGAGCTTTTGCCAAGAAAACAGTAACAATTTTCTGGATAAGCAAAAAATATAAGAATCTGTTTTTCCCAAGAGTCCTGAAATGTTAGTTGAGCAGATGAAGGGTAAGGAAATAACAATTCATGCTACATTCAGTACAAAAATGCTGTGAAGTTAAGGAAATCAAAGAGCTCCAGTAAATCAGAGAGAAGTGGTCTGAGAGGCTGGATCCATGTGGATTTTTTGCAAAGGGACTCCATAAACTGCAGCCTAACCCACAGACTTGAACAATGGCATAATTTATTTTCTGCCTCATTAAAGATCTGACATAATTAGAAAGATAATGACTTTTTTCTGTTGTCTTATTCAGTTCAAAAAACAGAGGAATTTGGTCATCCTTTTTTTTTTTTTGTACAGGTGACTAGTCTAATTGTAAGTATTTTTTTAAGACAGGGGGTTGTTCTCAGTACTGGATATATGGCATTGCAATGTTCAAAATCCTTTTCAGCACTAGGAGTAATTTTCGAGTATTTCATCATTACCTAGATCCTGTAAGAAGTCATTTAAATGCAGTTTTCCTCCCTTTTAATGCTGACTCATACATCCCAAGAAGCCTTGGCTGGAGAAACTCTATCTCCTAGAACAAAATGGAAACATACGGCCTGAGACTATAATTTTCATGATTCTATCTGGTACCTTTTTCAGCAATTCCTCTGTTTTAAGCATTGGAAATTTTACTTAGACAATTCCATTGGTTCTTTCACATCACAATCTAATAAAAATATCTAATTTTCTATCAAAACCAGATTGATAGCAAAAAGCACTGGCCATAGTATTGGTTCAACTGTCAGACTCTCTCAGATTTTAAACCACCAAAAAAGTTTCTGATCAGTACTTCTAGAATAAAGTGTTAGCTACTGAACAGGCTTGCATTTCTTCATACCAGCAGAGACTGATGTTTTCCAAAAGCATTCCAGCAGAGAAAATAACCTTTCTCTGATAACTGTACAATAAGGGAATAACATTTATATCTACTACAGAAACATTTCTATTTTGCAGAAATACTGAATTGCATATGCCATTGCTACCCTTGCATCTGACTGTTACAGTTTGAATACAGACTTTTTCAGGGATTCATCTGCATGATTTAGTGATGCATAGCCTCAGAGAGAGAAATTAAAAAAGAAAGGCCATGGTATTTTTACTTACATTTGAACCTTTTCAACTACAGAAGTAACTAACTTTTAGTTTAAATGCATAGTGGTTTTGTTCGTGTTTAGTCTGTTATTCCCTTGCATTCATCAGTGCAAAACAAAACAGTGAAAATAAACTGAATCTACCCTTGAACACATAGAAAAGGGATTATGTGTTCCTCTATAGAGCTGTGAGTTTCATCCACCCCTTCTGTTTTTCTCTTCCCCTATAAACTCTTAATCCTTGCCTCCCTTACGATATGGTTCAAAAATTTTTGTTAGATTCCTATGAATTCCTCTAATTTATTTTCTAATCCAAAGATTACCCTTTCATATACAGCTGTATCAGCAAGACCTGCATTACCTCTTTCTTCCTCTCCCCGAAAGAATTCTTTTCAAGCAAATTTACTAAGCCAAACACTTAGCATTCTCACAATCATATATGACTTGGGTGCCTTTTAAAGTAATATGGTTGTTTGGACAGACAGCTTTGCTCCTAATCTAAGTAATTTTTATTACTCATTGCAGGCCAAAATCAAGGGTGCTTCAGTTCACTTACAGAATTATTCTAAAGCAGACTCTTTCTTTTGTTACAATATGACAGATCTTTCAATAAGGACTGGTGAACTATAATGCACACTGACAGAACAGTAAGTTAAGACCAAAGCTAAAGCTAACAAGCCCCACAGAAATTATATTTAAAACCATAAATCAGATGGTGAAATTGTGTTTGCTATTTTTAAACAAATGCTTTTTCTAGACTGCTTTGCACATTTTTCTTTACATTTTTACCAGCTATTAAAGTTTCATAGCTTGATGGTAAAATTCAGTATACAATAATAGAGGCTGTATTTCTGGCCATGATGCTGAGCTCTGCATTTCTCACAATACCTTATCATTTGCCTTAAAAAAACAGATTTAAAAAAAAAAAAAAAAAAAAAAAAAAAAAAAAAGACTGGTATGATTTTCTTCAGATACTGATATAAAATGAAAACTTATCTACAGTTCTTAAATGACAATTCAAGGACCTCTATTAAGAATGTCTGTCAAAAGGTGCCATGTAATTATTAGTCCCCATGTATCCTTTATTGTCTAGTCAATCACTGTTTGACATTCTACAAAAGAGAAATATTAGATTTTAAGCATCTGAAGCTTACAGAATCTTACAAATTTTGTCAAAAATCAATGGATGATTTTAACATTGCCATAAGTAAGATAATAAATGTTTAGTGAAAATGCAGGCTTTAGAGAGGTTTCATTCAACCAATTATCCCAATTCTCTCTTTAGTATTTATAAACATTATCTTTGTGTGTTTTTTGGTTGTTGGGTTTTTTTTTTTTATTTTAATTTTTTTAATGAGTGATGTTTTATACCAGTATTTTTAAGTTGTCATCATCATTGACCTGACTATGGTCATTGTGACTTCAGCATTAGAATTGACACTGCCATCCATGGAAAAAAGGTTCGGTCATACATTTAAAGTTTAATTTATCCAATATGTCTTTAACAAAGGAGAAGATGAAACTGCTAGAACCTGATCGAAAGCTATTTGATTCTGTGCATCTTTCTCTAGAATTGTTTACAGCTGCTATTATAACCTCATATTATGCTGCAGGCAAACAGTTGCTTCTAATTCTTGGGACATTATAGTTCAGATTTTACATTACATTCTTCAGATACACAGTTGGACTGTGTGGATTTGCTCAGCTGCGAGTCAGTCAGTGGCTAGGCCAGGTGTTGCCAGATAAACAGAAATTACAGGTTTGTTGAAAGTGGGTAGACTGTAAATCCTACAGGTCATCTCTAAAAAGGGATGCATGGACAATGCTGTGTTTTCTACAGGAAAAGAAGAAAGTCCTTGCTATTTTTTCCTCTCTGCCCTCTAGCAGTTTTACTCAAATACCAGGCTGAGATCAGCACAGTTTCTTGGTAGTGGAGTATTAAGAGAGGCTTCTGCCTTTCTCTAATGGCTGTAAATATTATCCATCATAGTTGTGAGTTATATTATTTATGCTCCCTTAACTCCAGAGAATAGCTACAATGAAGAGACCAGAAAACAGCACTACCTCTCTTTGGTTAAGTATGCAAGGGTATGGAGAATTCTGCTTTCAGACAAAATACAGTGCCAACAAATAAGTTCTGGGAAGGGAATTCTGAAATGCAAACATCTCCTATTGAAGAAGAGCCAGGGGATTACTAGAAGACACAGGAAAGCATGTCCAACCAGCAAGGGGGTACATAGCACAGTGCCCTGCCTGTCTCTGTTCATTCCACTAGTCTAAGCCTTGTTTACATAGTGAGCTCTGAAATAGTTGTGTCTAACAAGCTCTTGAAGGATGCTTTCTAAAGTTAAGTATAATAGTCTTTTTAATCACATTTTAAGTTAAACAGTTACATTTTTCACTGATCCTGATAACAATCCCATTAGGGAACACTTGCCTTATAGACAAAACTTCTGGCCTGGTTGTTCAGCTGCACTGGGCATGCAGTATGCACAAGATGCCACATTAAGATTTCAGCAGCCCTTCACCTCCAAGGTTTTACACAAGTTTGAGAACAGGGTAAAGGTAAAACAAGAGAATGCTGTGCTGCATAACTTCTGAGCAGCTTTACCAAACCATGTATTCTTACTAGGACTGCTTGAGCAAATTAACTTACACTGAAGGACTGAAAGTTCAGACTGGTCTTTCCTCACTGATGGACATAGTACCAATTGCTTCAAATTTTTACTTCCATACTATAACACAGACATTATTATCTCCAATTATTGAAAGTCATCACTTCGCAGAGGAGCAGGTAATATGCCCTGAAAATCCCTTGAAAATACATTACATTTTCAAAAACTGCTTGGCTCACTTATGATATAGCTATACATTTTCCAACAAGGAAACAGGCTAGGGATCAATCAGCTGATTGCTGGATCATAAACTGAGCTGTATTCCAAACAGATTTATGTGTAAAAGCGTTGTGTTTATAAATATATTAATTTAATGTTAATTAATCATATTATTTGAAACAAGCTGACAAAACAGTCATGAAACATATTTCTTTAATGCCTCAAAAACCGTAAATCGAATCATTAGAGTCTCTTGACCATAACATGCCACTGAAGAGCGTCAGTATGGACTTCATCCTTGATGCTGTTCCATCCATAGTGGACTCACTTCTGAAATAAATCGGAGTAAGAGGCAATAAACTAAAAAAAAAAGTAGGGCAATGGATATGTACAAATCTACTGAAGGAGGGTGGAATGGGAACCAACAGCATCAGACAGTGTTTACTACAAAGAGCATTGTGGACTAGAAGGCAAAGAGGTGGCTGAAATCAGTTTTTGGGTCTCTATATCCAAATGAAGCACCATTCCTGTGATCTAGTCATTCTACTGCTTTTCTGCTGGCCTGATTATCTCATAAACTAGTTACAAGCAGCCCTACGCTCAGCATGGAAACAAAAAATTCACATTCTGTAGGTACACGTTACAATGACTATCTTACAGGATTCTCCTGACAGCTGTCTTTCCATAAGAAATAATGCACTGCAAATTCTGCTCCAGTAGCAGAATGATATCTCATGAGTTTCTTGTCAAAAGCATATGCCAGGAACTGCATCTACTGCTTTTATCTTTCTGTGAGAGAAGGGGAGCAGCTGAGTAGAGACAGCTATGTATACTACTGCCAAAACCGTGTCAATCTGTTTGTGAGGTGTCCCCCTCCAGATACCTAGCACCCATATTGTATTTGGAAGAAGCAGCCCTCTAAAATCATAGGGAACAACAATACAAAATGAAATGGGTTTAGTGCTGTTATCTTAAATGCTCCACAGTCGCACAGGACTTGTGCGTGCCCTGTGGCTTTGGTCCTGCTATTTGTATGAGTATTTAAAAGTCCAAATAGCTAGAGCTGTGCTTAATTCTAAAGCACACAACCTATTTGAATTTATCTCTAGTTAATACCTAGTATTTTTTGTTATCAGGCATTGGACTGTTTGTAGATAATTAGTTTACATTTCTGGGAAGGCTGCACAATTGTCAGGATATAATGGCTCTTACAAGTCAGCCTCTTGACTTTTAAAAAATGTTGGGGTATTTCTAGACTGAGGAAAACCCTACTTACAGTAAAATGTCCTGGATAATTAGCAAAGCAGCAACCACCACAAAACATAGTTCTCATCCTTTTGAAATGAGCAGCCTAATTGGCAGCTGCTGTTGTGATTTGTTCAGGAGCTCTAGGTAGGAAAAAACTACCTTTGAGGCACTGAAAGAGGTCAGATGTTTCCACATAAATTATTGGCAAAGAGAAAGACAGAAAGAAAAGAAAGTTATCTTTCAAACAATATTACTACCAGTATCAGATTCTAATCAGTCTTTGCATATGTGGTGTGCAGGAGGAATATGTTTTTCCAGCACAACACAATCACAGTGCCTGCAGGAAAATTTTATACTAGAATGTTTTTTCCCATTATCTTTTGAAGTATTTAGCACCATTGGCCATCTGATATCGGATAACATTTGGTGACTAATGCTCTGAGGGTAAACTGGAAATTCCTTCTAACTAATACGCAGCACTTAGGCCTGGCACTCTTCAAAAAGTATTCAAGAGGTCCTTGCCTAAATGATCCAGTAAAGTCCAAATTCCTAATTAGGATTGAACAGGTTGCATACATTAAGCACTTTCTTCCATTTAAGTGGAGACTGAGCATAAAAGGTAGCTCTGATGGGCACTGTCTCTTCCTGTGTCATGGTTCCTTTTCTGCAGCTGAAAAGAAAACCTCTAATCTCTCATCTCCCTGAAATCTTGCAAGTTCAGACTCAAAAGCAATAAAGATTGAGGCTTCAGGCAGTGCTGCTAAGGAAAGAGACCAGATGATCAATTTACAGTGGTCAACAGAAAGGTCTGAAGAATCAGCTACTTCTGATAATACAAAAATAAAATAGCATTTGGGAAGATTCATTTGTACAGGAATAGTATCAGTATAGTTTTGCCCGTGTTTTAAATTGTTTTGCTTAAAGCAAATACTCTGGAAATGAGTTACATTAGAGGAAAAAACCTTGCTCTTGTTTTCTTGTATTTCACCCAGGTTGGGTTTTGTTTGGTTTGATCAGGTTTTTTGGGCAGTGGTTGTTTGGGGTTTCTTAAGACAAGGCCTTTAGCAAAATCTCCGTTTTGCAGCTGTTCAAAACTATCAGGAAAGACATAGAAATGCCCCTGGTTCTTTTTCTTTCTGAGAGAAGAGAATGATAAAGACATAAAAACATTGTAAGCACAGAGTTAAAAAACCAAATGGTTTATGCTTAGTATAGCACATGGCTGTTAGGAGGAGGTACCAGAAAGTATGGGTCGAAATTTCCGCTGTCTTTGAGACACCTAAGTTACATTGAAAACAATAGAAGTCACAGCCTTAGACCCATGTAAAAGTCCAAAAGCTCACATCTTTAGATATTAGCTATCATTACAGCTCTAGCCTAAGTACCCCAAAGAGAAGCAACCGAGCAACTTCTCATTCTTGTTCTGTGCTTTCCCTTATAACCTCCAGCTTTCCCCGCCTGAGGCACTCATGCATTTCAGCTGTGTCACAGGCATGCTGGATAAGCCTTGTGTTCCTGAGCTGGACGGTCATAGCTTGGAAACTCAATGTGTCTCTGCAGAGCCACTGGGTCTGTTACAAACAGGCTGCCCTCGTTTATAAATTGCCTTCTTATCTCTAATTGAATATGCACCACATGCATAGTGCTTGTAATAATTATTACCTTTAAAATGGATTGCAATTGACAGGAAATGTACAATGAATTCCAGTTCTATACACAGCTATTTTCTGTGTTTAGCAGAAAAAGCTGAAGACTGGAAATGTGCCAGATGCATTGTTTGACCAGATGTACAATAAGATCTTATGAAACCCTGTAGAATAGTATAATGCTATAAAGAAAACTAAAGCTTCTTACTGTATGGGTTGAACAAGAAAAAACATAACCCAAGAAAATCTTGATTTCCACAAAAAGGAATTATACTACCATGGTTTTCAACCTGAATCTTAACAAAATCCTCATTATCTGACTGATGTTCCTGGTTATTTAACTATGCTAAAAGAAGGTTAATTTGCAGTCTCATGACATGTGTCTCCCCTTAAATTTATGTGGGAATGCTGTAATTGTTTCCTTTTAGCCGTGAGCTACATGATGGATGGTAAACAGCTAGGAAACACTGCTAGAAGTAAATTGGTAATGTGGACTTTATAACTGGTATATCAGTAATTAGCTGCCTCATGTTTGAATCATATCATAAAATAGCTTCTATCCTCTATCCTATCCATAATATCGAAAATATTGGGTCTCCACATATAGAAACCTCATTAGAATATGCAGTTCTATACTTCCTTCTTTATCTCCATTTTCCCTTTTTTTTTTTTATTTTGCATACTTGCTTTAGTGATTCCTTAACTGAAAATGTGCAGATTTACTCTGGCCTCATTAGTTCCCACCAGTCATGTGTCCCTTTCTCATCAGCATTTTGTAAGAAATACCATATTCTAGTATCTTACACGTGCCTTCCCCTACGAATAAAAACAGAATTTTGGACCTATGAAAAAGATATCTTCTCTTGAAAACAACAAGGAAAACAACAATTTTTCTTAAGCATGAGAACTAGAAAATACACATGCTCTAATGTAATTCATGCCCTGAAGAAACCCAGAACTGCAGTAAAAACAGTATTTACACAGAGAACCTCATCTTGTTGAAAATGATGTCATTTTTGACGCTGGTAGGCTAAGGAACATAATGCCATATGCAAACTAGTTTCCAAATGGCTTCATTAAAGATTTTACAATCTGTTTAAACATTAAACATTTTCTTTAAATATTAATAAAGTTCTTTGATTGTTAAGGTTCCAGTTTACTCTTTGCAGCACAATAACAGATGCCAGGAGTTAGCTAACATATACCAATTGGAATTAAAACCTATAGGCCAAGATATAATTGGCATGTGGAGAAATATGAAATTCCAAGCTGAGACACATGTTGTAGTTTCTTTGAAAGGTTCCCTGAATCACAAATGAAATTCTCGTATGTCTTCATCTGTGCCATGGAGTCAAACTGTAGGGGGCTATGTAAGCTACTGCAGAATCAAAAACTGGTTCACACAACCATACAGACCGTGCTATTGTGTCTGTCTCAATGTTCTCACAAAGGGTCTGAAAATGGTCCTCACTGTGGGTACATAGCCCTTATCCCTAGTTTTTAACACTGTGTCCTGTCAAATATTCTGTCTTGTGCAGAGAATTTCCTCCATGTACACTGTCAAATCAAGTCCCTTCCTAATTATTGCCACCTTTGTAATCACTGCAACTTTGGAATGCATAGGGAGAAAACACAAACCAAGATCAACCTAATCCTGGGCTACGAACATATTCTTGCATTATCGACATGTGCTGAAATAGAGCAGACTGTAGGTTAACATTACATACTTAGTTTAACTTATTCAATTTCATGTTTTGTAAACTTGAAAATTACAACATTCACTTAGTCAGTCCCAACTCTCTCATCTGGGAGTTTGTGACAGAGATGAAAAATAAAGTTAAACAGCTGACTAGAGCTAATCTCTTTCTCTTGATGCCGTCTGTGAAAATAATTAAGGGCTAAAAAGCCCTTTGTCAAAATCTTTTGGATTAAATGTTGAAATCATGACTAGGATTCAAATAAGTGCCTTGTCTTTCCACACGTTTTCATACCTATCTACTTTCTTTCACCTAAAATAATAAAAAGAGCATGGAAGTTTGAGCATCTATTTCAAGCTTTTGACTTCTAATTCTTCTTCAGTTCCACTAATTTAGGGGGGTGTTGTCCATCCTTTACCTCCAGTGGGCTTGAGAAGAGTTCTGTGTTTGAGAATTCCAAGCAGCCATTCAGCATCCTCAGAAGCAGACACTCATAGTGACTAATACTTTTCTTGAGAAAACATTTCTCCATATGAGGTGCCACGTAGTACTTCCCTAGCCACACCTTTGCTTTCCTATAGATTCTGATGGAAGTTATTTTTAAGGTGCATTAAAGAATGACTAGTTGTATCTCTTCACTACAGATACTCAATTTTATATAAAAGAAAGAGCATCTTAGGATCACAGATTTATGTACAGTTGAAGTTGTATCTTTGTTTAGGATTTTTAATTTCTTTTTAGTTTAATGTGGTGATTTTTTTCTTCTTTTTTTTTTTTTTTTTTTTTCTGATGTCAATTGTGGGGTTATTAAAACACCACCAAGGAAATCCCTGGTAATTTAGTAGACCTGAAAACACTGGAAATCCTTACAACACTTTCTGCAACAACTTCTATTCTGTGGTTTCAGCCGCAGTCTCATTATAGCCAGATAAAAACCTACCCCATTGAAATTAATTATGAAATTATCATTTAAATTCAAATATCCATGGGCTCACTTTGGGCTTGCATTTATTTTGAGAGCAAGATTTCACTTCTTAGTCTTTGCACCCTAACAACATCCAACTGCTGTAGCTTTTGAAGTTTTGACATTATTAATCTTTGCCTTGTTTGTGCTTAATACTACGTATTCATTTCCATTGGCCTTTACACATACTACTAGTATATGCACATACACTCATGGGCACACATACTTTTCGTGCTATGTAAAAGGCACGCATAAACAGCACTAATAATTTCCTCCAAGTTCATTTTTTCCAATTATCCTTCATCTGCAGTTTTTTGATGTATTTCACAGATACAAGTGCAGGGTGTTAGACAGCCCTTTGCCACAGGCAATTATTTGCTCAGAGTTGAATTGCCAAGGTTGCAGCCACTTGGAAGCTAACTTGCATTTGATGACAGCTTTCTTGTGCTTTATCTAAAAGATGGTCCTTTGTAGTGTTTTCAAAAAGTACCCCACCAGTGAGTATCTGACATATTCAGTATTCAAAAAAATGGCCCTTTCACACATAATGTTCAAATAAACCCCCTTCACATTCTATGTCTCAATTATCTCCATACAGTCTCCACTCTAGATTATATCTTTAAGCACAAAGGACTGTTACATGAAGAAAGTCATGCATTCTAATACTTAAGAAAAAAATGTGACACAAAAACATAGCTGCTGTTCACATTTCTCAGTCTTTTTGTCCAAATAAACCTTCAGTTATTGAATAGTAACCTACACGAACAGGCAAGGAAGCTGTTTAAAGAGAACTGTAGAAATGAAATATAAGAATCCCCCAAATTCCCACCCTAAATATATAAGAGCAGATCAATGGGCCTGTTAAGCCAGTATCCTGCTTCAGAAACTGGTACTAGAACCTACAGAGCAATGGCAAATAATACCACCAAATATAACTATAGAGTAGCATTCTGCCAAGGTAATGTTGTTAAAAGTTGGCGCATCAGTAAAAAGTCTTTAGGAATAATAAATGGAGCTTAATGTCATGAGGATCTCATGCTATTTAATACCAATAAGAGCAAGAACTGTCCTCAGAGAGAGGATGCTTTGCCTAGGTTAGAAAGAGGTAAGATCTTGTATCCACTCTCCTCCAGACTCTATGAACATATACACATATGGAAAACCCTGAACAAATAATAGTGGCACAGAAAGTAGAGAAGTTATTGAGTAAACATTTCATCTTATATTAGGCAGCAAATAAAAACAAAACAGCATGCTGTCAAAAAAACGTGCAAATCCTGCTACAGTGTTCTGGATTAAGGTAGAGTATTTCCTGATTTACAGTTCTACAGCAGTTTCCGACAGAATTAGTTTTACAGACAGTAAAGGGAAGCATCAATATGGATAGACAGAAACTGCAATATAATTTCTCTAGAATAGGGTCAAGGAGAACAAGTGTTTGTCCTATAATATGTTGTATATGCAGTGAAATGGAAATCTTAAAGTCATGAGCATCAGCTCATTTTTTGCAGTCTTGTTTCTGCTGGAAAGCTTAGAGAAAAGACACGCAGACTTAATAAGAATCTTTCTAGGTTTTTTCCTTCCTGATAGGTTAAAGGCCCTGGTATTAGCTAATTTACAACACCCAAAACTTGAAAAGGAAAGAAATTATTTTTATGAACTCACTTCAAGAATTAATATAAGAGAATATTTCCTCTCAGTAAATTAAAATAGAATATATCGCATTTGTCATCCTTAGAAACTGAATTGATCTCTTAAGGTTAGGACTGTGGTGGCAAGTCACAAGAAACAAAACAAAACAAAAAGCACTTGAGATGGATGAAAAGAGGAAGATGAGATTGGTTGTGTTTTTTACTTTGGAAATATCAGCAGCAGTAACTCTAATTCTAACATAGAGAAACACAAAAGATCTATTAGTTCATTGCAATTTTAAAGACAACTGGATTACATTGATAACACTACCATTTTACTGTGATCAGGAGGAGAACAGTCATGTTTTAAAGCATCTAAGCCTCCTTTGTTAGCTGAAATTGGCTTTGGCAATGCCACAAATTGATTCTTTCTTTTGCTTATTTTTTTAACTGTTGTTCAATATAGCTGTTCACTGTCAGTCCATAATGTTCCCTGCCTCCACCTGCTTGGAGATTTACCTCCCCAGAAAGATGCCTTCTAAGAAAGTACCTTTCAAGTTGGTCATAAACTTAACCTTCATTTTTATTGATGCTATTATTATTTGGCAGCCTTTTCTTTTTCTTCTATACAGTTTATTCTCTGAATTCAGCTTTGTAAGAATATTAGCTCAATCCTAGATAGCACAGGCTGTTCATAGCCTCTTAATTTGCCATTACCATCACTATCCCTCTCTATCAGAAAATGGAATAGCCATCAATAGCAGCAAAAATTTCCAAAATCATTCCTAGCATAGTGGTTCTAGTACCACCATTAATTTCTGGCCAGTTAAAAGTTCCTTATATCCCTTCAAACAGTTTTCCAGCTACACTGTTATGTTCTGTCTTGATCAGAATCCTTCCGTAATACTTGTAGAATAATAAAGTACTGCTAAATTAAATGTAGAGAGCTTCAACTCCAGTAATCCCCTGAGCACATTATTTTCATGCAAGAGAGTGCTGATGACTCCTTCCTTTGTGCCTGCAACATCTCAGTTCAGGCATTTAAGATAAATAAGAACTTTGAAAGTAGTTATTTCTAGTTTGTGAACCGAAAGATAACTTACATGACAAGCTGTAGGAGCAACAACATCATCTACTCTCTTTTGGAGATACCTTCCATTAAGGTGTCATTCTTGGGTTATTTTTAGGTACAACTTAATGCCTGCCTGGTGTGTGATAGCAAAAGTTGGTTGTGCTGCAGGAAAGGGAGATAGTGATCTAAAAATGTTCCTTCTCTTACAAACTGATCCATGTTTGAAATAAAAAAAAAATAGAAGTTTGCAGAAACCCCTTTCTTAGGCAACTTAGCAAGACTACTGATAGAAGGAATAATTATTTTTTCTACAGCTAGATCCCAAGTCTATTGAAGGCAACATAGAAATTCGCAGGAGGTTCTGAATCTGGCTATACTACTAAAAGGGAACACCAAAGTTTCTACTGTTCCCCCTGCCTTACATGTTAAGGAAATAAGTATATTGAGTGTTAGATTTGAAAAGAGTCACTTGTCAATTGATAAAATCAAAAAAAGTTCTTTCTGAGGCTTAATTTGAATCCTGCAGTTAATGATGTTGACAGATTCACTGCAAATGCAAAACACACCAAGTTTCCATTCACCCCTGAGGTCAAACGTTTTTAGAAATCCTGAATGTTTTACTTTATAAGTCATTTTCCCTCTGATTTTCATTGCTCCAAGTAGTTTAGAGCAAGAAAAATATTCTAATTTAGCTGCCTAATTAATTAAACTTCTCCTACCCAGCAAAGCCATTCAAAACCTATGGCATTTTTAATAATAGAAAGGATTTGCCTTGATGTCTGGTCCAATGTTTTTTCTTTACTGTTGCTAGTCAGAAGTGTATTCATAGAAGCAAATAACAGTTAGGGTTGGAAAAGACCTTAAGATCACCTAGTTCCAACCCCCCTGCCATGGGCAGGGACACCTCCCACTAAACCATGCCACCCAAGGCTCTGTCCAAGCTGGCTTTGAACACCACCAGGGATGGAGCATTCTCAGCTTCCTTGGGCAACATATTCCAGTGCCTCACCAACCTCACAGGAAAGAATTTGTTCCTTATATATAACCTGAACTTCCCCTGCCTAAGTCTTAACCCATTACCCCTTGTCCTGTCACTACAGCCTCTAATGAAGAGTCCCTGTACCTGAACTTTGGTGGCGGTGTGTAGATTATGCCAGAAAAGAATAATCCATACTGGGTAAATACAAAACCTTGCTGGCTTTTCCTATTCCTTGGTGCTGCTGTTTTCTTTATTTCTTTCTCTTTTTACTTTCCTAGTTCTTCCTCAGGCCTTAGGAATCTTTTAAGCCTCCCAGGCCTATAGGGAAATAGAGTTATTGAATGCCTTCCTTAAATCTGGTGGGGTGAAATTCATTTAACTCAGTAGCAAAGCCTGCTGATAAAAAAGGCCACAATTTTGTCACAGGACATAAAAGATCTTGTAAGAATCTCTCTTTGCTAGTGGGTTTGTAAGTTTACAGTCAAATATGCTTGGATATCAAAATTAACTTCATAAACAAGTTTGTATTCAGTCATGAATCTGAGTTACTTCTCCTGATTCATCTAAGTATGTTTTTCAAGAAATGAGCACTATATCACTATGCTGTGAAGATTGATTATAGCTGTATAAAGGATTTCAGGCAAGAGGTTCAAATTCAAACCTTCTTCTGATTTTGAAACCTCTAATCAAAAGAGAAAGATTAAATAAAGCAATTAGACTATAATAAAGGCTTCTACAATCAAAGAAAAAATATAGTAGTTGGAATTCTCATAATATTTTAATTCAAAATAGTTAAGGAAAAGCAATTTTCATCAACTATTGATTTATCAATACCCTTGACTTCATGGAACATTTTTGATAGCTGTGTTCTAATTAAATAGCATTATTCAAATATAATAAATTTTATAACCATCACTTAACACTGACTGCTTGGAATTTTAATAGCTCTCTCTCCTTCAAATCTCTCTTAAAAAGTATAATCAATTTTACATCCCAGCTTCCTAGTTGCTGTTGGACTACAGAAACTCTCCTTATTTTGATGTCATGCAAGTATATGTTATTCTAAGATGCAAACCCTAAACAGGTGGCATTCCTCCATGTTGCTAGAAAAATCAATGCGAATAGAGAAGGCTTACAGGTACCTGCAAGAGATCAATGACATTCCTTCAGCAGGGATTAAATCAAGTGAAAGAATGTAATATTGCCATCAGTGAGTGAAGTTCACTGATTTCTGCTGGAAATAAGTTGTGGATGTAATTCAGATTTTACCCAATACCCTCTCACTAACGTTATTCACTTGAGATGAAAGAATGCTGTTTAAAATATTAGGATTTGAGAAATCTTATATTTTCCATCTCCCCAACTACAAGGGGACTATGGCATAGAAGATATTCATTTTCTCCTTTTGATGCTCCTTTAAAGAATTCTATTTTTATTGCAGCTGAGATGGGAACTTTGTATGTCCCATCTTCCAGGTACACTAATTACTTTACCTAGATAATCTCAAACAGTGAAAATTTAAGTAGTTCTATAAAATGGATCAAGTTGCAAAACCCATTTTCTTATAGCTTGTTTCTCTAATTGACTTGAACGTAACTAGGAGGGGTGGAGGGAAGGAAGGAGAAGAGAAAAAGCACTTCCTTTATCTTACTCCAAAGACAAAACTAATACAGTTTTTATATCATATTAAATTTTTCACTTGAGTTAAAATAAAACATCATTATAAGATAAATTTAAAGCAAAGCTTAAGTTATAGATAGCCTGGATTGATTCCTCGCTCTGCCAGTGAGAAATGAATTGCAAGTTCAGAAGAATATCCCAGCTCAAAGCTGATTTTTTTGCATATCCCTCTTAGTACTTACAATAACTAGAACAACAGAAAAACTAAACATGTTTGGTGAATGATGTGGTTTTGAATACATAAATATTATGTCTACTTTAATAGATATTTCTAATGTGAACCTTTTGTAATATCAACTTTTTACAGAGAAAATAAACAAAGCAAACCAAGTATCAGTTTCACTAACCCACTGAGCTAAGCCCCTAAGCTTGAGTGCCTGGATTAGTTCTTAACTGGTGTTTTGTAAAATACTCTACGCTGCGATGCGTTGACATTGGTGATTCATTACAACTCTTATTTTAAAGCTATCAGCACATTTATAGACTTCGTGGAAAGGTAGAAATGGCACATTACAAATGAGGGGTTTTAGTTTTATACAGGAAGAAAATTTCTTATTACTATGTGTATATTATAATGGTTTCTAGCATAATTTTCTGGTAGCCTTGGGAAAACTAATGGCAGCATATGAGCAATCTAATGCCAATTTCATTTAGAATAGAAAGAGGTTAGCTATCTGTGCGGAGGCAAGGGAAAAGAATTTATGGTTACAGACAAAATACTTCCAAGGACTTGATATGTAGGATTCTAATCTTAACTATTTTTTTTTTTTTTAAGCAAGTAATCCCACTTGCAAGTGCATATATTCAAAATAAGGAACATTTTTGAATGGCATTTAAGCAGACCATGGACAATATCATGGTCATTATGGTCCCTCAGACAAAAAAAGATGTTTTTAGAGGTTAATGTGGAGGTTGCTATTCTTGGAACTACTTGGGTGTCCCAGGAAATTATAAATTCCAGATGAAAACCTATTCCTCCTATTCTTCTGCTTCTCATAAAAAGGTCTTGACACCTCATTTTTAAAATAGTGACAGAAACTTTCGTGTGAAAGGCATGACTATTTGGGCGAATGAATCTATGGAAGCTATTTCTTAATATGGTTTTCAGAAGATCTCTTTAGAATAAACTGTTTTGTTCTGATGGGTTTTATGCTGCACAGCACTGACAGTTAAGTGCTTAATAGAGTATCTGCATGGAGTCTGTATTGCTGTTGAACAAGACACAGAAGTTGAAGAAACACGAAATAAAACACTACACTGAATACAGGAATAAAAGTGAAGTCTGAAGGACAATGAATACATTTTATGTTATTTCCACAAGCATTATGTCCCAGGAAAAGGCATCCAGGTATCACTTCTTTTATGACAATAACTGGTCTGAAGCAGTTGATATTTTTTTAATTTATTTTTCTTTTTGTCAACTGAGGGTGAGAAATTTGATTAGGTTGCACTCCATAAATAGATGTGTCACAAGAGTGATATACTTGTAAAAAAGGAAGAGCAAACTACATAGGGAGTACAAAACACTCTGAATGAAGCTACCAAACTAGTTTTGCCATTCTGAACAGATTAAGAGACCATATCATGGCTATGCCTAGAATAGGAAGGAGCCTTCTCTAAATTAGCTATTGAAATAGCACCTGGATTTTTGCTGTACAAAGGAAGGAAACTGGTCTGGATTTAATCTTCTAGCAAGTAGGCAGTGCTCTGATAGTGAAAGATCAAAAACCAAAGAAACTGGAGATAAGGGGTGAGGGGGAACCGGCACAGTTCAGCACCAAAATTCACAGGTGAAAAAAAAAAAATAAAAAAGAGGGAAAGAAGGATTTGGATTATGTTTGCTCTTTCAAACAAACCAAAGTTGGTGTACAGCAATACGATTCAAGAACTGCAATAGATTACAATGTTGCATGTATCTGACATAGATAAATGACTAGAAAGTTTTATGTACACTGCAAATATAGGCTAAGAAAACTATTAGACCTATGTTGGGGGCACAGAAAACATTGTCCCAGTGCACTTTAGGCAAGACTAAGCTTGAATTTATTCTTACAGATAACTGAGAAAGAGTATACAGCAGATGTAATGACATAGCAAAATCTGTTTTCCTTTAAAACTGTGTCAACAAAAAGTTTGGAAAATACAAGAAACTTCAATTTCTAAAATGCATCTACTTTACATTTCTTTAAGTCTTGAATGAGATTTCATATATGAAGAGTGAAATATCATTCAACTTTAAAACCACTGGAGCACCTTTATCTTATCCCGACAAAGTATGCTGCTGTGGCTCCTCATAACAGTACCCTTCCATCAAAAGGTTTTTATATATACACGAATACTTTCTATATGTGTGTATATATATATGTGTGTATATATATACATATATATGTGTGCATATATATACACATAGATCTTTCCATGATGCTCCTCATACATTTTTTAAAGAATTAGAAAAATGTGTCAAATGACATTCCCACAAATAAGTGGGATTGTGTTTGCTTCCAAAATGGAAATGCAAATATTTATCACAATAATTCTACGGGTCACAAGATCCCATACTTTGATGTTTTTGACAACTGGTTTCTCTCATTTAAATTTGACTAAAATAATTTAAGTCTACTAACTTGTGAATATTTCTTGGTTGTTTCCATGTTGTTTAGCACTGCAGCACAAAATGAAGGTTATGGAATATTTGCTTGGGATAATTGATGGTGCTGCCATGGGGCCCAAAGTATCTCCCCATGTGCTAGTGGGTTTTATGCCATTTTGCCTCTGAAATTTGTTTTAAATAATAATGCCGACAGCTCTCATTTTTCCTTTGTTAGATCTCAGTGACTGTTATTGGATATTTATTTTTAGAAGCACAAACATATTACAAAAAAATACATAAGCCCATTGAGGATGAATAAAATATCTCCATAGTAACATTCTGGATAGTGATTTATGAGTGGTTGCAGACAGATTGACAAACTTCAACCCTAATTCTGTATCAGGATTTGTTGGTGTAGTCTCCTGAGCCCAAAAGTAACTTCAGAAGTTAAAAGACCTATTTTTTTCTCTCCTCTGTAGTTATTTGGCAGCAACGATTGATTTTTTCTAGATCTGAATAAATATGAAAATTCTTATTATTAGTTTTTATAGAATCAGCTGCATATGCAATCAAGAACATCCCCTCAAGGCAAATAAATATTTTGGCTTTGCTTATTTTTTCACTGGAGAAATCCTACCACAATCATGTATTTTATGCTTATTTTATAATATGTTTAAGTTATATATTAAATAGTTTGGTTTGAAATGAGTAATTAATATTGACGTTCACACACTGCAATAGAAGTTTTCATCTGCAGCATAATATTCATGGTAATAAAAAAAAATCATGTTATATTTTATGGCATAGGTTCTTAGAAGTCCATTTAGAAATGAGGTTTTTTTCTTTTGACATTAGTGTACCCATATCGAGCACTGTATTATGCATAGCCACTGTGTAATCAGGAGCTCCCTGTGGCTCCACAGGCTCACCTGTGTAAACAAGAGTGAGCTTAAATCCCCTCAACTTCCTTACAGCTTGTCCTGAAGTTTGTATAACTTACTTGCTGTTTACATACTCCATCAGTTGTCTGTGTCGAGTTTTCATACACAATTCGGAGAAAAATATGCAAGCAACTATGATTTTTAAAGCTAAAAGACACCATGTATGTGGTATAGCAAATTAGATGGTTTTGAAATCCACCCTTGAAATAGGTGCAATTTCTGTTTGTTTCATCTAAACAGTTCTGTATTCCCCAGGAACCTCGTGGCAAACAGCAGTTCATTACAGACATGAATCGTAATTATGTTCTTTCTCGTTTAAGTTGTTCGAGTTCATGAATTTTTTGGCTGAGAATGTCATCTTCTGTTACATGGGACTTGCACTATTCACGTTTCAAAATCATATCTTCAATCCTCTTTTTATCTTTGGTGCATTTGTATCCTTTGCTTTAAAGAAGTATATATCCGTCTGCATGTATATATGTATATATATATTTATATATATAAAGAATGTGTTCCATGTGGAAAAAAAAAAAACAACAAGCAAACCAATCAGTTTCTTAATACTAAAAATCAATTTTTTGGTCAAGTCAAAAGGCAATCATCTTCATTACATATATTTCAATAACTGGCTCAATGCATGTAAGCACATGGTCACCTGGCAGTTGCTGTTTTGCGGATCTGCTACAAGGCAAAGAACTTTAATCCAGGTGGGGAACTTTTGCCACCAGTTTACAAGTGGGGTGGGAAATTAGGATGTGTACAGGGACACATCTGTTGGGACAGGTACAGGCACACAAAACCTTTTTGCCTGTCCAGAGCCAGTGCAGATCCACAAACTGTAGAGCTGCCTCCAGACAGACATGTGCCATGAGCAGAATTTCCCCAAAGCTACCTAAATGATACTAAGTCCTTAAAAATAAAAATTTTGAATTTCGCAAATCTTTCCTTCTTTGTATGTCATATTTTCAGTGTACATGAATTTATTGACACCTAAAGGATCGGTAAGAAGGAGAGTCTGTGTCTAGTTCTGCCATAGTTTCTCGATAAATCTGTTGCTTTCTTGTACAGTGGTATAGATTCTTTTCACACTGACAATTTACACAATGATTCTTTTGGCTCAGAGTAGCAGCCTTTTGCCTATCACTTTTTGATGAACTGTTATAGCTTTGAAAGTTGGGATCATACTGTTTATTTGCAGTAATTCTTATTTGTCATTTCCAAACGAATACAAAGAACTGCATCACAGCTCCCTTGGCTACAGGTTGGGTTAGATGGCAGAGAGGACCCCAATAGCCTATTCAACCCCACCACCACAACAATGTGAGTACAATATTGTGTCCTGCACTCCTAGCATGGGAAAACAGTTGAATAATAGCACTGAGCACCCCAGGCGGGGACTGTGCTGCAGAGCACTGCAGGGACCTGGCTCTATCATTTCCTTTCACTAAGAGCTAACAGACCACAACAGGGTTACACAGGACGTGTGAAGTAACCGCTGCTAATGCATGTTCTCCCAAGTCCGTAGGATCTTTAAGCAGATCTTAGCCCAGCAGATACAACACATATAGACACTGCCACTCAAGTATTTCCTCTATTCTAAGCTCCACAGCATCTCCCAGACTGAGTGCCAAAACTGAGCCCTAAGAGTCACAAGACGAGGAAAGAGCACAACGTGCTAAAAACATAAATCAGGAGCTCTGATTTTCTTTTTTTTTTAATCTGAAATAACCTTATGTTTCTAATTAAGACAACTTTTGTGATCACTCCACACAGGAGTAACAGAGGACCCCTTTAGAAAAATTGCCAAAGGATTAAAAAAAAAAAATAAAAGCCAAGAGTGCTGGATATAGACAATATGAATTGTCAGGAAATAAGAAAGCAATAATCATGTCCAAAAGCACATTTATTCTTTGCAAATTGCTGCTCAAGGAGATAATGCCATCTCTGCAATTGACGTTGGCCATTTTACTGCAGGAATGAAGATGAAGTCACATGTGATTTAAATGCAATGAGTAGCAGTAGAGTGACTGAAGTTGGATAAGTAATGATGAATATATAACCAGGATGTCTGGGGAAGACAATCTCTGCCACTTAACAGTTCTATAATGAAATTGGAACAAGAAAGATCTAATATGTAAAATATGAAGGAATATAATCTCATATTCATTTTAATTACACTTTTAAAATAAATTTGGATAAATGCTGGGTTTAAGTTAACTGATTATGTCAGAAGTTCTTCCACCATTTTCCTCAACATTTTACATTTTAGGTGGCAGTTTTTATAGCAAGAGCTTGCAACATATACCCACTTACTTTCCTTTTGAATTTGGGTCGAAAACAAAAGATTGCCAGGAACTTTCAGCACATGATGATGTTCTCAGGTAAGTTCTATTTTGCTATTTTTTCTGTCCATTTAACAACTGACAAAGATAGAAGTTTAACACTAGAAAAGCCACATTTATTACAAAGTTATCGTTATCTTAAAACTCATGAGAGTCTTTTCAAAGCTAATGAAGCAAATGAATGTGTTCTCATTAACTTCACTGTGTTCTGGACCTATTTTAATGAACTTTTTTGAAACCTATCACCCAGAAAACTGATCTTTCAACCCATTGTCCCCCATCTGTCTACGCTCCCATGTCAATTTGAGATACCATGTTTTTTTGTTGCGTTGGTTTAGAGGCATTTGTAGTATACCTGACAGGATGCTTATGTACCAGCAAATAAAGATGCAACTGTTAAAGTGTTAGTACTGATACTCAGATCAGTGGTCTGTGGTAAATTCTTTAGCTTTAGGAACAGTTTTACTTTGAAACATAAGACCAGGAGAATTTAATTGCACAGAACCTTTCATATGTATGCCAGCCTGATATTTGAGTACTTTATTTTCTAAATTCAGATTTTATTTAAACTGGTTAATATTATAGAATTAAAAAAAAAAAAATCCAGAAGAGGAGGTGATGCTCTATACTGATTCATGCATCATCGCCTGTACTGTTAAAATCTCAGCAAGATTCTGTATTTTTGGACTTCCCCAAGCTAGAAATATCTCCACTTGACTTTATAACTCTAGTTAGGAAAAACTCACTTATAAGCTAAGAATATTTGTTTAGTAGAAGACAGAGACAGAGTAGCACAATGCCATTTATGAAATAATTTTATAAAATTTTATTTTCTTCATTTTCCTGCTTTTTATACAAAAACATGTCCCAGATTTTTATGGATAAAAGTTCTTGATTGACAGCCTTGATGTACACTGATCTATTTAGCCAGATAACAAGTAAAAATATAATGCACCACATTTCAAGCTTCCTCATCGGGAGCTCTCCACATCAGGGTGCCTCATTTGTGCACCTATGTAATTTCATCTCTCTAGACAGTGACACAGTAGTTCATTTCTATATCCATTCAATCCTTCTGCTAAAAGCTGCCATTGAAAATGTCAGTTAATACCAGCTAGATTGTAGAGAGATGATGACATACATCCATTAGGAACTGGCTTTCAGACTGCCTACTCACCTACAATTGTTAGCCACGTAAGATGTATATGTAGATCACTCTAGTAAAGTTAGCAGGTGGCCAAGAGCAGGAAAAATAGCTTTGTGTTATCAGTTACTTGGTATCTGGACTCAATTATTTGTTTTGTTTTTTATCAGTATAGAAAGTATGCTTTCTAAACCACAGAATTAAAAATCTTCAAAACTATATCTTATTATTTACCTTTTCTGTCCTTGTTTTCTCCAGTCAAATTTCATTCTCCCCAGAGCTAGAAGCAGAGAGCAGCCTGCAGCCACCAACTGAACGTGAGAACTCACGTGTTAGCATTCCACTATAATCTGGCAGCTGAGAGCTGAAAATAGTAACGTTCAAAACTTCTAAAATATAAACGTTCAAATTCTTGGAAAAGCAATTTCTAACTGTTTTCAACGAAACACTGAATTTTGTAGAGAAAAATGTCTTTACAACACTATAAAAAAAGTAAATGGCATTATCTGCAATAGAGCAATTAAGACTGACTGCCTCTCACACTGCCAGCAGATTCACACTTCACAGAACACTTAGGGTATATGGGGTTTCTGTGTAATTGTATTTTTTAATTAGGATTTGTGCTTACTTACCAATTACATTCTTATTTACTAGAAATTGATCTCACTGTATATAGCAATAAATAGAGAAGAAAATTACTGCCACAAGAGATATGTTTCTGACACGAGTAAACAAGGCATAGAATTTGAGTTTGGAGGAAGACACTTACTGCCTACACAAGATCAACAGCAATATTCTGGTGTAGCATCAGGTTCTAGTCAATCAGAAGAAAACTGAGCTTAGCTCACCACAGCACCACACACTCAGATTTAAACAATGAATTTAGGGTTAGGTTTGTTTTTTGGGTTTTTTTGTCACTAACGAATGCTCCAGACATTTACTGCTTTACTTACTGAGTTTTACTGCCATAATCACCATGAATATCTAAGTCTGAAAAATGCAGCTATGGACAGGCAAGTACACTGTGGATTAGCATTTGTGTGAACCTTCCTCTGCAACGAATTCTACTGAAGTCATTAAGTTCTACTTTTTGAGCTGTATTAACAAATTTGAGAAAAGGTGGAAGAGTTAGCCTTGGAAGTGGATTATGTAGCATTTTGATTTATTACGTTCTTCATCTGCTTCTGTCACTCCTCTAACACCAATTTATGGAGGGTGGATTCACTTTTACAACTATGTTTAATCATGATTCCTGAGAGTATTCAATTGTAAATCAAAATTAGATTAGCCTGAGCTTCTCAGATTAAGTTTAACATCAGCTAAAGTGTGGACGCCAGCAGTCTCTGTTCATGTGAAAAAAAAGAAATATTTTAATGTCTTAAATTATAAATGAGCTATCACTATATACCAGTGCTCTATGCTGCGTGAAAAATGCCTCAGTTCAGTTCAGCCCCTGCTCTGATGCCTTCAACTGGTAAGAAAAATTAAAAGGGAAGGAAATTAAATGGATCCAGATGCACTTATTCATGGTAATAACATGTCTGATATTTAGGCATTACTGCCACATGACCAGGAGGGGACTATTTCACAACCACAGTACTGCACCTTCCACTCTCTGTCCAATATCTCTATTTACTTTTTACTGTGCTTTCCTCTTCTCTACAGCATAAAAATCATCAAGAGAGAGTATTGTGGGACACGACACTACAAAGGTGACTGCTGTTAAAATAAGACATTACAACAGCAGTAGAGTCTGAAAGAGTCAAACACAAGTGCAGAAGCAAAATAAAAAAGGATGCCTGTGTACAGGCAGCTGCTGTGCAGACATTTACATCTGCACACTCACACATGGTGGTGGGAAGTGTCAAAGTGAACCTTTCCAAGAACACAGATATGAAATCAGCTAAAAGAGAAAAGAAAGCAAGGAAGAAAAGAGCAGAGAACTATGGTTGAAACCAAAACACCAGATTTACATACAGAAAGTCTCCTTTCGTGGCAGATTCTCTCCACACTACCCACAAACAGTACTGCCCTCAAAGGCTCTTCAGGGGGATGGGTTCAGAGTGATGTGTGTAGAGTATGAGCAAAAGATGGGTAAAAGCCCAATAGGACACACCTTTTCTATTCTGTGGGCCTCTGAAGCTTAACCTTAAGGGTGGTTTTGGAGGCCCTGACACAGTAAAGGGTATCTTTTAATGGTTGGTACAGCTATCACAAAAAATCTGATAGAAAATCTGTGATAGAGCCCAAAAGAACAACAGATCCCAGCACAGATGTGGAGCTGCTATAAGTGCAGCATCTCTAAGAGATGAGGGGAGAGAATCTTTGCTAATGATTCATTACTGTTTTCCTTCTACTGTGCCACTCTCTCCAGGTGTAGCTGGGGTACCAAAGTCCACTGGAGCAAATCATTCCATTGTGCTTTGTTGGTATTTTTCCCTGAAGTGTTACAGAAAATGTAACCTTCCTTATCTTCAGTCTATTGCCGTATCTTACCGTCTTTTCTTACGTAGCTAAAATTCCCTTCCTTCATGTTGTCACCTGGCATGTATTTATATATATATATATATATATATATAATAGTGTTCCTTGCTTCTTGTTGAGTCTTTACGTTTTAGTTTGCATTCATCTGCTTCCCACTGCTTTAGTTCGAATCAAAAGCTTTGTTTGATTATTTATTTTACTTAAGACATGGTTTTAGTTGAAACTGAATTAGCTCTTCTATGCTGAGCCTTTCATTAATGAAAAATGCAGTGGAAGCACTCACTCTTTCTCTAAACTGAACACTCAGCCCAGTGCTCAATAAGCAGAGTCTTAATGACATATTAATTTTTTTATACACATATATTTCCTCTTACTAAAAGAGATAGTCTAGTTTTAATATTGTACATACCATGTGAAGCAGCTGTGGAAAACAGCATTGTTTTCCAGCAAAAGAAAGCCATCAACAAGTAATTTAAGCATTTCATCTGAGCTAGTCATCTAGATTGCCACTATAACCACCAGAAAAACATCATTTCAAGAGTGGCTGAATCCATCCTCAGATACGTTTAAAATAAGCTGGTATTACTTTTCCCATAAGAAAATAGTAAGGTATGTGCATCCTTAGGGATGTATTTTACTAAAATCAAGGACAAGACCACTTGTTGACTATAGCATTATTTTCATACAAGCAGAAATTTTAAACCTGCTGCAACTAACCATTTTCAGCTAGTGTAAAGCTACAGTCTGGTACTTGCAGAAATGGCTTTGTGTTATTCTCTGGATAAACTGTCCCCTCTTGTACACCAAATAATTCACATTCTAGCTATGAAATCTTAAAAAGCTTCAGAGTTCTACTTCAAAAATAGCTGCATTTAGCAGCTGATTAAATGATTCTGCATATACCATCAGTGCTTTACAAGAGGTTTAATTACTAGATTTGTTTTCTCAATACTTTTGAAGTACATTTTGGATTCAGTGTGCAACGTATACATGTAATGGCTTTGATCTCTATACTTCTTTTGTGGATTACTTCTTTTTTTTTAGAAGACAATAAAGTAAATTTAAATAGATAAATGAAAAGCACTGGCAAATATAGAATATTATTTGGTTTATGCATCCTGAGGGCTGGAGGCACTAGCAGGCCTTTTTTCCCCTCTTTTTTAAAATGTATCAGTCTGTGAGGCCCTATTTAGTCAGCTTATTACTACCCATGGTGCTTTTTTTTTTACCTCGTTAGCCATTTTCTCCATGTTTGTAAGGTTTTGTGTATTCAAGTCTCTGTAGGTGTATAATTTTATAACTACTATAATATTTCAAGTACACTAAGAGCTAAAAATCTACAATTATTTTGCATCCCCCTTTTTAAATACTTAAAATCATCTTTTAAAAAGCATTGATTTTAAGTCATTATTTTTCTGACTGTTCTTAGCACATTGGAATATTTTAATAAAATTTTAAAGAAATCCATTTTTTCAAGAAAGAAATGGGTAACCTATTTGGGTACTAATTTTACTGCCAACACTCTTTCTCACTTGCACTTGATTTCATGAGTAGTCCCACTGAAGTCAGTAAACCAACACAGGGAATAGATTTCTTTTTTAACATGCATAACGTTTAAATTACTATTCAATTTGCAATTATTCAACACAAAGAATTCCCTGGATGTAAAAAAAGTGTTTGATTATTATATAAATCTTCATTGTCCACATTTGCAAAGTTGCTCACATTACATTAAACACCATCTTCTCAATCAGGACAATTCAGCATTTTATAAATATAACCATGGTCTGAAAATTTTCTCTGCCCTAGGATTTAAGTTTAGGCTGAAAAGAGTAAAATTCTGGTTTTCCATCACATTAAGTTCATAATTCTTGACCTTTTTTCTTTAGGTTTACGTGGTGCAATAGCATTTGCATTGGCTATTCGAGACACAGAATCCCAACCCAAACAAATGATGTTTACAACAGCACTGCTTATTGTGCTTTTCACAGTCTGGGTATTTGGTGGAGGCACAACACCGATGCTCACATGGCTTCAGATCAGGTTAGTACTGTCTTTAAAATATTAGCAATCACAATAGCACACAATCACTATAGATCAATCACTAAATTCCTACAGCTTTCTAAGGGTTGCTTATATGCATTTTATTACACTTTCACAAGCATGAATTAAGTACTTGGCTACCTGGTAGAGGCTCCAGATCACAAGGAACTTGCTCTTCTCAAGTTCATTATGGGTTTGGACCTAGGTCAGACCTACCCTCATTCCATAACAGTTTGTTCCCCTACTGTTCCTTTTAGACACTGTGAATGTTTGCCACGTCCTCCTTACTGTTGAAGAGCAAGCTATAAAGTCAGATTTTTCGCTCATCTAGAAATATGTATTTATTACATAAACATCATAAATAATGTATTCCTGGTTATAATGTGAATATACTAGAATAATCTAGCTGCACTGGTGTACCATTCAGCCTGGACTGGTGCATCATTCGGTCATTAATTTATTATGCACTGTTTTTTATATGCTCCTTCACTGTATTATTTTTTCCATTACTTCATAATCACTTCTATTCACAGAAAGCTATGAAAGACAAGGGAGGTTAAACAAGAGAGAGGGAAATAGGAAGCTGGAATAAGAAGTATCTAACTTAAAAGTCATATCCTTCCATGTGCTTTTTTGAAACCCACTTTTATCAGAGGGCGATGCTATTCCTGTTTTCTGGTTACTTCATAATCCATTTAAAACTCACTGCCATGATTTGTAAGGTCACCAAACCTCAGTTCCAAGATAGCCTTGTAATTCACAATTCCTTATCATTTATTTTATATAGCATATGCTTTCTTTGTTTACAAAATAATGTCTGATAAACAAGGCTTCCTGTCAGACTATTGCTATAAAATACCACCTGAGGATAACTAAATTGGAGCTTTAACGAAACATAGGCAAAAGCTTGCAGACAAAATAAGGCCTAGTGTACAAGTGTACTGTATAAAAATAAAATGCAGGCATCCTTATGTTTTCTATTTCTGTGACAGTTCAATTATTTTTCATGACATCTCTCATGTCCCATAATGTCATTCAAGTTTGGATATACTCTGCCAGTACCAGCCATCTTTCTGAGATTTGTCACTTTTTCACTGTCATTCAGCAGTAGAATCATAGAATATTTAGAGTTGGAAAGGACCTTATGATCATTTAGTTCCAACCCCCCTGCCATGGGCAGGGTCACCTCCCACTAAACCATGCCACCCAAGGCTCTGTCCAGCCTGGCCTTGAACACCCCCAGCGATGGAGCATTCACAACTTCCTTGGGCAACACATGCCAGTGCCTCACCACCCTTACAGTAAAGAATTCCGTCCTGATATCCAACCTAAACTTCCCCTGTTTAAGTTTGAACCCATTACCCCTTGTCCTCTCCCTACAGTCCCTCATGAAGAGTCCCTCCCCAGCATCCCTATAGGCCCCCTTCAGATATTGGAAGGCTGCTATGAGGTCTCCACACAGCCTTCTCTTCTCCAGGCTGAACAGCCCCAACTTTCTCATCCTATCTTCATAAGGGAGTTTCTCCAGTCCCCTGATCATCCTCATGGCCCTCCTTTGGATTTGTTCCAACAGTTCCATGTCCTTTTTATGTTGAGGACACCAGAACTGCACACAATACTCCAAGTGAGGTCTCACAGGAGCAGAGTAGAGGGGCAGGATCACCTCCTTCGACCTGCTGGTCACTCTCTTTTTGATGCAGGCCAGGATATGGTTGGCTTTCTGGGCTGCAAGTGCACACTGCCAGCTCATGTTCGTTTTCTCATCGACCGGTAGGGTTGCTCTATATGTTATGGCAACTGGGTGAGAAGCAGTATTATCATTAAATCTTGTGGACCAAATGAGTTTGGATTACTATAATAGGAGATTAAGGAATACATCTTAGAAGACAGTAAGGGGAAAAGGAGGTAGACAGTAGTCATGTGTACAGTCTAAGGACTTAAGTCACTAGATGCCTGACCCGGTCTAGATCTTTAGGTAATTTTTAAATTAATATTGTCAAATGCTTCCACTAACACAAGAAATTTAATTGGAGGCAATGGCATTTCTTCTGCTACTTAGTGCTGCCCAGAGATGGGAAAGACCACAAGACTACAAGGAGCTGATTCTCATGTTAACTATTTACACCCTTCAATGCAAGCATGTGCTTTCTTTACCCACCTGTACAACTGATTTTACCAAAGGTGCTGAAAGTAGACAGTCATTATTGGTCTGAAATGCTCATCTCTTTGGTGATGTCTTTTGAATCCCAGCAGATCTACCAATCAATTTGGGTTTGTAACTGGGAAGTAGATTTTCTCACTATAAAGCCATTAGGTTCACAACTCCCATTTAATTTCTTGGCATCAGAACATACAGCTTCATAAATTATGAGAGTGTAGTCAAAATGAGATAAAACTTAAAATAGACGTCTTTAATTACAAATATATCTTGAGGCTCTGATTCCTCTTTCTAGTGAATACATATAACTGTCTTTATAATTTATTACACTTCAATACAGAATTTTGTCCTCAGCTACCAGCATTTGTCATTTTAGTCTTAAGACTCCAAATTACACCACCTTGTTTGGTGCACTAACCCATTATGCTTGCAGCTGTGCCTGATTGGCAATTCTGAGCTGTGTCTGTCCCCACTTTTTTCTTTTTTTTATAAAATTAGAAGAAAAATATTCTATTTTTCATGCTCATTTGAAGGGTTCAGCTCATAAATCCAAGGCAAACTGTATTATGAGTACAAAAATGTTACTACTATCTGTGAAGAGACTCACTGGAATGGCTTGGTATGTCATCAATTACAGGGATGAAGCAACTATGTCAGTTAGCACAGAAAAGAGAGACTGGTCTTAAGCTGGGAGACTAGCTCTTAAGTATTCAGCTGACGTGAATTTATACTAGGCAATATACTAGAATTTATACTGGGACAGTTTAAAACCACTTCTGTACTATTTCCCAGTCCTTTAGGAAACAAGATTTACCATGATTGCTCAAATTCAAAGCAGACTGCTAGATCAGTTAATCTAAGCAACAAGAAATGAAGTTATTCACATTATCAAAATTAAGTACCTTACAGAAAATGGCTGTTTTAAGGTCCCAGCAACTACAATGGATTTCCTCACTTTACTCATGAGTTGCTGTATAGGTAAACCTTCTCAGGAGACAGGAACAGTCAAAAATACAGTGGGCAAACAAATAAGAATCCAAAAAGGAGTGTGCTTTTTTTTGCCAATTAACCATTTCATCATAAAATTATTATTCGTCAGGTCATATATTTAACTGAACAGGAAGCACTCAGAGAATAACAGACAGGAGCATGTGATTTCTGAGACTATTTGCATTAATTGACTCTTATTCATACACATTTTAATTTGTGCCCACTCTAGTTATGTGGAAGAGACTATAGTTCCTATCAGTAGTTCAGAAAGCACAACTCAACTCTTCAAGGTTAATCAAGTTTGTCTTATCCTAGAGAGAAGCGTTTGAGTTTATATGTTACAGACTAACTTATCTACATTTTTGTTTTAAAACATGAATAAATCTATCATCCATTAAGATGAAGATATGTAAAAATAATATAAATTACAAATAACACTAGTATATTTATCACTTGCTCTACCATAATGCATTACAATGTTAGCCAAGGTAAAAGACAGCATTTAAGATCTGTACAGCCTTCTTATTGTATAGTTTTTTCTACACATTATACTATGTTTCATGATTTATTGCACTCTCTCTAATTTACACTGTGAAATTCTCATAACAGTGACCAAGACTCTTCATGTATCAGCAGACTGTAAGGGACTAGAACAATGACAATTTTTAAAAACCAGTAGTAATAGTCTTCTGAACAATCAATTTTGTTTCCATAATAGCTGGAATTCCTGTAATCTTCCACCTTTCCTCACAGCAATAGCATCAGATTTGATTTTTTTTTTTAGTTAAAATTCAACTTTATGTAAATATAATCTGTCACTCTGTTTTTAGAGAAGATGTGTCCTTAAAGATAACTACTAGCTGAGTTATTCCAGGAATATGTATGGCTTATACAACACTTGCAAATTGTTGCCAAAACACGTAGTAAGATATATAATCAAAACCAACCATGTGCTACAGAAAAAGGCTCTATTTCTATCTCCCATGTAATGCAGCAATATCACTCAGCTATCTCAAAAGGTTGCAAAGGCCAACTGTGCTCAAAGCTTTTGTAAAAAGAAGCTTAAATGGATCCTAGCAGTTCACCCAAGTTTATTAAAATTCACAATTCTATATTCCTTCATTTAACAAACGAATTATACCAAAACACACTCCTACTTTAACTATAGCTTTAATATGAGACAGGCTCTGAAAGCCTTGGAAATCTGACCTGCTAATGATACAATCCATGTCTACATGTTTCTATATGTAAAAATACAGTTTTAAAAGAAATCTGCAGCTACATTTCTCATTACTGGTACTCTTACAGAGTAACCTTCAGAATGAGTCTTAAAATTCTTGAAAAAGTCTGAATATTTTTTAATTGTTCTAAAAGAATGAGACATACATTTTCAGAAATGTATTTATTTTAGCTGTCTCCTTTCCTTAGATACCTGAAACTCTGACCTCAGGAAGTGTTGAGCGCTCCCTTTCTGAAAATGTGGTTGGATTTAAGTGTTCCCAGTTGTCTGGCACAATACCATAACGTTCCTGAACACAGAGGCATACACAGAGTCTGTTACAGTGCTATCAGCTGGCACTCTGAGAGCAGAACTGGTTGCACCATGTTCCTAAACAATACATTGTCTTTTGCCTTATCTGAGAGCTATAAGCAGCAAAAAAAAATATTACCTTTTCTCCCCATGTGAAAAGACTACAATATACTGCTCTTGGCATACAATGAACAAACCTGCATCAGTGTATGAGAATAATATCATGATACACCAGCAGCAAAACTAAGACAGCCGTTTGAGTTCACAGTCAAATTGAAGTATTCAATAAATGCACCTTCAGAGATATTGAGTATTACCGGCTAATGCTTTTGGATATATGCCTCCATTCCCCATACTCTGGTTAAAAATAGAGAGCTACATTTTACAGCAAATCTGCAATGAGAGGTTTGGGAATAAAGGATTCACCTGACAGGCAAAGCAAAAATACAAAGCTGTTAATAAAACATGTCCTACAAAGACATTGTGCTAGGTATTAGGTCCTGTTTATTTATCATCACCTCCTGTGTAAAGGTTTGTCAAGGGATTTCCATGCCTTTTTTGCATCTCTTTGCAGCAGCTCTTCAGTGAATGAGGAGATTTTTATTCCATATTCTAAATAAATACAAGGCAGCACTGAATAGTAACTTTCAATATTATGCCTATCTGGCCATTGCCTTGAGTATGCATTTTACAAACTGTCTCTATCTCTGTCCCTGGTTGCACTTAGAAACATTCCATTTCTAGTTTACCTAAAACTTCAGTTCCAAACCTCCAAATTTCTGTAAACACTGATGCTAGAGAGCTGGCATGACACATTTTTTTGGGGGGGTGACCAAGAATGTGAGTACAAACTCGCATTCTCAGCAGCAGCAACTCCTCATTGTGCTCTTCTAAAAGAAAGTACCAACCCAGGAAATTAAATTAATCAACACAAACTATTCTAATATTCAGCTGTTGCCTTCCTTACTTCTAATTGACCCAACTTTTGGATTAATTTCTAGAGTTTTCCCAGAGCTCTGCCTATTCTTTTCACTGTTCAGATTACAGCTTTATAACTACAGACAGCTATTCCTCCTTGCCCATCTAGGCAAAAATAAACCTAAAAATGTCAAGGTTATATGCTTCCAAAACTTTCTTTGCATCGGTGAAGCCAGAAGGTCTCTAATAGTGAACAGCAGCTGGTCACTCATCCACACTACACTGGCGCAAATACAACAAAGCTTAATATAGTCAGTGATCTCTGAGAATATAAAACATAGAAATGCATCAAGTGTAAAAAATATAACTGAAAAAACAATCCAATGCATGTAACAAGAATAAGAGGAGAGGATTCACATCTTATAAATTAAGTTTCCTCAGATCTGTTTGAAATGAGTACAGAAGCAGAAGTCGTATCATTGCTGTGGAGACTCCTTTCTGTTTTGTACGTGAAACAATGCTAACTGGCTAGGAGTAGAGTGCAGGTAAACTGGGAGCAATATTGTTAACAGCGTGAAAAAATGATCTGCCATTTGCAAGGGTCAAGCATACAGTAACCCTTGTCCAGGAGTTAAGCAAAGAAGGAAGAGCAAAATCATTTACAGGTTATATGTAGACATATCTCTATCACTGTTATGAAGCCACCAAAGTCAAGGGTTGCCTCAAGGGTTCATTTATTCATAGAATCGTAGAATTTTTTAGGTTGGAAAAGTCTTTTAAGGTTATCAAGTCCAATCATTAACACTAAGCATTAACAGTAGCACTGCCAAGTTCACCACTAACCATGTCCCTTAGCACCACATCTACATGTCCTTTAAATACCTCAAGGATGGTGACACAAACACTTTCCTAGGCAGCCTGTTCCAATGCTTGATAACCCTTTTGTTGAAGAAATTTTTCCTAATATCCAATCTAAACCTCACCTGGCACAACATAACACTGGCAGAACATAAGAACTCAGACTAGCAGCTGTGCAAAGATCTGGTGGAGGACTTCTAGCCAACTCATATGATATACTGGTGTTTTGACAAAGTCAATTTTTTAAAGAAGATTCTAAAGTTTTATTCTGAGTTTTTATTGTTCCACTCCTAGAAGCTCCACTGCAAAACATAAAAAGACCGTGTTCTTTTGTGGGCGTTGCCTTACAGTATGGCTACAGCACTGTTTTCTAAATGAAAATGAAAAAAATATGATATAGCTGTACCTAAAACATTTTGAGACTCTGGCTTAGCTGTTAATGCTTTTGAAATAAGTCCAACTGTTTGACTATATCACATCTGAAACATAAAATTATAACATTAGTCAGTGTTACAGTGTAAAAGTTGGATGATAAAAACACTGCTACCTCCTAAATTCCCACCGACTTCCGTATTTCCAATCCACTGTGTACAATAGGAAATGAGCATTCAGCAGACATCGGCAGCCAAAAGTCACAAGCCAGCAAAGTTCAGTCATGGAGAATGCTAGTATACCCCTTTACAATGAAAATGCTTCATAGATAAGCTGTTCTTTCAAGAAATTAAGATTTTGGTTCCTTCAGTATCCAACACTTGAATCCATTGCTCCACTATCAAAGGCTAAGGTACTGTGTATGTTTACCAGAATATTGCATTAAGGATGCAGGTGGGCAGTGGGGCTAAATACTGTGGTTTGACTGCTGTGACCATGGCTGTCCTCCAGAAGAATAAAAGAATTGGTTGGTACAGTAAGATTCTTTGTTTAACCCAGCCCTTTATCAACTTGCTATAGAATGCTGAAAGACAGAACTTTATGATAGAGCAACTAGACTAACAACATGACCTTGGCCAGTATTACAGCTCTACTGTTTCAGTAACAAAAAATATTCATTATTCCCAAACTCTATAGCAGTATTCCCTATGTTCAGCTGTGTTCAAAGAGATACTGCAGAAAGACAGTTTAGAATGCCACAGTGGTAGTGCTCACTGCTGCCAAGTAGGAAGCTTTGATCAGATTTGGTCTGTCCTTTAAGCTTCCAAAGTTGTTGTTTCTGCTTCCCAGAAGAGGCTCTTCTAATTAAAAAAAAAAAAAAAAAAAAAAACAACCACAAACAAATAAACCACAATATCACAGGGTTTGGAAAGAGTTCTGCCTTATCTAGAAAGGCAACAGTTGTGGTAAGAAATCTCAAGGGCTGAAATAGTGGTAAAAATATGACTGAACCTCAGGGCTCCAGAGCAAGGAGGTGCTGAGAAGAAGCCTTCCCTTTCCACAGCCTAAGAACAAAGAAGGTTGCACTTTAGATCAAAAGATTAACAGATTGGTTTAGACAGGGTGGATGGTGTTGCCTACACTACATATTTTTCCACTTCTACAGAAAAATTGCCTTTTATTTTTCCTTTTTTTTATAATGACATTCAAGTTTTTCCTTATGAAAAATATACCTATTTCTGAGTTCTGCCAGAGTTAAGTTCTGATTTGCCATCATATGGCTATATCATCTAGATAGATTTATTCACTTGCCTTTGTCAATTTAATTATAACAGAAATCTGCTTCAAGACCAAATTTGTAGAAATCTGTATGAATGGGATTTAGGGGAGAGGTGGTGATATAACTGGACTCTTGAGAACCTCAGTGTCTGCTAAACAGAATTGTTCTTCAGACAATAAGACTGATTTTAAAATAATCTAAACAATAAATAAGCAATGTTAAAACTCATTATTTTCACATCACCCTCTCTTTGCAACATCTGCTGTGCTATGGGCACAAGGCTGAAATTGTGTCAACACTGTAGTCAGTGGTCAAGCCATTACCCAAAACTGCTCACATTTAACTAATCAGGAAATTCCTCGTTAAAGGCTTCTTCCATCAGTATCCAGATTGGGGATCTGCATCTTTACCTGATAATGAGGAAGAAGACTTTCAGATACAGAGGATGGATACAAGCTGCAAAAGTTTGCCAGTCCAAAAGGACTGGCAGCGCCTGTCTCTGGTATTATGGAGCTTTAAGAAGATGGTCAAACATAGGTCAAACACATAAACTCAGGCAGAAGTCACATTGATCTCAGCCTTCCACTGACCTGAAAGCATTTGCATATGCTTGACAAGCTCCTGCCCAAAAGCTTTAAGAGCAAACTGTATTGGGCCCTCATTATTTCTTCCCAGCAGGAGACTAAGCTCCCACAGCTCCTGAGACAATACCTCACACTGTAAATACAAGCAGTGAGAAACTTGAGACTCTTCTAACTGTATTAAAACTTTTGGAATGATAAACTATTTCCTGTAAATTCCCAAACCATAAAACAATATTAGGAAGTCTTAAACACATGTTCTATGCCATATTGCAAAGTTCTGTAGTCAAAAGTGGCTTAGAAACTCCAAATACATTGAAATTCAATGGAGATGAAGCTTCAAAAATTAGACTCAGACAATTTCATGTGATGCTATGTGGAGAAATGCCTCCTTGAGTCTTAACTGGGATAAGACATGATTACGGCACTAAAAAGAATGGTGACCTGACAGCTGATCCAGGCAGAGGCTGCAGTCAACCAAGGCAAGGAGGAGGGATCCTGCTGCCTGGTTAAGAGGAGCCTCATCAGAATATTGTACTCCATTGCTGAATTCTGCTCTGCTCATACAGAAGAGCATGAGATAGTACATCTCCTTGCAATCATTTGTTATGAAGTAGATTCATGTAGGCACTTGATCTCTACTGCTCTTCATTTATTCCTAAATTAGGTGGAATGCTTATCCTGAGTAAATTTCATCTTAGCCTTCCTTTTTCATCCTCATATAGGTGCACAAGGATTATCACTCCTGAAACATAGCTAGTCCTTGATACTCTGAATGCAACAGCCAAGAGAATGTGATCCATAATTCACAGTTGTAAATTGTTATGAACCCACTTAATTGTTTAGCTTGTGTTCCTTTGAACACATTTTCTTTTCACCATTTGTCAAGAGTAAGGAAAGCCAATTTAGAAAAGGAGTTTTAATTAAAGGTTTTCTCCTGGACTTGGCACATTCTCTTTTCTATAACTGTATTCCTTTGGGTCATATTTCCCCTAGAGTCCTGGAAAACAGCTTACTGAAAGATCTGCTGATTTACTATTGAAAACAGAATGTCAGCCCAAGTATCTTCAGCTGTAATTTGCAAGTAACCACAACACAGAGACAAATAGTTCTATTAAAGGCAGTATGTTTTTAAGGACTGTGCACTTTGTATCATTTATTGTTTTGATTTGTTTTCAGAATACTCCTAATCAGCCTAACTGGTATTCTCAGTAACAGAAATATCTCCAAAATACAAATGTCACTCTTTGTTTCTAGGGTCATGTTCCTTGTTAGCCATAGTACAGCAAGTATTTTAAATCATGCTGCAATAAATTCTATTGAGAGCCCAGTTTCAGCCTCTTCAGCCCATGGAGTTCCTTTTCATCCAGATACACTTTCTACAGAGATCAGTCTTTGCTTGGAAAGCCTTTTAAACCCTAAAAAGCCCCTCTGAAATCCAGAAATACAAGTAATTTAATATACAAGTCTAACAATTTAGTTATTTTAACATTACTAGTGCCCTTAGTTGGCCAACTTCCGCATGTATGAACATCTAAAGGAGAGCATTTTTCCCACCACCTTTCATACTGATGAGAGTTTGAATGTTCCTGTGTTAGCAAACACATATTGCATGTACGTGAGAAACTATGTTGCTGACTCCTGAAGCTCTCAGCACTAGGATATTACTGATTTATGTGCAGACACTTAGGTCACAAATTCTACATTGCTACTTAAAAGGCAAGTTTCACAACTGCAAAGAACGTGTTGAAAATTATTCAAATAAAACTAAACTAATAAGGAAGTGTTTTTATGAGATCATGGACAGTCTGAAACAATAGCTCAGAGAAGACATTGCCCTGCAATTATCAGAGTGTTACCTTAAAGACACATAGCTTTGCTGTTGAGCCGCATCGTTGCTCCCACACAGTACTGTGGGTACAAGCAGAAAAATTGCAGTTCAGAGTTGACTTGGGAAACTGCATGGCTGTCAGCCCCTCTGTCAGGAAGACAGAGGAAGAGGCAAAGTTCACCTTCAGCTATAAGAAATTTTGCTACTATAACTACCTATCAGCATTTTCGAGTTTGGTTCAACACCTTAGAGATCACTGTGATTTAAGCATTTCTGTAATTTGCACAGTAATCTAATGATTACTTGTGATGTGTCACAGCATAAGATTGGATTCTGCTTTATCACTGTGTTCCCTTTGATCTCCTGTAGTAGCACAGACTAAAATACTGGTTTAGAACCTAGTTAGAGAATTTTTTTATTAAAAAAATATTGCTAGACGTGACACATTCCCTTTGCCTGGTAGCCTTTGGCACCAGTTCTGGATCTGTGGGCATGTATACCCACAGTGTATATGTAGCATGTACAAGAAATAGGAAATGATCTGGTATTCTTGACTAAAGACATATTATGGAAATGCATTCTGCTTCAAACCCTGAGATAGTCAACATCACACTTGAAACCTGTGAACAAATAAAACACTTCTTGGGACACAGTCACACTGAAAGGGTTAATAGAATAGCTGCTTTTATAATAGTGGCTAAAGCACGATTAGCCTAGTAAATGCTATAAATCAAGAAGCAGGATGAAATTGGACATTAAATGTATTGGATGTTATTATAAAAAAGAAATTGGATGATTTCCTTTCATTTCTATCTGAAAATGAGAAATCATCCAGGTAATGAATCTCAGTGATCTCTTGAAATGCCTATTATTTATTTGCAAGGTACTTTTCTGCTAAGATAAGGTGTGCATTTGACCTCTCAGAGTTTTTCACCATAGTATTTTACCTGAATGATACTGAACAAGGTTTATAAACATTTGCTCTTGATAACAAAGTAAAAGACCAGAATACAGAGAACTTGGACTTTCTGACTGACTGTGAAAGGCAGTTCTGGACAGCTGTTGAACACAAGATTTTGGATTGCAATTGTGACTTGTGCATGACATGCACCTGACTCTTGCTGTCAACTCTGTTGGTGTGTATTGGCCAGAGGGGTCTAATTTTGGCCCCAGCCTCCTAACATCCCACCTCACATACCTCATATTTCTAGCTCTACACAGCTATTGAAAAACAAAAAGGAAGGAAGGAATGAAATATATGCTTTTATTGCTAAAATATTTGGTACAGGAGAAAGGGAAATTACAGAGCAATAAGAGAGATTCATGCTTTTCGGTTTACTAGGAATAAATTCTAGGATGAATTTTCCGCATGCCAAAACCCCAGAATAGTTTGTATATATTTCTAGAAAATTATAAATAAACCTACAGCTCGGAATAGAATCCATCCAGCAGGATTTGTGTCAATTGAAATATTTCTTTTGTAATCTTTTAAAATAAAGTTACTTTGAAGAGTCTGAGTATGAAAAAAGCCCCATCCCCCACCCAAAACAAACAAACAAACAAAAAACCAACAAAAAACAAACCAACAACTTTCTTCCATTTTATGGAATCATTTATTTCTTCCACTGAAACATATCTCCCTGTCGTAGAAAAGGTAACTGCTATGCAGCAATGAACATGATGAAATTGCTCAAATTACAAATAATGAATCAAGGAAACCTATCTGGAACTACTGCTAGGGAATATCTTCATTAATTATCTGGGACTTTAGAACAAAAGTAATGATTTAGTACTTTCTACCAAAACATGACAAATTAATTTGACCTCTAACTAGTACACCAAATTACATTAGTGCAAGCATAGACCCCTTGACTTTGAGCATATGCTAAAAATGTGTTGCTTAAGGGTAAATAGAGGGTAGAGAAAAATAATTTTAGCATTTAAAAGTTTGAAATAAATATGTGGTAATGTGGTATGAAATCCTGCCTCTGGAAAAAAATAATGATTACATTTACTGAGTTGAATTTTATATCCCTGCTTTGTAGACATTGATCAAGATATCCCTTAACTCGCTCTATTATTGATTGGATACAGTTGCTTTTTTGCAAAATAATTGCTCTGGAAACTCACTGAACTTTCATATTTTAAGAGCTGTGTAATACTGTGAGCTGGCTCAAAAAATAGAAGGGCATGAAATTAATATGCTCTTCACATTTGTTAGTTTGCTTGATTTCCAAAGTGTTTTATGTGCATTCTTCTCCCAGTTTGCTTGACAAATACTGGAATTTCTTCAGCAAGAAAATCTGAAATGAAGGTTTCATTTCAAAGGGATAAAAGTTTTCACCATGACTAAAAATATAATTTCAGTCTGAAAAAAAAATATTTACCAGTCTTTCTCAGTTTTTGGGGTTTTTTTTTTTTTTTTTCTGCATGTATTTCCTCTTCCACCTTTCTGGAAGAATTCTAGCCTCGCCAGTTCTACCCACATGCGCATGTATCCATGGGATGAGTAAAGCAAAATCAGAAAATAATTTTCATTAACTGGACCAGAAAATGTGACAACATTATTCTGTAGACTAGTGGTTAATGCGTTCACTAGGGAGGTTTCAGCTCCCGTCCAAGTAGAGTGCTTCTGTTTCATGTAAAATGAATCACCTACTAAAGTACAGCAATCTTCTTCATAGAAAAGATGAGAGTTCAGATCTTCCAGTATGTTATTAGGTAGTCTACAGAAGAATGATTACTCACATGCTTTCTTAACCACAATGCAGCAAACACTTTCCAACGCACTGCAAAACAACATAAGAAGCATAGATTAAACTATGAAGCTCTTTCCCCTCCCAGCACTCCTTTTCCACTGCACTCATGTTAGATGGCAGCAACTCCAAAGAAGTGCTTGAGGCTTTATGCTCAAACTGTATATGATTATAAAGAGAATAAAAGAAAAATTACAAATATCTAGAAGCTTTGAAGAGCATCTCCAAATGATCTTCTAAAAAGATGAAGGCTTTAATTAATTAAAATGAAAGTGTTTTATCAACCTTAACTACAGTGTTACAGTTAATAAGTATAATTCAACAATGGGGTGACTAACCCTCCTCCTGAGTAGTCATAAAAAGCTTGCAAGGACTGATACAGGCAGCATAAAAATCTCAAAATAGAACATGCTTAGGAGAGAGCCCCCAGTAAACCAGACAAGAGTGACAATTCAGTTCACTACCAAAAAAAGACATTTTTTAGTTGAGATGGATGGAACGAGCAGAATCAAGAGGTTTCTAGCCACAGTTGACTTGCAGACACAAAAGGAAAAGCTATCATTGACATTTGAAAGCTGCACTTTCCCAGGATGAGTATTTGCAATACAAAATAGGTGCTGGATATTTCCTAAATTATTCTGAATACAGTATAATGCAAATGTAGGTATATAAGCTGAATTTCACCTATGTTAGGGTACCAGACTTGGGGTTCTAAATCAATTAAATTCCACTTAAGCTTTAATTCTCTCCAAATGAACAAATTTATTACCAAGTCTTGCATATTTAAAAATGTGAGACTACTGAAAAACCAAGCCACACATACTGTGAAATAAAGACAATTCTTGTAGTTCTGGATAAATACAGCAACTAAGGTAAAAGTATTTATCTTTGTTGCTGTTGTACAAGTAAAATTCTCCATCAAATCAAAAAGGAAACAAACACACAAACATCAACAAACTGAATAACATTCTACCAAAGATACATAATTCTCCATGATCACTGTGTGACTAGCAGAACTCACGCTATCATGGATGACATTTGGTCCAAATTTGGCGACTGCACTTCAAAATATTTTTTCCCTCTGCAACCTTTGTAGTACAAAGGTTTGGAGAGTGTCTGAATTAAAAAAAACATGGAATGAGATAAACACTAGATGATGAAGGGGAACGCACTTTTTGAGCACTTTCATATAGGCACTCTGTCAAAAAGACTATTACGTTTTCATTGATGTTTACTATTTCAGGACCATATAAACTATGTAGGTTTGGGGGGTTTAATGGTAGAATAACAAAATTAAATAATATACATATCTTTTTTGAGCCTTTTTTATTCTATGTTGTTGAGAAGCAAAGTATTGTAAAATACATGAAAAGTTAATTTTTCCATTACGCAGTATTTTCGAACACTGTCTTCACAAATGATACTACTGTTTATCCTGCTGTATTTAAAGTAGCTTTAGAGCATGTTTCAGTGTGAATGTGCAGTGGTGTTTCTCTGCCATTAAAACTGAGAGGGTAATAATTGTTGACACTGCACACGCCAGACAATGAAATTTTAGGCAAAATTGTTCTATTTTAGTACATATTTTACTCAATCTGAGACTTTTCCCTAGGTTCTTCCTTTATAAAGCAGGATTTGCAGTATCAAATGTAACAAGGTGGAGCTGGTCTGACAAAGAAAGGGAAGAGTGGATTTGGTAGGAGGCTTGCCAGACTGGTCAAGGATGTTTAAACTAGATGTGTTGGGGGAGGGGAGCATCATTCCATCCCATCACACCCAGTCACTTGCCAGCACCTATAGTAAACGTTCAGAGCAATGTAGAGATATTCCAGCTGCTCCAGCCAATGAGCCAGCTTCAATTGGAGCTCAGCTCAGATGTCTCTATACAAATGCCCATAGCATGGGGAACAAACAAGAGGAATTAGAGATGTGTGCACGCCTATGGGGGTATGATATCATAGGCATCACAGAAACATGGTGGGATGGCTCCTATGACAGGTGTGTTGGAATGGAAGGTTACAGGCTCTTTAGGAAAGACAGGCCAGGTAGGCGGGGAGGAGGAGTTGCTATTTATGTTAGGGATAGGCTGGAGAGTATGGAACTCTGTCTGGGGACAGGTGAGCAGTCAACAGAGAGTTTGTGGGTCAGGGTTAAAGGGAGAACAGAAATGGGAGACATTATTGTGGGATCTGTTACATATCGCCTGACCAAGAGGACTCAGTGGATGAAGCGTTCAACAGACAGATACGAACAGCCTCATGCTCACAGGCCCTTGTTCTCATGATGGACTTCAACCACCCTGATATCTGTTGGAGGGACGGCATGACCAGGCACAAGCAATCCAGGAAGTTCCTCGACTGTGTGGAAAACACCTTCCTTCAGCAAGTAGTAGAGGAGCCAACAAGGAGAGGTGCCATGCTTGACCTCGTCCTCACCAACAGGGAAGGGCGGGTTGGAAACGTGATGCTCCAGGGCAGCCTTGATTGCAGCGATCATGAGATGGTCAAATTCGAGATCCCCAGGACAGTGAGAAGAGCGTGCAGCAAGCTCACTGCCCTGGACTTCAAGAGAGCAGACTTTGGCCTCTTCAGGAACCTGCTCAGTAAGGTTCCATGGGATATAGCCCTAGAGGGCATGGGGGCCCAAGACTCTTGGTTGATATTCAAGGATCACCTGCTGCAAGCTCAGGAGCGATACATCCCTACTAGAAGGAAGTGCTGTAGGAGGGCCAGGAGACCTCCTTGGATGGATAAGGAGCTGCTGAGGAAAATTCAAAGGAAAAAAGAGGCTTATAAAAGGTGGAAGCAAGGACAGGCGGCCTGGGAAGAATACAGGGATGTTGTCCGGGAAGCTAGGGACCAGGTTAGGAAAGCTAAGGCCCACTTAGAATTAAACTTGGCTAGGGACCTTAAGGATAACAGGAAGGGATTCTATAGGTACATAGCAAATAAAAGACAGATTAGGGACAACGTGGGCCCTCTCCAGAAGCTATTGGGAGAACTGGCTACCCTGGATTTGGAGAAGGCTGAGGTTCTTAACAACTTCTTTGCCTCAGTCTTCACTGGCAAATGCTCTGACCACACCACCCAAGTCATGGAAGGCAGATGCAGGGACTGTGAGAATGAAGACCCTGGGCCCACGGTAGGAGAGGATCTGGTTGGAGACCCTCCTAGGAACCTGAATGTATACAAGTCCGTGGGACCTGATGAAATCCATCTGCGGGTCCTGAAGGAGCTGGCAAATGAAGTTTCTAAGGCACTGTCCATCATATTTGAAAAATCATGGCAGTCAGGTGAAGTTCCCAATGACTGGAAAAAGGGAAATGTAACCCCAATTTTCAAGAAGGGGAAACTGGATGAGCCGGGGAACTACAGACCAGTCAGCCTCACTTCTGTGCCTGGCAAAGTCTTGGAGCGATACTCCTGGAAGGCATGCTGAGGCACATGAAAAACAATAAGGTGGTTGGTGACAGCCAGCATGGCTTCACTAAGGGGAAATCCTGCCTGACCAATCTCGTGGCTGTCTATGATGGGGCTACAGAACTGATGGACAGGGGTAGAGCAGTTGATGTCATCTGGACTTGTGCAAAGCATTTGCCACTGTCTCACATGACATCCTTGTCTCTAAGTTGGAGAGACATCAATTGGATAGGTGGACCACTTGGTGGATAAAGAACTGGTTGGATGGCCGCATGCAAAGAGTTGTGCTCAATGGCTCAGTGTCCAGCTGGAGACCAGTAACGAGTGGGGTCCCACAGGGAGGGGTGTTGGGACCGATCTTGCTCAACATCTTTGTTGGTGACACGGACAGTGAGACTGAGTGCGCCCTCAGCAAGTTTGCCGATGACACCAAGCTGTGTGCTTTGCTTGATACGTTGGAGGGAAGGAATGCCATGCAGAGGGACCTTGACACACTTGTGAGGTGGGCTGATGCCAACCTGATGAAATTTAACCATGCCAATTATTAGGTCCTACACCTGGGTCGGAGCAATCCCAGGTACTGCTACAGGCTGGGCAGAGAAGAGATTCAGAGCAGCCCTGCAGAGAAGGACTTGGGGGTGTTGGTCAATGAGAAAATGAACATGAGCTGGCAGTGTGTGCTTGCAGCCCAGAAAGCCAACCATATACTGGGTGCTGCATTAAAAGGAGCATGATCAGCAGGTCGGAGGAGGTGATCCTGCCCCTCTACTCTGCTCTTGTGAGACCTCACTTGGAGTATTGTGTGCAGTTCTGGTGTCCTCAACATAAAAAGGACATGGAACTGTTGGAACAAGTCCAAAGGAGGGCCATGAGGATGATGAGGGGACTGGAGCACCTCCCGTATGAAGATAGGCAGAGAAAGTCGGGGCTGTTCATCCTGGAGAAGAGCAGGCTGCGTGGAGACCTCATAGCAGCCTTCCAATATCTGAAGGGAGCCTATAGGGATGCTGGGGAGGGACTCTTCATCACGGACTGTAGGGAGAGGACAAGGGGTAACAGGTTCAAACTTAAACAGGGGAAGTTTAGATTGGATACAAGGAAGAAATTCTTTACTGTAAGGGTGGTGAGGCCCTGGAATGGGTTGCCCAGGGAAGTTGTGAATGCTCCATTTCTGGCAGTGTTCAAGGCCAGGTTGGACAGAGCCTTGGGTGGCATGGTTTAGTGAGAGGTGTCCCTGCCCATGGCAGGGGGGTTGGACCTAGATGATCATAAGGTCCTCTCCAACCCTAACTGTTCTATGATTCTATGAATGCCCAGAGTTGGAAAAGTTTAATGAGCATGCATCTGATCTGAAAACAGATATTTTTATTTCATAACAATATTTTTCTTATATTTCCATCTACATGCTACATCTAACTAATCACTAGCACTAAGTTAGCTACATCTAGCTAAGCACTCTCTGTCCTACAACATTTATTTCTAGATGAGGAAACATGAAAAAATCCTATCAATGCTTACATTACCAACTGCAATGTACCTGCTTATGAATATAGTGACCTCAGCTCTAAAGGCCATTGCACTGCATGGTTCATTAACTCATCATTTCACTAATTCAGTAATGCAGTTTTGATTTACCCTTTGATAAAAAGAATTGTACAGCATATATTTGAAGTTATATTCTCCAATACACCATAGTTTTATACAGCCTTGGCTCAATAAATCCATACAAGTCCTTACTATCATTTCCTGCTGTTCTGAGCATTTCAGACAGAACTTAGGTGAATATTTAAAACCAGGAATGAAATATGAACTTAAGCAATGCAGCTGATTTACAAACTGCTTTTGAAAAGAGCAGCCTAAATGGAAAGATCAACGACAGCTTTACATGTAAGGTTCCTTGTCACTTGTTCTTGGCAGCAAAGCCAGTAGCAATTAGTGTGTCTTGGTTGTAACATACATTTAGTTTGACCAGCATTACTCTTCGCTTAGAATGACTATGCGCAGAATTGCTCCCAGTACCAGCTTTATATGATAAATTTCAAATGTCAATGCAAAAGATGAAGTACATGATATTTTTGTCCCCATGCTGTGAGCCCAGGGAACTTGGGAGTTGGTCATCTCATTATTTCAACTAATGCCTCAGGAGCATTTAATGTTTTACTTTGGGTTAATCACATTAACAAAAATGTAATGCATCTACAATGGCTTGGGCTTCTTGCCAAAGCTGTGCTGTTTATGTTTAAGGAAAACAAAGGAACAGGCACCAAAAGTGATTCAGAGAAGAAACATTTTACTGCTTTAAAAATCATTGACATAATTCACTGGAGGGAACTGTTGATTCTGAGCCAAGAATTAACTAAGCTCATCTAGTAGGAAATTGTCAAAATACATCTGAGCAGTTTCTTTTCCTCATACAGATCTTTTGTAAAATCAGCGCTCATTTTTCCTGGCTGGCAAAGCTCATTAATAGTCTAAGTAAGATGCCAACAAAAAGGCCCAATTCCTGACTTTTTGGGGTTTTTTTGGATTTTTTTAAAGCTGTATTCATCTCCATAGAGTTCATAGAAGTAGCAATTAGGACATTTGCTATGTGCAAAAATGACACTACTTGTAATGCAGTAATGTTTCTATCTTTTTGCATTAACTGAAAATGCATATTTAATAATGTTCTGGGTGTTTTGTTAATACAGTTCCAATATTGTGTACAGAGCATTTGATCTGTAGACTTCCTTACAGCATGAGGAGAGGCATAGCAATAATACCAACTTTGTTAAAGCATGTGGAGGCTGATCAATATTCTGTTTTGTGTACTGCCTCTTATTGAAAGGATTATTCAGAGATATATCTGTGTCCATACTTCTCTATTTTGCAACATCTTAAATTAAAGCAAAAAATCTGCCATCACCGGTACTACCTTCTCTCTGTGTAATCACTTGTCCTTAACACATGTATGCTGATATCAGTCCCAGTATAGTCTAAATACAAAATCATTTGGTTTAAAGTAAGGGAAAACAAACCATGTCTTCCTTCCCCTTTCCTTCCCCCCCAAAAAAAACAAACCGAAACAAAGCAAAACCAGTTGCAGAATAAAGGGCTTGGATGGGAGGCATCACACTCCCCTCATGAGAACCTTGCCACTCTGTGATCCGGTATTTCAGAAGCACAACTTCTTGGAGATTTACTGGGTTGACACTCACAAGAAATAACCTCATTACTACCCAACAAGGTACCAAATCCCATCCTTCATCCCAAGACAATGCTTCACCAATGCTATAATATGCTGTCAATGGATCCTCTAATTCTAGGAGTCCCACTTATCAATCTCAGACATGAAACTCAGATGAAAACTAAATAACAAAATGCAGCCTTACTGAGAAAGTGATAATTACACTGTATATCCCAGCTACCACCATACGTATTCTCCAAATCTCATCTTCTCTTGCAGCTTTAGAAAATAATTCAAGTTACACTATTTTTCATGCATTTTTAGTTGCCCTTATCACAATGTAGTACTTGTAACCTTGTAACCACATTTTAATCCAGAGATGTTTGCATCTTAACTGAGCAAACCCAATTTTTAATAATTTTATAACATTTTAGGATTAAATATTCTACTGTTAGCATGACAATTTCATCCTGGTAGCAATGGAGTTACCCCAAACTTCAGATTTGCTGAGGGTTTGGGGTTTGGGGTTTTTTCTGCAGGTGAGTTTAAAAATAAACATTTAGAAGGATTACAGTCCTTTTAAGATTTCCCATCCTTTGCCCATAAATCTGTGTTTGCCTACAAGTAATCACATAACTCTTTAATGAGTAAAGAGTGTAATTAGAAAAGAACAGTGACTATTAACTATGGCCATGTAACCTCTTGACACTGTTCTGCACCTCCTACTCTTCAAAACAAGGGGAAACTTACAGAGTTTAAATGCTTGAAAAGCAGACAGTAAAGTGCTTACCTTGTTCTATAGGTCTTGATTTTTACATAAATGAGCTGCATGAAACTATCTGTTCACCAGCTGATCTGTTAATGAAACCTACATCAGAGAATGATGCTAGTACAATAAGTGGAAAATTAAAATGACAACCACATCCTTGTATGTCTCAGGAATGCTGAGAGATCACAAAAATATTAAGGAATGGCTCTTTGGAAGCACTCAGTGCTGGTCTAACTTGGCTCCTTTTGAAGCCAATGACACCAGTGACCTTGGCTCCAACAGGAGCTGTTGGGCACATGCCGAGTGCCTTGTGGAAGCCTCCCCTCACGCTGCAAGTCAGAGTCCACACAAAAACCATAGGGGCATTTTAGAACAACAAAAGATGAAGAAAAATTACACTTTTGGGGCAGGGATAGGGGAATAGCTGACACACAAGCACACGGCATGCAGTCCAGTCCTTACTAGGGAATGGGGAACAGAACAAAGCTTTGCCAAACTGCCACAGAGATTTGGACATTGCCAGGTTCCTAGAAAAACTGTGTTTGAGATACACATTTTCCAGATAAGGATATAAAAAGGGATGAAGAGTAGTGAAGCTTTCCACATACTTTGAAACAGAAAGTTTATTAATCTAAATTTAGACTACTAAAAATAGCATTTTATGAAAGGCTTTACTTATCCCTAAGGCAGGAGTACAAAATAAAACATGCAAGTGTATTACTACTTGGTAAAACAGAGTTATAAACAGAAAGCAGTAGGTTGAAGATGTCCCTGCTATTGCAGAGGAGTGGGACTAGATAACCTTTGAAGGTCACTTCCAACCAAAAACTATTTTATGATTCTATAGCTGGATCACATACCACAGTGCAATAGAAGGTACAGGAACAACATATGACTGTAAGTATATATAAATAGGAAAGCAAAAAAAAAAAAGAAAACCAAAAATTAAGCAGGACAGAGAGGAAGTGAGAGGGAGTTTCACAGAAGAGATGTCAGTACAAAAAAGAAGCAAAATAGTGCTGAACAGCTGATGTACTGAGTGGATGTTCAACATTGCTGCCAGGGCTCTGTGGCTTTCACTAGTGTCTAAGGGCCACAGCGAAGATATTTAATTGAGCAACTCTTGAAGTTCAAGAAAACAAGTTCTGAAGAAAGTACAGAAACCAATTTTCTCTTGCACTCAGAGGCACAAAGCAGCTGTGAGTTTGGATACCTAAAGACTGGACACATGTACATCTATATACATGAATGCAAACTGGCCTTGACCTACATCTTTCAGAATCAAGCTTTAAAATCGGAATCACATTCAGCCTACCGCCTGAATGTAAAGAAGTTCTGAACTGACTTGTAGCAATGTGCAATAGTTAGCTATAAGCAGTATGCCATTAGGGCAAAGTAAGCATGCAGAGTGGGTTTGGCAGGGTCAGTAGCTGTTATTTTTCCAGTCTGACATGGAATTCAGTGTAATTCATGCAATTACCGTTGTCTGTAGACACAAGCACACAACTTGCATTACCTATCCAGCTAGATCTGATAATCTGGTATAACAAGCCTGAATGTTATAATACACTGAACAATGTAACAAACACCTCATATTCTATAATGAGAATCTATTACAATGACCTTACCTTAAAATTTGAAAACAAGTCCCGCTTCATACATTGCTGCCACACAGATCACATTATTTTGGTTGCTGCCAACCTTCATGCTGACTTTATTCCAATTTATTCACATGCACTGAAACAACTACAACTGCTGATTTCTAAAACTTTCACATAAGTTAAATGATGCTTATTCTAGTCAACTTGTTTCATATTTGTAAGCCAGATGCCTGATTCCTCACCACAGGTATATTTACATAACACAATGACGTTCATAATCTACTGCATGTGCCAGAAGCATTACAGAGTCATAAATAACTACTTTTCAGAACTTCTTAACTGGAGTGCCATTGATGTCATGATTACAGACATCAATAGTGCATTCTGCCATACAGATGTGCCTTGCGACTTCAAAGTGACCAAACTATTTTACCCTCCTCCCCCACCAATATCTCAAGATTAAGGATTAACAGAATAGAGAATCAGATACAAGATATCTAAATATCCCTTTCATCGTTCTAGTTACTATTCACATAAGCACATGATGTAAATGTAAATGCAAGCCATCATCTATTTTTGAATTTTAGCATTTTACTTCACACAGCTGCACAGCTGTAGAAGTGATTGGTAAAATTTTATGCAGTGACATTATCTACAATATCACAATCTTTGATACTTCAGATCACATCTAGAGACTGTAACTTGTGCATCTACTATAGAGCACTATATTTCCTTCATCAACTTTACCTTCTATTTGCATTTATACATTATCGTCATCCATTGCAACCTTTCTTTACTTGGCATTTATACAGTTATTGCATTAATTGCTACCTCTGCAACCACATATTTCTCCATGTGCCCACCAAAAGTAGTCCATAGACCTTAAACATAGGACTAATGTTTTGCAGTAGCATCTCACAAAACATTATTTTCCTATTTTCATGGAACAGCAAGTTCAAAAGTCAAGCTATGGCACAATAATCTCTTACTTGCATGATTCTAGCTTTAAAAATCATACTCTTTGTTCCATTTCTATGTTGTGTATAAAATAGAAAGCTTTAGCCATGTGACAAACAGCTGTCATAACCATTTAGAAAACATCATTTACCTAATAAATTATTTTAATCCTTCTCAGCATGAAATTAAACTGATTTGTTCTTTCTGCTATGAGACACAAGTGATTATTCTTTCCTTAAAGTGTTTTCATTTATTAACAAAATCAGCCTGAGATGGACTTTGAAGGTCTATATTCATGCCATAATTCCCCATGGGGTTTGTGTCAATCAAAAAAAAGTACTATAAAAAAAGCAGATGTTTTTGACAGCATCAGTCCATAGCAATAGCAACATGTAGCAGCAATATAGCAATCTAGAAGCAAAAGCAGATTTTCGGTGTCAGTTTGTTAGGAATACACATCACACTTACTGCCACATGGACAAGAATAATGGCCTGAGCAGTCATTATTTATCCCAAAGATTTTTTTAATTTCAATTGTAGTGATTTATTAGAGATGGTGAAACAATCTTTTGGATTTTGCTCATGTTTCTAGTCTTTACAGTTAACAATTCCGTACTGAACGTAATATTCTGATGATGGATAACTACAAGCTTCAGATTTCTTCATGCAAAAATATTCAAGACTCTTGTTGCAAATGTTGTTTAATAGCCATTTGAAAATTGGGTTATAAATCACTTATTGGGTTATAAATCACTCAAAAAACCTTTCCCGGTATGTGCAGGTTTTGAGATATAAGCTGAGGCTTAAAGACTGTTTTAGTTACAATGAGACAGCCCATGGAAAGCTGAAGCAATTGCACTGAGAAGGTGAGTTCTTCCAGTAAAACCTTTGACAAGCAAAGCTAATATTGTTCATAATTATTTTACAGGAGCACTTCTAGGGCTCCAAACCACAATTATAGCTCTACTAAGCCAAATTTTGTACAAACATAATAAAGGATATGCACTTACAAGCTACATACGCAAAACAGACGAGCGATGGGATGGAGGGAATATTATTATCCCCATTTTACAGTATAAGGCCAGAAACAGAAAGAAAAGACAGACTTTTCTCCTCTTGAGTTGCCTTTGTTTTTGCCACTGATCTAGAAAAGGAAGTAGAGAAGACATGGCTAATTCTAATCCTTATCTGACAGATCTGTAAGATCATATTACAACAGGAACACACTCACATACACTTAGATAAGGGAAGACTGTTAGTCACATTAAGAGACATTTCTCCTGTAATTTCCCAAGCCTGAAGTTTTGTTCATTAAATCATTAGATGCATTAAATAATACATCTATAAACAACTGTTTCTGGGGGTTTCATTGGTGCTTGAAGTTGAAAGATGTTTGATGCAACAGGACAATACCAGGAGGACAGTGGATTGTGCCACCACTGGTACCACTCAGGCCAGTATTTATGGCACTTCTGAGAGGCATGATATGGAATCTCCTCATTTTGAGGTGACTGATGAAACTAAGCTTCCCAGTTCTTCACAGGACACTCATATTGATCTTTCATTAAATAAAGAAGGAATGGAATCAACTACATGCTCTCAGGACATATTTTTCAATTAAAAGCAGTCCTGGCTGCCTCATCTGGAATATTGCTAACCAGTGTGGGTATATGGTAGGCGCAAACTAGACAAGGTGGGAATGCAAGCAAGGTTCAACTTGCATGAACCAGATTCTGTTCTGCAAATATGGAAAGCCTGTACAAGCCCAGAAGTAGAATTTCAGTAATTAGTATTCAGATTTCAGAGAAATGTGTCTATTTACAGATTTCTTGGCAGCTAAAGTGAGGGAGGGCTGAGAATCACACTTGTAAGTATAGACACCAAAAGTTCTGCTCTGCATGCCTAGATCCTTATGAAGTCATGAGTATATTCCTTTTCCTGTGGCTTCCACTGTAGAAAGCAGAGATTTTACCCTATAGTGTTGACTTAGTGGTGATTTGAAGTGAGGGAATTAAAAGTTTGCAGTGCCTGAGCAGTGATTTACTACTCTCTGTTCCTATGGATTGTTACTGTATTTTTTGCTGCTTGTTCACTTTATAATCTGGGATTTATCTTTCCATCCATTTTCATTTCAACCACATAAGAAAAGATATCATCAACTGCTTTGTATTCAGTGACAAATTCCTCCTCTTATTACAAATTGCATTCTGTCTGTTGCTAAAAAAAAAAGTTATACACTTGATAGTACATGGGATTTAAATACCATCAACTGTAAAGGGTACTTCTGCAAACTAATGCACAGTTCCTAGCAATGTTTAGGCATAATTCCTCAAGATCACCTGAAGTCACAAGTTTTACTTTCAGATTTTGAATGTAGAAATTTTAACAATCTCTGAATTCAGGTTTTTATCCAGCCATTATTTGAAAACAAAAAAAACCACAGCCCCTATTCCTTCCCCCCTCACCAAGAAAAAGACACCCAAAAAAAAAAAAACCACCACCATAATGGAGTTCTCAAGAATTTGAATTCTTTCATATCTAGGATATTTGAATCTAAAGGTATTACTAAAGCCTATAAGAGCAGATATATTGCACTGCGACGCAGATCTAATTAAAAGTCAGTGCACTTGTTCCATTTGTTTTTATGGAAGTAATCCTAAATGTTTAATGTATAGAATAAAAAGATTCAAAAATAGAAAGGCAGAGATAAAAACATACAATATTTAGAAGAATGCCAAGAAGAAATGAATTAGAAATAGAGAGCAACCAGGAAAGTGGGACAGAGGAATGGAAAAGGGAGACTGCAAGAAGTACAAGAAGATAGTAGAAGAAAAGAAACAAAGTTGACAGCTAGAAAGAACAAAAAATACTACGAAAATATTTTTCTGACTATTTATTAAAACTTCTCACAGAAAAGGAAAACCAAAAAGGTTAAAAGGGGAAGAGATATTTATACAGGTATTAACAACAGAGCATTTCTTAGAGGCATTTGTAGCAATTTATACAAATTTTAAGTTTGAAATTCTAGTGCAATACCATTAGATCTAGCAGGTCTTTTGAGGAAGGATGTAAACTTGAAGTGCATGTCTGTGCTTGATTTCAGTTGTCTTGACTGTCCCATGTAACTTGTTATACTTTGTTTTTTCAACATTTGCAGTTTAAAAACAGCATTCTAGTTCATGGCAAGTGTATCAGAGTTGATTATAGCAGACCATGATTTTCAAAAGTCAGTGTTAAGCTCCCAAGCCTATATTTGGATATGAAATAATTAGCCTCAAATTCAGAACTGACTGAACTCAGTCTGTTTAGTGCATATTTAATAAAGTTGTTAATGGTCAAGTTATAACAAAAATGTATTGCTATTTTAATGCATTTAAAAACTCTCCTATAGAACACAAAGAATAATCAGTCCTTTTCCCAAGGAGCTTTAAGTCAATTTGTAAGATTTTGCCAGCCACATCTGCCCCTCTACTCATCTCCGGTAAGACCCCACCTGGAGTACTGTGTCCAGCTCTGGAGTCCTCAATACAGAAAGATACGGACCTGTCAGAAATGGTCCAGAGAAGGGCCACAAAAATGATCAGAGGGCTGGAACACCTCTCTTGTGAGGAAAGGCTGAAAGAGTTGGGATTGTTCAGCCTGGAGAAGGGAAGACTCCAGAGAGACCTTATTGCAGCCTTTCAGTACTTAAAAGGGTCCTATAAGAAAGACAGGGAGAGAATTTTTAGCAGGGCCTGTTGCAATCGGAGAGGGGTGATGGTTTTAAACTAGAGAGGGGAGATTCGGGCTAGAAGTGTGGAAGAAGTATTTTACAATGAAGGTGGTAAAATCCTCACACAGGTTGCCCAGAGAGGTGGTGGATGCGCCATCACTGGAGACATTCAAGGCCAGGATGGATGTGGTTCTGCGCAACCTGATCTAGTTGAAGATGTCCCTGCCCATTGCAGGGGGGTTGGACTAGATGACCTTTCAAGGTTCCTTCCAACCCAAACTATTCTATGATTGTATGATTTGCAGTAGCAAGATACTATTCCATGAGAAAAACAGCAAGGGCATCTGCACCTGTGCTTTAAACAAGAGTAGAGACCAGATCAAAGAAAAACATCATCTGTGTCTCTGTGGCATTCATGTATCAGAGATGCTTTCTTTTCTTTTTCATATGTGAAAGATCTAGGACAGAGGTGTGATTCCACTGAATTTAAGCATGATTTATTGCTGGGGGGAGGGGTAGGGATTGTCTGGCTTTAAATGCAATACTCTTGGTAAGATTTCCTGTGACTATCATCATATGTGCCATGTTATATATTGCCTGCAGAATCAACAAGGTAGAACAACTAGCTGTCTCTGCAGCTATAAGGATTAGAAGTTATGCATGCAATGAAACTCGAGCATACCACAAATCCTGTGAAACTCTATAAATCCAGATTTTTTTTCCTACGCCAGTGTTTTCCTGTTGTCAATGCGATTACTAAGTAGTTACATCACAGTTACTGAAACAGTATCACAGTCAGAAACTCTGGTTCCTACTGGCTCTATTGCCTACCGTTTTTTACATTTACAATTACAGTCCTTTTAGTCCCAGGTGAAATGTTTTCTGTTGTCTTAGCTCATTCTATAATAAACGCATCACAACTCCAACACACACAATCAATCAGAAGTGGCAGTTTCTCAACTCCAGTAGGTCCAGAACTGCTTGAAGGCTGAATTACTTCTGTCCCAGGAGACAGATTCTTTGAGGTCAAGTTAATCTCATTGAGGACAGGAGAGAGAGAGGAGAAGTTTGTGCTGTAGCCCTGCCTTTCAGCTGCCACCTATCATGCATAAATGCTTTGAATTTTTTTACTTTCAGAACTGTACAGACACTTGACTATTGTACTGCTGGTGTTTTTCTGAATTGGTCGAGTAGTGTTCTTGGTGAACACATCTAGCAAATAAACATAGCCTAATAAACAGGGTATGTAATTGCATTTAAGAGACTGGGGTTCTCTGATTGTGACCCGTTTTATAAATTTGGGACCGTCACGCCTATATTTGTGCCATTGTTTCAAGCTTCATATTCTGCTGTATTTACTCTTGTACACTCTGCCGTCTGCACACTGTTAGTTTTACAACAGTGTCTGTCTCACAGTGCTTAGTTTTACAATACTGAGGAGAGAGAATGTCCTAGACTGTTCTGTATATGACAACAAAAAACCCACTGTCAGACAGATGGTTAAACCTCTGTGCAATGTTTCTTTTTTTTCCTGTGTAAATACTTTCATTTCATTAAAATGGAAATACCTAACTTGCTTTACTCCAAACTAATGAACAGTGTTATCAGAAGCATTTTCAAGAAACTTAAAAACCAATAGGACAAAAAAAGCACTATTTTTTGTAAAAAGATTTAAATATTTATGCCTGAAGAACTCAGGTTTGTGAAAGCCCAAGAGCTATGATAGGAACAAATGTCTTTTCTCTTTCATTCAATATTTACATATAAAAAGCATCTACTTTGCACTACTTTGGATATAGTTCCTGTTATTGCCTCGGACTGAATGAGAGTGCATAATATTTACAGGAAATAAGGCTGAGGTATGTAACTGCTAATATTTAATATTATTTTTAAATGTATTTTGATGTGTTATTACCAAAATCAAAAACATACCCAAGAAGGAAGACTGTCAGAAAAACAGTAAAGTGGTCTTAAATGAGTATCTAGAATCTAGTGAAAGGGTACCTCTTATTCACATCAGTAAATTCTCCATCAGCTTTCAAGGGCTATTGGTGGGCTAGCTAGGTAGCTGGGGGCTTCAGATTCCAGTGATAACAAGTTTCATTATTCATCACCATCATTGCTCTCTTTCCATTAGTGGTATGAACATCAGCACAAGCCTCTGTCATTCAACTCAACATTTCTCAGTTGTGTTACTCAGTTCTGAGTATCAGCAGTATTCAAGATACGCCAGTTCTTCCACCGCACCACTTTAAACAGCCAATGTTATTTTTTCCCTGTGCATATGAGTAAAATGCCACCCAGGTTCTTATCATCTTGCACATCACCCACTGCGATTTCCTCTCCCCTCTGGGTTTGTTTTCCCATACCTTCTGTGCCAAACAAAGCCCTTTCCAAACACCACAAGCTAGCCATAATGCAGTACAGTATGAAATGCCAGAGTCCGGTAGTCCTGTCCTCATACCCAACTCCAGTTCCTTCTCAACACCCCTCTTCTGCCAGTAAATAAGGATTTCATAGCACAGGTTAATGACTTCATTTTCTGAAATGGATCAGAATCAGGGTAAAGAACTAATCTCAGGTGTTATGACTGGCTGTTAAAGACAGTCTCAATTTTCCCAAAAACTTAAGAACTTCCTTGGTTAAAAAAATTGATCTTAATGTTTTGTCAGCTCTTCTTCACATTTCTCACTTAGCAGGAAATGAGTGGCACAAGAGAAACATTCCTACCCTCAAAGCTCTCTAATATACATCATATCATTACCATATATCTTTGTTTTGGATTTTTTTAACAGAGTTGGCGTAGATCCAGATGAAGAACTGAAAGCAGAAGCTGCAAGTCAGGTATGTCATGATTATAGACATACATACTGTATTAAAAATCTGTTCAATTGTTGGTAGATCATGTTTGTCAAAAACAGTGTTATTGCTGAAAATGTTTAAAACAGGCAGGTTGAAAATAAAAAGCAGCTGAAAAGTACCTTTATCTTATAAAGTACAGAGGATATATTTGGTTTTTGAATGTGGATGCAATCATGAAAATTTTTAACTAAAAATATTAGAGTTTTAAGGAAACTGTAAATAAATGTGAAGATACCCTGAGAAGTCTAATAAACAATAGACGTACTGCCTTGATACATCCATGTATTTATCACCTTCCAAATGCTACATTTATAGAAATTAGCCAGAACAATATTTAATTCCCTACATTAAAACAGGAGAAGGTGCAGTGCTCAATTCTAGGAGATCAGGTTTCTGGAAATATTTTTTACATGGAAACCTAAGTACATTGTGAACTTGAAAACTGTAAACTGAAGCAGGCTATTTAACAAGGTGCAGCTGTTCAACTGTCACCTTCCCTTTTTTGTCATACATGTATGGCATTATTTCAAATGTAGCACTGCCTGCAACAACAGTAGAAATCTATAGTAAGTCAAAACTCAGAGACATGACATGTGCTTCTGCACAGTAAGTGGAAGAGCAGTACAATTAGGGAGAAGCAATGCTACAGCTGACAAGTTGCCAAAGCAAAAAAGTACTTAATACTGTGTTCCTGTTTCTTGGCAATACCATCTCATGCACACTTTCAGACTGCACAACTAGAACTGAAATTTAAACTACTCAACAGTGATGCCTTAAATTGTTTTTTATATTTGTAAGACATGAATGAGATACTCTATTCACTTGAAAATGCATTAAAGATATAATTAGGCAGAATTTTGTAATATATCTTACATACTGAGCATTCTTAACATTTACATCTTTGCACCTATCTGAAGGCATTTAGGTCATTGATGGAAACTGAATGGAATTCAGGTGCCTAATGTCCTGCTGTTTCTTTCAGGGGAAAAAAAAAATATCAAAGACAACAAAAAAAAAAACAGCAACAAAAAAAAAATGCAACAACGTTATTCATATCTGACCATATTCTCCATTTTACAACTCAGCCACTACTAGAAGGGCTAGCACAACTCCATTGCACCATGTCAAGATACCGATTTATTCTGAGTTTGAGGAGACTAATCACTAATATCACTCTCCTAAGCACCTTGGTGCAAATTCCTGCAATGCCTCTACCCAAATTCTGACCAAGGCCAGGATACAGAACCTTAATCTATTCTTGACTGGTTTTTTAAAAACAACATCATGTCAGAAATTTTTTGCTTTGCAGCACGCAAGAACTATCAAATATCAAAAAACGGAATGCAGTATAAAACTGACTGAATGCGTGCTTTGTGAAAACCTGATTTCTTCAGAAGTCAATAGGCATCTGTTTTTTCTTTTTCTATTGTTAAAAATGGAAATAATCATGTTTACGAACAACAACAACACATCCAGTTTCCCAGCTATTCCCTGTGAATTAACACTTATCTCTGCTGACAAAACCCAGCAATACAACACAAAAGGTGTAAACAAATGTAACACCTTTCATGCCCTATCATGTTCAAGTCAGTATTCCTTACAGTAGCAAATTTTAACTTAGAAGATAGTTTTGCTGTTCTAATTATTCTTTTTCCTTCTTGTAGTACTCTACTTTCTTTTTTCTGACATTTTTATATTTGAAATCTCAACCTTTTACTAATTCAGACCTTTCCTGTATTCTCTGCAGCCCTCTTTAATACAGTACTTATCTGAGTTATTTATGCCAGTTATTCAATTTATGTCAGGTTATTTCTTTTAATTTTCTCTTCATCTCATCTGTTTCATAGCTCTTCTTCCCCTTTCTTGTCTTTCTTCTTTCCCATTATTTCTAATACAATATTTTTATTCAGTTTATCTAATTATCATTTTCTATGTTACCATGTCTTCACAGTGAACAAGCTGTTTTTGTTGCACATATCCCTAGACAAGTAACCTACCAAGTGCCAGTTAGAGCTCTCACCCAGATGAACTTGAAAACACGTGTTTCAGGAGGATTGTACCACAAATAAGAACTGAATATCTTCTCATGAATAAGATGTTTAAAAGACAGCAAACTTAGTGGAAAACAAGCATCTAGGCTTCTCCCTTCTCAGCCAGACTACTCAGCCAGAACGAGGAAGCCACAGGATCTACTGTGGAGATTTGAACCTTCTCTCTGACAGCTCTAAATACCAGTACACAGGGTATCTTGCTGTGAGAACCTCTTAGTCCATATCTATAACCAGACCTGGAAAAAAGCTTAAACACCTTCAACCTTGTGAATACTATGTCAGAGACCATAGCAGCTACATGGCTGCTTAACACTTTTCCTTTCCTATTTCAACTTGTTCTCCCTTCTTTCCTTCCCTTCCACAAATTAATTTTTTTCTTTCCTGAAGGAATTTGATGTATTTAGTCAAGACTCCCATGCACACAGTTGTTTCTGGACTTCTGATCATCCTCTATTCTGGGCTGGCTCAACCAGTAGTGTTAGCAGTCCACTAGCAGCAAATTCCAGTTCAAGCTGTAAGACTTGGAACAGAGGGCTCCATCCCTAGCAAAGGTGTAAGGCTTTTTAATGTATAATTAGCATCTGGACTTCACCATACTGTGACATCATCCATCAAAAGCATCTCTGAAGTTCTTTGTGTCAGTTCTGTCTTGCCTTTCCTTAAAGGTGTTTATCGTTAAATCATTATCACAACATAGGCATAAACATAAGAAATAATAGCCTTGTACTCATACCCATTTATTTATTGATGCACCATCATAACTGATTTCTGAAAGAAATTAATTACATAATACATACTACAGGCAGTGTATATTATTTTATAGAAAATAATATCTAAAATGAAAAGTAGCTTGCTGCATATCATTCGTAGCATAACCACCTAAATCTAACATTGATAAGCAGAATGCAGAATACAAAATCATTAAGCAGAGTTACAAGGTTGCTCTATTAAAAGGCAAAATCTTTTATGGCAGTCGGCTTTTTAACTCATTTCCCTTTAAAAAAAAAAAAACCAAACAGTTAATAACATTTTATTCAGATGCTTTCTGTATCTCAAATTTCGCTATGTTAATCTCTGCCAAGACAGTGTAAGAATATATTTTCTACAAGCATTTTGGGAAAATGTTGTAGATGCAGTATTGATCTCAGGAGAAAATTAAATAACCTGCAACACACGTGTCAATATTATCTCTCTCAAATTAATAGTTTATTTTAAAAATAAATTACCTGATACTTTTAAAACTAAACACCTGATATATTTATTAGTATACTAAGTATTTATACTTTCCCCAGCAGTTTCATCGGCCAGCTGGCTGGTGATTTTATGGCAAGTGAATAATCTCTCCAAGCGTAATTCCAAAGTAAGAGATGAGAAACGTTGGCATTCTCACTTTGCAGAGAAAAAGTTGTTGTCCAGAAAAGGTGGTGGACTGTCTCCCCTACTTCTACCTCTCTGAACTGCAGGGAAAGTGAAAAGTTAGTTTCTAAGATCATAGGATCCAAGGATCTATAACAGTGCAAAAAGCACTCATGCCAACATCTCCTGCCATCCCTTGTCTATACTTTTTAAGCCGGATCTGCACTACAGATAACTACCCACATTCTCAACAAACAGAAAAGCTGTAAACACAACACAGATTTCATATAGAAAAGGAGGAAGATGCAACACATGTGAGACTCACAGAGCTTACGTAAACCAGAGAATACAGGCCACCAGAGCAGGTGTGGAACAAAGAAACAATAAACAGTAGTGCGAGAAATACAAGCAGTTCCAGGTCAGGACCAGGAAATTCTTAGAGAATTATACCCTCACATAGACTTTTTGTCCACTGCTTTTATACAGGAACAATTTGTGTTCCAATATGAGGAATCTCTTTCCTACAAGAAGAAACTAGATATACAATGAGTTTGGAAAGAGGAATTAACGAACAACACTATGGCTTCCAGAAATATTAGTAGTCAAACCAAGGACACATGGGCCATCTATAGCCTTCCTCTGTGTTGCACTTATTGGCTGCTTGCCGCAGCCCACTCCACAATATGTGTATTTCCATACCTGTCTTTTTTCTCATCTCTATCCCTGTCTGCCCTCGTCCTTCACCTTCTTTCTTTCAGTGTTCTTGTTGTTCTGATCTAACATAGACCTTTCCTGTCATTAAACTTCCTGCTTTAATGTTTCAACCCTTTTCCCCATCTGTATCTATCCTGCCAAAATGCACTATCAGATATGAAAGTCTTGGAAGAGTGTTCTGCTCAGTTAGGGGATAGTACCATCTTCTTCCCTCTTCCAGTTTCCCCTGTTGCTAGGGGGAGTTGTGAAAATAATCAATTCAGTAACACGGAAATGCATCCCAAAAATAACTTTTCGCCCATTTGGTGCATTTGTAAGTTCACTGTGAGCACTTTTGACGTTAACAAAATCATAACGGCTACAATAAGGTTTCTGTCTCTATAAAACCTTAGCCAAAATTCACTGAAATCAACGTAACAGTTCTTATGTACAGGTTGGCTTGGAACCTTACTGTTTTGAGGATCAGACCATTGACATTATTATCATCAGCCAATTTACATGAATGCTAATATATAATAGGAAATGTTTAATATATTTCTAAAGCATAAAAAATAGATAAATTAAGTTGCTTAAAAAAATATTCCCATTAAAAAATAATCTAACTTGCAGCAAAACACGAACAAGATGATAATGAAATATCCTTAGAGAACTGGCAAGCCCATTCGTAGTTCCGTTCTGCCACTAATTCTTCTGCTAGTACTAATGCCATGCCCAGAGAATAACACAATTAGCTGTCTTTGTACAGCTGTTTCCAATGTGTCATTCCAAATAATGATCCTGAGTAAAAGGACAGTCCATCTATCTACCTGTGCAACACACCCAGAATTAGCTTGCAGAATGGAAAGCAGCATTTTCAATCTTGTTGACTCAAATAATGGTCGTCTTTCCTTGGAAAGAAGTACAGAAAGGAAAGTTGTGTCATTAGAATATCATGGTCTCCTTAGGAATGACATTTTGTTAGGCATACACAAATAGCATCTGATCTTGTAGGAGTAAACTGAAATAATCCTACAATGGCAATTAAACTGAAATATCATTTTACTGATCTCAGAATATATTGCTTCTCAGCTGCTTAATAAAATTGAAATAATCAATAAAAGTAAATGCTGCACTCTTACAATGAATATACAGCAATGCTACCTGAGCCAATTTGTTCTTGAAGTGATTCAGAGATGACATTTGCGTGCCAAAGAAGCTTTCTGAATGGGGGGGGGGGGGGGGGGGGGGGGGGAAGTGCAGTTTAATTGTAATTTAGTTTGACATGGGTTTTTTTAATATTGGAAGTCCATGTTTTATGTATACTATAAAAACGCTTTTCACTTCATTCATTCATTTCTTTTGCAGAGTGCATCTAACCTGGATAAAAATACAACCAAAGCTGAGAGTGCATGGCTGTTCAGAATGTGGTATGGCTTTGACCATAAGTATCCTTTCTTCTTATAAACCATGGCTGAGAGTTGTGTTACAACTGGCACCATCAAAATGCTCAGGAATCTACTGTTTAAAACAAAAATGTACTTTATTTTAATGTGTTTAGTAAAGAGAAGAAATTTTGAAAGTTCAGAGAAACAGAAGGTCTAGAGAAGCTGGGCAGTGCAGTGACAGTACATTCCTGACTGAGAGTATGAGAAGAACAAGCCCTGCCCTACATTAGTGTATAGACAACAGGTTTATCTAAGTAAATCCTTATAAATTCCATAATAAAACTAAGTTCATTATTAATCAGCATGTAAATTCTGTATTTGGGAAACCAGAAGGTTGGAGGCTGAAGCAGCCCCGGAGGCTGAAGCAGCCCAGTGGCTGCAGCCTGATCACATGTTCAGAAAGCAGTAGCTACCAAAGAGAAAGTAAAAAAAGACAACACTGGTTTACCCACACCTCTTAGAGAGAAAAATGCACCCCATTCTGAACATGTAGTTGCCAGGAGATAAATGCTCCAAGGAGTCCTATTCCCTGGATTCCTGAGCTTCTATTCACATTCCTACTGAGGCATGTGTGTAGAGATCTTGAATATGGGTGGCTGATGCTTTATTCTAGAAAGTTTAGTTTTCCTCATCTTTTGCATTTCAAGAAAATTCTTGATTTTTTATATTGTTATATTATTTTAAATACTATTAAAAATAATATCTTCCCAAAATCAAGGTAGAACATGCACTCTTGGACACCCATACTGCAGTAGTGCCAACGGAAAGATGGCAAAAGCTAACATTCAAATTTATTGTCATTTTAAACTGACTCTGCAAAGGCTTTGCATAGCTATCAGTGATATCCCACAATAAGAGCATGCCCTAAGCCTTTCTCAGAGGTTTATGATGAATGTAAGAGAAGCCTATCTGCTAATTTCCATGCACACTGCTTCAGGAACTGAACAGGCAAAGCTCTACCAATAGTCTTCATTATTCAATAGCAGATCTATTAGTCCATTACCATTCACTACTGAGTAGAGATTAATGTTCAGGCTACAGGTGTTTTTCTGATACCAGCTGCGGCAAACTAGGATGAAGTATATCATCTGATAAAATATAACTCTTTGGGAATACAGCTTCCTTAGAGAGTTCAAGTGAAGTTATCCTTGAAAGATACATGCTCTTGTGAGACCTCACTTGGAGTATTGTGTCCAGTTCTGGTGTCCTCAACATAAAAAGGGTATGGAACTGTTGGAACAAGTCCAAAGGAGGGCCACGAGGATGATCAGGGGACTGGAGCACCTCCCGTATGAAGATAGGGTGAGAAAGTCGGGGCTGTTCAGCCAAGAGAAGAGAAGGCTGCATGGAGACCTCATAGCAGCCTTCCAGTATCTGAAGGGGGCCTATAGGGATGCTGGGGAGGGACTCTTCATCACGGACTGTAGTGAGAGGACAAGGGGTAATGGGTTCAAACTTAAACAGGAGAAGTTTAAATAGGGTATAAGGAAGAAATTCTTTACTGTAAGGGTGGTGAGGCACTGGAATGGGTTGCTCAGGGAAGTTGTGAATGCTCCACCGCTGGGGGTGTTCAAGGCCAGGTTGGACATAGCCTTGGGTGACATGGTTTAGTGAGAGGTGTCCCTGCCCATGGCAGGGGGGTTGGAACTAAATGATCTTAAGGTCCTTTCCAACCCTAACTATTCTATGATTCTATGATTTGATGGAAGAAAAATCTTTTTTGTTAAAAATGAATGTATTGCCCTAGTTCATCTACCAGAGCAATCTTAAAGGCCAAAAAGCACTTAGCATTAAAATGTTTTGCTAGAATAATTCTTCAAAAATACTTAGATATAGTAGGTGAATGCTGTATAAAGGGGCAAAATGTGTTTAAATGCTAATGCTGAGCACCAGCATAATTGGCTTTAACTAACACCCATTTCCACTTCTTTTTCAGAAGGAACAGCCTGTGGTTGTGTATCTCAAACCATAAGTCAGAAAGTCAATGAACAGGTGTACGAGGAGGGTAGAAATATCCTCCGAACAAAAAAAGAATAAAATAAGAAAAATAGAAAAAGCAAAAAATGTGAAGGTAAGAACAGGACAAAGGCATGCATTTAAAAAAAATTACATTACAGAGACACAGGTAGAGCTAGAAAACAAGGGACAGAGGCAGAAGAGAAAGAGAAATCAATATGAAAAAATCAGACAGCAGAACATGCAAAATGAAAGGACTGTAGAAGGCATCAGAAGCACCACTTCTCAGAGATTATCCATGAAAGAGATCTTTAATGATGTCTCATGCTCTATTCTAGAAAGTCTGCCCTTCCATGTCTTTTGCAGTTCAGATATTTTAAGTGATTTTTTTTAAAGTTCTTAAAAAAAACCCAGATTTATTCATGTGTCAATCTCTCTTCTTGTCCAGTCATAATCTTTCTTTATCATTTCAGAGATTATAACCCTGCCATTATCCTAAAATATATTTCTATTACAAATAATATTTCTCCATTTTACTAATCCTGAAAATATATGCCCATATACTTGCACAGAATAATGGTTCAACCCACTAATGCTGTGACTCACAGCTCTGAGCATTCATTTGGAATGACTTCTTCTGAAAGACTTTCTTTTCAGGGAGAGAGAAATTATCCACCCAAACTTTCGTTTGCCTTTCCCTGCCTAATGTTACAAAGCCCTGATGCAAAATTTAAAAGAAGCAATTACAATGTAGCACAGTATTTGTGCCCAGCACAGGATTGCATAGATGATTATTGAGTTTTTAAAGAAAAGATGCAGCAAAATAATAATCTGGTTATGTACTTCAAAAGCATACAAAACTGTGACGTTTCTATAGTTTGACATTTGCTCTTAAACATTAAGACAAACCTACCCACTCTTCTGGCAGTAATGGTCCTTATTCCTATTTATTTCACAAGGGGAAAGCACGAGGGAGGAAATAGTAAAAAAAAAAAGGTGTGCTGCTCTTTGCTGCCCTTATGAATGATTTTTCACTTTGTTCAGTGGTCTTAGGCAATGGCAACATGCCTCGCTGGGATAGACCTCCACAACCACCCCTGAAATTCTATTTGAGAATCAGACTTCATTTTTTTTCTGAAAGAAACAGTAGGAGCCTGATCCAGAGGCAGCTGGCTTCAATAAGGGCCATTTTCCTTAAGGAAGTATATTTGAATCAAGCATGAACACTTGACAAAAGCAAACCATTCTCTGAAATTTAGGCTAAGAAATGTTAATATTGAATAATAAAAATGAAGAATAGATCCTTTAAATGGTCAGAGGTACCCTCTTGGATTTTCATCTCAATTAATTTAAAGAAGAAAAAATACAAAATAAAATACTTGGTATGTGATAGTGGGGAAATTCCAGAAAATCTACTTCAGTTTCTTAGGTTTTACTTTTTACAATGCGTTACCATTCGAGGCTGTAGCTGTAGCGGAAAGGTGAGGGCATAAACAAAGGTATTTTAAGAATTTATTGGGGGGCAGAGTAGGATACCCAAGATCTATATTCCAGCACTACATACACAGCTTTGTACAGTTATTTGTGTCTTTCCGAGGCAGATGTAGCCATATTTAGCAAACAAATGAATAAGTAGGTGGAAATCTTGTCATACAAGGTCAAGAGTCTGTGTATATATAGGGCCACGAGGATGATCAGGGGACTGGAGTGCCTCCTGTATGAAAATAGGCTGAGAAAGTTGGGGCTGTTCAGCCTGGAGAAGAGAAGGCTGAGTGGAGACCTCATAGCAGCCTTCCAGTATCTGAAGGGGGCCTATAGGGATGCTGGGGAGGGACTCTTCATCACGGACTGTAGTGATAGGACAAGGGGTAATGGGTTCAAACTTAAACAGGAGAAGTTTAAATAGGGTATAAGGAAGAAATTCTTTACTGTAAGGGTGGTGAGGCACTGGAATGGGTTGCCCAAAGAGGTTGTTAATACTTCATCCCTGGCAGTGTCCAAGGCCAGGTTGGACAGAGCCTTGGGTGGCATGGTTTAGTGGGAGATGTAGCTGCCCATGGCACGGGGGCTGGAACTAGATGATCTCAAGGTCCTTTCCAACCTTAACTATTCTATGTTTCTGTATAAGGGCAGAGCTCAATTAAATGGTGAGTGAAGTTGTCCCATTCCACAGCAGCCCATGACAAAATTGTAACTTTTACTCCCAGAAGTTTGCTAGTAGAAATTTGCTCTTAACTCTTCTCAGTCCAAACCTCTTTATTCACTTCCTCCAGCAAATATCATTGTGTTTTGCCTGCCTCATCTCAAGACGTTGTGTACCTGACTAGAGTTAGAACTCCTTCTCTGCATAGGCCTGTATTTCCAGTTACAGTCTACAACTAAAAATTTAGGTAAAATATAATAGAAGTGTCTTGCAATCTTCACTAGTTTTTCCAGGTACTTCAGACTGAACTGTAATCAGTTATGGTTGAACACGATCTTACACAAGACTTTTTGTTTACCAAGGCTTCCTTTTCTCTCTGTATTCATATAATTCTCACTTCCTCATGTAAGGGATTTTCTGCTCTCACTGGCTGTTCTGCAGCATCAGTGAGATGACTACAGTGTTCTCCCAGCTTCTCATGCTGTATACCAAGAGGACAGGAAGGATTTGGGATTGCTGCACTAAAATACAGAAGTGCAAAATAACTGCAGAGGAAAAAAGAGAGTATAATGTTTCAAGATCTTTCCATCTATAAATGCTCACCATCGTCCATAAAGAGAAGCCTACAGTATGTTGCAGGATATGTACTTTAATGGTACACACAGAAACTTGTATTGAGAAAAAAAGTAGTTGCTGCATAACAGGAAAACATATGCCAGATTACAATAGAAGAAAGCAAGAAGGGAAGGAAGACGGACAAAGACTTCAAATGCGTGGTAAGTTTCTTTAAATATGTAGTAAGTGTTAAATTGCAAGATGTGGGTGTTGAGCCCACAAGCGGACAAGTCTATTCAATTTTTTTTCTGGCAGTGGGGCGAGGATGAGATTGCATGTGATATGGTTCTCCAAGACTGAAAAACACATGAGTGTGAGAGGGAGCAAGAGAGATATGATGATTGTTTTTAGCTGGATAGTATGGTTATTATAAGTATTCCAGTGACACACCTACTGCATCCTCAGTACTGCTCCAAGCTACCAAACAGCAATGTAGCTAACTTGCACAGAGCTTAGCTTTTTTGAGTAGCTCACATGCACACTACCATGCGTAGAGTAGAAGAAGTAAAGCATTCTCCTTCTTTACAGATTTCTTTCCAATCTGAGGAACTAACATTCGGTTACACTGAAAAGAAACAGGAGTCTGCTGCTTGCATTTACCCGAAATCAATCAGCCAAAAGGAACTGCATTATTTGTAGACTTCAAAAGTTTATCCTCCTTAACTTATCAGGACACCTATCATTTTATTTCTCCTGTGCTTTCTATGTGGATAAAACAAATATAATGGCTGCCTATGAAGTAAGATAGGGACTATTCTGTACCTGTGCAAAAATGGAAAAGCTACTAAAAGCAAAAGTGAGTTCCAGGGTGAACTGACAATCAAAGAAGAGTTCAGCGTTTTATGGTCTGCAGCTGAACTTTTCTTATGGGATGACCTGCCACTCTCAGAGATAGATATATTTGGAAAGAAAAGACAAGAGACTGTAAAAGCATGCATGTGCACACCATTTGCTTTTATCTGCTGGAGAATTAAAGTTTCTTAATTACTAATATTCCAATTTGGTATTCTTTGTCACTTCAGTGACAAAAGCAAAATAGCACAGAGTGTCCTAGCTTTGGACCAGAACCTCATTTTGCTACACAGTTTTTAAACACAGAAAAGAATCTTACTTCAGAGACACGCCAGTCTAATTATGAATCGAGGAAGCACCAGATAATGTGATGTAAGCAAATTCAGGTACCACACAGTACAACAAGGATATAGATTAGTATACAAGAGTAATAAAGAATTGGCTAGCAAGAAACTTGGACATCATAGCATTAATATGCCTATAGAGCACAAGAATCAGTTTTACAAGTGTTACAGGCAGATCACAGTAAAAGTTGAGAGGAAAGTATAATTCTTAGTAAAAGAATTATAGCAGCTGTAACATGAACATGACACAAGAGCAGCTGCCTGTATCAGAAGGTTTTCTCAAACACTGCAAACTTGAGCAGTACTGTGTCCCCAGGAGGTATTTTATCATTAGCAACAATTGCCTGAACTTGGTTCAAAATTCATTCCACTAACAGGTTTTCAAGTACATGATCTAGAAAAACTCATTGTTCTTTTTAAAGCGCAGATAATCAGTATATCTGATTTGGTGCTACTTCCTGACCCTTTCCAAGGACGCAAGACTGTTGAAACTCTGCAAATTAACCTAATAAACAAAAATGGCTAATGATTAACCAGAATAATAACTGACCTCAGTTTGTCCTCCATTCACAGAAACCTGGATAAATCATTCTTAAACAATTCCACACTGAAAATGCAAATTAAAAAAAAATTAAATTCTTATTTCTCTCAAGTCAATTCTTTGAAGATCTCATTCACAGCCAGGTATTTTTATATGAAAAAATTACTAAACATGAGTTAAATACTCATTTTAAATTAAAACTCTGTCTCTTTTACAAATATTTGACGTATCCTTTTCACTCTTCCATGGCACTGAGACATATGTAAAGATTATTTGTGATAGTTTCTAGATAATTTAATTACAAAATACAAGTCTTTAAATCCACCCTCTCCCCACCAGGATCTTGAAGGAAGAAGAGAGATGCAGGAATTTTAATTCCACAAAATATAATCAAAAGGAGATAAAGTTTGAAGTTTTTACTATTCATATTTTTCATCCTGACACCAATATTCCATACATGGCAGAAAAGCCTATTTACATGTTTAAAATAAAATTTAGGAAGAAAAAAAAGGGGGGGGAGTATAAATGAAGCTAAGGAGAAAGGTAACTGACAAGGGAAGACAACAGAAAGATTAGATCCTTTTTCACAGCCTAATTTTATCCGATAGTTATATAAAATACAAGAACTAAGTAATTCTGGAAAAGGACTCTTTTTTTTTTTTTTTTTTTTTGCAAAAGGTTTCACTTGGAAGCAAAGCCATTACATCAAATATCTTGATTTCTTTAAAACCTTCATGGTAGCACGCAGTGCTTTTCCCTTTAAAGGAAGAAATAAAGAGACACATGGGGGGAAACTTTACGGGATTTTTTAAAAAAACAATGTTTAAAATAATGGTTAAACAGTACAGGCATGGGACTAGTGGAGGAGAGCTTGTCATTATTGTTGCAATCTGAGAAAAGGGAAGTGCTTTAATGTGAAAAGAGATTCATCATAAAGTCCACAAACCCACAAATGTTTTGTAAGCTGTTACTGAACCCTTGTTGTCAACCATCAGAGACATGCTGAGCCAGGTTCTGTTTTCTGCTCTTTTCATTGAATCGTCATCGATTTTTGTAAGACTTCTGCATGGTATCAGAGGCATTACCTGGCCTACAGCTTATTCTACACAACTTGCTGTAGAATCAACAGCTTTCTTATTTAACATCCTATCTCATTTGTCATAGCATACCTTTTATTTGTGCTGTTTAAGGGGTTCTTTCAATTTCTGATAACAATTGGATATAAAGACTTTCACAGACCACAGTGGCCCCAGTATAAATGCATTGGGCTTTATGTGACTGTTACCTTTTTTAATGTAAAAGTATACTAAAATGCTGAAGTCAGTCCCCTGACATGAGTAACCTTTGCACTACACCCAAGAGCTGAAATACCTGAGCCATTCCTCCCAGATTTATCAAGAGCCATTTCTGAAGCTGCTCAGCAGCCCAATAGATGCTTACAAGTCCCATCAAGGGAACACAGCACTTCATAAAACCAAGGCCTCAGTCAGGCAATCCAGCTTACAGAACTGGTTTGAGTTTCATTTTCCTGAATGTTATTTTTAAGTTGTATGAAGCCACTATAGCATGTTGAAGCTAGACTGCTATAAGATGTAGTAAAGATATTAAAGATGTACACTTTAGCATAAGAGAAATTCAGCACATACTTTACTGGTGCAGAAGTACAGAGGATTCCTCTTATAGACATATTTCAGAGGAGCTAAATTAATAGCTACTGACCAACAACAAAATGTCCTGGCATGGACAAAAGTCACAACTAGAAAAAAAGCTACATTTAAAAAAAAAAAAACCTTCCAGTTCTGCAGCTTACGTCTATCTGCGTAGCTGTCTTAGAGTACCTGCCAAATCAAAATACAGAACTTGAATCAGTTGATCTAAATCCTAGTGAAGTAAATGGACTCAGTTTATTGACCTCAACAAATTATAGATGAAGGCATTGTAGCATCTGATTTTACTGGTACATATTAATTACTATTCAGCATGACAATATTTTATTTTATTTTTTCCTCTCCTTCTCACTTTATTATTACAGCATACTGTAGTCTGACTGTACAAAGCAGCAGAAGCCTAGGCTTGTACTAGTCCACTCAACCATGAAATTATGGTTTGTTGGCTGGCAATACTTAACAGCACCCAGGAGACCTAAGTGTGATATAAGAGTACCGGAAACTTATAACACAGATTTAGTCAAGCATAACTTAAAACTTTCTTTCAAGTGGCTTATTATTTCACTTGCAGCCCTGTATGTATAAAAAAAACTACTTTGCATTGCATCTGAAGTGGTTTTACATATTTTTCTGCATTGTATATCTTTCACTGTTGCAGTTTCAGTCACTTAGCATATATTGGAATTCTTGGATGTGCGTGCAGCACAGACTGTATATGTAATACCATCTATAAATAGCACTTCTTTTACAGCAGCAATTGTCACAGCAAGATATTGCTAATTATAACATCACCTCAACAAGAAATTGGTAATACTTCCTAGTAAGGGTCTGTTATTAATGTTATATTACAGTGGTATTCCTGTAAAAGCTGTGAGACTAAAGGAATGCTGTATGATTAAGGTTACCACCAGGACTGCTAAAGGGCACGTTAATGATTTTCCATTAGAAAGTATTCTTGAATTGAACTTCTATGGAAAGCTAGTGTCTAGATGCAAAACCCTTAAAGTCACTGACATGTTCCCATGCTTTCAGTGGGTGTACATGAGACTCTCAATACAGGTCTTATGTAGAAGCTTAGCCTGTATAGTGGCATTCTTTCAATTTTAGGATGGTTGCTCTAGAAAAAGCACTGTTGGTGTCCTTAGTTTGCACTGGCTATGACAGCTCTGAGTTAAACTACTCTAATGCACCCTCACAGCATCACCAATAAGGCTGAGGCAAATATCCAAATGTGTGAAGGGGAAAAAAATTATTTGCCTCTAATTTTAAGAACACTCTAGCAATCAGTGATTCAAAATAACGCAATTCTTCGCAGCAGAGAAACTCAAGAGTCATTTTCTATTTTCTGATATTGAAGTAGGTGCCTGATTCACTAGAACACATGCATCATCACGTATTCAAATATATTGTGGATCAACCAATCTTAGTACCAGTTCTTAATTCAGCACTTCTTCTCAAGGGGATGCTAAGGAGAGGTGGAGATGATAAATCACAAAAATGAAAATACTGATTTAAGGCTGACAAGTTAATATGAGGTACTGCAGCACATCATCACATCTTATGAGCTCACTTGAACTACTGTCAGAGGATGCAAAAGTCCCAAACAGGAGAGACAAAGGCTACCTTTCATCTCACACTATAGTACAAGCTTGAAGTACAATGGAAGTCAGATTATATTGCCCACAGGAACACAGTCTCTCCATTTAAATGCCTAAAAATTAAAAAAAAAAAATCAGCTGTGGCCTCTTTTTTTTTTTTTTTAATATAGACCTAGAACTCAGGAACCTCTCGACTTCTGTAGCTTTGAGTCATCCTAGCAGAGTTTTATTCTGTAAAGCCAGAACCACATCTTCCAGCTGAATGTCTGTGGGCTTCTCAGTGAAGTTTGACAGAACTTACCACCCTGACCTTCTTTGTACAGTGTGACATAGTTATTCATAGTAAATACAGCATTCAGATTCATACAGTCTTCTCCTACTGGCTCAGAAGCTAAAGAAATTTTGGTGACATTATTTTTAGAACTTTAGTATACATCAAGTTGTCATAAACAGTCCAGTTTGATGTACAGATAAAGAGCTGCAGATCCAATTACAGGACCAGTTCAACTGCTCTGACAGCAGCATAAAAACTGTTACTTTCCATTTTTAGCAACAGAAGGGTTTATGAAAATGTTATGACTTAGAGGGTTTGGTCTGCGGCAGATTGGGACCTCACAATTATTATGAACATTGTAATTTTTACTTTTAGAAAAATAAGCTATTCTTAAATGTGAACAGTAGAGGAATAGGTGGCAGCACAGAACATTTTCAGATGTTTCCTCTGTGGCTTAGTCATAATTGGTCATATAGGTGTGCAGATGGACAGAAATAAAGATAGATTTTAAAATAACAACATTGACAATGTATATATTAGTTTACCTGAATGATCATGAAAATAATACCAAAATTCAGTGGATTCAATGTGCTGGAGCTACCTTTTCAAAAAGCAAGAAATACCATCACAGACGGTTTGAAAATGCATACCTAATTACATGAAGAAATGGAACAAGTATTGTGGACTGGTGATTACGGTCTTTTTAAATAAAGAAAAAAAAAACCAAAAAACAAAACCAAAAACCCACCCAAACTTTTGCTGTTATGCCCGATGAAAAGAGGTTTGATCTGTTAAACAATTATTTAAAATTTATTGCAAAGAATGTATTATTTACGCAGACAATTTTTACAATGGGGTTTTCTTTTTGTTTTTTTTTTTTTTTTTCTTCCTTGTGGTTATGTATTGAGAACACAGTTGTGCTATGAATGAGAAAATCTCACTCCAATTCCATAAAGTTCCTAGCCAGTGCTGATGGACTTTGAGTGTTTTGCTGTCTGTTCATTAGAAATTTATAGGGAGTGGGTTTTTTAATCTGCTAAAAGCAACCTGGTGATTTTCTGAACTGATTCTTTACCACATTATGGTACTTTAAATATTTAATTTTCTATGCAGAAGTAGGGAAAACCGGTTGAAAAAGTGAACTGTTGCCCTACACTTTTTGAAATATGGAATTTGTTAAAATAACCAATTGACATTGACCATAATCTTGACATTTTAAACATGAAGTTTTTGTTTCTTATAGCCTCATTAGCCAAAATTCTGCTTAGTACTACCTAGTGTAAAGAATAGAAAGCTCCAGCTTTGCAACTTTTGTAAGTAGTTCAAGAAGTTCCTTGCTTGTTTCATTTTGCGTTTAGCACACTGCTGAGGAGCTGTGATCTAAACTCAGAGATGATTGTGATTGTTACACTAGTGTAATATCATTAACTTCAGCGTAATCCATTAGTCTTAGCTTACACCAGTACAAAGAGAAGCTGTCAGTGTATACAGCCTTCAAGCTTTTCACTAAGTAGGCCTTTGGCATCAGAATCTTAAGAGTCTCAGTTATACCAGGTAAAATAAAGCATCCTTATTCTTGTCCACTGTTTCCCAAAATTAGTGGGAAAGAAATTCCCTCCATTCATCACAGATTTAAATTGGATTCCTTGAGAAGAAAGTACGAGGAAAGTGGATTTTTACTCAGCTATTGCGTTATCCTACATAGCGCTTTGGTCATGAAACTGCTTACGCTTTCTCATTTTCCAGCGATCAGCCCTTAGGTGGAAAAGGGAGAGCATAGCCTTAGGGTATAGGAACCAGATTTAGACTTTAACTATTTACAGAACATCTAAAGCCAGTTTGAGGATTTTTGAAGAGTAATAATAACCCCCCAAATATTTTCAATGATAAAGATAAGAAGTGATAGACACTTCTTTACTGGGGAAGTACAGAAATTGGCTTTGCTCATGAAAAGCCCAGTATGATTTGTTCAAAAGTTGAGTCCTCATCAAAGATACAAAACAGTGCATGTCAGAAATAGTTAAGACTTTGAAATTCTTTGTGGATTATTCACTGAAATTTGCATTGCTACACAGCACAAACTATTTTTGGATCCTGCATAAATAGAATATCTAACATAGAATTACATTATAATGAAATGTGCAATAATGCAACTCCCATAAAGTGCTTTTCATGGACTGCAGGCACCCAAAATTTTCAAATGCGTAAGATATGACTACACTTGCTGCACAAATGACTGCATATCAGGTTCATACACATTTAATTAAAACTTGGATATAAAACATACTTATATATTGTCCCCTTAGACATCCTTAAACTGCTATTGATATTTTGTATCATGTTGAGTATCAGTGGGAACTGAAGTGAATAAAGATGTGATTGGTCTTTAGGGCTTGGTCCTTCTAGCTAAGCTAGAAACTTATGCTTTCTGCCATGCAGAAAATGCTATTTGTCAATGATCCATGAAAATGCAGATAAAGCAGCTCTGGAGCTGATTGTTCCACAGGTTGCTACATGAATTTAAAGAGATAATATAAAGACACATTTTTTATGTTTAATTATCTGTGATACTCAATTCACTAATAACTTAAATCTTAAGATATAAGGAAAGAATAAAAATAATAAAATACATATGCATGCATAGATATGTAGTCCCTATTGAACATATTTTTCAGCTGTTGTTTCCCCCACTTTCATTCTCACTTACACAACAGTGCAGCCTCAGCAGCAGGATTCAGTAGAGAAAACATGGCCTCACACAGGCTGGTCTGTATCTTGCCTGCTAGGATACTTTTTTAGGAAACAGAAATAGTTGATTCAAACCCTTTTGGGCTAAGAGGAACCAAAAATCCTGATCTTTGCATTCCCAGATCAGTGCTTTAACACCTAGGCTATTATGTAAAAATTGGCCAGTAACTCACCTGGCAGCTGAGATTTTTTGGTTGAGTTCACTGCTGTCTTAACAAATTAGGGATGCTACGAGGACACCGAACTTACCATGTCACTCTAGGAAATAAGGCAGAAATGAAATATCTCCACAACCCTCTCCAAATTACAGTGATACTAAGACGTCTACCTCTGATGCCTCTCTTCCCACCCCAGGTTGCTTCTTAGCACGCAATGACATATGGTGGCAGGGGGTTGGAACTAGATGATCTTAAGGTCCTTTCCAACCCTAACTATTCTATAATTCTATGATTCTATGGTCAGGAACCTAAAGGGATTTTTGGCTAATAATGCAGATGACTTCTGGTTAGTCAAAGTCAGAGTAAAATACCAACTCCACAAAGATTTCCTAATGTAGATCTGATCAATATAAACATCTGGATCAAACCTTGCCACACTCAGTCCAGATGCTTAGAAGTTCTTCCAAGAGTGCACAGTACCCCATCATCACACAGTGGGATTTACAGTACTATCTTACTAATGAATTGTTCAGCTCAAACCTGATGTAAGGCATAAAGAAAGTTTGAGGTGTGATTTCATGCACATAGTGGCAAGTCCAATCAGTGCAAATGAGCAAAAAAGGCTACTCATTTGCTAGCAAACAGGCATATGCTTGCTTTGCAGCCACAAGCAAGGTAATTGAAATCTGAAAACTGCACTGCACTTGAGCAGTGCCAAGCCAGAGCCACTATCTCCTGAGTGCACATGGCAGGAAAAGACAAAGTAGGTATGTGACAAAATACAATTAGGAAGCTGTAGCAAACATCCATGGATTAAATCAGGTTGGAAGCTCAAGGCAAGTAAGTCAGAAACACTTTCTCAGAAGCTCCTTGTAAGATACATGTGAGACTCATTCCCATAACCTTCCCTGAAAGGTGTGCAGTTCCCTAGGCTGGGGAGGGGAGTTCCTGCAGCAGAAGCCTCAGCAGTACCTTGCCCCCAAAACCTCCCTCCCCCACAGCTGAGAAGATAGGCTATGAGGTTGTCACTACACCTCATATGAGGTTGTGGCCTATGGCCATGCCACCCTGAAAACACTCCATCTCGTCTGATCTCGGAAGCTAAGCAGGGTCAGGCTCAGCTAGTACCTGGTATGATGATGGCTGAAGTACAAATATGGGAAGGCGTGGCAGACTGACTATATCACACTCCCACCAACCCACCAAGGCAAGCGCCATGTGCTTACCATGGTGGAAGCAGCTACACCAATCCCAGTGACAAATACAGCAGCTACTCAAACCCTGACAGCAACAGACAACGCAGCTACTCCAACTCCAAGCACAGCAACTACACCAACCCCAGCGACACACAGAGTTAGATGCGGTTACACACAGATATTTCCACTCAAACCTTCAGAGGTGAATAAAAAGAAAATTCAGGTTCTGTAGGGAAATTCATCAGCTGCAAAGCAAATAGCTATGACTCAGTTTATCACAAACAATAACAGAACAGGAATTAACATTAACAAGCTAATGCTTCATCTGACTGTGAGGGGGCTTTTTAATCTTGTTTCTAATTAATTTTGACAGATTGAATTAAATTGTTTATTTGCTTTGCATCTGATGTGCATGCGGTCCTCCATGACTTCCTTTCACAAGCTTATATGCTGTCAGCACCAGCCCCTGTGAGCCCTTTTTCTTTTGAACATTGGAGAAGACTATTAAGTCCTTATTTCCATCTGTTAAATATTTTTGCTCTATCAAAAGGCGTTTGTTTTTCAGCAAGGTTATCCTGCTTTTTATTTTGTTTTGCTTTTAATTTTTCAGATGTAGAAGTTTTACTTCAACTCATAAAATAATGCATAAGCTCCCATTTCGACTGTGGAGCACCCTCACTATATTCCTCTTTAAAAGCCTTCCTGTGTTAATTCCAGCTGAAGTACCAGAGGAATAGGTCTCCTACAGTGCTCTGCGCTTTCTGTCAAAACACATGCAAGAAACCTTTTTGAGACATTTCAGCTGGAATTAACAAGAGAAGACTGATTTCCTAAGGTATCTGTTCCTTCTCTTGACAGAGTCAAGGAGACAGGCTGCTTCAGGAGAGAAATTATTTTGCATTCTTTTCTCCTTCTGCTGTATGAACAATTATCATTAATTTGGATTCTAGTTGCCTACAGAGGTGGGCGTAAGCTTCTCAGCAATAAGCATTTGTTAGAGCTACTGAGTGTCACTAACTCGCTATCAAACAATGCTCAAGACCAATTCTAAAGGGCTATGATCTATCACACAGAGGCAGGAGATTATTGGATTCTTCTATTTCTGTACTCTATGTCTTAATACCTGCAGTTTTGATGACTGCTGCTAGAGTGCATACATTTTAGGAAAATGGAAGCAAAAGAGGAGAGAAAAGTCTTCTAGAAAAAATTTCACAGTAAATGAGAAGGAGCTTGGAATGTCAGGGGGCACACTGATTCTGCACAGAATTTCAGCTACTCCCCTTGGTCCCTGTGCATTAATTACACCTGTAAAAGTTGTGTTATCTGAGCATATGCTTCTGCATACCCACAGATTCATCATTTTTACTGGAATAAACTATTTTTTCAGTTAAAACATCAATGTAGCATTTTCAGACTTTAAAGATGCCTCATGACTGGCAGATTTTACCATAAGTACCCACATAGTACAATCTGCATTTTTAGACTTCTTACATGGCTGCTAAATGATGGGAAATAGATATATGCAAGAATCAAGCACAACCCTGTTCATAATTATTAGTTAAGCCATATTCAATATAATAAAGCTCCAAATTGAGACATTTAAAACCTCTCTATTTACTGTGGCAAGGCTATTTCCATAATTACACACAAAGTCTACCACCACTGTAATCAGCCCTGTTCTTCCCCACAAGGACCAATTGCTGTGTTTTGATCTGATCTATAAGGGGGGAAATACAAGATCGCATAGTTAAATGTAGCTCTCTACCTTGAGCCTGAAAATTGCAAGCCAGCAAACTTGTGATTCAGAAAAGCCTGCTGTGGTATTTTCTCCAGTACCTGGAGAAATCTCCATGGCAGAGAATAAAATGCCTTTCTCTGCAATGTTTTTTTTGATATGGCCAGAAAAGGAGAAGTGCTGCCCACTGCTTCATTAACAAAATTGCCTCTTGGTAGTCTGTGAAACTTCAAAGTAGCCTTGCTTTTTTTTTTTTCCCCAACAAAAGCACCAAGCTGTTCTCCATTTGCAAATCAGCACTTCATTGCTGCAAAACATTTAATAGCTTAGATTTTGTTTAGAAACTTTTAAAAGATGTTATTCTTCTCAGTTCAAGTGAAAGTCTCTCAAGGTTTCCTCTTTCTCCATTTAGATGTACTGCCAGCACAGCCACTGCTTAGGAAATTGTAGCCTATATTACCAACAGGCTGTGACTAGCAGTCACTGGAGAAAGCAAATTGATAGTCTTGTGTGAATGGAAGACTATTTTCTGGTTTTCATAAGCATTTGATAATGTCCTGTTCATGAAACATAACTTGCTCTTTGTTCCTGACAGATGAGAGCATGTTCTGTGTCTCACTAGATCTGCCTAATGACTGTGACAACTCTTGCCTCTTTGCTTGTAGCAGTGTGATGCCTGTTGTGAAAGCTGAGTACATTCCCTAACAATTGGCCCATACTAAGCCGTGTTGCTCCTGCAGAACCCAACCTACCTAATGTAACAGCTAGCAGAAGCTGCAGTTGCACCTCTGACAGAAGTACCAAGTATATCATTGCGTCTAGAGGGTAAGAAAAAGCTTTGGCATTTCATTAGGAAAACAATGTCCTGGCTCACAAAGCTGACAGCTTTTCAGGTATTGAGGTAAGATAAGTCTCTAGTCTGGGGAGATGAGAATGGGCAGAAGACTACATGGTTTTCATAAGATGCATACATAGTAAGGTCTTTCACTGCTGGGGGCACATGGGAACATTTGGGGAAATACCCAGGAAGAAAGGGAAGGGACAGAGGTACAGCTCTACCGCTTACCCACTCCCTTTTCCACCCTTTCTCAGGACAGCATGCGCAGCTAGTGAAATGCCAGCAGCATTTGTGACTCTGTCTCCAGATGCAGCACCACCCCACTCCCGAGTGCAGGGCTTTAGTAAAACCCACCTACTTAAGCTGTCCAGAAACAACTGAGCACTTAGAGTGCTCACACCAAATCACTGCCATGATAATTGGGGTCCATTCTCCAGCATCGCTACGTGAGCTTGGAGTGGGTGAAGCAGTTTTTCCTTTTTACCAGAATTAAGAATATGGATACCTAGATTTTTTCCTTCAAAATTTTTTTTATTTACTCCAGTGTTCCCCTAAAAGCAGCTTTTCCTTTTCTGTGCTTCAAACTGGGTAAAAGTACAATTCTTTCTGACTGAGGCAAATTTTAAAAGGCTGAAATGTTTCCCAAATACCTTATTGGTCATGACCAGTTCCCACACCACTGATTCTGTGCCATGTGGCAGTGGTAGACACCATCTACTCCTGAGAATGAATCCCTTAGTGTAATGACTGGCAGTTTCAGTAATTAGCAACCCTTCCATGAGATGCACATGTCAAAACAGCATGCAAGTTTGTTTTCATGCCGCTGCTACGTATCTTAATTTTGTTAATACTGCTCGGACATAAAAAACAATGTTATTGCACAGCTTCTGTGACTTTTTTTTTTTAACTCCCCTTAAAAAATTCTCTAGTTTTAGGAAGTAGATTTCACAAAATACGCAAAATCTTCAAGAATACCTGAATTAGAAATCCCCTGAAGTTTTAAGAAGAGTATTAGGAAGCCCCTCCTTTACCATCTACTTTAGCATATGACAGAAATTTGCAAGTTAAAAGATCTTAGTCTTCTGTTCCCGGGTTCACAACAGTTTCACTGTGTAACTTCACAGAAGTTGCATAGGTCATGATCAGCACCGCTGAAGTCAAGGGCAGCTTTTCCACCCAATTTAATACATGCAGATTTGGGCTTTCTGGGGGCCCCAATTTCCAAACCAAAGATCTGTAATGCATGTATCAGTGGTGCATCAGCACAGGCCTCAAAGCACCTTACGATGTTTATGCTTTCAAAATAGCCTATGATAAAAGTATTACTGTTCTCTTTTTGCAGCTGAATAAACCACAACACACAGTAGTTAAGGGACCAGTTGTTGACCCAGATGTCACTTTCTACAGATGCAGTAACAATAAGTTGTGCCTTTGCATTCAGAGATTATTTACACTTCTTATGATTTTATTTTCACAAGATGGGGATGCAAAAGTACTTGCCAAGAGATGGAAAAAATTATTGTGCTATAGTAGACAGGTGAAAAAAAACTAGAGTGTTTAAAAAAGGTGAAAAAGAAAACAATAACTTGATAGAACCCTATTTTGCTATTGTTCCAGCACTTCGAACTTTCTCATCAAATCCAGCATCATGAGAGAAACAAGCCACAAAACTCACTAGTGAGCATTTCTTATACTATCAGCATACACTCTGCAAGCAGGGTCACTGTTCTTGTTACAAAAAAATAGGTTGGTATTTAGAAGAAATAACAGAACAAGAAGCATGTTTGACAATTCTGCTCTTGTGCAGATGTTATGCAACTGAAGAGAAGCAAATAAAAAATACCATATCTTTCATAAAGATGAGAGTGATGAAAATGCCACAGTTACACAAATGTAACTGTCACTGCATAAATGCAGAACTGAATGATTCTCTGTATACAAATAGACATGCTTCTCTGTCAAAAGAAGGGTTTTGTTTTTTTTTTTTTTTCTTGGTCCAGAATAAAAAATAGAGGGGGGAAAAAAATGAAAGCAATTAATATAATGAAGCAGGTGGAAAAAAATCTTAGCACCACAATAAGTGGAAACATTTCCACTGACATCAGCGAAGTCAGGATTCCATTGTAACTCAGTGCTGGATTGAAAGCTTTTCTCTTTGAATACTGACTAATGTTGACAGTGAAGTGTATTTTAAGTGACAACAAAGGCAGTTTTCTAGCAGAAGGGATTCTAAATAAAGGTCGAGCAAAACTGTACATAAGCTTGAGGTCAGGTTTAATATGGCCTTTTAGGCATAAAAATAAGGAATAGTTGCTTATTTGCAGCTAAAAAGCTACAAACTTTGAAAGAAGTCTTCCTTAACCTATTTATATGTGGAAGCCTGATGGTTTCAGAGGACTTCCTACTGGGGAGAAGTCTAATAGCATCTTTCCTTTCTAAAATGCACACACTCAACAACATTAAAAGATCTACATTTTTATTTTCCTGTCCACCACAAGTACAAAATACATTTTTATGACGTAAAAGCAGCATCTTACAGTAACTAAAAATATACAGACTCTCCAAAAATTGACTACTTCATTTACTGTTTGAGAATTCATGTTAGGCCTCTTTTTCATTTCCATGGATTATTACTACATTTTTCTTCTCAGTCTTCTTTCCCTGTAAGGGAGAAAAATTGATGTATGTGTTTTCTGAGGGGAATGATTCACTAATTTCTGCAGCTGGAGCGCCAACCTTCAGTATTCTTGGAAAACCTAAATGAGCACATATGGTTATTTGAGAAGTACTGTGCATTTCTTCATCTCTTCTCAGGTAAAATTATTTACCTCTGCAGTAATCTAATTTGGGGAAATAGCTCTAAAGTACCACAGGTGGTAAAAATGGGACTAAGAATTCCCCTTCTTACATTGTTCAGGTGACTAAAAATATTAACTATGCTTTGTCTTTACAAGCTGACAAGTTTTTAAACAGACTGAAGCTTATGCAGAACACCACTCAGACTCTGATTTATTTCACGTATCAGGCTGCCACATAGAGGCTTCATAGATTACCTGAATAGATCCAAGCCCTGGTTCTTAAATAGCATCCCAACACTTGGAAGAAATTCTAAAGAATATGGCACAGCCCTATATTTTGCTCTTTTTTAATCCCCATTTTATGAAATTTTCTCTATTTTGCCTGCTTTGTATCTTGTCTCAAAAAAAATCTCTGTGTTTACCAGTAGGGTGATATACCTATGATGTGTGACCTTCAGCTATCTTTATTGTAGGCTAGATTTAGTTATCTTATCTTGAAGTTTCTGGTGTGGCTCTGAATTCCATCAAAGATCATGATGAGAATCTCAAAGTGATGTCTTCCTCATCTGCCCCTTTGTCATATTTCTGGGAAGCAGATAGTACTGCCAATCTAAAACAAACTGCCATCAGCAATGTTGATGGAGTAAAATTTACCAGATTAAGAAAACTTTCTTGAAGAGAAGCTTGTTTTACTTTTAAGTTAAAGGACACTGTGACCTTACACCATACTACAATGGCACGTCAGCAGCTGCAGTAATATCTGTTGTATACAGAGGAATAAGCTTCTGTTATTTTGAAAGTTGTGAAAGACATGCATCTCATGAACTTCAGAACAGGATGGGTAAGAGGTATCATTCCATATGAAGTATCAAAAGGTCATTTTCTATTCTTTTTTTGGTTGACGAGAAACCAAACATGAGCCATCAGTGCGTGCTTGCAGCCCAGAAAGCCAACCATATCCTGGCCTGCATCAAAAAGAGCGTGACCAGTAGGTCAAGTGAAGTGATCCTGCCCCTCTACTCTGCTCTTGTGAGACCTCCCTTGGAGTACTGTGTGCAGTTCTGATGTCCTCAACATAAAAAAGACATGGAACTGTTGGAACAAGTCCAGAGGAGGGCCACAGGGATGATCAGGGGACTGGAGCACCTGTCGTATGAAGATAGGCTGAGAAAGTTGGGGCTGTTCAGCCTGGAGAAGAGAAGGCTGCTTGGAGATGTCATAGCAGCCTTCCACTATCTGAAGGAGGCCTGTAAGGAAGCCTGAGAGGGACTCTAGCAATAGGACAAGGGGTAATGGGTTCAAACTAAAACAGGGGCTCAGGTAATATATAAGCAAGAAGGAAGAACAGGAACTCTATTTTTTTTAATGAAGATGCAGATAAACTACTTGCTGTGGTTTAAGCTTGGCTTAACTTTGGCTGCCAACTAAGTAGATACAGCTGCTTGCCCACCCCCTCCTCTGGGTGAGATGGAGAGGAGAATAGGAAAAAGTAAAACCCATGGGTTGAGATAAGAACAGCATAGTAACTGGAAAAAAAAAAGTAGCAGTAATGAACAACTAAAACATCTGTGGTTTTAATATTCTCAGACTAAAGCCAAAACACAGCACTGTACCAACTACTAAGAAGAAAGTTAACTCTATTGGCACTAACTTAATATCTCTACTGAATAGGAGTATTTAAGTGCTCCTCACAGAACAGCCAGAATGTGTCTCAAACACCATTGAATTACATGATAAATGCATAATACAAAGAAAAATTTTATCCTGAGTAAGGCACAAACTGTTCAGTCGCTAGTATTCAACATACTGCGTGATAACAAATCCAAGCTAGAATGAAAAACAAGATAGGTGTCCAGGCTTCACTTATCCTGTAGTAACTATCAAACATCACTAAGGAATTTTTTCCTCAATGGAGGATGAACATGTTTCAGGTCACAGTGGAAGAGTATGTTTAGATTTCAGAGTAGAAACTTGAATGTTGCCTGTTGTTCTTCGGCAAGATATCAAACAGTGCCATTAACTATTGCTTTTTTAAAAGCTAGAGTAAATTATAACTGATCTACAAAAAACCAACCTATATTCAATACTACACAAGAAATTTGCCTTGTAATCCATGATTACACTGATGGGGGGGGGGGGGGGAAGATGAGTTATTACTTGTATATTAAAAAGTGAGTCACTTGGGAAGAGAAAGATACCTGAAACAGATGCTATGGAAAGGCAAAAGACAAGCAGGGAGGGCATTCAGTTGAGATTACAGGATGTTTGCTTTATCTATGAGTGACTGAAATGGTGACCTGACCATACACATAAATTGCCCTAGCTCAATTCAGCAGTGAAATGAGTAATATTACATGAATCTCAGTCTAACAAAGAGACAAAGGAAGGAAATTACAATTGTATAGACCTCCCCCCTTCTCTGTGTGGTCACACTGAAAGTCTCCCACACTACCAGCTGTCTCTTTTCCTGCTTTTCTCAGTGGCTTTATCTACTTAGGATGGTCATCTTTCCATAGCTGTGGCCAGTGGGGAGCAAGGTCCCAAGCAAAGGAGGCCTTTTTTAGTGTCCAGTTTCAAACACACAAAGGATGCATCTACCCGGATACTAAAATAGAAACAGTTATAATGTTGGAAGAGGGCCCACTTTATTAGAAAATACTACTCCACACACACCTGGCTTTTTCAGTACAGGAAATCCTTAGCGTGAGTAGACAATAAACTTCTGGATAAGCATCTAAGCCTGCAGACAGCAGTGCATATCTCAGCACTGGACTGTGCTGCATTTGAAAGCAGAGAGGACCAATCCAAAGTTAAAGAATAGGTGACATTTTTCGCTGTAAACATTCTTCTTGGCTAAATAGTGTAAATGAAATTCCATAAATTATTCTGCCACTTTGCAGGCACATGTCCTAAACAGACTTTGTAACAATTATTTTTACATTTCATAGATTCATGGAATGGTTTGGGTTGGAAAGGACCTTAAGATCATCTACTTCCAACACCCCTGCTACATGCAGGGACGTCTCACACTAGATCATGTTGCCCAAGGCTCTGTCCAACCTGCCTTTGAACACTGCCAGGGCCCTAATCTTTTTCATATAGCTATAGCATTAATTAGAGCATAAGCCCAAAGAAACAAAACCACTAAATTCAAGAACAAACTTTTAGTATACTCAGCTAAAGGTCCAGGCATGAGAAGCAGCATTTCAGAGTCCTATAGCTCCCCAAAAAGTGTCCAAAACAACTTAGAAGCTTCCAAACTTTTGTATATGCTGATCAACCTAAATGGCAGATATTGTATTCTTCATTTGTGAGCTATCCCCAGAAGCAGCTACATTTTGTGGTGGCTAAATTTCTGCACCAAATGTCTGTATTTCCACCATTGGACAAAGCATGCAACTTAACTGCTGCTGTCATCCTAGAGTGCAACTCACAAAAGTGGCGTCCCCTGCCTACATTGCCATCCTGCTCCTATTCTTTAGGTGTCCTCAGAAGAGGACAACACCATTTGTGTGCAGCTTTTCCCCATCCCAGCAGAGCTTACTGGCTATGTAGATATAAAGAACCACATGTCTGCATCAGAGACTGTATCTCATTTTCTTAAAAAATTCCAGAAATCCCTTCAGGTGCAGATGTCCATTTCTCCCATTACAACCACATTAACTTTTCCGAGTAATAATGTACTCCATGAGACAGAGAGAAGAATGGACTCTAAAGCCTGTCTGTGCCTTATGTGGGGAAAACTAAGGCTCAAGGCCATGTCCAAATGTAATATTACTATGCTGCTATTAATGATGGGACACACCAGAAGATCAACCACAGTATGCCACATAGTCCTGGCTGTGGTTCAGTTTGCAACTCTGGATCATTCAGAGTAAATCTGAATCAAGTCTCTTGAATGTGCCCCAGGCCATTAGATGCCTGGATGTATGAAGACAAGGTATTATTTTCACAGAGGATGTCTAATTCCAGATTACAGTTCAAGATCCCAAGAAAAGACAGAGATCTCCTGATGGGAGAGCCTGCAAGAGCAGAGGTACTTCCTCCCTCCTTCAGCATCTCATTCTCTGCAACCGCAGTGGATGCTCACTCATCTGGGCTCTAAAGTCTCTTTATGCCTAAGTCTTGTTATTATAGAGCCCAAACCTCACAAGTCCAGCAGTCAGTTTGGAATCCAAGGGGCAGTGCTGAGAGTTACAACACCTAAGTACCCAAAGAATCAGTTTCAGAAATAATGTTGATAAGGACTAACAGCAGTTACAGTTCTGCAGCTCCTGTGCACAATAAGTGGTACCTTCACAGATGAGGTGCATCAGGGTTTGGTGAGAAAGCAGATAATCAGCAAGGACTATAGAACTGAATCTCCTGACCTATTATAACGAAACAGATTCATAACTACATATAAATCTTGATTAACTTTTAAAAATAATTATTATCCAACTACCACTTACTTGGTTGACAATTGATTCCAAAGATCAGTTACTTCCTTTTCTGTTCTCAAAAGAGAGGTTTCCAGCCCAGGCAGTGGCACAGAGTATTCCTGTTTCAGAGCAGAGTCCTGCCCAATCACACTGGCTAGACAGGATAAAAGACAAGGGAAGCAATCCATCTTTGAAAGACTGTGTTGCGTAAGCTTGCTAACTATTTTCAGCTGGCAGTTTGTTTTATGTGACTGCTGGCCTGCTAGCTTTATTTACGAAAAATCTCTCTTCTCCTGTTCCCAGTTAAACAGGTTGGAGAACTTATATCCAATCTTTATTCCAAGTCATGCTGGCTCAAGGGTGATATTTTAAAACTGACTTATTTAAAGCAGTGCAAAACCTTGAGTGGACACCTGTAGTGCAGTAGACACCCAACATACCTAATTTATGATTGAATTATTTGATTTAGGTTTCAGTAATACAGCTCTGAATATAAATGTGCCCTAAACTAACAAATTAAGTAGTAAAACAGCAAAGTCTGAGCATTTTAGTAGTTCTTTGGGGAGATGCCAACATTTAATAACACTAACAGAATAAATAAACTTTACAAACAAATTAATTTTTTGAAGATAACATCTGTTTTGTACTGGCTCCTGGTGCAAATAGATTCATTTGCACAAACATACAATAGAGGGATTCTGTGTCTTCACCCATCAGCATGCTATGCCTTCATCAAAAACTCTAATGTGAACAGGACTCCAAAAGTTTCTCTCTCAAACAAACTGGACAACTTCTTACACCTGTTTTGCAAGCTGTTTCATATGAATAGTTATATAGATTAAATCTTTAGAATCAACACCTGAGACTAATCCTGCGTTTTAGGTAATATTTTTGCAATCTCTCTGTGCCTGTAAGCAAAGCTACTTCATTAATCCTTTAATCATATAAATGAAGTTTAATTACCCAGATTGAGAATGTTTTTAAATGCTTCTGAGACTAGGTGACATTGGATCATGTTGGCTGCAAATAAGGAAGGTGTTTACTCCATTTTAAGAAATTATTTTTAAAAAAAGTATCAGTGCTCCAAAGAAAGGAAAAGAGTTAACTCTGCCTGTGACACTACAGTATTCTCACTTGACAAAGGCTGTGACAGGTGTTTATCAATAGCCATATTCTGTATCTGGACCATGACAGACAGTTACCAAGACCTTTTATTTCCTAGGCACAGCTCACGTGCATCCAGCACCAGTGTACATTTCTTCTGAGAAAGTATTGTGCTCAGCTGTGCTAATGTGTTATCACACGTTCAGTAACACACAGAGGTTCTCTGCTTACTTGTTTTCCCAAGATGTTTTATTTACTCAGAAATGCAAACAGGGAATGGAGTCTGAAAATCTGTTTGTTTTCCCCTGGTTACAATTTTTTGAATCCCGCTTGTTAATTCCCTGAGACTTCCTAAGCACCAAGACTATGCACGGTGCTAGAAGCCATATGACAACTTGGTTTATGTTATGCTTTTATCGATTTAAACCAAATTTTCCACGAAGTATATGACACAACCTACTTCATCAAATATACACCAGAAGGTGCATGAACAACTTGCAAAAAGTATGTTTTATCAGTTCTGAAGAAGCAGAGATCAATACTTTAGTTAGACAGAAATCAGACTTTAATATTATGCCATCCACAAACACTGAGATTGAATAATAAAAAAAGAATACAGTCCTTCAGCAGCTCTGTCACACAGATCAAGAAAATGATGGATTTAGTGTGAGGGTTTTTTCCATACTTCACAACTACAATTTAATTTAGTTTCTTTTGTACAAATTAATTTTCTACCATCACTTTATAAAACCATTATGTTTCCTTTTGTTCTTTCCCAGTTTTCATTAAATTTTACTTATGATTTAGTCATAGCACCCTTGTTAACATGACCCTTGTTAACAAAACTATGAATTATTCATAGCAGTTGTTAGTCTGAGGACAGATATCTGAATATTATGTTATTCTAACACCTTCTGGGAGTGGGGCAGGTAGAGGGGAAGCAAGCAGCATCTTGCAAAATCAAGGAAAAGCAGCTGTGTGCACTGGGTCAGAATCTTCCTTCATGTCTTATAGAGCAGCAATAGCTTCACCTTTCAGCAGCTGCTGCACCAATTGTGTTGCTGCAGTGCTTAAGAAAAGCTGATTAACACAGCTAGGTCCTGAGCTCAGATAACATCTTCTTCCTACCACTGCATCCCTCACATTTCACAAGATGAAGTGAACACAGAGATTCACCCCAACACTTTGTATAGCAGAATAACCACTCTAGCTGATCACGGGTACAAAGCATTCAGAGGGGCAAGGAGAAAGAGAACACGATTTGGCCCTTGTGAAGAAATACCTAAGTTCCAACACCACACTATTAAGGAATTTTCAATTTCCATCCCAAAAAAAAGCTCACATAAGCAGCTGTGATTGACAGGAACATTCCATCATTCATTGTAGTCTGTTTCAGGATCTGATAATATTCAGTAGTAGAAATGAATGCATTAAAGCCAAAGGGAAACTAATTTTGAAGAAATCAATCCTGCATTGGGTAAAACGGTACTGAATAAGAGCAAGCTAAAAGACAACAAAATAAATAATATGGGGTTTATTGCTTTTTATTATTTCTTAGGGTTTAAATAAGTTTTTTTGTTAACTTTTTCTCATTTTATTTTTTGTCTTTAAATGAACAATGCAAATCATATGAATGGGCACTATTTTAATTTTCAATCCCATTTTATACCTAAAGTTTGAGGGGTGGGGTATGAAGAAGAGTGTGTGTATAAACATCATGATAGAAAACTTCTGCACAATACAAATACAAAATCACATGTTAATTTTTTTAATTGTTATTTCTATACTTTTTTTTTAGAACCTTCAGTAACAAACAAGAGGCTCTACTGTGCTTAATACTGTACAGAAGCCAAACAAATCTCCCACACACCCTACAGGGCAAAAACATGCAAGAAAGAATGCCATAAAGAGATACAGATAAAGATATAGCAGAAAGTTATCAGACAGTATATGACAGCAGAATACTTTGGGTTTTGAAAGAATGAGTGTAAAACAACTAATTTGGTAAGCTTCCTTCCTCAATCCCTCCATCTAGCTTGCCTGACAGACACCCAAATGCAAAATTCATCCAGTTACACTATTCCTCATCCCTTATTATTACCTCCTAATCCCTCCAAGCTTGCATAACTTTAATGGTGCAAGTCCAAATGCATATGTGCAATAGTTCATCTTGGCATCTCAGAGACAAAGATCATTAGGGCAGGTTCAGAACTGGAGGAGAGAGGAAAGTGAATCACAGGTCTTCCTAAAACAATCATTCCTTGGCAACAGAGGGAAGGGGGAATGGGGGAGGCAGGAGAAGAAAGAGGGGAGAGAGGGAGAGAGGGAAAGAAGAAGAAAAGAGTTGTCCTGGGTTCAGCAGTAGCAGCCATTTTTCTCCTTCTTAGTAGCTGGTGCAGTGCTGTGTTTTTGACTTTCAGCCTGGGAACAGCGCTGATAACACCAATGTTTTTAGCTGCTGCTTAGAATGTTTAGTCTGACCAAGGACTTTCTGAGCCTCATGCTCTGCCAGGGAGGAAGGGAAGCTGGGAGGAAGCAGAGACAGGACACTTGACCCAAACTGACCAAAGAGGTATTCCATACCACGGTATGGCATGCCCAGTATATAAACTGGGGGCAGTCACCAGGAAGGGTGAGATCACTGCTGGGTCGGGCTGGGTATCAGTTGGCGGGTGGTGAGCGGTTGTATTCTCTTCCCTTGTTGTTTCCCTTGTCGTCATTATTATTGGTGGTAGCAGCAGTGGTTTGTGTTATACCTTAGTTACTGGACTGTTCTTATCTCAACCTGTGGAAGTTATATTCTTTTGATTCTCCTCCCCATCCCTCCGGGAGCGGAGGGAGGAAGGGAGGGGGAGCTAATGACTGCGTGGCTGATTTACAGCTGGGCTTAAACCACAATAAGAGTTTAAAATGGAAAGTTTCTATGAGTTGAAATAATGAAGCTATTTAACTACTTTCCTATTTTCACAAGGGTACCATGAAGTAAAACTTCAAGTGTTTTATAATACTATTTAGATTATAACACTATCTATTCTGAGTGGGATGTTTTTTAGTAGCACTAAACCACCAATAAGAAAATCAGATAGTATAGGTATTGTGTATTTGAGGTTTTTGCACTTTGCTAGGCCATCCGATAATATTATCCGACATACACACACAGTGACCTATTGCTAGATCTTAACTGAAAGTCAAACTCTGCAGGCAAAGACCATGCAATATAGAATAAAACAGAATGACTTCATACAGCAGGGCCACAAATACTGCCTGGGAGTTGGGACCTTCCAACCTCAATTCCTAAAGGAACCTAAGGAGTATTTTTGGTACTTCGTTGATGTTAGGGACAGAATTTGAAGCTGATATAGCTCAGCAGGGTATGGTTAAACACCAAATGACTCATCTCAGATTTGTCAGTAATAGAACTGAGATGCAGGCAACTTAAACTACTTGACACACAGCATTTCAAAATGATGCTAGGACTGTTCAACGTTCTGTCTCATCCTTAAACAAACACAGGAGTCCAATTCACCCATTCAGATAATGTTATTGCAGCCATAAAAGATAATCTGCTTCATCTTTTCTTTCAGGATAAAAAGCCCTCTGCTTGCCTCAAGGTAAGATAATGTTGTAAGACTTCGTCAAAATGGTGAGGTCAAAAGAGTGCTTTGATATTAAGCCCTTCTGTGTCTTAAATTCCTTCCACTTAATATGTCATGGGCTACTGTCAGTTTGCTCACCTGACAAGGTTTACAGGAGAATACTTCAGTGTCCCAAAGTGACAGGAGCGGAAACATGCACTTCTCAGGCACCTTTCTCACATTGTCACTTACGGCAAAGCCATCTGACAATTAGCTTGATACTGTGAGAGAAATAACTAGAAATGAAAAAAAAAAAAAAAAAAATCAAGGAGGGAATTATACAGAGAGGGAGTATAACAATTTTATGGTTACTAATGATCACAAACACAGCAAAGGATATTCATTCATTATTACAATACACCATCAACACCTTCCTATCATAGGATCATAGAATAGTTTGGGTTGGAAGGGACCTTCAAAAGTCATTTAGACCAATCCCCTTGCAATGACAGGAACATCTTCAACTAGATCAGGTTGCCCAGAACCCCGTCCAACTAGTATGCTCAGATCTGTCTTGGAGCAAGTGCATTCAGCAGCAACAGTGGCTCAGTTCCCAGCTCAGCCCATGAACTCCTCCATGAATACCGTTCAAAAAGGATAACTACAAGTCATATATGGCAACTTTTTTTACCCATTGATTTCCAAGTGTTTTATGAGATGACTGACTTTACACTAACAGAGACCAATGTGGCAGACACATCATCTTTGAAATTATGCAAGTTCACCAAACTGTTTAGCACCAGACACCAAATTATCATCATGTCTCATAGTATTAGCACAGGGTGCAAAAACTACCTCCAATAGTTTAACACAACAGTTTCTAGCCACAGCTTCCAGTATTATTCCAGTGTTGTTATCCATTACTTTATAAAATGGTGAAAGCCTCCAACATATGAATGTGGAGAACAATCTACAGATTTTTGAGAAATCTGTTTCTCCTTCTGCTAGACAGCATCACTGTACAGTAACTTGGCTGGGAAAAGGTTGGAATTTTAAGGGTCAGACCTTTCAATTTAAATTCTTTTAAAACACATTTTTCTGGAATTTGTCATTTACAATTGCTAATCAGCAATTAATTTTCCCATGTTCATCTTTGTCCTGGTAGGAAAAGAGAAATCATTTGCAACGCAAAAAAAAAAAACACATAACAACTGGTAAATCTTTTCTTGTGTATCCTGTAAAAGTATTTGCAAAGTAAAGTTAAAATAAGGCAGTGCACTTCTTCAGCAGTCTTAATCTAAAACAGCATTTGAAAGGAAAATATGTTCAGATGACAGATTCATATGCTTTGTGTAATGAGTTGGGTCTACTCATCTGCAATACCATTAACCTAAACAAACTTGTTTGAATTAATTCAGGAGTCAACAAATAGAAAGGATGAAAAAAATCAAATCAGGTGTTATACAGCAACCCATTACTTTGCTCCTTAGGACACAAGTGCATAAACAAAAGTCAAGAATTTTCATAGAATTTCTCATAGGTCCAAATAAAGTATCTTGTACACAACCCTACAAAAACTATCAAGTAGGGAAGTCCAGACATCTGGAAGAAAATTGCTGCATAAAACCTAGGTGGTGCATATATAAACCTACATTAACTAAGATTTATGAATCTTTTCCATGAGCCATAAAACAATATGTGGTAGCCTGTTAACTTCATATACTGTGCATCCATTCTTACAGAAGAGAGCAAAAATCAAAAACAGCAGGAAAGCTCAGAAGGATAAGTTCTAGAGAATCCCTAATAGTATTATATATATTGGACATCTGCCTAGCTGCTCTTATTATTGCTGTAAGGCACATGAAAGATGCTTCTTTTTGACCACTGCATAAGCACATGAACACAAATACTAGGAAACAAAATACAACAGACATTTGCAAACAAGCCAAAAGATTCAGAGCTATCTGTTCCCAAGACTAGGGCCTGAGGCACACCCCATACAGCTTCTCTCCATTCTTAAACACCCTTTTTAAGATGACCCAAGCTGGCTAAACGGAAAAATAATTTCTTATCTTCTAATGCATACTATTGCCTTTTGTCTCCTGAATAATATTTTCCCATGAGGCAATGCACGTGATATGCTTTACTTAAACCTAAATATACATTTGATCTGTTATTTCAACCTTGTCTAGCAAATCAGTTATCAAAGATAGATACTGGTCTAGTCTTACGCAATCGGCTTTTGTTAAAAAAACACATTGCATTTTATACAATTTTCCATGTAACTTCATGTCCTCAGATTACCCTTTTCCTTCAAAAGGTGTTCAAAGACTTGGCTTCATACTGAGGTCAGACTTACATAGCCATCCTTGACCCAAAATATTCATAATTCTCTGTCCTTGACTACTATCCTAGGTCAGACAAAACTGTATCAGTATATATAGTTGGACCTTACTTGTGCTGGTCAAATATTTTCCCCTCATAACTGTTTTCAACAGAAAAAGCAGCTTTCAACTTAATGAAAATGACCTTGGAAAGTTCTGACTTTTCACTAAAGTGTCAGGCATCTAAACCCAGAAATATTTTCTGAGCAATTAAAGATATTTATTATAATTGTTAATTTAGCATCTCACTGAAATTGTAAATTGAGTCCCTCACTCTGATCAAAAAGCGCTTTTATGGATATACAATAGTCAAGAACCACTGTGACAGAATCCAGAATAACACTCACCATTATACTTCAAAACAGAAAATCATAATTTAGGAAGGGGCAGACAGAGCACTCTAGTCTGTAACCTAGACGTGTGCATGCCAAAAATAGCAGAGGGAGCTGCTGTAGTGGTGTTCCAGAATAAAATTATTAGCTATAGAGGAAAAAGATATGGTTTTTTGTAAAGGTATCATAATCTCTCATCTGGGTCATGGCAATGCCAAAAATCCAGATGGATGAAAGGAAATTGGGCTGCTAAAGTGAAACTAAGGAGAGGCAACTTCATTTCAGTCTTTCATGATACTGATACCCACAAATCATCACACACAACCTGTCAACTACTACTACGCTATTAAGCCTTATGTATAAGTAGCTAATTAGGTTTCTGGAGACCATACCTAGTATCTCTCTCTTGTGTCTCACTGACTCCCCAGAAGATGAGCATCTGTTCCTGGGAAAGAAACTGTCACAGGCAGAGGCACTTCCAATACCCTACCCCAACACAGCTTCCTTCTTTGCTCCCGTTTTTCTAGGCCCACGTATCCCCAGATGATCACAAAACAAGTTGTCTCTGGCTCTTTAGGGAGTAGAGAAAGTAGCACCACCGGCCAGGAAGTAAAGAGGAAAAAGCAGTCCTTCTCCAGGAGAAGCAGGGGCTGTGCAAAACACTAGGATAAGAATTGGACAGCACAGGAGTGAAAGACAGCATAAAAGATGGTCCCAGATACCCAGGGTCACACAAAAAGCTAGTATTGTAGATACTACCACAATCTGGCAATTCCACTACCCTTCACCAGTTAAACACATTTGTCATTACAATGTTTGTGAAGATTGAGACTAGTTAACACAGTTTCAAGTCAGCTTCTGTGACAGTACTGAAGGTACTTATTGCCTGGGACACCTACTCTGTGTGACACCTGTAACAAAATAAACATTTGACCCTCTGAAAGCTGTCTACCACTAATCATATCCTGGCTGGGATAATGTTTTTGCTATGCACTATGCTGTGCCTTGCCAGAGCATACTAACAACAGTTCTGCAGAGACAGACAAATCTCTCAACTGGGGGCCATTTCCGTGAAATCTTAAATGTGATTTGGAAATATTTTTCCAGAGTAGTCCATTACTGTAATTGCATTCATATATATTAGAGACAGGAGTTAAAAAAAAAAAAAAACCAGCAATAAAATAAAATCAGTATTGCTTTAAATCTAAATACCTTGACACGGCAATTTTATCAAGATGCTAAATGAGTTAAGTGTTCTCTGTAGTATGTTGTTGACAAACTCGAAGCTAATGAAAATAATCAAGTACAAAGCCAATACAGCATTGTAAACCTCAGTCAAGAACCTAAACACTTATTCCGCTGATAGAGAACAAAGAGGAGCTTAGATGCTGTGCTTCCACAGAATATTAGCAAGCTAAATGGAGCTGAGCTAAGCAACTAGAAAGACAGGGTTTAGCAAATATAGTCACACAGATATAACCTAGGACAAAAAGTCACTTAAAAATTAGGAAAATAAATACAAAAAGAGAGATTCTTAAAGCTTAAATATTTCTCATATACTAAGCCAACTACAGTTCCAGAGGGAAATAACTTCAGTGAGCACTTCTATGATTTTCCTAGTATAAAAAAAGCTTCTAGGATCATAATTAATTGAATTCATAAAATTTAAATTTGAGGCTGAACAGGGCCTTTTAAACTATCAAGTCTGAACTCTGGGACATCAGACTTAAATTTCATCTTGCACTGATTTCAGAAACTTGTGTGATCTAAAGGATACCAGAAATTAGAAAAGCATCCATTCCTGATGAGAACATACCAGCAATGGAGAGCTCATTGCTTCCCTAAGGAATATATTCCAGTGCTTAGTCGCTGTTAAAACATCTGGTTTATGCCTTTTAGCACAGACTTAGCTTATTGCCTGCATTTATTTCTTAAAAATAAACATTCCAGTATCATGCATTTTTTCATGAAAAAAGACTTTAAAAGTTCATTAAATCACTTGTTTACATTTTCCTTTATTTTTAGTATTTTGGGGGAAGAATTAGAGGGCTTCTTGCTTTCTTATATTCTTCCTAGCTTCTTGGAAACCACTTTAAAACATGGACCACCACACTGGGCATGGCATTCCAGAACTGATCTCACTAGTGTCTAATACAGAAGCACTGGCACACCGCTTTTGTTGTCTACTTACTGTTTGCATGCATCACTTCTCTCAGAGCTCATGAGAAGTCTTGGCATTACAACCCACAAGCACTGCAGGGAATCTTGCCCTCCTTGCTTATTGATTTTCAGGAATATAATTAGAGGAAATATGTTTTAATGAGACCAGTTTACTAGGAAATCAAGGTATGCCTACATGAATGCTATGTCCTTATGATGTAGTCCTGCATCATTCACGTTTTATCATTGGAGATTTCACAGTAGTGAAATTATCAAATATCAGATTTTTCTACTGACCCCTCTAAAACCTGTCATCAACAGTCAAGCAATAATTTTTAAGTTCACTGAATTAGAATAGGCTGTACCTCAAAAAAAAAAAAACTAACAAAAAAACCCTACTGCAATTTTACGCGAGGGAAAAAAAAAGCTGTGAAAAAAAGGAAATAAATTGAGCATAACTTCACAAAGAGTTAGGCTTTTGGGTACAAATCAACTAAAATGTGAAGATATTTTGAAATGAGCCATTAGTGTGAAATCTGAGCAGCAGTTTTTAAATCAGATCTGGATTAAGAGTTGAGTGAAGTTGCCAGAAATGGGAAAGGAAAAGAAAAGCAGTGATCTCAATGAATATGTTTCTTAACAAAATCACATTCATGGAGCAGCTACCCTTGCTGATGCACAGTACAGCTGGCATTTGTATTATGAGTAACTTGTGACAAGAACCCCAATAGCTGACCTCTCCATCTAATGAAACACAGAGAATGAGAAAACCTCATGCTCATTCATGCTGAGCTGTACTTTTCCCCACCTCTGTTATTTGCTTGTATTTGGGTCAGTGCCAGCATCTGTACATGTGCACAGCATATTGTGCCAATAAACAGAAAGAAATGGTGCCAACTTAAATCAAAACTGTCTTTCTTAATCTGTTTTCAGAATTTTTCACTGGAAACAAACTGTCAGACGTGAGGTAGGCAAGCTTAAAGAAACTGGCTTCACCTCTCTGAAACTGGTGCCTGACCTGCAACATCTCTAATAACATGTGAAAATAATCCATTAAAAAAGAATTACAAAAGCATTTTATACTTTAGCCAAACACAGCAATGACAACATTAGCAGAGCACAGATTTCCTCTTACTGCAGCAGATCTATTATTTACCATCACGCTGATGTTCCAGCAGTAGATGGAAGAAATAAAATCCTCAAATTACATCTTGTGGGGTTGTACAGAAAAAAGTGAGGGAACTCCCTCACCCTTCCCAGGGGCCTAATGTCTGGCACCCTGTTGCCTTAGCTCGCACAGCTATAATTGTGTTAGAGTATCAGATTTTTATCACGGGTTCCATGATTTCTTCAGGCAATGATTGTTGCATCTTGAATACCTGCTTTAAGAATCATACATCTTTCTGCTTGCCTGAAAGTGAGTGCCCTTTGATTTCATAAAGCTCCCACATTCCTTTAAAAATGTAGTAAAACAGGAGAAAAGCATAGAAATTCTTCTTGAAGCTTCTTATCTGGAATACCATAGTTTTGCAAAGCTTTATCCCCTTCATATCTTCACTCTAGTAAACAATACTTATTTTTCCCCATCTGCACAACTACATTTCTACCCAGCCATAAAAGTCATTTGTCACATTTGCAGAAATCTGTCTTGTTGACACCCTACTCACCCACCCTTCAACATCATGTATCTTCAACTTCCTCCCTGACAGCACACTCTCCTCATTCAATGTACTTCTCCGTAGCATTTACAGGCTCACAGGAAAGCATTTTGTGCAGAGAGTTACCCCCCTCCAGACTAGTATGGTGACTGGGCAGTGAGTTGAACTATCCTAACTAGAAGTCTAGCGCTAGCTTTTCCTCTTTGTTTTATATTTTATAAACTTCTCTGCTGATCAAAAGGCAGTTTAATCTCTTTTAGTATGTATTCTCTGTACTGTTACTTTAATCTGCTGCTGCTCCTAAACAAAATATCCCAGTTTACCTATTTAGAATTTTAAACAGTAATGTTAGGATTAATACCTCACATTTATTTCACTCCTAGCAGTATAAAAGCTGCTGTTATCCTTGTTTAGTAATTTCTTTTTCCCTAGGATATCTGCCATAGTTAATTATCCTCAATTGTTCTTTGCATTGATATTTGCATACTAACTAGTCTTTCTCTGGTTTAAGATATCTTTACAACAGGAAAGATCTGCCTTGCCAGAATGCTGTTTTCTTTGGATTTCAGCAGAACCTATTCAGGTGCAACGTCTTCACTTCCTCAATACTGAGCCCTCCACTTCTTGATGTGCTTTCTTCACAAATCTATTAGGACTTCTAACTTTATCTGGCTAGCTAATTGTGCTTATAACATGGGTTACACTGGAAAAAGCTGCTGAAGAATCTGAAGATATAATCTTTGGACCAATCTGCTGACAGGAGTAGTGATTCTCACAGAGCATATATTAAACTAAACAAGCTTTCTATTAACAAGGCCTTACTAAAGCTATCCTTCTCTCAGTGGCTCAGCTCAGCATAGGGAGATTAAGAGACTGCTTTTTTTAAGTCACTCCCAGCACCTCTTACTCATTACTTAGCTGGTCAGAAGTACAATACATTACTGAGTAAAATGCTCTTCTGCAAAAGTGCTAAACCACATCCTGATCTTGTTACAGGTTTTGAACCTACTTCCATATCTGAAATAAGTGTTGTTTCTCACAACTGTACAAATAAGCAATAATACATTTTCATGAACACATTATATATGTTATCCTGTTGCTGGCAGCTTTGTCATGGGCTTCACCCAGCACAAGTCATCTTGGCTCCCTGCTTTTACATTCTATAGGGATACACATACCCCTGACCATGGTTTTGTTTGCACACTTATACTGGGCCAAGAGAACAGCTCCCTGGTCTGTCTTCACTACTGTACCAACCAGTCCTCAAAAAACCTTTTAGAATTTGTTTCCTTTAGAGCTACTGTTTTCCTTTCTGGCATGACACCCCTCTTCTTATGTACGCTTTATTCTATAGTCTTCCAATAGAGGAAGAGAGATTCCGTTATTTTTACACAGCTGACCTTTATTTTTCTCTCAAAAAAGATTCACTGAATTATCACTTTTGTTTCTTTGATTTAGTTAGCATCTTTAAAAGCATCAGAAGGCACACTGTTCATCCAAGCCTTCCTCCAATTCCATAGCTCGTCCTTCAACAAAATTGGGCACCAGTAGTTCCTTACAGGATTTTCTCATAGGGGATCATATGCACCTTTATAACTGAGAGCATCCTCTGATTCTTTGCAATGCAGAAGCTGTAGATTTGTCAAAAACCATCTCCACAGATCTGTGAACTATTTTAACTGTTATTGTGCAGCTGCACCTATGTAATGATGAAATATCTGACATTCAGAAAAATGCCAAAAATTATTTTCCTATTTCAGTATAATTTTGGTGCACTGGCTTTAACTCTCAATCCATGTCACCAGAGAGCCATAGCAAGAATACTACTCCAGCTGTTACTTACAAAGTTGTAGCAGCCATTTTATTGCTTTGCTTTCACTGTAGTATTTTTAGTTTGAGCCAAACTAAAAGCCAAACTTTCTTGCTTGGAAAGTCCTGTTCACATTACTTTCTCACTACCCACTCCTTTCCCCATCTTCCTGGTTCTCCTCTCCCAGGATAGAGGCACTGCAATCATTGCAATTCTCAGCACCTGTCTTAGTAGCTGCAAGTTCATTGTACCTGATATAATTTGTTGATGAGATGTTTTTAAAAGCTTCATAGCTTTCACTTTATTTGGATCAGACTTTTTCTCTCTTCCTCGGTGATGCAATTGAAGTAATTCATCTGATCAAAAATTATTTGTACATGTTCTTCATTGCATTTAATCTTTAAAGTCTACTATGTCTGCATCTTGCAAATTATTAGATTTGTGGTGACACTGGTATTAGACTGTCATTAGCAAGGTGTATAACTGCTGCCAGTCCTTGTTCTTCACACATCTGTTTTCTGGAATGCTTCTCAGGCAGATGGTGATGCCAAGGACACTCTCATGAAACAATCTTCCACAGGGAGTGCAGAAATCCCTAACTTGCTCTTCTGCATTCATTCCTTCTGCCAGTACCAGGGCTGAAGCTTTTTATACAATGAACACACTTCATGTGAAGAGCTTGAAAGTGATCTCATCTCGGGCAGCTGGCATCAGAGTCTTTTTTTAAAGGCCTTAACAGTCTATGCACAGCCAGGTCACACCAGTGTTCATCCTCTCTAATGCAATAATTTAGCTTACTAATGCCAATGGCATCTCCAATTTTATAATCATGCTAAAGATGTACCACATGCAGAAGTTCTTTTCTGCAGGAAAACAAACCCTATTGCCAAGCTATGGATAGACCAGTTTTGCAATGTCCTGAGAAATTGTCTATGCCTTCAACATGCCAGGAAATCTTTAAGTTTTCTCTGAGGTGAAATTTCTTTTTATTAACTCCATGGTCATTCAGGTTTTCACATGCATAATGATTTTAAAGTTCTTGTTTGTGTTGCTGGCTTTGATGCCGTAAGTATTACACAGAAGTTAACATGACCTTTTATCTATCTTTCTTCTAAATGCATTTAATACAGTATTTCCTCATTATGAAAGTGGATGTATGAAAACACTCCTAGCTTCCTTGGTGTGGAGGAGGATGTGTTTTGTTTCTTATATTTTGCTTCAGGGGTCCTACTTTCTTATGTCCTGAAATTAGATTCATTTCACCAAATTTTAGATACTTAATTATTAGCCATCTAAGTCTTATCGAGTTGTTCAGCCTCTTCTGTAGTCAAAATAGAGGGAAATAAAATCATCCTACTTTCAATTCCTTCCAATTAACTCCAGCACTGCAAGGTAAGAATAACTGCCTTGGCATTTGGCCATTTCTCTTTATTGATGAACAAGTAAGACTGGTAGATTAGATTACTTTCAGATATCCTATTATAAGTTGTCTGAAGATAGGGGAGATTAATCCTACTAATGATGCCAACCTTGAGTAACACACATACTTCTGAAAAGTCACATGCCTGTTATCAGTGCCAACCAGTGCCTCAGTCTTCTGTCTTCATTGTGGGTGTAGCTGACTCTTATGTGTCCCTGGTGGTGCTTTTTTGTTTTATTTTGGTTGGGGTTTTATTTGTTCGGTGGATGGTCATTTTCTTGTTATTATACAATTGATGTCAGGGAGGTATTTTCCTCTTCATTTTAGCTGCCTTGCACAGCCGGCATCCTCCAAAGCTCTTTAACATTAATTTGTCTGACATTAATGCCTGTTCATATATTCATTTTGAAACTTATGTGAGTAGTCTTCTGTCCTTTGGCTTCCCCTGTACTTCCACTTTCAAAAGTAGCTTCATTAACCACTCCTCAAATTATATAAGCAAGTCTGCACTTATGTCTCAGATTTTTTCTTTTCATGGAGGTGTTATATTTGGGATATAATAGACTTCAAACAACTTCAGGAAGATGTCTCAATTTTCCTCTCTGCTTCAGTGAGCTCACAACTACAAGACCATGGTCTGTAGATACCCCAGACATTTTACTCAGTACATACCAGAGAACAAGCCACTTCTCTGCAGTTACTTATGTATACGAAGATCTGACTAAGATCAGTTCTTTTAACTTCCTCCATTTTGCCCACATCTTGTTTCAAAGTTGAAAACAGCAAATTTTTAGCCATATTCCACATAAAAGCAGAGTTAATTTTTCGGGTCTGACATGACATCTGGCTCAAGAATCTGACAGTCAAGACAGGCTTTCCTAAGGATGCATTGAACTTGGTTATATTACCACTGATTTTCATCCACCCTCCCCAATCTGAGACATGAGAAAGCCAAACACAGAGACAATGAACCTTTAAAAGGCAGGGGAAGTGGAAGAAGACCTGATGATTTGACCTTCCAGGACTACAGTACGATTCCGTTTATCCTCAGGTGTTTAATATTTAAGTTACAAAAGTCGGAGAATTTTGTTGGGTTTTTTATCCACTCTAAAAAAAGAGAAAAAAGCCACAAGGAACTACAGCAGAATTTACTAGTAACAGCTGCAAGTCAAAATATCATTTATACCAGATTTAGTAATATCTTCTCAGCTTTCTCCATAGGACAGATTAGATTATATTTATATGTTAAGTGACTTTAGATGTCATTATCCTTACAATAGCATACCTGTTATTCTAACAAATATAATATAACCATGCCTGCACTCTTCAACCAGTCTACACTGATTGCTCCCCACCCTCTGAAGAAAATTCCATGGTACATGATAAAATACCAACCTCTCTTGCACAAGTCAGGAAGAGAGTCCCCTTGAAAATAACCTCCTTTTTGGGGTGATTTTATTCTGCTGTGCATGCACTTAAGACCTGGAGATATCTCTGTGCCTCACCAGCTCAGTCATGCACACAAGCTGTTGTATAAAGTCACAGAGTAATCTCGGTCAGCTGTTAGCAGGGGTCAGCCACGTGCAAAACTTAGCCAGATAATAAAATGGAAGTGTTTGCTCTTTAGACTATCACATAGCTAATACCATAATCATTCTCTTTAAGAGACAAATAGAAGTGACATCTTTTCTTTGATACTTCTCTTATGTACAAAGAGTCATATGAAACGCATGAAAAAAATAAACTCAGACTTAAAATATTCATGAAAGGGACACTTTAAAATAAAAGGCTGCAAACCTCAAGAAATTTTAAGAAAAATTTCACAAAGGATCCTGGGAATGGTGAAATGCACCTCTTATGCCTACAGCAGAAACATCACACCTAGCAATAGAATATTAAATAACATACTTGGAACAAATGTGTATTTATAGCACAGTTTGAAATAGGAATATAGTCTCAGGAAAAAATCACTATATGTAACAGTAAATATAATAGCGTGAGCATATCCGCATGTGGGGAGGATGGGATTACCTTGAGTTACAGGGCCTCCATTATGCAATGAGGCAAAAGGCAAATGCCTTCTGTGCCAATACAGGGCTCTGAGTTGAAGCTGAGCTGCTATACGTATTTCTAACAGTGGCCACATCATCTGCTTTGTTGGAGAGTGTGGTGGTTGTTTGCTTTTGGGGTTTTTTTTGTTGTTGTGGGGTGTTTGTCATTGGGTTTTGCCTGGCCCCATTCCCTCACAGCTTCAAGTTATTTTTCTTACTATTATACTCCTCAGCAGAGCCACAGCTGGATTAGGAATCGGTTCCTCCAACAGAAGAAAAGTGAACCTCCTTTAGGTCTGACTCAAAATAACCATGATGTTTCAGCCAGAACATTTTTTTTTTTTTCTATTTGAACATGCTAGTACCATTTTGTCAAAAGGATAAATACTGATTTTTATCAACAGTGCAATAATTTGATGCTTACTGGCTATAAGAACAGACATTTTGAGATTCTGATTTTTTCCATTCTGACATGGCACAAAAACTATTTTGAAATCTCAAAATTTCCTGCATAATGGAAATCCTAAATGTTCTGCAATATGGTTAGTGGCAGTAGTGTTTCTCACCAATATTTCCCAAGACTTGAAAAGTCTGGAAAGTTTCCACCACAGAGGTTTCAGACAATTGGATTATTGTTAAACATGTTACACTTAGAGGAAAAAACTCGTATTCAACCCTGGAGATGCCTTTTGCCATTTAGCCTAAACAAAGTCACACTGTGAAACTTCAAAAAATTGGCTATTTGTATACTTAAGAAGAAAGAAAAACAACCCACTAATTTTCAAGAGCTAGATTCTGAAGGTCTGGTTGCTATTGAACATGCTGTACCCTCCCACAGCCCCTCTATGAATTGCTCAGCCTCATCAGCCCCATCAGACAACCTACCTGTGATTCAGCTATGTTGTTCAGATACTTGCCAGCTGTCTTGTCTGCAATGGCATTGCCTTCTTTGCTTATTGCTGGGCAGGACAGAAGAGGACATCATATGGAGTCAAACCCAAAAGAGATTTAAGATGGACAAGGAAGGAGTACACAGATTTACATGTTGAGACTGATGTCAGTGAGACAGGATGAGAGAGGAACTGTGCCTGGCTAGTGGCAAGGGAAGACAATCTGTCTAGACAAAGGAATGTTCAAATATCAATGAGAGGACCCAGAGTAAACATTTCTGGGCACGTGAACTGGGAGTGGAAGACTGCAGATGTGGGGAATCAATGGGAAAATTGTTATTTGATAAGAAAGTAAGGCATACTAATATGCTAGTACTGCAAACTAATTAAAATTCTATACACGTGCATATACAAGGCATCTTGAATTCAGTTTCCCAACCTAGAAGTGTCCTGGTTTTGGCTGGGATATTGTTTATTTTCATCTTAGCTGGTACAATGCTGCTTCTTGCTTTAGTCTGAGAAAAATGTTGATATCAGAGAGATGTTTTAGTTTTTGCTAAGTAGCACCTACCCTGACCAAAGACTTTTCAGTCTCTCATGCTCTGCCAGTGGGGAGGAACAAAGGAAGCCAGGAGGCAGCAGAGACAGGCTAGTTGACCCAAACTAGCCAAAGGTATATTCCATCCCAGAGCACATCATGCCCAGTATATAAAACTGCAGGGAGTTAGCCAGGAAGGACCGATAACTGCTTGGGTCAGGCTTGGTATTGGCCAGTGGGCAGTGAGCAATTGTATTGTGCATCACTTGTGTTTTGGGTTTTTTTTGTTTGTTAGGGGTTTGTTGTTTTGGATTGGGCCTTTTATGGAGGGAGAGGGGGTGGAGGGGGGAAGGTGTCTGGAATTACTGCTTCCTTCCTATTTCATTCTATTTACATTATATTTTACTTTTATTTCACAGTTATTAAACTGTTCTCATCTCAACCCACAGGGTTTTACCTTTTTTCGAATTCTCTTCCCCATCCCACTGGGAGAAAAGGCAAAGTAAGCATCTGCATGGTACTTAGTTGCTGTCTGAGCTTAAGCTACAGCTAGAAGTTACCACTTTTGTAATATTAATGTTTGCTTGCAGCCCAGAAAGCCAACCGTATCCTGGGCTGCATCAAAAGGAGCGTGACCAGCAGGTCAAAGGAGGTGATCCTGCCCCTCTGCTCTGCTCTTGTGAGACCTCACTTGGAGTACTGTGTGCAGTTCTGGTGTCCTCAACATAAAAAGGACATGGAACTGTTGGAACAAGTCCAGAGGAGGGCCACGAGGATGATCAGGGGACTGGAGCACCTCCCGTATGAAGATAGGATGAGAAAGTTGGAGCTGCTCAGCCTAGAGAAGAGAAGGCTGTGTGGAGACCTCATAGCAGCCTTCCAGTATCTGAAGGGGGCCTATAGGGATGCTGGGGAGGGACTCTTCATCACAGACTGTAGTGAGAGGACAAGGGGTAATGGGTTCAAACTTAAACAGGGGAAGTTTAGACTGGATATGAGGAAAAAATTCTTTACTGTAAGGGTGGTGAGGCACTGGAATGTGTTGCCCAGGGAAGTTGTGAATGCTCCATTTCTGGCAGTGTTCAAGGCTGGATTGGACATAGCCTTGGTTTAGTGGGAGGTGTCCCTGCCCCTGGCAGGGGGGTTGGAACTAGATGATCTTAAGGTCCTTTCCAACCCTAACTATTCTATGATTCTATATTACATAGTGTAGAAGCTGAGATATGCAGATGGACTGTTCAGCCGATGGAAGCCTGAAGTGCAAATCTAGAAGTGGGATGACGGATGAAATATATTCCTGCTAACTTTTCCCTATCCATGATTTAGGAAGGCATGAGTTTACTTCAGTAGTAATTTATGAGTTATGCTGAGGTTTATACTTAGTTTCCTCCAATTTTTAAAGCAGCCTTAATGTAAAATTTACCTTTTTCTATAACACTATTTAAATTATTTCTCCATGGAGATGCTGGGAGATTCAATCAGAGCAGCTGGAGTGTGATAAGACTTCTTGCCAGCCTTAAAATGCTATAGACCCAAGTCTGATATGCTTTTGAAATGCCAGCACTGCACATGGATTAGAATTTCTCTTTCATGCTGCACTGAATGATGTGATTATGCCTGCAATACTATAAAGCAACTGTGTCAACAATAAGGAGGAAACATTTATGGCATAGGTTATTAAAACAACAAAAAATAGGGCAGTGGAATTTAAGTCCCTTTAGCAGGCTGAATAACAGCTAGTTAAGTAAGGAATAAAGAGATAAATAATTTATTACAGAATCAGAAGCATTGCAACAAGCACAAGAAAATTGTCTTAACTTTAAACTGCATCCCAAGAGGCCTCAAAGCAGAAGCATGGACAACACACGATGAATGTGTTAGAGTACATGCAGAAAAAGGGGAATTGGAGGACCAACTGCAGCCCAAAATAAAGCCATCACTCAAGAACACTAGTGTACACATATGGCAACAAATTAAGCACATCAGATGTATTAAAAGTAGTGGTGTCTCAAAAAATCTGAAGATTACTGTGGTGGGTAAGTAGACTGCCTGTTTCAGCATGCGCATCCTATTCCTATCTGATCTGGTGCTGGCCTCCATGTAAGCATGGGAGGAAAACAGGACTCAAATTTTTACTGTGAGGTGGAAAAGCTCACTACAAAGTTATAAAGCAGCTTTGATTAAGACCTATCCCCAAGATCATCAGGGTAAAGGAGGAAGTGTAGAGGAATATCCATCTTCAGTTACTTGTTCCGGAAGAGAATAAAAGAACAGAGCAGACAGAATTCAGCATAATCATACAAAACTTCCATTACAAGCCTGTATTTTTCAGGTTGGGTCTGACAACTCAGTTCAAACAATCCAAGTTGTTTGTACTAACAAAGACAATATTTCCAAAGATTAAAAATCTGAAATTAGGCTCCTAATTACAAGACCAGAAATTAAAGTACATTTCTCTGAAATGCTGAAAACAACAATTATGATGGCTTTCGTATATAGCTTTTAATAACAGTTCTTAACTGTTTGGGCACTTTGGAGGTTTCAAATAAAATTGGGAGTTGATCAGAAAAGGATTTTTTTGCTTGATTTTTTTCTTACAGAAGAGAATCTAAAATTTCTCATTACAATTTGACCTAATGAGATTCCCACCCTGATCATCACTCAGATAAGAATTTATGTTATTACAATATTTTTTTAATTCACACTAACTCAGTATGAGGCCTTGGACAAGGGAATCGCACAATTTTCTGACAGAGACCATTAAAAAAAAAAAAAAAAAGAGGCACAAATACTATAGAACCACACGAGATACTACAGAACTTACATAGCTATAGCATAGAGGATAGCAGAGCAAGTTGCAACAAAAGGCAAGAGCCTTTCAATCTGTAACTGAGATCATAAGCATCTGTATTTTACATAACATTTCTCACAATACAGAATTTGTACTTTGAGTAAAACAGTGATATCATAAGCAATCAATAAAGAAAAAGAGACACAGGAATGGTTAAGTTTAAGACTCACTGTTACTTACTCAGTATTTCTACAGTATTGATGCAGAGCTCTAATCACTGCTCAGTTTTACATTTGTTCCCTCCTTTAAGGAGTCAGAAAGAAAGACTGAGGGAGAAAGCACAAGAAAGCAAGCAAGAGAAAGGAGCAGGGCAGAGAAAGCAGGACAGCAACCAATAAAGCAAATTTTCCTTAGCAGCAAAAATAGCTGACAGACCTGCTTCCTAAAAACAATGAAAATTACTTTGCAAGTAAAAGTAGAAGAGAAGTTAAGTCAACTTGAGGGACTCATGGGAAAGTGGTTATTGACAGGTATGAGGATGATATAATTGCTCAAGATGAGCAGGTTTTTCTTTTATCTCAAAGCACTTTTGGATTAGAATATTGGAAAGACAGGTGCAAGACAATGGCTTAAAGCCTATTCCTAACATATTTACATAATTTTATAGAAAGAAGCATTGAGGTATGAAGCTTAAAATAAATATATTGAATGCTGAAAAGCAAGTATTACACATAACTTATACACACTCCCAGCAATAAATAAACTTATTAGCCAAAATATACTTTACCTATTGAAGAAAAATGCATTGATTTTACAAAAGGCTGAGTATGTGTTTGAGAAAGTGTTCACTACTGTTCTTACATAAAGCAACTGATACAGTTGCATCTTAATTTGTTACCTATTAAACACTTACAGCAAACAATAGATGAGAATACCAAAGAGGATAATCTAGTATACATTTCCTCTTCCACTTCTTATTGCATTTACGTATTCCACAACACATCCCCTTCAGCCATTCTAATAGCCTTCAGAATGAAACACACTTTGAGCATCAAAATATTTGGGGGTTTGCTTTGTGGTTGGGGGGTTTGGTTTTGAGCAGGAAGAGGAGTGGTTTTTTGCTTGGTTTGGGGTGGTGGCTTTTTGGTGTTACTGAAAAACATTAGACAACTCTGATGACAGGTGAAGGTATGCAGTAACATGTGGGTAAAGAGAAGGCATTTTTAATTTCTATTCAGTTAGGTGATTCCCTTATTTAAAAAAGGATTTCTTTGTGTAACAGAAAACCACGTTAGTAACAGTATTTGTATAGGAAATATTCTTTAACAAACTTTACAGATACCTAAAACCTATCTTAACCCATGCTGGTCCACCTCTTACTACGACATTACCTGAATGGTGTAATCCTGTTGCCAGGCTTCTGACCAGCCCCAGTGCATATGGTGTAAGTACCCAGCTTGGTTAATTGTATTTAAGGTGTAATCTAAACCCTACTATCCTCAATGAAACACTTTGGTAAACTCCCTTTTCCAAAGCCTATTACTTTCAATGCGCATAATTTCACGATCTCCTCAGGGTCACGGATAGGATGTTTCAGAAGGTGCAGTGCTACTTTTTCAAGAATGGCCACTAATACTGCAAAAGATTCAAACATGAGTGACATGCTGAAAATAATTCAGCCAGGTGCTTAAAGTATTGACCACATGAGTAATATTCAAGCACTGACATTATATATTAAAGATCTGAAGGGTAGATTATGTTTCTCAACACTACTCGAAAACAGAACATGGTAAGCAATTGTTTGTTTTAAATCAATATCAAGGTGGTAAATTAATACATGAAAAAATAAGCAAATAATGAAGTGAAAGTGGAATTGCTTTAGAATTCTTCTCCATTTAAGCTTTAACAAAATTCCTCCTCAAGACTCTTCCTTCCACTGACTTTTTTTCCTTTGTTTGAATGCAGGATCAACTGAAGGATGATGACACAGATTATATCATAAATAATGATGAATTGACTGAAAACTATGAATCGTCTGCTCATATACCAGTGCGGGACAGAACAGGTTCTACCCAGGCTACAGGCAAGGAAGATATTCATGAAGGAGACCTAGGATTAGGAGGGTATAAACTCCAGCTTGAACACACTGCACATCAACCCCAGATGAATTCATTAGCATGAATAGTGTAATGTTAATCACAGGAAATAAGATTAAAACAAAAAAATAAAGGATGCTGTTATGTGAACATGAAGCTAGAAAATGTACTAAGCACAAAACTCAAAGAAAAATTAAATTTCACCAACTAAATACCTGCTCCCCCCAGGTAAGGTTTTATCATCATCCCTGTACCTACAACAAGATGCAGGCTTTCTGACTGCAGCAGGTTTTGATAAGAAGATGTAGGCATTACCAGCCCACTGAGTTCTTTACAGTCTTGTCTCAGTGCTTGACTGTATCATGCCCCTCACATGTACACAGGCCTCTGAATGTTACTTACAGTCTTTAGTCAGCTGGAACAAAGATCTTCCTAACATCTTCATGCTCACATGATGACAGCACTTTTACAGCTGTTCCTGAACGGATCCACAGATAGCTACTAATACAGTAGCTCTTACATTTATAAGGAAGAAGCAGAAGATTCTTTATCCAATGAATATGTGATCTAAAAATATTTAAAACATGCATTGCAGCACCTCAGTCTTGACAGGTTAAGCTCATTCAAGCTCACAGTGTAGACTTTTCCTGACAGACCAACATTTGCTTTCTAAATGCACCTTATAGCCTAATCTATCTAGGGTTGCACCAGACTGCCACAAAGTGAACATTGATAGTAGAAGACATTGAAGTCTATGTAATCAGCAACAGACACCCTTTTATTGCTGCAGAGAATGGGCATGACCACTATTTATACAGCAGTTATTCCACGAGGCATTTGGCATGACCGCTTTGCGGCACACAAAGCTTACATGCTAGGAAAAGTTTTGTTGTTTTTTTAAGATCACTTCAAATGCACATTTCAATTTAAGCAGTCAACTGTTTCAGGTTTTATTGCTCAAGGAGAGTTGTTTCTCATCAAATATTTCTGCAAAACAGCTATATCTGAGACTGTCTGCTCCGTGGATGTTTGTCTATCTCTATCTATGCAGGGCACTCAGTATCAGACTAGTGATGAGTACAGTGGGTGTTAGATATAGAAAAACAAAGATAGCTTAGGTGCAAATGTATTAATTGTGACAACTGATCAACCATTACGTACAGCTAGCTGCCATATGCTGTTATTAAGCATTAACACAAATCAGTTTTTGCACAGATCAGCTAAGCAGTGCAAATACAGTGACAAAGCCATGCTTCTGTTACTAGATCATGAGCCTTTTTTCACTGCAGAAGTTTCAATTAGCTGTGCATGATAACGTTCCTACTAAGAAAGTTAAAACATGAAGAACTTTTAAATAAGGTCATTTTTAATATATAAAGACAATAAGCAAGCAAGAAATTTGAAATCTATAAGAATAAAAATCAAGCCATCTCCATGAATGATCATAAAGCTGAATAGGTCTTGATTTCACCACAGATGGAAACTGAAATACAAGCTTAAATATAATCAAGTTTTAGTCATTTTTTTTTCTAGGCTAATTAATTTCTGGTTAAATATGACTCTATAACAGCTGTTTTAAGCATAAATTTGAATGCTGGAGTTCTATATGCTGTTACAAAAGATCAGAAGCTTAAACTGGCATTTTATTTTCCCTAAACACTAATCAAGTAAGTTCAAAGGATCTTAATCCCCATGTAGTTTAAAACAAATAATATTCAGGCATGATCACAAGTTCTGAAAAGAACTAATGAATTTCCGACTCCCTAATTTGCCTTGTTTAGCTACATGAGGTCGGAAAAATATGCACAGCAGGTTGCAAGAAGGGATGGAGAACGGACGAGGAGGTAAGGTTTTATTGTGCAGTACTGCACACCTTACAGCATGCACTAAGAGTCAACAAAGGTAACGGGAGGCAGGGGAAGCAGGTAAAGACACACTGCAGTGAGGCGAGTATGTAGTAACACAGTGAGAAGGTATTATCATGGATGGGTGCTAACAGTCCAGATTTCAGTAGCTGTGGTTTCCCATTTCAATCTTCAGAAGTATTGGGTGCATGTCACTGGGCTTCCTAAGCTACTTAGGAAGCAGAAATCCTAGTCCTCATAGTGCAAATCAATAAACTGCTGCAGTATTATGAAGATGCTAAGATGTTTTTCACAGCCGCTACATGAACTGGAAATGACAAGCTCTTCACCAACAGTTCTGCTCTTAAATTCTACTCTGAAATGCATCCTGCAGCATACTCTATGGATTTTTTCCTGATTTATTTATCATGCCTATGTCCAAGATGCTCACACTTGGGCAATGTGATAAATGGAGAGCTCTGGGGTCTGAATTTCTCTATGTATCTAAAGAAAAAAAGTCTGTAGTGAATACTCTCCACACTGTTGTACCTGGATGCCTAAAAGGGCTACTTTACTGAGTAAAGAAAGTCATCCCTTGCAACAGAAGAGTGCCTACTTCACGTCTTCACAGGTCAAATTTTTATGCTAAGACTATCAAAACACTGAATCAATAGTCCCAGCAGGATGGGTATTTAGTCTAGGACCATGCTCGGCAAGCAGAGTATCATTACCTCTTAGTACAATTAGTAACCAGAGTTGCAAGCCAACTTGAAACTTGTACTAAATGGCAATAAGTCTCAATTATCCATTACAGTATTCAGCCCTGCCATTTCCTAATTTTAGGATATTCTTTTCATGACATTCAGGTCAAGAGCTAAGACAGCATTAGAACAGATGATATATTTGTATTCAAGAAGAAATTACTTGTAACTAATAACTCTGCATGAGTGTTTAAACAGAGTAATGGATGTTAAGAGAGGACTTTAATGTTAATTTACAGTTCATACGCTGGAGATTTAAACTACTCAATATCACACAGTGTTTGACTGAATGTGCAAGTCACTCATGATAAATGTGAAACCGTTCTTCCTATCTGAGCTAATCTAATAAAACACTGCACGGAAAATGAAATGTAAAATATGTTGTCAAAATGTAGTGACTGCATCCTCAGCATGAAGGCCAAATGTTAGGAAAGATGGAAATCTGCAATATTGCTAAACCTTTCAGGTTTCTGAAGTAATAACTGAAATGTCATACTGAACTGCAGAGAACATTTGGCTATGGCTGGAAGCAGCAAAATGAATTCTGGCTATAGAGAGAGCCAGTCCAAACAGATGCTGCACTAGAAATATCAGGTCACTATGATAACTTTTATAGAGAACTGCAACATTCTTTAGCCTCACTGAAAGCGGGAGCCATTGGAAGCAAACACTTATGTTGCTGGGTTAAGAGCTCAAACTTGTCCATATTAACCACATTAGGACTATCTTCACCGAAATGATAAACACTGTACATAACTTAAGGAATAAACTAATTGCACTGAAGCCACAAGAGCAGTTCACACCCTTTCTACCCCGGAGCTTACTCATGTGCCTTGCTGGGCTGAGAATAGTCTGTACAACAAATCTTTCTTTCCTTTTGAAAGCTGGTCTGTTTTTTACTATCAGTCATCAAATAATGCTGGGCCTGGAACACCTCAATTGCCATGTACATTTGGGTACAACATGAACACAGCCATATACATAAGTTCATTTTAAACACACATGAGCATTACACATAGACTTTCAAAATTCTTTGTTTTCACAGAGATTTAGAATTGTTGGGATACAAATATTAATTATGTACTTCAGAGAACAAAAAAAGATACCCCAAATAACCACTTTAGGGATTGGAAACTACTTCTAATGACAAAGTTGTTTTTCCCCTACTTCCCTCTAGAAAAATGGAAAATAGCCCTTTACAACATCTTAAAGCAAGCCAGTTCCGAACATTTTAAATAACACAAGCAAACTCATCTCTGGCAATATAATCCCAACAGACATGAGTTCTGCTCAGTGAACTATAAAAGACTTGTCAGTATTTTTTTTTATAAAGAGCCTTTCAGAAGTTGAAAATTCTTCAGTTGATCCAAATTTCCTAAACAAATGTTAGTTTAGCCTACAGCCTATCAGTTACTTTTCCAATACCCCAAATTCCAAAAGTCAAAATTCCAGTATTAGTCAATTTTCAGATCATGAAATCCCCTCTGTCCTTTAGCTCAATGATTAGTTTTTATGGTAGATATTCCTCTTCAGAAGATTCAAGCAAAACACCTGAACATGTTTTTTCTTGCATACCGGTTTGTTTGTTGGTGGTTTGGGGGTTTTGTTGCTTGGGGCTTTTTTGTTCAGTTTTTGTTTGGTTGGCTTTTGTTGCATATACTTTTTTGACATCATAATCCCATACTGGAGTGCAAGTTCATGAACAGTATGAAAAAAAACATTTGTCTGCCAGTGCAGTACTTGTCTCTTTATTCATCCCTTTGAAGTGACTAAAGGAATAGGATGGCCTAGTGCAGTGATAGACATCAGCCAAGCCAATATTTGCTTCAACAGTGGTATAAGTCATACTTTCAGATTTAAACAACCTACTGGACATCCTGGCATGTATTAAGAAGCACAGACAAATTCTTCAAAAAGCAAAACATAATGTCTTTCAGCTCCATCATGTCAATCAATGGCCCAGGTTTGTCTTCTCCATAGGAAAAGCACAGGGTCTTTCTTACAGTTAACCCAAGGTATTTTAAGTCTCCATCTCCAGCTTGGGCTCTGTCCCAAACAGTCCCCTGGCACCATCAGCAGCTGCACTGCTAGAGAAAACACCAGCCAAGACTGTCTCATAGTTCCATGGAATTCCACAGGAAAACCCCACAGTCTTCATGTTTCCGATTACACCCTTCCAGCTTTCCCACCATTAGCAACCACACTGGCTTCCTCCCAGACCATCATACCTCACTTTGGGTAGCCTTCCCTCTCCACACCAGAGGAGGCAGCAAGTGCTGTACAAGTTCTGCCACATTACACGTGTGACAGCAAAAATTTGGCTTACAAATGAACCTTTTTTTGTCCACCACCACCACCAGTGCCAGAGCACAGACAATGTTTTTCCACCTAATTCAGTGTCACTGGTCAATGTCATTCCCTTACTAAAATCCGGTCTATGGTACAGAAGAATAATTATTATCCCAGGCCTCAAAGGATCCCAAATCTGACAGAGACCAAGTAACATCACCCTTCTGAGGACCAGGCAGGGCTTGAAACTCTGGTGCCAGAATCAGTAAAGAATATCCAGGTGTGTTTTCCAGATAATGTTTACATGATACTTTACCACATAGCTGTTTGCCTCTGGTGTGCTACAGCAAAGGCAGGTGGACATTGAGAAAATATTGGTACTTCATTTGATAAGTATTTGAAACTAGAGAGCTCACTATGCCCAACAATCCAAACACTAAAAGACCTTTTGCCATGATATCAGACATTATGCAGGCCTAGGACAAGTTATACCAAGTGACTTGAAAAGGGATAATATCCCATAATCATAATGAGTTTTCTTGGCTCAGAGGTACAGTACGTTCTAAATTTAACCCAATGCTTTAGAATATATGCCTGACTGGAAATCAAAATAAGACAGAAAAGGAAATTAATTAATGAATGACAAAAGAAAGGGGGAACAAGGGAAGAAAGAATCAGTGTTAAAGAAGATATTGAAGTTTGAAAAGATCACAAAGATATTAAAAGCAACTGCAGACTAAACCCAAATTAAAGTATTTGCCTGTAGCATGAGAAACTAAGAATTAGTTTGAAGAATGCTCTCAAAAGCTTTGTTAGACCCTTATCCCTGATGCTACTACTCCACTGTAAAAAAGTTAGCCATTTCACATCCTAAACAGAGCCACTGCTGCCAGCCGAAGGTTGACCAAATTTAAAGAAAATGAAGAAAAAGGACTCAATGCGAAAGGCTAATCTTTGAACAGCACTGTTAGAAAAGCAATAAAAGCTACAGAAGCGTGATATTTGCAGAAGTGTGGAAAAACAACTGATGATATAAGTTCTTCAGTCTTATTTCATCTCTCCTTCCTTCACCAGCTTTTCTTTTTTTTTTCCACCAAGTTGTCTCTTTCACCTTCCCTGGTTTACCTTTGTTTTTAAGATAAAGGTTTTACTTTTCTCACCCCTTGGGCAAGCAAAATTTTATGAAGTCCTTTTCCCCGTTCACATGATATCCACACCCAACTCAATTGTAACAGTCCTTCAAAAAGAAACCGATATGATGCAAGAGTATATGAACTACATGACTTCTACTCCAAATAGAGATCACACCTAAAGACAGGTGGGTCAAACACATCGCAATATCCTTTAGGCACTTCACTATGGCTAGCGAAGTTAAGAGCAAGTGCTCATATATTTCAACTACAGGAACTAATAGTAACATCAGCCCTTAAAGGCTTCAGAAACCATTCTCAGTGAGGCAGACATGGCATGGTGTCAGAGCAATCTCATACAAGCAACCTGGCTGTGTGTGCTTTTCTTACAGTGAGGGTGAGGCAGTTTTGCCCTCAAAAGCTAGTGCCCATGAGCTTACATCCACCAGTGGAGGATACTAGCACACAGGCAGCAGCTGCAGAGCACCAATACACACCCCTAAATACAAACCCACTGCCTTTTTCCTCCCTTTGTACAAGTAGCCTGGGCAGCTCCTGGAGGGAAAGCTCTCTTGCCCATGGGAGAGCTCACACTTATCTGCAATAAACCAAGCAGAGGTTTCCAGCTGGCAGAGTAGGGAAATGGGTGTTACTCCCTTACCATTTCATGGTCCAGGCACATTTGCCTTCTAGTCCTCTGAGAGCCCTGCTGACACTGTTGAATTGAGAAGTGACTGGGGCACCTTCTCCGATGGAAGCTAATGTGAAGTGGGCACTGGAGACAAGTGCTCTAGTTTCTACTGAATGAACATTAGACCTATGCAAAAAGAAAAATCACTGTTCTGTTTCTTAACTGTTTGGTTTACTGCAAAGATCTGTCCGCAGACACTGAGACCCTGATATTTACAGGCCTCAACACCAGTAATGGAGAATCTGCCATGAAACTTCAAACTCCCTAAATCTGGCACTGAACAAACATCCTCTTCTGCATAAGCCCCCATATACCACCATCTGGCAGGGTTTCATGCTGACTTAGTTCATTGGAAAATGCAATGGTTTATCCCTAAACTGAAATTTTAAAGCACTGGAAGAGGATTTTAGTATACAGATAGGAACATGGATGAAGATTACAACCCAGTGTAGTTCAGATGCTCTGGGAGACTAACTGTGAACTGCCTATGCCAACAATGAACTTACACTTAAAAAAATGCTCATGCAACACCCACAGTTAACAAACGGTGACACACTGTGCACTGTTAATGTACAGTCCAAATCACAGATTGAATGCATTTGCATGAACAAAGTAATTATCTAATTTTAAGTTGGTTTTATGTCCCAGCTAGATCAGGAATCTGAGGAAAACTGGTTCAATCTACAAACACTTGGCACTATTTCCTGAAACTATTTAAACCCAGGTTAATAAGATTCACTAACGAAAAATAGAAATAGATTCACTGATACCCTTAAAAATAGTCACAGCTCATCACTGATTTTATGTGGCTCTGGTAAAGATTTAGAAATGGTTCTATCATGAGTATTATCTGAATGACCTCAAAGACTTTCATTAGGTGCTTTTCTTATAAAATAGAAAAAAAAAAAAAAAACAACCACACACACACAAAAACAAAAACCACACTTCAATGCAGTATGCAATAGGAAGACCACTACAGAAATCTGTTCTCAGAGCTTCCCAGATGATTTCTAGACTTGTCAATGACATCTGATTACTTCAAAAATTATTTCAGTATCCCTCAAACTGCTGCGCTAACCACCAGGCTAAGTAGGTGACCTGAGCCAGCACACAGGCCGCTGCTCCAGCCTCAATAACTGGAACAGAAGAGCTGTCAGCAGCACACAGTCTTCCCTTCTCCCCTTCATTTGCTACTGGAACCCGATCAAGGATAACTTGGAGCAGCATATAACAACCCCCAGTTCACCTTCACTACTACATTCACTTTTTTTAAGGACCAAGGCTACTAAAAGATTGCTTCATGTTAAACTGAGCCATGATTTTTAAAAGTCAGTCTAAACGTAAGTTCCTAAAATTCATGGGCTCCTAGTTAAATAATGTAATTTTCTGAAGTGATGAATACCCAGGAGCTCACCTATTGCAGCGATAAAAATTGCACTGAAATTAGCCCATAGGAAATGCCAAAATGCTCACTGCTCCCAGCAGGACTTCTAAGACAAAAGCACAGCATAAATGCACCTTGCTCTGATCAGCACAATAAACTCCCTACTCCGAGAATGAAACTGATTTCCATCACAGCATGACTCAGCTACTGTGTAAGGAATAATTTGGAGACCTAAACAGTACTGACACCCTTCAGGCCACTGCTGCTGGATTTGTTTTGGGTTTTTTTTACTTTGTCTTTTTTCAAGTTGCAGCTACATGGGGAGGGCCAGGCAAAGAACCTGGGCAAGCATGAGGAGTGGTGATCTCATCTTTTTTTTGGCCTCCCAGCTCAGGAGAGCCGGATTTGTGTGAAGCCTACTGTGTGCTACAGCTTATTTTTCCATGGCTGCTCCAGCATATGCCTTTCATACGATTTCATCTCTTGCTTGTAACATCCTTCGTCAATGGGGATTTTCTCAGAAACTTCCTGTACAGAAAGGTATCACTTCAGTACACAGTAGTGCAAGGACAGAGATGTGGCTGTTAGCTGTCGGATTCTTTGTGGTTTTAACATCCAGGATTTGCTCATGTTGAGAGCTCTAGTTGGGAGTCAGTTTATTTAGACAAAGCTTTCACCATCTGTTCTTCCAAATTCTGAAAACATGCAGAGAATATGCTCCACAAGCAGCTACAAACACAGATGAGCTCTGCAATTTATACTGGGATATACTACACACAGGGAAAACAATTCATAAGATTTATGAGATTTCTCCTTCAGGCATAAATTGAGGATTGAAGCTTTAATGCTATAACCACCTTGAATTTTGCACCACAGTGAAACAATTCTCTGGTTTACATGAGTTTGCCGTCACCCAGCTCTACAGGGGCCCAAATTCTTCCAAACTAAGAAAGCATATAAGATATTTCGAATTAAAGACAAACTTGTCAACTTCACTAATACACCCCCTACCTTCACACAGTCCTTACAAAGAGGTTTTGTATTATCTAAAAATTAATATCTCCAAATAATTAGCAAGTTAAGCTACAGCTACAGTATAATTCAAACACTTTCAAGCCATAGCCACATGAAAACGCCTAAATACCTACCTCCCTTAAAATACAGCTCCCAGCTCATATTCCTACTTTTCAAACAATTTCCACCTACTTGACAAATAACACCTTCACCAACTCTGCCCCAGTTCTCCAGACATTATAACATTATAGGTACCAGTTGACTGTAATTGTGCTGGGAATAAGGCACTGGAGCTTCCCTAGAGCAGGCTTCTGTGAAGGCTCTGCAAAGGATGACCTGCTCTACCAGCTCCCAGAGGTGGAGGAACCTGGCCAGAGCCTGCCCACATGTGCATGAACAGCCACCATCCCAGGCAGACAAGAAAGGAGCTTCCTGCTCTCCTCCTGCAGGGACTATTTCCACATTCTCCTCCAAAGTAAACTGGTTTGACAAGAAGCCACCACTGAAGGCTGGAGAAATAGATTTTCTTATTCCCAGCACTTACTGCCTATCACAGCATTACGCTGATGTTTCCCTGCAGGTGCCAAACTGCCCCCCTGCACTGGCCCGTTCTTTTTCCTGGTGTCTTCAGAAGTAGCAGATCTGCTTCAAAGCCTTTGAAAAATGCTACTTGCATGTGAAGGTCAGCAAGCATCACCCCTTTGAAGGCAGGTAAACCCTCTTGCTCTTGGAATCAGTCATGTCCTCCCCCCCAGGATATAAAATATCTTCTTGTCTCAACAACGCAGACAACTGGCAAAGGCAGAGTAAGAGTCCACAAGACAAAGTCAGAGTCCTCTGATCTGACAGTCATAGATGGTCCATTTTCTGCACTATATTATTTCACTTCCCCTTAGGAAGTCTACCTTTGCTGTTCCACTGCAGTGCCATCTATAAGCTATAGAATTCAGAGCAACTCAGGCATAGTTAAATTAGCTCTCACAGGGCACTTGCTGCTGAATCAATCAAAACTACTGCTCAGATGTGTTGCAATTAAAAAAAAGGCAATTAAAAAAAATTTACATCAAAAGCAAATACTATACAAAACTTTTCTGATTTCATTGAAAGCTCCATGGAATAGAAGTCAATATTAATCATTTTGATTGTCACGTTATTTTCTTTAAAAATTTGCATATTTATATATTTACTGCATTAAATGTTAGTTCAGAGGAATTTGACAATGTATACCATACCCAAATTCAAAAGTAAATCTTAAAAGATTAAAATTACAGAACAAAATGGTTCAGGTCCTCATAAGAAGTGTCAGGTTTTCAATTCTAGTTAAGAAGAGAAAAAGATTTCAGAAACAAGCATTTTCTATATCTCTCTCCCCACTCTCCTCCCCCAAGGATTAGCCATTATAAAACTACCAATGGGTCTCCTTGAACCTTATTTAAGTATCTTTTTAGGCTTCTCCACACCCAGAGCCCAACTGCTATGGCCAACAGCCCACCAGGGATGCAGGACATACACAGGGCTTCCCAGATAAGAAAGGAGAAGTATCTCTCTGCTCCAGCAGTTACAGGGTAGTAAAGAATGTCATTTATCACAAACTCCAGCACTCCCAAAGCAGCTCACTTCCTCTCTTTGCTGGCTCCACATTGACTTCACCCAAATAAGCTCCATCCCAGGACAGAAATCTTTTTCCATGACAAGGCCTCAAACCCCCAGAGATTAAAATGGGAACATGACGACAAAGCCAGGAAACTCACGCTAGTTAAAGGAAGGACATCTGCCTATTAATATGTTTGTGGGCAAAAGCATCTGTTAAACTGGAGTTAAGCCCAAAATAAAGTTTATGTTTAAAAAAAAAAAAATTAGGAATGGAGGAAAAGAAATTTATTGCATAAATTATTCAGCATGAATTAAACGCCCAGCTGCACATAGCTAGAAGATTTCTGTTCAAAAGTAAAATCAGAAGTCATTCATATAAGTTGTCCATTTGGCAAAAGCATTTATTTTATCCCTTTACAGAGAAAATGGAGACATTTTCAAGTATCACTTCTCTTTATGTCAGGAGGAAACCTAGACAGTAGGAATCATCAATTCAGGAGAACTTGGCAAGTCCCTCAAGGTTTGCAAAGTTGGTGTTTTGGTTCAGCATTTTGTTTAAAAAAGTTCTCGGTAAAAGAAATTCATATAATTAGACAGTTTAAACAGAGAAAAAAAATATTTTTTTTTTCAAGAGATGGAGTATAAGAATCTTTTCCCCAGAAAATCCCAGAAAATTCCCCCATAAAATCTAATTCTGTTATTGCTCGAGAGCAAGCTGAGAAAGTAAAAGTAACTGAGAAGCATCAATTTCCCATTTTTATGCATTTTTTTTTTCCATTTTAACTGAATTAAAACAATTAGGAAGTTTTAAAACTTGAAATGGCATTCAGTTTCAGGGAGGCAGGAGAGCTAATACAGGCATTTCTAACACCCAGAGAAGGCACGATCAGAGGGGCTCCCACCAACACTGAGTCCAGGCTGCTGGAGGAGGGGAACGAGCAGTAGTACCTGCAAACTGCAGCTCTGCCTGCCCAGCACACCAGCAGTAGGAAACCCACTGATCTGCCATCAGACCTGGGCCACCCAGGACCTAGGCAGCTATCTCTCACACACCTTCCACCTTTATTTCTGGTGTTGACAAGGTGCTGCTGGGAATGTTCAGAATAGCCCTGTGATAGACAAGTTTTAATCATCCTGTTTCTCAGATGCAAGCAAACTGGGTATAGTCCACCTTAGAAGAGGGGAAGGTTATATGGACATGGTGTGACCTTCAAATTAAGAACAAGGTGAAAGCTTGATGTATGCATGAGTCCAGCTTCAGGATTATCATTACATGTGAAAAAGCTTAATCCTCACAAGTTCGCACAAGAACACTGCCTGCTGGGACTCAGGGGCTTGTCACACACAGTGGCAGTTGCTCAGTAAATGCTTCCCTTTTTGCGGTGCTGCTTTTCCCTGTATTGCATCAGTGGCTTGAATTCAAATACCTTAGGCAGGTTTTACAACAATATGAAAAACTGAACAGAGCATACATCTGCACAGTGCAGCCAATTTCTCTAATGCACTGCCAGGACTACTAGCTTTTCTAAGAGAATATACCCTTCTACTAAGAACCTGATTTGCTTTTTAACAAGACCAGTTTGGCTTCAAGACCTTAAAAACTCAGAATGCAAATATTAAATAATCTTGCTAATCTTTGAATTTAAAGAGGATACCATCAACAATATCCTATCTGCCTTTCACCTAAAAGCACCACCTTCCTCCTAAAAGCACCACCTTCCTTTGCATCTGGGGAGCAGATGAAGAAATGGAGCCTTCTCTTCACCTGAATTTTGGGGAATATAGCTCAGAAAGTTTACCAGGACAGGCATCACAGCTACATGCCACCATGCATCTGGCTTCCTTGCCAGTGCTGCCAAGCAATCCAGCCACAGGGAAAGCTGCACTTGCCCTTAGCTGAACCTAATCATGCTGCAGTACAGGGAGGCAAAGCTGGGCAGCAGCCTTCGGAATCATTGTTTCTGCTGATCTGGAAGATGAACGCAAAGTCAGTACTCCAAGGTGTAGCAGAACAAGGGACCTGAAGGCACTGTTGCACACAGCTAAGTTCATAAGAGCAGTTAAAGGAGGCTATATCTGAGAGAGGATTTATTCACTGATATTTTCTTGCCCACCATTATAATTATAATAATTATAAGCCGTTATTACTGAGAACATGCAGTTTAGTGCATTCCAGCTCTATTTCCTGGCCTTCAGCAAGGGAAAGGGGGCAGATATGGGGTGTCATTAATGGTCTCGAATTCACTCTTGAATGGGATAATATCCACTGTTAAGGGTGTAGAAGCATTGTTCTTTTGGTTTTGTGTGGGGTTTCTTCTTTAAATCCCCCCATCTCTCCCACCCCACTCAAAGGATTAATGAGGGAAACTGACAACTTGAATTCATCTAGTCTTTTTGGGTTTCTTTTTTTAAATGAAATATCAAGTTGCGTTTGCCTAAAGCAATTAGATGCGTATCAGCAACTATTAGATAATTGAGGGGTCACATTTGTTCCAATTAAAATGTGCTGCTTTGCTCCCATTGTATGACAGGCTGCAGATGGGGTACTATGGTGGGTTTACATTCAGACCAACAGAGAGCTGAGACTGAAGACTGCAAATTAAAGCTAATCCACCTGGTGGGAGCACACTGCATCAGAGGCTGCTCCTTGCTCGGCTCACAGAAATCCTGCAAGACAAGTGTGACAAGGTGAGTCACACTTTGTGAAGTACAGGCCCTGCACTGCCAGTCCTGGGAGGGGCCAGTCTCTACCTCAGGAACCAAGACCTACACGGTCTCTACACCAAGTTTGAAAAGGCTGGGAATCGCAGTTTGAGTATCCTATTGCAGCTCTGGTTTTGAGCATCTTCCTCATCTTTGTAGCCTTGTTTCTGCCACAAGTCCATGCACCTAATCACCAGTCTAAGACTCCAGATCTCCTCTAGGTACTTCAGCTTCCCAGCGCCAAAGGGGAATAGATGAACATAAAATATCAAAATAAATTATTTGACAACTAGTCAACTGTTTTTCAGGCTGCTTCTTAAACCTGAAGCCATCAATGCCTATGTCTGCCTGTAGCTTGGCAAATGCTTCAGCACTCATGCTGGTGAACACAGCAACAACCCGAGTCTCTGCCACATGTCAGCACTGAGCACAAGGAGAATAAATGACAACCTTGCTCTCACTGAACGTGCAGATCTCAGACCTTCCTGCCATCACCAGCTGTATCCCAGCTACTGCCAGGACCTGTGGATACACATTTCAGTGTTTCAGCTTCTCCACTTTCAAAAGAGCCAGTTGCTGGCATGCTCTGCCTCCTCAGAATGTGCCAGTGGCACATAAGCGCCACTGAAAGAAAATGTTTCATGATGAAAAGCCTAAATTTCAACTCCCTTAATCTCAGCCTATTGCTCCCAGCATGTTGCTCATCATTATGAAAATGAGGGCTCGCTCTTCCTGGCATTTACACCCTTTAGAAATTTGAAGACTTTAATGTTCTTACAAAAACTGAGTTTACCTTTTTTCTGCTTTTTTAAATGGCCTGAGCCAAGTTCACTTGAACTGAGAAAGAGACTGGAGCATAAACCAAAGAATGCTTTTTTCTTTACTTCCCCTTTAGAAAGTGAAACTTTAAGCAGAGAAGTGGTACTTTCAGCTTTTTTACATTCACACTTAGCTAAAGCAATGGACATAAGTCTTGCTTAGAACAATCTAAGTTTTGCTGCTGAAGCTGACCCTCTGCAAGAATACTTTTCGTTCTTTTTTTTTTTTCCCCCAGAAAGAGACAAGCATCTTTTCTTCACAAGTAACTAAGACCTCATGAGTGCTGCTGATCTGAATGACAGATAGCAGTGTCCCCTGGCCTCACAGTGTGACAAGATTGACTCAGGGAGAACAGTGCCACTTACTGTATCAACAGAATCCCTTCACACAATCATTTTGCAGAAGGTTGTTTGTCTGAGGAAGTCTAGCACTACCTAGCTTTAGCTGTCACCAAAAGACCCAGAGTTGAAAGGGCTATGAACTGTAAACAAAACAGAATAACACTAGCATATCCAGCTTTGCACTATTTTTCTAACTGCTTCCCTTTCCTGTCCTAGCAAAGGGATGCACATAACCTGACTGAACATTTTCATTTGTTCCGCAAGGCTGCTGGCTGTTTCCACCAGTCCACCCCAGACAAAGGGCTCATTATTTCCTCTCATGTTAATGACTACTCCTATAGGCAGGTAGGCTGCCATCTATCTTTCTCATCACTGCCTTTCACTTTTACAAAAAGAAAGATACCTCCCTGTGGCTCTGTGGGGAACACAGAGCTCTTTGCACCATTCTGCAGTACCTGCCTGACAGAAAAAGACAGGGCTTTACTGCTCTGAATATCCCCTCCTGAGACCCACTATATTGTCAATTCATTTCACTAGCCTCAATAACATCCCCTTTGTGAAGGTCTGAAAGACAAATCCATCCTTGGTGTAACACTACTGCCCTCAGTGGAGTTGTAGCAGAGTTGAATTTGGACCAAACTCTTCACTTTCATTTGCTTTAAAGCTGCTTTGCCCATGTGTGTAATTATGAGAGGCAGATTCCTTCTGTACCAATATCAAACCACTTCTCTGTACCTGCTATTTCATCTTAACACAGCCATTTGAGTAATAGACATGTCTGTGTGAACCAGATCAATAGATGCTCTCCCTCTCCTGCCAGTATTAATTCAGCATAAGACACATTTTTGTCACTTGCCTTTTTAATGTTTTTGTGTAGGAGGTAAGTGGGTTGGCAGTATTTTTATTAGTTAGGTGTCTTTGTTTATGATACATGGAAAGCTTGCCAACAACACACCAAAAGCTCTCAAATTAAAGTCAGTTCAGTGGCTGCAATTAGATGAATTGTGACTGACTTCTAATCCCTTCATTTCTCAGCCATAATTCCCTCCTGCTCCCCAGTCACCTGAAGTAATGACTAATGCCAGGTTCCCCTAGTTACCCTGGAAAATGGGAAAGTGCTTGAGGATTAGACAAGAAAGCCTGCTTTCTCCAGCTTGTTTTCAGGCTTTTATTCCCATCAAAAACTTAAAAATGATGAGAGAAGCCATAATAACTATATTGCTCCTCTCCTTTTCATCGCTTGCTGTGTAAGTACTGTACGCAGCTCATTTTCCTTTCAGTTGATATTAACTGCCATTTCCTGACTGCTTCCCTGACATGTTCTTCTCCATTCATTTCCCGGTTCGTCATCATCATTCACACATGCAGACTTCCACTGAAATACCCACTATAACCATTAAAAAAAAAAAAAAAAAAGCCAGCACATCTGTGGATTTTTGCTCCCTATTTACACTAGCAAAAGACAACCAAAAGGCTTCATCCTGTTCAGTGCTGGGCGTCCCCAGCTCTCACTAAGGCGTGGAAGTCAATAGGTCTCAAACACTGATTCTTATTAGTGATACCATTAAGTAGGCATGACAAGAAATAGATTAAGCCTTCCCCACACCTGGACATACAGTTAGAAAGATGAACTAATACTTGTATTGACCATGGGTTACTGCAATACTAATAAGCTTCTCTTTTCTCATAAATATGAAGCGCAGTTCCCTTACAGACTGAAGAAATAATCTTGCATCTCAATTTTGTTCTAGCTGTAGAAGACTTGCCACCTCTTCCTCCCACATTTCCTCTGCAAACAGCTTCATGGCACAGGTAGCCCTCATTCTACACAGCTACTTTTCCTGGAGCTGGGCAGCTTTAAAGAGCAAGGCTACAAAAATAAAGAAACCTCTCATGGAAGTTGCATAGCATGTCTTTCATAGCATGATTTTCTCAGGGAATTCCCATTCCTATCATCCACCCCTCTGTTTCGCTACCAGCACCTACAACAGTAAAGCAATCACAGTCTTCCAGCAAGACAGAAAAAACAGCATTTGCCTATGAAATATGTCAACAGTTTTCAGCCTCAGCCAGAGAAATTCTCAGGAACTAATAACTCATTAAGAACAGGATATCATTAACTCTTTGCACACTCTAAAAACCAAAATGTTTCTTAAGAAAGAGCAAGGAGCAATCCCTTATCTAGTGAGATTGCACAGAAAGGTTCGGGCTACAGCTTGCAACAGAGAGCCTTAAGCACCTCAGTATCAGGAGTCACAGAAGGCTTCATTAGATATCTATTTTCACTATGAAAATAAAGTTAAGGACAATTTGTTCCTTACAGCATTTCAGACCAGTAAAAGGATCTCAGATGCTAGACTGCAAGGGTTGGGGTGCCTTTTTGCAGCTGCTGTATGACTGATTATTCTAATCACAAACTCCTCTTCATAAAGAAAAAAAAAATCTGCACAACCTATACTTTATTCTTGTCCCCAGTACCAAAAATAGCATTTCCTATAGGAATCTTTAGCCAGTAAGATATATTCTGAACAACACCCGTCATAAACACTGGCTAATATCTGTCACAAAGTATTTCATCCTAGAGAGCACTATAAGCTCTGAAAACCAAAGCGCACACAGAAGCAGCTTTTCAGTGTGCCTGCCATTTGCCAAACAGCTGCTATCCAGTTGTTCAGGCATACAGTCCAGATTGGAGTTGGGCCATTTCCTTCTTCCAACCCTCCGCAGCTTGCAGAGGGCAATGTTTGGAGGCAGAAGGACAGCATCCCTGCAAGCATACCCTGCTTGCCAGATGTGGTTGCTAAGGAACTTTCTCATGTCAGAAATGTCAGAGCTATTGGCACAGGGCTGCTGCTACCGATCTTCCAACCCAAAAACCAAACCACTGTCCATACTGCGCAAGAATCTCCGCTAGATTTGACTTTCCCCTAATTACATCAGGGCCTCTCTATCCCCATTGGAGAAAGAGCCGTTGCATCATGAGGCAGATTTTTGACTACATGTTGGTATCTACTGTCACAATAGAGCATCTTTGCATATGAGAGCACTGTGTTGCTTGTTGGGTGTTGGTTTGTGGTGTGTTGTTCAGTTGGTTTCTTTTAAATCTAAACTTGTATCTTCAAACAATAGCCAAATCACATAGGTTTACAACTTAAACTATGTCATATGTTAGACAAGAGCCTTAGAGGATTAAAAATAGCTAAGAATAAAGAATAACCATGCACTGCAACCTAAAAGCTGTATTACACTTTTTCATAAAAGCATACAACATGGATTTGCTGTTCTTTGTGAAGGGGGGAGAGTGGGTGCGGGTGGCAGCAGACAAATCCCATTCTGTCTTTGGCACCTGCTGTAGAAGGAAATAAAGGATCCTACGGAGCCTCTGAACAAGCAGAAATTCGTACATAGACAATTTGGTTATTAATTTCCCTTGCAAAATGTAGTCATTCAAGGGAAAGGAGAAGAGCAGTGGGAAGTAGTAAAACAAACACTGCAACCATTTACTTCCTCACCCATGGTTTTCATCCCTTTAACTGCAAATCGTACCAAATGCCAAATCAATTGTTCTATGACCTTGCACTAAGTGAAAGGGCAAAACAAGAATCTCTTAAAATGATAAAGGTAAGCTATCACAGCTTGTGAAAATACCAATCAATAAACCACTTCCCATTTAACAACGCTCCTTCTAACCAGATTGGGATTGAATGCTCTCTGCCTGCACTATTCATTTGCAGGGGGGGAAAAGGGCAGGGAGAAGGGGACAGGGACAACACCACACACACACATTTGTCACATTTAGGCCAGCTAAATGCATGCAGGGCCCAGAATTATCCTTTTAACACCATGTCTCCAAATCACAAAATAAACAGTACACACTTTATCTAGCCACAGAAGTTATAGACTAAGAACATATAATCGCCTCTCTTCTTACAGAAGCAGAATAATGCATATAATCCATTCTAATTCTGTGCCCCTTTCTCTTAAGAATCCCAAGTATTACATATTTTTAATCTTTATCTATACTGAAAGGACAGAAAAGACTATTCTCAGTTATGCCAGATATTGGGAAATCTGTTCCCACTGTTTTCTGACTATGACTAAGAATTACTATTCTGTGAGCTGAATTTATTTGATTCTTGTTATTTCACAGTTATTCTTCACTTCCCACATTTTTAAGCTGCAGCATATTGCAAGGACTCTTAAACAGCTTCTCTACAATGATACATAAATACACTTAAATTGCAGATTAATTACTTTTAAAGCTGTCTGGACTCTCCTGCTGTTTACAACACTTGGTATAATAAGACTCAGACCCTGACTGAGATCTCAGGGCCTTCCCACACATACATAACTGGCACATGTCCCTAACATTAGATTGAAGACTGTTAGTGTCCCCATTCTATGAAAGAGAGAAATTTATGGCACAGAGGAATGCAATTATTTTTTCAGTGGTTGTAAGGGTCTTTTGTAGCAGAAGCAGCTCCCACAGCCTCCAAATCCCTTTTGCCCACTATGCTACAATACTTCAATCTCTCTGTCCCCCACCTTGTTCCATTCCTCCCCTTTCACTTTAGGGTACATTGTATCAGACATTATAAGCCTTCGTGACTTCTCCCCCCTGTTTGCACTTTCAAGATCTTTTCCTTGCAGATGTAATTACCATTACACATACCTAGAGTACCCCAGAACCACCTCACGTGGAGCATTACACTGCTGCACTGTCCCTAATGCACACACAGCAGCCCTCTCTGCCCAATGCTCACCCAGTTTCTCTCTCTAGGTATGTGCTTTCTCTCAGGTGGGCATCCGATGCTGCCACAATCCTGCCCTGCCCATGGAGTCTTTGATCAAACCGGTGAATATCTCCACAGGGCTGCTCCATTTTTGCTTCCTTAGTTGTTGACCTCCACTGCCCTGGTGCTTCAGGCAGGTCTTTCACAGTACCTTCATCACAGCAGTATTACATGCTGAAGTTGTTCAGAGAGGCTACTACTTGAATCAGCTCTGGATTTCTAAAATCGTATTTTCTGTTACAGCTGTAGGCTTGGCCTTATGCACCACCGCATCCCAATGCTTTGCTCTTCATCCCTGAGCAGCTGCCATTCCCTATGGAGCCCTGGCAAGCTGCTTTCCTTAGCCAGACCATCAACTCCCCTGCTGCACTCAATAAGTGCCTCTTATCATCACAAATGGGAAGCAGGACTTAATTTCCTACCAGTTTCTCCCAGTTGCTGGTCTCCTGGAACAAATGGCAACAGCTCACACTCCCCAGGTGCTGGCCAGCTAGGCAGAAAGCCTGAAGACAGACAAGCAGAGCAGCACAAACAATTCCCTGTCTGGTATATAATCCTGATTTTTAAGTCAGCATTCTGTTTATTTTCCAGAATATTAAGCTCATGTTCTGCTTCTCTGAAGCCAAGGAAAATTTAAACTGTGAGGGTGGGTCATTTCTCTGGGAGTACACCAAGCCAGGAGTGCCAGGCTACTTGCACTCCTGCTCTAATTTGGTGACATGTATGTATATACTTGGAGAAGATCAGGCTTGGCAATAGCATTTTGCAGCTTATAACTCACAGATGCAGAACTGCTCTGAATAATGGCTCTGTTTTACAGAAGTCAGACTGCTTCTCCAGCTCTGCTTCCATACACTACGTGCAGCTTCATGAAACCCTGCAGATCTAATCCACAAGCTCTGCTTTTGTCCAAGGTCTGAGCTTTCCTTGTTACATGGAAGAATAACTGAATACATGAGGCTGCACAGTGTCCCACAGCAAACAGGGGAGACATGGAAGGCGTGATTTACCTACAGTCAAATAACAAATCATAACAGAGGATTTGCTTTCCATTCCTTACCAAACTCACAGGAATAGTGTCATGAGGGAACAAAAAAGTCTGCAAAAATCCATGTCAGATTCAGCAAGCAGGTATATACAAGAGTGTAGATAGGGATTACTGACAAGGATTAAATACTTAACTTGGATATTTTCAGATTGTTATTCTCTTGGGAAATACCAAGATATTTTGTTTCTACATTTTCAAAATGAGTCTTCAACTTCTCTGAAATCATATTTCTAAGAACCCATGAAATAATCCAACAATCTGGTTTGCTTCCTGTCAAAATAAAAAGGATCACTTGCCACATATGCTTACTGTTCCCCATTTTGTTAAAAAGTACATGCAGGAGGTTCATTTAACCTAAACAGTGGTGAGTTTGCCACTCAATTTTTCAATATGGTTTTCATTCCAAAATCCCGGGTTTCGAGCAGCAATCTCCAGCATTAGCTTCTAAAGCGCTTTTCTGTTAGAATCCTACAGACTTTTCATAACTGAAGAAGTACTAAGCAGATAAATACATTTTTACAAAAGCTGAGCCCAAACAGCAGTAGATTGAAATTGTTCAAGCTTGAATCATCTCCAATGTATGGATACATCTGAAAAAATTGGATTCACTGCTGGAACAGCTGAATGAAGTTGCAAAGGGCAGCTTGGGAGGTTACACAACAGAAATCTCACCATTTCCTGTGGACAAGCAATACCTCTCCCATCTCTATCCCACATTACCCTGTTTGAAAAAGGTGCAATTGTTCCTGTATTTTCAAATGTATATAGCAGCCAACTGTATTTCTTCCAGACTTTTTGATGAAGCCACTGGAGCATTTAAAACACAGTTCGATTCCCAAGAAAATATTGTATATTTGAGTTTGGATAATGCCTCAGCAAACACAAAGGGATGCACATGCATTTCCAGAGGAAGAAGCCTTACATCAACACAGTTGAATGCCCATGGCACATCATTTGTAATGGTCAGCCACGCTACCCCTAGGCCTGCTTTTTGCATACCCTACATGGTTAGATATTTAGGACTTCATTTTTTCTACTGTTTTGACAGCAGTCTTTCTAAAGCAGTATCTAAGTTTAAAGGGCTGTTTTCAAGTCAGCCAATTTGAAATCAGATCCAAGATCAACAGAGCTGAATCCTTGAAGGCATGTTTTTCCAGCTGATATACAAATACACCTCCTTTTCTCAGTCACTAATTAGAGCCACGTTGAACTTTAAGTCTGCCTCTGCAGTACGCTCACAGAAACTTAAAAAAGACAGGAAAAGGCACAAAATTATTTGCTCTGAACATTTGGCTAAATTGTTATTTTTTTCCCCCTCATGGTTGCTGGGAGCTCACATAGCAGTTCTTTTTGTTATAGATTGCTGCATTGTTTATGGCACTCTGCATATTAATAGTTTCACATATTTGAACATTTCATTGACAATAAATAGAAATCGCAGTTACACCCTCAAGGAGCTAAGGAAGGCCATAATAAAGGAAGCCTTTTTAAATTTTTTTAAGGCCATTGACAGTTTGGGCATACAATTTTTATTTGCTATGTGAGGCAAATCTACTGAGCATTAACCAATGGAAGAAGCTCACACATATGTTATGTTGGTATCATAGGATACAAAGAAGTGCAAGTCACAGACAGGTTCCTCAACTACTTTTGCAGTGCATAAGCACCTACTTCATCCAAGCCCCTCATTACAAGAGGGGCACTATGTTGCTGGTGTGGGTCCAGAAAAGGACAACAAAGCTGGAGAAGGGCCTAGAGCACGTGGTCTACAAAGAACAGCTGAGGGGACTGGGGTTGCTTACTCTGGAGACGAGAAGGCTCAGGGGGGACCTTCTTACTCTCTACAACTACCTGAAAGGAGAATGGAGCCAGGAGGTGGCTGCTCTCTTCTGCCAAGTAACAAGTGATAGGACAAGAGCAAACTACCTCAAGCTGCACCAGATATTATGACTGGATATTAGGAAAAATTTCTTCACCAAAAGGGCAAACTGGTATTGGAACAGCTGCCCAGGAAAGCTGTGGAATCGCCATCCCTGGAAGTGTTCAAAAACCATGTAGACGAGGCCCTTAGTGACATGGTTTAGTGGTGGTCTTGGCAGGCCTGGGGGGAGCGATTGGACTTGATGATCTTAAAGGTCTTTTCCAACCTAACTGATGCTATAATGCAAGTTGATGTCAAAACTGTAAGATATCCTACTAAGCAGTTAGAAAATGTTACTGGTTTGAGGCAAATAACGCACAGCTCTTCCCTGGTAATCAGATGTTGCCATTGGAAGACTTGGTACAGAAGGGATAATGCTGCATACTGTCTTTGTGTTTCTCTGTTTCAGGGTGAGTAAACATGTACATACATAAATCAAGTTATATATACAGTTTATCTGCAATGCAGTCAAGAACTGTATCTGCAGTACATAACAAAACACTCAAACTAGCTTTGAGCTAGTTGGCTCTGTTATCTATAGCAGTGAGATTGCAGATTCCTGGTATCCATCAGGGGCAGTGCAAGCTCATTCAGGGTTCCCCAGTGTGCACCGTAGCTCAGTCCATGCCTGCAGAGTGTAGCTGCTTTCAGAGGGGATCTTTATTACGGCTGTCAACCCTGAGACTCCACATGGATCAGTTCTACCTTGGACTGCAGTAGAGGCGTAGCCCTACAAGTCCCTGAAAGTCTGCACCTGGCTTTTCCTCAAAGAAGCTGATCTGCTGACCCTGGACATGTTGCCACACATCCCACATGATGCTAATGTCACAGTTGATCACTTGGACTGAAAGACCAGGAAACAGTTTAATAACTGAGCCCAAAAACTACTGAAAGACTTTTGCATTCCTGTTCCTTATAAACAGACACACAAGATGATGTAGATTCCTGTGAAAGTGCTCAAAAACCTCCCACAAATGCTGACATTAGTGATGAAGCTACTGAAGAATTTCACCTGAAAGTACAATGACTTCACAATACCTCACATGACTAGGTATTCACTGGGGAGAAATGCTTAAACATTATGCAAATTACAAAATATAATAGGTGCAAACTAAATGATTTGCTGTATTTTGAAGAGGGATATCATCTGCATGTTAAACAAGATTTTTGGTGGATGGTCAGTGGTCTATTCATCAGTCCATAATTACAGGATCCTACACACTGCCTTACTGTCAGAGCCTGGGCAGAAGCTGCACATAGTTTCTGCCCAAAAGCTTCACTTCACAGACCACTACCAAGCAGAAATAACCTTTCTCTAATGTTGCAGGTCCTGACCCTAGGGCAAGTCTTCTTAACAGCTTAAGCATGATACTTAAAAATTTCCAGCTCTTCTGACCATGCAATAATTTATGTTCAACCTTCTCAGATGCCACACAGCAATCTCTACATAGAAAAAATCATCATGATTTTAAGGAATACCAAAGCTATGTACACCTTAAGTAGTTCTTCTAAAGTAGTCCTGTATATGTCAATACTCACTTCTATTGGTGATAGAATTGTTACAGTCACTCTCAGCATTCACTCCTTTCCTTAATTCTATTATTATTTTGACCTCCTAACTCTTTCTGATAATTCACGGCCATATACAGCTAATGGTTGATCCTATTAAGATCAAGCTTGAAACAGTCAAGCACATTTTGACACTGCCTTTCAGCTGTGCTGAAGAAAGACTTATTCACAAAAGCAAACCTAAACTGCTTTCAGGGAAATATTTTCTAAAGTCATCACCTTCTGTTGTGTCCAAAGAGCTACTTCAGTAAAATTTTGTTTCGAAAGTGCCTTACAAAAAACTTTACTCAGTAAATCACACTAAATTGAACTTGTAGTCAAGTTAATAGAAGTTGGGCATTCATGGAAAGAGAATGAGGTTCATGCATGTGATAGCTATACTAAAAACAGAGACTAAGACAGGACTTATTCATCAACCCAATAATCAAAAATGCTAGAGATAACAACCAGCAACAAAACCCTTATAAATTTGTACATGTTCAGTTTCACCCAATTGGACAAGATCTTCTACTGGTTGCAGAATTTACTCCTCTAAGCAAGCACTATATTTCACAAATAATCAAAATTCCAGAGATCCAAGAACTCTGATAGCCAAGGAACAAGTATGAGAAGTTCTACAGCAAATGCAGGAGTTTCTGCTCAGGTTTACTGCTATATCCATTTTATTATCATCAGCAATTAACACCTTAAGCTGAAACTTTTAATGAAGGAAGCAAACATGGCTTATCTCACGCTGACAAAATCAAGAGTAACCTTACTGAATTACTCTGGCATGAGATGGCAGCCAGAATTCCCATGAATAAAAGGATGCAGTTTACAACAGAACACAATGCCCAGTGATGAAAAGCAGTATGTGGAGAATAACATCAGAAATGAGGGATGACCATATCTTCAGGTGATTTCAAGAGAGCCTTAATTTTAATTTGAACAAGAATGATTTTAATACCACCGAACACAAAACCATCCCCAGAAGATGAAAGCGCCTTGTTCATGGCAGCATTAATGCACAGTGGCTTGCTTTCTTCAAGGAAACAAAAAACCTATACAATTTTTAATAAATTATTATACTGCCTGCTTCAGTTCTTGTGGCTTTTCACAGCATACATTTGGGTTTATGCTGTTTGGGCTTGTTGCCATTTCCCCCTTCACCAGTTTCTTCTCCTTGACATGTAATTGTTTCCTCCAGCCAATGTTGTAAATTAAATTTTTAGTCAAGCAATTCTTAGCTATAAAACAGAAATGAATCTTGGGTTGTACAAACATCACTAATTTATGTTTTATCATCTTCAGAAGAGACCCAGCCTGAAGGAGGCCACTGCATTTCTCACTATGCTTTTCTCAGAACTCATCTAAAAGGCTCAGACAGCAGCAGCCTCCACAAAAGAATTAACAGGGGTGGTAGTGTGGGGGTGGAAGAGAAAGGAAGGAAAGCAAAGAAGAGGAACTTTAGATAACAAACTAACACATTGTGGGTGTGACAGAGCATGGTCTTGTGAACCACTGGGTTTAGAGTAGAGCTATAATAAGTATATCCAATTTTGACATAACAGTAAAGAGCCAAGTAAGAGGAGGCAGGCGGGAAGCAAGTTCTGAGAAATATAAGCAGCCAGTTCAATGCCAGTTTTCTGTGGCATGTTTTATGTTTGACATGCAAACAATCCTAAGAAAACATCCAGAAAATAGTCCATTCCTCCTGCTGTATCTTTACTATAGGAAAAACTTCTGTGTTCCCACAGAGCCAAGTGCTATCCATTAGCAGGGCAAATTATTCTTTTGGGGAGAGGAAAAGAAAACATTTCCTCTGTTATGCATTACGAATTAGCTCCACGTTCAGGGGTGGGAGCCTGCATAGATTGGCAATGCAAAAAGCATTCTGACAAAATATTCATTGAGGCAAGCTGTGCAAATGACTGCTGCCAGCCTGGAGACAATGGCTCCATTGTTCTGCAGAATGAATTGATTTGGGAGCAACCTTAGAGGGTCCAGCAAGGAATAAAAGGTAAATATTTTTGCAAATTCAGCTCACTTTCTCTGCTTCAAGAGTGGGTTTTCTTTTTAGGAAAGGGTGTAGAGCTGTGCTCAGTGCCCAGGCTCTGCTATTGTAAGCAGTAACTGTTTTACCAAGTTACTATATGCCAATTTTAACGTAACTACCTAATTCAATTAGATAAAGCAAAGAAACATGCCCTTCACCAATGAAGGATGAAAGTGAGAAAGGAACATGTGATGCTGGGTTGTGCTATTAAGTACTAAGTACTTAGAGATGCCTCATGGAAGCCTCTTCCCCTCTTCCTCTTCCACCACCCCCTTAACCCCAGTGCTTTTAACAGTGTACATGAGGCTAGGTCTTCCTTGAGACAGAGGAGACCGTATCATTGCAGGGAGGCAAGACTGATACAGATACTGTACTGAAGCATAACAAGAGTTTGTTCACAACACAAAAGGTCAGGATTGCCAGTTGTTTTCCTCCATTGCATTCTCCCTCCCATGGTTGACTGGTATGAACGATAAAATGGTGCTAATGGTGATCACATGGTCTGCTATGAAACACATCCAAGACTTGATGGATATGAAACATTCACCAAACTATGTCCTTTGTTCTTCCAAATATGGAAGGAGTGCCTATTTGTTTCAAAAGGATATAGTATTTCCAACTCCTGTGTTTTAACCCCCCATTGACAGAAAAAGACCACATTATTTGTTTAGTTGCCTCACGTCAATAACTCATTGGCATAGAAAATCACACTGTCCTTATCCAAACATCTTTACTCTACTGAAAGGGAACACTGTAGACTTATGATCTCCAAAATAATGGGTGAGACTTGAAAATACATCCAGAATAATGCAAGTTCATCTGTTCAACCCAGCAGCACAATATCTGCTTTTAGGTAGGACCTTAAAGTGAGCCACAAAGCAAAGAAATAAACCTTAGCATGCGTTTATTGAGAGAAGAGATTAAAATTAAAGGAAAAAAGGGTATTGGTGCACTGCAAACTACAACAGTGTATGTGCAGTCTGATCCGTTAATCCCACTCACAAGATGAGAATTTGGAGACAGAAATCACTTGTTTCAGTGTGTGTTTGGAGAGCCTGCTCATTACTGGTGTTCACAAGACTTCATGGTCAGTCAGCAATTCCCCTTCCACTAATTCTGCAGTTCCGAGCCTCTTCCTTTTGTTGGTGCTGCTTCCACACCGTTTCACTCCCCTTACCCACCTTCTCAGCACCTGTTCTTCTCTGTGTTTTTCCTCTTGTCTTAGGTATTTCCACAGAGTAAAAAGCACAGGTGCAAACCAAGTTCAAATACAGAGATCCTCCTGTGACACTTCAGACTGGGTGAATAACTTCTTGCTAATATAATTAAGATTTTGAATGATCAAGTCTGGATTCCAGAGCTCAGATGTATTGGTTGTCAGGTTTCTGTGCCCCAGAGTCTCCAGACACAGAGCCGCTGGAACAGGCAGTCCTACATGAAAGAATCTCTAAAGGGTCTGATCCAGTTCCCAGAGGGGATTGTCTCACATGGCTCCTGCAAGGGCTGCATCAGCCTCTTCAAGTACCAGTTTCTCAGACTTCTCTGTTGTGATTCCTTATGAGCACAAAATAGCCTTCAGACAGCTGAGCACTAAAGACTTCCAATGTGTACAACAAGGTGGAGAACTTTTTAAGGACATAGCTTAAACCCGTTACATGCACTGGAATATCCATAGGGTTAGGTTTGCACTGGAGAATGTTCAATTTAAAACTGTCGTATCTATTTTACCTAGTACCAATTGAGTATTTTCATTACCCATTATCACTAACACTGGTGTTAGGCTTCTGGTTTGGTTTTGTGTATTTTTAATGCAGAAATAGTATTTTTAAGTTTGGAATTTATGTTTAGATTACATTGATTAAGTACTTGAGCATATTTCTTCTCAAAATGGGATCACACAGGAAACAGAACCAGCTACTGTTCTGACTCCAGTATTTGTCCAGTATAAATTAAAACAAAACAGCAATTTTTTTAACTTACTTCTAGCTCTGGTGTTATCAGACTTCATATTAGACAGCATTTACTTATAAGAAAAGTTTTCACTTGAGTGGTGGGGAAATAACCACAAAGGCAGAAAGCCCAGTAACGAGCAGGCCTTCCAAACACACACTGAAACAAGTGATTTCTGTCTCCAAATTCTCATCTTGTGAGTGGGATTAACAGATCAGACCCCAAAACTTATACCCACCATACATCCTATTTTACAAATAAATGCTTTCCACTTTCGAATCAGCCCCATGTTCCAACGACTCCACAGCTTAATTTGATGTAAAAAAACCAACATTGACTATGACTGACAGTTTAATGTGGGATTACGGCTTGCAGTGCTTATCCCGCTGTTATTCACAGGCTCAGATTTGGCTGCAAAGCAATTTTCCCAGAAGGTACAAAACATAGAGGTCTCTTCAAGAGTCTTCTGAGCCATAGCAAATTAAACATGGACTATTGCACAGTGAATCTCAGTTTTGGCCAACAAGTTATTTTTGTTGAACTACCCTGAAGCAGTCTTATCCCAAAACAGCCTATGGTAATTAAAAAAAGAAAAAAAAAAATCAGATTAAAATCTATTTACATTAACTTCTTCTTTCCAGCTATTATGCCTGCCTCATTCAGAGCCCTTAAAAACAGTCATATGATTAGTTTTACAGAAAACACCACCTTTACACGCCTACAATTACCTGTATATTTCTCTGAAATTATTCAGCTGATTAATACAAGGAGATTACACAAAGTCCAATAGCTCTTCAGCTAATGTTCGTAGCTTGAAGTTTGCACTAATTTTGTCAGGCTTAATGTGGGGACCTTATGCCCAAGAGCTTTCTGACTTTTTCCAACCATAGCCATTCCAATAAAATACATCATTTCAACCTATAAATTTTCTCCCTTACATCTGAATAACTGCAGGATGCCAGACCTGTTAGTACTGCAATGTATTACCCAATCTATACTTTAAAATATGAAAAACAATACACTAAGGATGCCAGATCTTCAAGGCAGAAGCATAATGATTTTAACAAGTAACTGAACCAAAAAAAGTGTAATTTCTGGGATTGTATTACCATCCTTCTTTTGATACATTCCTAGCAAAAAAACAGTTTCAAAATATCTGTGTCCGTTAAAAAAACATGAGGTACAGTTTGTTAAAAACCTATGCTCCCACTTAAAGATGGTCAACAGAAATATTTTAACGTTGTTAAACAATCATTTCAAAGCAATAAGAGCTTTGGAACATGCTCATATCTCAGGTATTTAATGCATTCTCCCATCCCACCCTACCCCCCCATTTCCTCTTTTGGTGCTCCCAAAATCTCTCACTCTGAAAGCAGAAACACTAATGGATGCGAGATCTAGCAGGCACACTGTTCCAATACTGTCAGAAGAAAGTTTTGGTGTGAATAATGCTGAGGGCACTTGGGTTATGACATATCTTGTATGGTAACATATGTTAAAGACAGGGAAAAACAAATAGCTGAAAATCTCAAAGTAGATCTGAACAGCCTACAGTACAAGAAAAGCCCCATCCTTGGAATCTGCTTGTCAACCTAACTCCCATTACCATCATCAGTAATTCCCAGTACAGGGTCCTTCAAGATAAAAATTCACCAATAGACAATATTGAAGAGATTGTTTATTTTGTGGTGCCTGCAATGTCACAATACAAGTTGGTTATACAGTGTCCTGGTAAACTAAGCCAGCCTCAAGGCCAACGCAGTAATTTTACATGCAGGTTACCAGTGCCCTGAAAATTACCCCTCCAGCCTTCTGTCCTCTACTAGGTTAAAGAGGACTGAACTTTAACTCAAGACTGCACTTTAAACACATTTCAAGATACAGGCAGCATGCTTCTGGCGCGAGGTTATCGCACTGTACACCTTAATAGCAACCCCATCATCTCCCCACATCTTCATTGCCAAGAGGCCTCCTGGTACAAAGGTAAGAAGAGTCAGTCAAATGAGCTAATACTTATGGAGAAAGCTGACAACACAATAAAAACTGATAATCCCTTATATTTAATAATACTTTCTGAAAAGCACATTCCAAGTTTTGGGGTGAGAGTGAAGAAAGAGTATAAACTCATGAGAAGCATTTCCTTTTCATGATTATACAAAGGCCATTAGAACTTGAGACACTGAACAGAATAGGAATTTCCATACTGGGGTCAACCAGCCAAAGTGAAACATAAAGAATCATCGACCACTGATACTGGAGTTGTGCTGCAGGCTGTAACCCACAAGGTCCAGAAATAGCCAGCTTTGGTAGGCCTCCAGCAAGCTATTAGCACAATCTTCAACTGGCCAGCCTGTTCGACAGGCTAGCGGAAAGCTTTCACATTTACATTGTCACTCTATTTCGCTTCCCCAACAGTTTTCCATTTCACATGAGCTATTGGACATCTCAGCCTTGGGCAGCGGGTGTGAACTCCAGTATGTATGTGAAGTACTGCTAGTGTCAAAAAACAGCTAAGCTTTGAAGAGAAGCAGCAGGCAAAGCTGTTAAAATACATGCTTAACAACAACTATTGTACTCCAGTGCTGCAAACTGAGGGAAGACAGGAGGAGAGGGAACCCCTACACCTAGACATTTCCAGAAGTGTTTTGAAAAATTTCGTTCTATATATTGCTTTGGACAACGCAGAGATGCTTAATTTTAATTACCAACAGGGTGCCGAGAGCGCAGCTGGATGCCTGTTAACTGAAGCTACCACAGTTACATGCAAATTGGAAGAATAAATCAAATAAATAAATATCAGCCTCCTAAGAGCAGCCAAAGTAAAAAAAAAAAATGGTAATGCATTTAGGAAGCAAGGAAGGAAATTGTTGTCAGTGAAAAACAGCCAGCAAAGGTAACAGACCTCTGCCAGCAGATGAACATCAGTAACAACGCTGTCTTATCAGGATGCAACCTGTCAGCCAAGTCTGTAGATTAGAGGGAAAGCCATAAGCAAGGCAGATATACTGTAGACATAGAACAATTCAGTCAGGTGTTGTCTTAAATCTGGTGGCAACAGAGGTGGCAACAGAGATGTCAATGTGAGTTACCTCTCCCGAGGCAAGCACAGAAAATGGGGGAAAAAATTAATTATCTAGTCAACATGCATGAAACCAGAGTAAACTGAAGACCACTGAGAAAGATCACTGCTGTGTCTTCAATAACAAGGTATGAAGTGGGAAAGCAAGGACAGTGAAACATGGACAGCTAGATAAGTCTCCATTAACAATAGTCTCCACTAGATGTCAAGGACCAAGATACTCAAATCCTTTTATAGTTCATTTAGGACTCCAGAGAAATGACAGGTTCACAGCCCTGAATACTTAAGTGTCTCAGGAATATGAAAAAGGGAATATTAAAGTGGGACAATTTTTGCAGATATTGCCACATGATTTCTTTGACACAACAAGGGCATCGACTGTAAGGATGGATTCTTGCCAGCGTCAGAGTCTGCAGCCATCAGCATCTTGAAAGAGGCCAGTGAATGCCACAGCCTGTAGTTACTTTGAATAAACACAAGCTTGAGGTGAACCAAAATCACCACAATATCACACCTCATACTCGGCAACAAACTCAAGAAGCCACTCCACTAACTGCTCTGGGATATACTGTGTCAGCAGAGTCCCACGACAGCCCCTTGGGTTGATGCCTTTCAGTGAGTTGGACAAGAAAGGAGCAGTGCTGTTCAAAACACACCCCAAAGCAAAACTCTCCCTTCAACACTGTCTTATTCCAAGCACAGGTGTGACAACTGTAACTGAGCTGCACTGTGGAATCTGCATCCGAAGAAAAATAAACCAGGGAAGACAAACTGAATATACAGAAATGGATTTATGAATTAAATTAGCTTCCATAAAAATCCAAGAGCAACAGACCTATCTTGACAAGAAGCATTACTTTATTCCTTAAAACACAAAACCCGGATAAACTGCAGTACTCTTTGTGGGAAAGGCAACTTATTTTATGGGGAAGCATTCCTAGTTACAGGCAGCACAAGAAGGAGTCACAAATAATATATGGATAAAAACTGCACATAAATTAGTCTACAGATCCTATAAAAGTATTTCACAATAAAGAAATACCTCATCCTCATCATAAACCATTTGCACGGGTCTCTTCTCTACAAGAGTAATACAGAAGAGTTTTCAGAGGAAAGCTTTCTACAAGTAAGGCTCAAATCAGCTATAGTAGGACTTAGAGGTAATACCATGCCAGTGTCTTCAGAAGCTTAAAACACAAAATACTAACTGCAGAATCTTGGCAAAACAGCTATGTAAAACAAAGCTTAAGTATGGCTATTTTATTAGTACAGAAACTCTAGAGCTATAAAAACAAGGCTGAGTAATCATGTCTACTAAGTATCCTTAAAAAAAAATAAATAAAAAACAGAATGTATACATAATGCCTTAGTTTACTCCAACAGCTTAAACAGTCTAGAGAGACTTTCAAGACCAGCATTGTTCCCATTGACATTACCCACAAACATCCACCCCAGCTTGTGTCAACTGGAGAAAGTAAGCAAGATATCAGTAATAGAAAATATGAGGCACTGCAGATGGGAAAACTAATTTTAAAGAGAAACTCAGAGAAAAAGATGGCTAGGTTCATACTGAAAAACGTAGTCAGACCTCCCCAATCCTAGGAACAGTATAAACATATCACTGCAGCCTTCTATTTAGGCTAATTAGCTCTGCCGAGAAGGAGGGTATGTTTGCACAGGCAGAGCCCTGACTTAATGCAGTTATGCTGTTTCTGGGACCTACCTCGTTAAGCACTGCACTGTGTAGGCACATGCAAAATGATTCTGGATAACAGCCATTATTCCTCTTTCATGTGCTTCAATAGAGCTGAATTTTTGCTTTTGGTTTTTAACATCGCATTTTTAAAATCTGAACAAATAAAAACAGCCAAATATAACTTACAAAAGATCAAAAGCCAGGAGGACCAAAATCCCACTAATTTCTGCAGTATTAACTTAAGATCTTTCCAAACACAACATCTGTAGGTTGGTTTCTCTCATCAGTTTTCAGCAACGTACTTGCCTGTACACAGTAAATAGATTACTACCACATATTATTTGCCAAATATTAACTATTCATTCTTCTAAATATGATTCTTATAGAAATATTTTACAACTGCTTCAAACTATGACACTCTACAGAGCTGTACATGTCATTGGTTTCAGCAGTATCTATGTCTAGTATGTGACTGTCCACAAATCCCAGGACTAAACGCTCCAAATACAAGATTGGTACCTTAACTCTTCTCACCTTTAGCTCAATCTGAAGCCCTGTTGCAGATTACTTCCAAGTTTCAACCGCTCACACAGAAAAGCCTTTCACTAGCCTGCCTTACTTGGCTCCCCATGATCCATTAGCCACTCACAAGCTGCAGAGCACTGGCAGACTCAGAGCAATGTTACAGATGCTGGGACATCAGGTGGAATCATCCCCCCAAGAGCGCAGCAACCACATTTGATTAAGTGCCTAATACAGTCCTTGAAGCAAGTGCCCGTGACCACTTCAATCTGAATGGTCTAATTAATAGAATACAAAGCCAAGGTCTTTTTTTGCCCACCCTCCCCCTGATGTCATGATTACTGTATTCTTTTCTGAGCCGTGTCCCAGCTCTAAGGATACTTAACATGCAGAAGGCCAGGGCAGTACCCCTCCAAAGCCTGAAGCAGAATAAGGGCTAGGCAAACCTACAACCAAGAACTAACCTGCATCTCCTTACTACCTGTATGGGCACTCCAATAGCTTGACTATCTCACCAAATAGAGACTGTAAACACCGCTCATTATCCCCAAGAATAAAAATTACATCTGTCCAACATGCACACCCTACCTGGCTCCCAGGAGAGGCCAGGGGGCAAGGCACGTACGGCTCAAACTTACCATTTCCAAGAGGTAGTGGTGGCACCTCCCTATCCAGCCTGCTGGAGTACCATCTGTCTTAGACAGCCTTTGATGCCTGACATGGTGTAGTTACATACATTCACATATAATCTGGATGTTGCATAGTTTCAGGTGAGCCACCCTCACCTTGAGCGCTATGCCACATATACTGCACACCTGATGCAGGGGATCTAAACATAGTACAGTGGCAGCCCACATTTGAACATGTAAGGCACCTTAACAGCTCATTTTACTGTGCAGCATTTTACAGTACAGCATTTCAGCATCAAGCCTGCTTGACAGGTTGCCACCCCTGCCTCTGCCTCCAGGCACTCAGTCCCTTCCTCCCTACACCCACACCTCTGAAGTGCATGTCCTTGTCTGCTGGCCATGTGATTGATGCTCACAAGATTTGTGATATTATGTAGGTTAAAAGCAGATTATTTTTAACCCAGCCCCCTGCTCACTGATCTAGTTCATAGTACATTACAACAGTCATATTAACACAGCAGTGGGGCAGGGAGCCACAGCCACGCACATGCCGGGAGGAAGAACAACTGGAGCTGTGGGAAATGCAGGGTTACTGCAGAGGCCATGAACTGTGGCTTCGGAGGTGACCAAGAGCCATGTCCTGTAGTTCCATTTCCCTCCATCCCCAGTATGTCTCAGCATTCCCTACTGCATGGTTTCAAAAACATCACAATATAACTACATATCCATCAGGCTGCTGAAAGCCTCATATCTCTGCAAAATGTCCATATAGTCAGTCCACTTCTTCCCAAACACAGCACTGCTGAGCTTATTGGAATAACACCAGCCTGACCCAGGAGTTCGACCAACCACTTCAGCTTATTAATATCACTGCTCTTTAGGTGACAAAGAAAGCAAGATCCTGACACCACTGCAGTGTCCACTGCAGGATTCAGATCCCTGCCTCCCACTGAAGCAGAGTTTCACATGCCATTTTTCTGCTAAAGAGAGGTGTTGGAAGACAATAATAAGTTTCTGGAAACATGTGCAAGAAACTGCCACAATACATTTAACCCACAACAGCTCCAAGTACCTTAAGAACACCAGCACTGGTCTCTGCACCACATGTAAATTTACCTGCTTCACCCTTTTTCTCCACAATATATAGGATAGTTTCTTCTAATGAACCAGCAGCCAGAAATTAAATTTAGTCAGATTTACCTCAAAGTCTGCTGACATCTTTCTAATGTCAGTCTCTTTACTGCTTAAATGTTTAAACAGTAGTTTCCTTTAACTGTCCCCTCAACTTTATTTTCTTTATACAACTCTTAACCCAACGTTATTGCTAATTCAGAGCTGCAGAGAGCCATGTGCAGGCATCTCACAAACTGGATGAGTATAAATACTGGGGATCATACCAGGTATCCTGGCACCACTTCTAATTCAGCCATTTCATACATTTGACCCACCAAGCCAAAGTAATGACTCAGAGAATTTGAACTCCCCCTGCACAACACCATCACAAAAGAGCAAGTTGGATGCTGGCCATTTATCCCTATGAATCAAGCAGGAGACATGAATCTCCATGCTGATTAGACACTAATCAGGTTATCCAAGTCCCACATTTATAGCATCTTCTGATATTCCTTGAACACAGTTGCATGACACCAAGAACACAGTGGCTTGAACTTCCTACTCACCTTGAATCCTAAATGAGCAACAACCAAAGGCTGATGGTAAATAACTAACTTGCTCACATCTCAGCTTTATCCTCCTCCACACTTGCAGCCCAGTTTCATGGCTACACCAATCACTTGTTCACATGCACACATTTTCAGAAGGAAACAAAAAGAAAAAACCCACTACAGCCACTGCATATGGTCAGAGGTGATGTTTTGTACTACATTAAGATGAGGTCAAGTTCAAATCAACTCTTTAAATAGCTTATCTGTGAAGCACTCCCTGCACACAGTACACAAACCAGGAAGTTGCTTTGCTGCTCTGTAGCTCTCGGGCAGCCCCTTGCTAGAGACAAGGGGCCCCAGAAGATGACACATCTAGCAGAGCTTTCCCATGAAAAGAAGGAGTCAACACTGGTAGAAAAAAAAAAAATAGACCAGCTAAGGGATAGTACTCAGCCCTAATATGGATCAAGTGAAATGAGGTATTGGAAGCTAATATCAGTACTCAAAATTTCAGTCAAATTTACTAATGTAGTGCTAATGGTTTGCAAAAGCACAGATGTCCATTGCTGTGTACCAGTCTGCAGACACTGCACAAGCAAAAGTTTAATTTCAAAAAAATAAATATGGGCAAAGGGAAATACTACTGCTTACCAATTATAAGATCATTTACATAAACACCATCTGGAATTAAAGTCCTTCCCCTCCACCCTTAATAAAATGTATTAAGAGTCTCTTTCCCTCCATGCATTGTGGATATGTCTTTAATGGCTGCTGCCTTTACCTTGTTTTGAGTCAGATACTGAATGATTTTTACTTACTGCTCTAAATCAACTCCGAATATAGGCTTTGATAGGGCTGTTTTTGCCAGATTACTTTCATTACTGTTACTCATCGGCTTCTGTCACTTATTCTGGATCTTGTCTTGTGCTCTGAAACATAAATGGAGTTTTGACATTGATTTCAGTAACAATAAAGTGGGAAAAGACATTAGTCACAAACTGCATCCTCTGACAGAGCCAAGTCATGAGGCCCAACACAAATGCTCCTTGCAACCAATTTATTTCTTATTACAGTGATGGAACCAAAAACTCAAGCCATTCCCATCTCTCCCTTCCAAGTAGCTCTGTGCAATGACAAACTGAAGCGTGCATAAGGTCGATTAAAAAAGGACTGAAAGATTATTCTGGGGGATAATGCACACAAGGTATTTTCTGTAGGAAAGCAGTGAGTACTACCTCTCTAGAGCACCCAATGTCAGGCACTGTCAAAGCTTTCTGTTCTAGTTCTCCTCTAACACACTTATTTGCATTTCCTTCCTAAGTAAATAAATTCTTCCAATTTTCAAATGTCCAAAATCAGAAAATCCACATTTGCTGGGTTCAGATCTTTTTTTGGAATTAAAGCCAAAAGACTTAAACTTGGCTAGGTACACATAGATTAAGCAGTATTTAATAAGCTACTGTTATATAATGCATAGGTTCATATATTGCACACCACTTTCGCATGATGAATTGTTGCAAAGGGCATTTCCAAAAGTCAAGCCAGCTGTGTAGTTATTCCTCAATAGTTCTACGAGCAGAATTCAGTACTACAAGTCCTATTCAAGTATATAGTACTCTTTTCCAATAAAATCAGAGGTTACTAAATTATTTCAATAACTAAAAATATTTGGGACTTCTGGAGACATAAGTTCAACACAAATTCTTATCCTCCTCCAGATTTAACACAGTATTTCAGCAAAAAAGGACTTAAGTATATATCTGCTCTGAACAGCTATTAAGCATCTCATTGGCCTACTACAAGGAAGTCAGTTTATGGCAAAAGTTGATAGAGTACTTAACCCATTGCAAATAAAATATCATCAATAAAACCTTTGCCTGAAGGTTCATAGTCATATTTGATACATCAGCAGATGTTTATCCAGCTGTTGCTGTTCAAAACCATGTTTGTAGTCAAGGAAGTTACTGACAATTTCTTTAGCTCTGTTAAGACTGATGTTGCCCCACTGAGAAACCTTGATAATTTCGGATACTCTGGGAATGACAGGTGTTACTGAAATTATACTTATTTACATTGCTTTTCATCCACAAATATATATGGCATAAGTAAGAGTGACTATATTTGCAAAATATGTACAGACTCTTATTCAACAAATCCAAGTGTATATAAAGAAGTCTAACATCATTGGGTTTTGCAAATGAAGAAAACAAAATTAGTGAAGTTTGGGTGACTTTGCCCCAAAATCTTGTGGTACAAAAAAGCAGCAGAATTAAAACTCAAATCAGATAAAGAGGATAAAGGTTAAATCCAGGGACTAAAATAAGAATCAGATCATCTGAAACACTGCTATCCTTACTACTAGATTTCTAAAATAAAACCATACAAAAATTAAAATTATATATTGAATTTTAAATTAACATTGGTTTTCAAGATTTTCAGTACGCAAAAGAATTGTGATGCTCACTGTGTTATAAACTAAATAATGCATTCTGATTTGATCTGTAGCCTAATTCTGAAACATATGTTAGATTTCATTTCGCTCACATTGACTAGACTACTGACTTGGTTTAATTCATGTTATTTACAATTGGGAGAACTTGATGATAAGTAGAAAACAAATTATACACGTTTACTACACCCTCCCTCTTACTTACACCAATGAGTGATTATAACTCTCATTATAAATCATGGAAGATTTAAGGAGATGGACCAATAACTGCGCTGCTGGTTCAGCATCTAGAAACACAACATCTGCCCAACATACTAATGAGGGGACATTATGCACAGACACAGTTGTCTGCAAAGCACTCGCATAACACTACATTGGGCTTCCCTCTCTTGAAGCTGATCTAGGTATGTAACCAAATGCTTTCCATGGGGGTGGTGCAACACACAGAGCATGAACAGAGCAAACTGCTGACAGTTCTTGGAAGACTACATATATTCCTTTACCTGGCACTCAAGATGCATTACAGATCATTTGATTTCACAGAAGTTTGGTCTTGCATTGTTTATTAGGTTGCCATAGGTGTTTAATTCTTCACAATCATCCAGAAATGGCCTTATCCCACAGTTGTATTCCATAATCTCGCTTTCCCTTTCCCTCATTCTCTTCCAAAAAAGCCCAAACAACCTTAGCTATCTGTAATACTGGACCTGGAGGGGAGGGTGGAGAGCTATTGCATGGCTACTTTGAAACCTGCAAATTCAAATCAATTTGGAAGAACTGCCCTTTTTGGAAAGTGTTCACGCTAGAAAGCTCTAAGACACAGAATCCATAAGGTAGTTCTTCTCTAAGAAGGGAAGTGATCAGGCAATATTCACACTTCATTAGGAAAATTCTGGATTTAAAAAAATTTGCACATGGCCAGATTCAAGTTACACAACTTTTAAAACGACAAGGAGCCAATTAAGGTGTATTAATGTAACCTATTAATAGGCATCTATCCTCTTAAACATTCACTACTCTAAATTTCTACATTCAAGAACCTTCTGTCGAACTTCCCCTTTGGGACCGTATCTAAGGAGAAACTGATCCCAGAGAGCAGAGCTTTTCCCATGGAAATTTGTTAATCCTAAAAGCTTTTTTAATTAGGTTTTTAACTCATTTATTTTTAAATGCATTCCACTAACACATTTGATCATCACTTTTGCGCTAAAACAAGATACCATATTGGAGTTTCACAGCCAGCACATTGGGGGTTTTAGAGAAAAATCCAGTAGCACTTTTCAGAGGAAAATTCCCATCCAGCTAGTCTTGGTTTTGGCACCGTTTTGAATCTGATGAGCTTCATTCAGAAATATTCGTCCTTCACTGAGCTAAGGAGGCCATTCATTCCTCAGCCCCACCAAATAACCAGCTGACTTTGTTATATTATCTACAGAACATTCTGCTTCCCATCAGAACTAAACTTGCCATTGAAATAGATGCTCCCAGTAAAAATCAGATGCATTGTCTAATGAGTCAGTTCATGGCCCATTACAGCTGATGCCTTGCCTGTCATTTCACATACTGTAGTGCAAGGCATTTTGTGCTGAATATAGTTAAGAATATAATACACAATCAAACCTGAATCCTTATTCACAGCAATAATGGCAGTACTCTTTTCAGTTATTGCACTCAATCAATCTGCATATTAAAGGTTCTTTTCAAGTTTTTAACAGTGAAAAAAAAAACAGGGCAAAGAGAAATGGCTTTCAGGGTACCACTTCAGTAAGCATATTCTGATACCAAAAAACAACCCCATCCATGTATAAGGCATATGAACAGTCAAAGGGGTAAGGAGGGAACAAGGACTGGGCTGCATCTCCCCTATCATATGGTTGACTTCATGGTTTTCCTTCAGGCACCCCAGCACAAATATTTTCTCTGTTGTCTGAAGATATTTTTCCAGCACCAAATATCAGAGACAGCCTGAGCTAGTACTGAGGTGACAGTCAAGGCCACCACCGCTTAACTGGATCACACACTGCAGTCCCTCATCAAAACAAATATCACAAGCGAACTTGACAGATCAACTGCTTAGTTTGATGCATCCATTTCCCAAGCAGTTATAGCTTTTCCCAAATTCACTGTATTGACTTTCTGGCAACAGATGTCACTACAGTGAAATCATGATGAAGCAGCAGATAAGAAAGCAAGAGTGCCAGATCAGCAATACCAATTTCTGCAGCACCTTAGAAATAATAGGAGCATGCAGGAAGCTAACTGGTTTTATGAAGAGAAAAATTTTTAAAACATTGTTGCAAATACAGGGCAAAATCTCTCCTTACTGCCACCTAAAGCAGCCTAGTTTCAGTGCATAAGATCATACTAAAGTCCTGCTAGGACCAGAAGTGTTCTTCTGCCCCAAAAATCTCCATTGAGGGGAAATTAATAAAAACTACCGTTACTGCATGGGCACAGAATGCTGTAGAACTCTGTGTAAGAGAGACAACAATCTCCCACCAGAAATGTTGCTGGGTTGTGGCACAGTTCCAGACTGGTGAAAGTGCTGGGGTATATACTGCTCCATTCTAGGCTGCAGAGCAAACCATGAAACTTAGACGAGCATCTAGGGCAAGAGGAAGTGCCAATGACTGCAGAAAGCCAAACCCAGTAAGGAAGGCAAGGCTAAATTAGAATTCAAATACAAATGAAAACTCTAATAATTGCTTTTAATTCCACTTTAGGGAGTGGGAAGATATACTTCAGACTGCTCAGCATAACAGAAGGAAGGAAATATTGTTACTATGCAATATGCTTCATTAAAAAAAAAAGGGACATCTATACAAAAAGCATATTTGTACCTCTTTACCTAGCCTCCATTATAAATCCAGACTCAGTCCTACCCATATCTCAACCCCACTCCTAGTCTTCAGACATTTATTTTGATTCTGCTGCCCAATAAGCAGTTGTCATTATGTGTATAAATGAACGTAATCTTAATTTCTGTTCCTCGGACACCATATCTTTCACATGGCCTGCTCACGCACCACTTGTCCCCTCATCAGCATAGAAAACGCTTCCACCCTTTCCAAATTACTTTAAGTACAGTTACTTTTTTTACTTAAGAGGGGGTTATGTGAAAATTAAATGCCTGAGTTAAGACCACATTCTAATCTTAATGCAATAATGTTTTTACTAAGCATAGATTTTAAGAGTATGTTAAATCAATGAGCTAAATCGCCTCCTGTGCCTAACTAACTCCCACTTCTCCAGCCACTGAACAACCTCTTGTAGCACAGCACCTGCCCCGTATACATATATCACATAGGCCAGCCCTGGATATTTGGAATGCAAATGTATACACACTTAGCAAGATCGCTGGGCCATTTTTAAAGACCTCCTGAAAAAAGTTCTTAAATGATTCACTTTATTTTTATGCTTCTGTCTCACAGCTGCTGGCTCAAAACCTTTGGTTATTCTCAGGGCAATGACACAGAAACCAAGAGCTCTTGGACACAGACCTACCATGCACAGTGACCTGTAGGCTGTTCACAGCTGCTCTAAGTCTTACCTGCCACCACCCGGGGTTGTCAAACCCCCAGGGTTGTCTAGGAGCAACATGACCTCTTCGACCCTCGCCATAACCTTCACTCAGGTTAGGAAGAGATACCACACACAAGCCCTGAGGCCCCTGTCCCAGGTCACACCACCACTAGAAGAGTTAACAAGATTTTATGGCTAAGTACATGGACAACGGAAGTAAGTAGGTTTGCACCAGTGATGTATCCCGGAAAAATAAAGAGGTCTGCACATCCATAAGGATACCAGTGCGCTGAACTTTTATCACTATTAAGTCCAATAAATACAAAAGATATATTGCTTTCACTGAAGTACCAAGAATCTGAGCTAGAAACAGTAATAGATTTGTATGAGGTATTTAGTATTCATGTTAGAATAACAATACGTCAAACTAACTTTTTAGACAATAACATGGTCTATAGAATCATAGAATAGGGTTGGAAAGGACCCTAAGGTCATCTAGTTCCAACCCCCCTGCCAGGGGCAGGGACACCTCACACTAAACCATGCCACACAAGGCTATGTCCAACCTGGCCTTGAACACCACCAGCGATGGAGCATTCACAACTTCCCTGGACAACCCATTCCAGTGCCTCACCACCCTTACAGGAAAGAATTTCTTCCTCATATCCAATCTAAACTTCCCCTGTTTAAGTTTGAACCCATTACCCCTTGTCCTATACTGTCACACGTTATCATCTCCTCACTGCCCTACTTGTGCATCAATTCCCAGAGCACCCAGCACAGCCTTGTACCACAGGACACTGGTGCACACTCTCATAGCCAGCACCGTAAAGGAAGCTTATTCACCATCTGGATCATGGAATACCCTCATTTCCCTCCACCTGTACAACATGGAAGCAGAATGCCCAGGCGTTACCAGCCTCCAAAGACAGCATTAGGGAGCCCTTCACTCTCCTCTCAGCCCTTCATGGATGAGTCAGGGAAAAAAATAAGAAGAGTGGGCATCTTGATTTAGCTTCAGTAACCTAATGCAGAAGAACTGCTGGGAACACTTGAGATAATTGTCTTAATTATAGAACTGAAGTACTAACTAAACAGTTATGAGAGTTGGTTGTTGGGGATTTTTAAACACAAACCATTTTAAATGCATCATCCGCCTGTGCAGTTAGCTCCTCTTTCTCTAAAATTATGTTTAGATTTTTCATCTTTTCCATTTCACCTTCCCACAGGGATAAATTCAGCAGCTACTCAGTAGGTTGTCGCGTGTTGCCTGTACACTTAAGCCAAGAAAATCCAAGGTCTACATGTGAGACTAATTTATGCCTAATTCATTGTTTCAGTCAGGAGTTATAGATTACAGGGACACATATGCATTGTGGTCAGAGCAGTCAATAGGACTTCAGTTGTAAGACCACTCACATGCATTTTCTCAGCAGCTCCTACACAGAGACTCATAAGAGAAAATGAAGAGCCATTGCTAGACACTGTACTAGGGTCTGAAGTGTGCAATAAGGAAAAAGTCCATCGATTTCTTGGTGTGATTTAAAGAAACTGTCCAAGTACAGTTTACATGTCCTGCCACAGTGAAAGTCAGCAACTGGGAAGTGTTAAACTTTAAAATAATTCTTTTTTCAGATAGACTTGACAAAGATAAATGACTGCTTACCACTCAGAGCAAAGCATTTAGACAAATTACTCATTATGAAAAGACTAATTAAGCAACAGGGAGCCTGATCACCTACAGGTTCTGAATGAGGCAGAAATGAGAAGACAAGCGCTCAGCTGTGCAAGAGGGATAAGAGATCAGGGCTGCTATGGCCATTTCAGGGAGAAGAGGAAGGGAGACAGACACTTTCTGCAATTCACCTGCAATTCCAGGCATGGGACAGGACCACCAGTACATACTTTAAATGATGCCACACTGAGATCCAACAGGGTGTAGAAACAGCAAGGAAACACACGCAGATTTTCCTGTCAGTCAGTACATATATGCGTGAGCAATGATGGACTTCTGACCCCCTCCTTACCTCTACGAGATTTACTTGAGCTGTTGCATGTCCCTGAAGAGGTGGACATAACCAGGAGTGCTCAAGCATCCAGAGCCCAGCAGAGGAGCATGCCAGTGGCACCAGGCAGGATATGGCAGTACCATGAAGCCCAGTGGTATGCCAGCGTGTCACAGAAAATGGGAACCAAATGCCTCCACAGCAGCAGAGCACCCACAGAGCCTTGAGCCCATACCACAACACCCCAAATGAACAACATCCTCCAACCATTTGGCTGCAGCCAACAGCCCACAGGCATCACAGCTCCATGGGACCCTTCAAAGGTTCCAAACATCCCCAAAACCCACCCAGAACACCACAACCACCACCCCCCACCCAGCAGCAGCCACTCAGCTGCCTGCTGGCAGCCTCCCACCACTGGGCCTTCAGGCAGACACCTCACCTCCACAGCTCACAGCGGGCAGAGCCTTTCACATCTCATTCCACCTTCAGAGCCCACTTGGCTGAGCACAGAGTTTGTGCCATATTAACTCATTTTTAACACCTTCTCAAACAGGTTTTCTTCAAGCTTCAGCCCCTCCAGTTAGCAGCCCAAAACAATCCTCCCAGAGCCCTGTTACCACAGGACAAGCAGCCCACTGGTGCTCATCTCCTCAGCACAGTTTAGCAAACAGTGCTCCAAAGCACGCTCTACCTTCATCCAGAAACATTGCTGATGTAGCATCCCAATGCAGCAGCACCCCCACCCTCAGCTGACCCTCCCTGCCACAACAACAGAGCCACCCCACAACAGCTCACCTTCATCGGTCCTGAGGTGCCCCACTATAAGCTCCTCACGCAGCAGCCTCTCCTACGTGGTGCACAGCCACCTGCATCACACTTGAGTTCATCTTGCTTCACTCCACTCAGGAGTCTCCTCAGTCCCAGATGACATTCTTCAAACTGTTTTGTCAACCTTTTACACTGAAGCGTGCCTTCTACGTAACACCTCAGCATGGCGGCCTCACCACCTCTCTCTATTAGCCAGGGCACAGTACGACCCCAGGACTGAAAAGCGCTTTTACTCAGTCTCCTTCTTGCAGACCTGAGCAGCCATAAGCACCTAGAGTCCATAATAGTCCTATTCCTCAGAGAAGCCTCAGGCAAACCCACACCACCCCCCGGAAACAAAACCTTTCCTACTAGGAAGCATAGTCCCCATCCTGCATTAACCCCACCAAAAGCCCACCCTCAGAAGAGCTCCTTCCACCACACCTCAGCCAGCTGCCACCTATGAAGCTGATTGGACACAGCCGGCCCTGGAACAACAGGCAGTGAAGAACCACTGCACCTGGTGTCCACCCACACCCAGGACAACACCGGTACAAATACAGGTAGAAGGGGGGGGGGGGGGCAGCTCAGCCCCAGGCAACCTGGGGGGGCAGGGAACACTTCTGCATTTATCCCATTTTCCCAAGAAACTGTTCCCTGTTTGGGAGGAGAGAGGGTTTGGCAGCACCTCCCCTCAACCACTTTCACTTGCCCTTTTCAGGTGTCAGCACTCCTAATTAGCACCTGCAGGGCACTGCCTCCCAGAAGTCAGTGGTTATGCCTCTGCTGTGGCATCAGATATGACATTTTCTATTTAAAACAGAATAAAATGGAGGGGGGTCATGAGTGCCTAAGTTGTGCCCTGTGGTGAGGTCTCCTGGGTTAAAACAACACAGCAGGTATCCTCTGGGCAGTAGCCACAACATTACACTTTTATCTTTTATACTGTGCCTTTTTACCTCTGCTCAGCATGAAAGAACATGCAATTAGGAACCAGATGTTAAACCCTTACAAAATCAGAGCACTGCAGTCAGCAGTGGCTGCTTCATGCTCATTCCCATGCCAGAACCGAAAAGTGAAAGTAACTGTTTTCCTACCACTTGCCCTTTACCATTGTACCAAAACCTCTTTGAAACAGATATCCCTTACCATTTCCAACACTGATGCCTTGAGCTGGACCTATAGACAGCAAAGGAGGTGAAAAGCTCATAACACCATGGAGGTATGCATGCTTTAACCCGAGCTTTACTCTGGCAGTGAGGACTTTTTGACAGCTTTATGGGCTGAAAGACCCCAGATGTCTCCAACCATTCCAGTATGGCATTGGCGGGGTCTGATACAGCCATATCATAGAATTGTTGGCTCATGTTCATTTTTTCATCAACCAATGCCCCCAAGTCCTTCTCCACAGGGCTGCTCTGAATCTCTTCTCTCCCCAACCTGTAGCTGTACCTGGGATTGCTCCGACCCAGCTGTAGGACCTTGCACTTGGCATGGTTAAACTCCATCAGGTTGGCATCAGCCCACCTCACAAGCTTGTCAAGGTCCCTCTGGATGGCATTCCTTCCCTCCAATGTATCAACCGAACCACACAGCTTGGTGTCATCGGCAAACTTGCTGAGGGCGCACTCAATCCCCCTGTCCATGTCACCGACAAAGATGTTGAGCAAGATCGGTCGCAGCACCGGTCCCTGAAGGACACCACTCATTACCAGTCTCCAGCTGGACATTGAGCCATTGAGCACAACTCTTTGCATGCGGCCATCCAGCCAGTTCTTTATCCACCAAGTGGTCCACCTAACAAATTGATGTCTCTCCAACTTAGAGACAAGGATGTCATGTGAGACAGTGGCAAATGCTTTGCACAAGTCCAGGTAGATGACATCAACTGCTCTACCCCTGTTCATCAGTTCCATAGCCCCATCATAGAAGGCCACCAGATTGGTCAGGCAGGATTTCCCCTTAGTGAAGCCATGCTGGCTGTCACCAAGCACCTTGTTGTTTTTCATGTGCCTCAGCATGCCTTCCAGGAGACTCCGCTCCAAGATTTTGCCAGGCACAGAGGTGAGGCTGACTGCTCTGTAGTTCCCCAGCTCATTCATTTTCCACTTCTTGAAACTGGGGGTTACATTTCCCTTTTTCCAGTCATCGGGAACTTCACCTGACTGCCATAATTTTTCAAATATGATGGACAGTGCCTTAGCAACTTCATTTGCCAGCTCCTTCAGGACCCGCGGATGGATTTCATCAGGTCCCATGGACTTGTATATGTTCAGGTTCCTAAGATGGTCTCGAACCAGATCCTCTCCTACATTGGGCCCAGGGTCTTCATTCTCACAGTCCCTGCATCTGCCTTCCAAGACTTGGGTGGTGTGATCAGAGCATTTGCCAGTGAAGACTGAGGAAAAGAAGTCGTTAAGAACCTCAGCCTTCTCCAAATCCATGGTAGCCAGTTCTCCCAATAGCTTCTGGAGAGGGCCCACATTGTCCCTAATCTGTCTTTTTTGGCTATGTACCTATAGAATCCCTTCCTGTTATCTTTCACATCCCTAGCCAAGTTTAATTCTAAGTGGGCCTTAGCTTTCCTAACCTGGTCCCTAGCTTCCCGGACAACATCCCTGTATTCTTCCCAGGCTGCCTGTCCTTGCTTCCACCTTTTTTAGCCCGTTTTTCCTTTGAATTTTCCTCAGCAGCTCCTTATCCATCCAAGGAGGTCTCCCAGCCCTCCTGCAGCATTTCCTTCTAGTTGAGATGCAGCACTCCTGAGCTTGTAGTAGGTGATCCCTGAATATCAACCAACAGCCTTGGGCCCCCTCCCCTCTAGGGCTATATACCATGGAACCTTACTAATCAGGTTCCTGAAGAGGCCAAAGTGTGCTCTCTAAAACAGGTCACCACTCAACTGACAACTTAGTACACCTAAAAACACCTGCCTGCTGAGTGCGTAAGGTGTCTGATTTTAGTAAATGAACCAAATAATGTGAGATCTGAAGGGCGGATCCCAGACCAGTACAGCAAGCTTCCACAGGAACCACTAGTGACAAATAAACAAATACTGAAAGCTGACAGAAGTGATTTTGGAAGTCATATAAATACTATGTCCCTTTTTCATTCTACATAGAATCATAGAACAGTTAGGGTTGGAAAGGACCTTAAGATCATCTAGTTCCAACCCCCCTGCCAGGGGCACATCTCCCATGATAAAGTGTTATGAGACATACACATAGCTTGAAACAGATAATTACTGATAATTCTGACTGGTGGGAGAAGGAACCATCTGGCAGGTGGAAAATAAGAAGGTGACAAGAATTTAGCAGACTAGGGGGCTTATTGAGAATTTATGCACAGAGGTCTAAATAAAGGAATATTTAGACAAAAGGTCAGATATTCTGTTCCCATCTATACCCAAAACAAATTGGAACACCAGAAGTATCCAAATAATTATGAAAATGATTCCTGGTTGAAATTCATCTTGCAATTATGAGCAAAACCAGTGAATCTAAAACTGTAATTGTTAGAAGTGAGGAATTCTTTCTGCATATCATGATTAATCGCAAATAGTTAAAGAGCATCAGCACATTTTATCTTGTGTACTTCAGGTTCTATCCTTTCTGCTTTTAAGATGCAAATGCTTTTATTCATCCTCTCCTACCCTTGCTGCATGGTATGTATCATTTGTTTCTTTCCATTTTCCTTAACAGTATTTCTTCTTTCCTATAGCAGAGAGAAAACAAAATCCAACAGACTCCATTTTGTAATTCTTTCCTTTCTTCTGAGTGAATTTCTTTTTCCCCTGCTCTTCTCTTTATCACTCCTAGGAAAAGAAAAAGGGACATTGCTGGATGCAGCATACTAATTGTGATTCCACATTTTTCCACTGAGATCACTACTCATTAGGCATTTTGCTGCTGACCCTTCACAACAGCTGAGCTGCAGCCAACATCTACTGCAGTTAAGGGGAAGTAAGGACAAGACCCACATTGGTAGTCATAGGCAAAACACAAAATTAAGAGGCAAGAAATTTATGTAACATAATTAGTGATTTGTGGCCACTTCTGCTGAAGCATCATGGTTCACTATAAAGACTATCAAGCACTGCAACAGGTTGCTAAAGGAGATCATGCAGTGTCTGTCTTTGGAGGTTTCCAAGACTCACCAGCAAAAAGCAACTAGGAACAACTCAGTCTGATGACCCAGCTTGGAGCAGGAGTTTGGACCATGAGTTTGAGAAATCTCCTGAGCCCCTTTCCAACATGAAATTATGAGGCCATGTTTTTCCAAGGCACCCTGAAATACAACTCCCACTGACTCCTGTATAATATTCCCATTCCAATGAAAGTTACATCTGAAAGTATTCTTCAAAATCCCACTTGAAACTTACAAGCATCTTCAGAATCCTTAAAATAGTAGCTGCGGGGCCCCTTCCAGTTCACAACTGCAGCTTCCACTAATGCCATTAGAATCAGATTGCTCAAAGCAGCTCCTACCAGCTTTCCTTGCTCAGATTGCTTTGTCAATAATTTTTCCTTTGGGGAGTTCCTCCAACCTGATGTTCATCTTGTTTTTCATCAGCAACGTCCTGTTTTCATTCAAACCTCATCAGAATAATGTCATTATATCCAGACACAAATTTATGGTACCTCATACTAAAAGACCTGCAGGCTGTCCTGTCTACTCACCAACTTATTCAATAGGAACAAAGAGATGGTAACCTATTGCTCAACCTCAATTCCCTTCTCACCACCCTGTTTATAACAAGCATATTCCTATATCAGACACTGAAGTGGGCACCAGGGATCTCACCCACTCAGTGGGTGTAAATGGGTCCCTAACATACAGAATTTTCTTCTGCAAAAGAATACGCCATATAGTTGTACATGCATTTTACAGCTTGGCATTTCACTGCAGAAGCACATGATTCTTTCATCCTCACTCTCCCATTTGCAAGGCCATTTATATCATGACATTTCTTTCCATAGCTTTTGGTACTGATGTGTCTGAGGAATGTTGGCTCTTCGTGAACTGAGGAAAGACAGTACACCTTATGTCTTGCACTTATTCTCATCGGACATGCACTGATTCAAACACAAAATACTCAATGCTGTAGGTCCATTCTCGTGATCTTTTCATGATCTCATGATGCAGGCAATCCTGAGCCTCAAAATAAAATAAATACAAGGAAATTTTCCAACTTGTACAATTCAGTCTGTTTTGTACAGAATCTATGCATTTTCTTTGCAGAATTGATAACTTATATGAAGAATCATGGATGTCATGACAGCAGAGAGCTCTTATTTAAACACGTTAACAGAACTCATTTGATACCAGTGAATCAAAAAAAAAACCCAATAAACCTTATTTTATACTTCAAATGTGTGCAATATAATGAATGTTGCTGAAATGTTATTCCATGTATTTTTTTATTTCAGAACATACACACATTTTCATGTTCAGGAGCTCTGATACAAAAAGTAAACGGCACCCAGTGACTGCCAGGATAACTAGCAGAAAGCACTGACTATTGAAGTTGGATACATTAACGGCAAACAGTCTCACACTCAGCCTTCAAATTAAATCGGCTTGCCTTATTCATATGCCTAATTCCAGCAGAGTAATATTTATCCTGGTACAACACCCTTAATTAAAATAGCACTAAAATAAGAACATTTTTGATCCATTTAACACAGGCAGCATTAGCCCAATGTCCGGCCTGTTCATGTGAAGCAGCCCCATGCAATTTGACACAACTGGAATTTACCGCTCCAGAGACCTGTGCCTTCGCTTAAAGGGATGCACAGGAGCAAAACTGAAACACAGACTCCTAAGATCACTCCTTGCGGTATGCAGTGTTAAACACCCTTCACTTTCAAGAACAATTACAGTACAGCAATTAGAAATGAAGGGGGGAATAAAGACCAACCCCACTCTTCTTCTTATGGCCTACAGGATGAAATACACTTGTTTCAGAATTTATTATGATCACCACTATTTCATCTCTACTTCAAATCGTAACTGAAAACCACAGTTTGTGGGATTAAATTAAGTCAGTTATGTTCCTCTTCCCAGTCAGGGCATGAAGCTTAACACCTGACAAATTACAAAGTGACCAGAAAAATGAAGAACTTCCTCTTTTTGTTAGAAAGACCGAAAGATAGTTTATCTAACCATTTGTTTATTGTCAGCATTTAGGTCAGCTGCAGCAACTTGCACGCTTCTACACATCTTGTGGCTTAAATTGATTTAGTGGAGGACAGAGGGTTTTCTTGTGTTTCCATGCACTGAGTGATCATTACAATTTACAATATTTGTACAACTGTTCTGGTTTTTTTCGCAGCAGAAAACAATACATAGTTGTGCACTGGCCTTTCTGTTCCATTGAAATGATGCACCAAGTCTTCAGAACAGTTTCCCTCCCAGTTCACTGCAACTTAGTGCACCCCATACCTTGTCTATGCTATTGATTTTTCACTAATACAAGCATTAGCTTCAGTGGAAACATGCTGTAATTATTAAGTCAGACAGAAAACAAACCCAGGCACTACTTTTAAGCGTAAGAGTCAAGTATTATTTAAGTATTCTGACCCCATTTAGGTGTCCCTCCTCACAACAGGCAGAGGTCTTTTGTAACCATGTTCACCATCTTTCTGATAATCTATTTTTCTCTGTAATTTTCCACATTTAAAACTTATTCTTTCTTTTTTTAATGTTTGGCTTTTTTTTAATTCTTCTAATTCTCTTTTCTGAGCACCAAAAGGACTAAAAATGGCCCCTTTTAACTGCTAGTTGTTCACATACTTATTTTTTTAATGGAGCAGCATTAAACATAGCAGCATTAACCCACCAGTATTCTACACAAGCAGCAGAGTCCCACACACTTCTCCTAAAGCTTTACCCGAACAAAACTGCAGTCCTTTATTCTGACAAAATGAGCTTTGCATTACTTTTTTTGTTCACCAAAACATGCCCAAGTACAACTGTACGGTACATTGGGTAATTCCTGCTGCAATACAGCAAGTAGATCTCAAATTATGCACCAGATTCTGATGCTGTAACTGTACTGGCACACTCTTCGTATCAGTAAAGCAAAGCAGATGCTTGTGATCCACCATTATTAGAAGAGCAGCGAGTGCTCACTTCGAACAACAGGATGAGCTTTTTAATATAATTAGAAACCAAAGGAGATTTTTAGAAACTAAGTCATTATTTCACACTCCCAGACACAATTATTTCCCGTTCACTTTATTCACACAGAAGAGACCAAGGAATTCTGCACACATTAATGACCACGCTTCAGCCCCAAAATCAAATAAGGTTATGCTGTAACACAGTCATGAGAAAGCCTCATTTAGAAATCACAGCAAAGTTTTAACCTTAAGACACGGGAGCCAAAATCACGGGGCACTGTCCCAGCCTGGAGGGGAAGCTGGGCTGGATTCCCCACAGGTAGCACCCCACTCTGCAGAGGCTCTTCAGCTCCCTGGGACTGCTCGCCTGCTGATAGCAGCACTGGCAAACACACGCACGCTGTTGTGAGGCAGGCTGACAGGACTGTGTGGTAGGTAGCAGGGGTGGATCGTAAAGCAGTGGGTGGATAAAAAGCAAGCGACATGCTCTATAAGCAGATCATTTTCAAGCACTGCCCCAGGACACACAGAATGACCAAAAAAAAAGAAAACACCCCACAGGGTACAGCCAAAACCCAGACATCCAAAATCCACTCAGCACCACAGCAGAGTATGTACAGCAATAACACAAAACACCTCATTCCACAACAAAACAAGCACCTTAACCTGTATCTTACACATCAAATTAACTATTCCTCTCATTTTTAGCACTGCTATCTGGAATTTGGGAATAGATCCTAATAGGCCAATTATAAGATCTCCCAGTGATAGAACTTACTCACATTATCTGTACTGATGGTGAAGATGAACTGAGAGAATGGACACACGTAATGCAGTCATTCAGCAAGTGTATAAGCAACCTTACGCCATAATCTTTTAACTAGTTTATTAAATTAGTTTCCTTTTCAGAGTACGTTCCACATGTAATGCCAAAATTCAATCAAGTCAATAGCTTAGTAGCCAGTTATCACCTCTATAAGCACTAACACAAGAAACAGACACATTACACATCACAAAAATTTTCACACTTACACACACACACACACTTACCAGCAGTTTAATAAACTGTTTAACAACAGTTAATAAACAGTTTAATAAACTGTTTAAATCAGTTTATTTTCACAAATCACTTTCCTTTTTCCGACTCATACTCTTCACAATTTCTGAAGGCACAACACCCAAATAGGCAATGTAAAATGTACTTCTTGTAGAAAAATCTATAGTCTCCTAAGAGAACAGTTTGGCAAAACCACTTTCATTTAAAAACTCAGGTTCCAAAATGAGCCTTCAAAGAGCATCAGAGAATACCGCAAAGATTAAAAGCTACTCGAGGTGTCTGCACTTCTCATATGCAACACATCACTTAACCTTTAACAAAACAAGAGCTTTTCAAGAAATTATAAAAGCAGAAGTAGTAAAATCTGTTTTGGGTTTTTTTTTTAATCAAGTTTTAATGATGGGGCAGAGTCCCTAGGCAAAGCTCCCAGAAAGAGCCAGACCACCATCTGGCTCCACCATAGAGCAATGACAATTCACAAGAAACAAGCATCTAACCAGCACTCTGAAATCAAATGCTAGCTTGACTCCGTAATACTGCATTATAGCTATGAACAGACAGCTGAACGTTTTCTTCCTCTTTGCACATAAATATAACTTTGGACACTTGACAAAGGGGGAAAATAAATCATTTTATGCATTTTTATGCTTCCCTGTTATGCCTGTTATCAATCAATGTCAAGAAATATCTTACATATCTTATGTATTGTTAGCACTATATAATATATATAAATATATAATTTTTTGTTTCCACACATGCGAATGTTTCCAGTATGATAAATGTCTTTTTAAATCCTGCACTTCTTGTCACGCTGTAGATCCACTTCTATTTGACAGTGACTCCTGGACATACATGTCAAGACAAAAATAAATACTGCTGTGATGGCAAACGTTTCAAAACTCTTATAACACTAATACAGTGGCACTTGAAAGACTTTATAAATACAACAAAAAAAGACAATAGTTAAATAGAAACCTGCTTTGACATAGCCATAAAACCTGCACTACATTTGTGAGATCTGTACTTGTTTCTGCAAAAGCGGCTCCTAATCTTTGAACACGTCAAATGTTGCACTCCAGCCCCCCACCCATACCTATTTGAAAGTCCATGTTCCTATTTTAGGTAAGCATCCCCTCCAGCTGTACATAAGCAACACTGTAATTCCCAAACAATTGAGGTAATTATAAAAATGAATATCATTTATTGGTTTCTTGATTACCAGCATGTCATGTTTTCTTTCATACAAAAAGTCTGATTTTCAGCATTATGCTTTCCAAGGGCATCCCCTGTGCACTAAGGGAGATAAAGATGTGTTAGGAATTGTGCAAGAGTTTCCGTTAACCATCTTCAGCCCACAAGAACTCCATAAACAAGATTTTGGTACAGAATCACTGCCTGACATTTTAGAGAAGGGGAAAGGGGCTTTACACATATTTTCAGATCCATTTTATTTATTTACTTTAATAGCATCTAACCCAATGCAAGGGGAGGGGTAAAAAAGAAAGAAAAAAATCATCACATTACTGTATGTTACCCTTCAGCAGTCTTTGGAGGAAACCAGAAGCCAGGTTGCTTTTCCCAGCTCCCTCCCTCACTCAAGCCAGCTGGAGCAGCTCCTCTCCCCAGCAGGGCTCAGCCACCAGTGAGGGCAGTTGGCAGGCACCCGCTGCCCCGTCACAACCGCGGCTTCCTGAGCAATGTTCTGCTGAGGTCCTTCACCTCTTCAGGGCTGCCAGCCCTCTCATAGCCCAGCAGGACCATGGGCTGGTGGCAGTACTCCTCAACCTGCTTGATCTGCTGGTAGCTGAGTGCAGTTCTCCAGGCGCTCAGCGCCTGGGTGGCATTCCTGGCCGACACCACAAAGGGCTTGGAGGAGTAGCCAGGGCCACTGGTCATGTTGAGGGCAAACTTCTCCATCTCTGGGCTGACTGCCAGGTTGACAAAGCTGTACACCTGCCGCAGGGTCTTGATGGGCTCGACCACCAGGTCCTCATAGCGCACAACCATATAGTTCCCCTGGAGCCAGTCAGGTGGGTGCAGAGCAGTCTGCAGGGTCTTGGCCATGCTACTGCAGATGACCTCCATGGCACCCAGGGCATGGTAGTCCGAGCCACCACCACCCTCCTTCTTCCCGCCCAGCTTGTGGCCAGCATCAAGGAAGGGCATGCGGTGGATGTGGGGGTCCCGGCTCCTCACCACCTGCAGGCTCTCCCGGATGAGGCCGTGCCGGGACTTGATGCGAGAGCTGGCGACGGCCCTGGGGTCCCGCACCAGGTGGATGACTTTGAGGTCCAGCGTCGGGTCCCGCATGAGCGGGGCGAGGACACCCAAGTCAAAGACACGGACACCTTTGATGACCAGCGTGCGATACTTGTGGCATTCCTCCTGGAAGCGACTGAGGCGCTGCGGGGGACACTTCTTGCACACCCGGTCATCCACCATGCCCACCACCTCCTTGCGGTAGGCCGGGCAGAGAGGCGAGGAGCAGATGACCTTGTTGGTGGCCGCCCCGAAGATGCCCAGCGTGGTGAGGTTCTTGCCGGCACCCGCCGTGCTGTAGAGCTGGAAGACGGAGAGGTCGCAGCGGTACAGGGAGCTCAGCATGTCGCGGGCTGCCCCTTGCAGCGAGACGGCGTCCCCGGGGTACAGCTTCTGCCAGACGTGCCACACCGGCTCGTAGAGAAAGAAAACCTCGGGGTTCTGGTTGAAGAGCTCCCCGAAGAACGACGATCCCGAGCGCCAGGTAGTGAAGACATAGACCAGCTGCCGCCGGGCGCTCGCCGGACCGCCGCTCCCGGCCAGTGGCGGCGGAGGAGGCGGCGGGGGACGGTGGCGAGGGGCGGCCGGGGGCTCCCCGCAGCGCCGCGGCTCCCGCCGCCACTTGTACTCCAGCAGGTTGAGGGCAGCGAGGAGCAGCAGGAGCGCGTAGCCCAGGCACAGCGCCAGCGCCTTCCGTCGGCACACTTTCATGCTGGGCGGCAGCGGGGCCAACTGTTGCTCAGCGCCCCGGCGCCCCGGGGCCCGCGGCGGGCAGCAGGGCGCACCGCCCCCGGCGCCGTCTCCTGCCCGGCCCCCCGTGCCCGGCCCGCATGGCGCAGCCGCCGCGGCGGCCCCGCCGCCGCCCCCGCCCCGCCGCTGCCCTACTTAGCAGCCGCGCGGCCACCCGCGCTTCTGCCGCGCCGCCATCGGCGACCGTCCGCGGGCGCCGCCGCAGCCTCTCTCACGGCACCCGCCGAGGCGAGGCGGTGCCTCGCTCCGCTCCGCCCCACAGCGCGGCCCCGGGGGCAGGAGCAAGGGGCGGTGGGCGGGAAGATCGGACGAACCGCGGCGCGGCGCTGCTCAGCCAGCGCGCATGGCGCCCCCGCCCCAGCCGTGCAGAGAACCGCGCGGAGGTGCGGCCCGAAATGGCGGCACCCCCGTCGCGCTCCCCATTGGCGGCCGGCGCCGTCACTCTCGCCGCAGCCCCGCGCCCGCCGCAGCGCACTGCCGGGGCCGGAGCGCCCCGCGGCGGCGGAGGTCGCGTCCCTGCCCCAGCGGCAGCCGTGGCCCTGCGGCACTGCCCGGCCCGCTCGGTAGCGGCACCCGGCCCCGGCCCGCAGGGGCAAGACGGGCGCTGCTAAGAGTTCCCTTGTTCCCTTGGCATGGGGGGCTCCGCCAGCTCGGCTGCAGGGCGCAGGGTCCGTCTGCAGTCACGGCTTGGACAGCGAAGCTGCGCCGGTAACAGGAGACGGGAGAAACAACCGTGAAAGGCCTGAAATGGGGAAGATGCCAGCGCCGGTCCTCGGCATCGTCAACTGGAATTACTCAAAAGCCCTCTAGTAACTCCTGGCTGTCAGACACCGTAAGGACTTACTCATAACTTCTGTGCTTTATACCAACACCGCTGCACAAACTGTGAGCACAGGCACTTTAAAGACCCGTCCCCAGAGCGCACGGTTATATCAGGGCATCTTGTTTCGGAGGTTCCCCCCTTCTCCCGAGCGAGGAAAGAGCAGGCACAAGGACGATCACTGGTTAAAGAAGCAGTCGGTGCCTCTCTTCTGTCCATTGCCTTCACTCAGCAGCTGCCCCACCCGTGTAGCCTTTCCCACCCTTAACAGGACGTATGCAGCCGCCCCCTAGAGAGCAGGGGGTAGGTTCGAGCTGCTGGGGAGCTGCGCCTGACTCATCCCCCTACGATGGGTGACACTGACAAAAGTTTTTTGCTGGAGTGTTAATTTTCTGCCTGACGCAGATCCAGCGCTACAGCACCGCTTTAACTCACAGAGTGGATAAAACGACAATGCATCCAGTGTGCATCTTGCCTGGAAGCACTCTATTTAAACAGGGGAAGAAAAACGTACAGTTGGGTGAAGAAGGTAAATGTGTAAGCAGTCTTTATATCCCTTATCAAAAGGATTGCTATACACTTCCCAGGTTTTCCACAGGGACATTAACAGCCAAGCTGCCTCTACAGAAGAGCTTATAAGCCCTTCCAGCCCCAAAGTGATAGGTAACATCCACAGCAGGAGGGTTCCACTGTCCCCTGCTCGCTCCTCCGATCGATGAAGCCTCACAGGGCACTGCGAGGGGAGCGAACCCTAGCCCAAGACAAGAGTGGCACCCACAGACTGCCTGTGAGCTATACAGCAAGTAGAGCACATGGGATGAGTCATGGGAGTCACTTCACAAGCTGCTAGCAACGCCGGGTGCAGTATTAAACTGTTTATGTGACTTTTCCTACAGAGGTAACTTGCTAATAGCAGAATTAAAACCACCATGAAATATTTAAGGGAAGTCTGTATTTCATCAGATGGTCCAGGAAAAGGGGAAGACATTTTTTATCCACGGCCCTTCCAAGGAAGCATTTAAAGCCACATTCTACAGAAATTATTTGGATCTGGTTGGGAAAATAAATGCAAAGTTTAAACCCAATAAGCTTAAGACAAGTAACTTTTGAATATAGTATATAATGAAAAGGGATATACTTTGAAGCCCCTTGCAGCATAAAACTCATGCAGTTATTTTATTCTTTAGTCCTAATCCTTGAGTTTTTCACATACAAGAGTACTTCTGCTTGTATCCCTTTTATAAAAGTACCAGTAAAATACTTAATGCTTTACATCCTCACTAAAGATGCAGTGACCTTCGCCCAGCTGAAGCAGAAATGTTTATTTTAAATTTTGGAATAGCCTGTAATAGCATCAATGAAGCTATATTAAATGATGAATAACAACAGCAGCACTAAGACACAGTAGTTCAAAAAACAATATCCTCCACCAATATTGAACTGCAGCACTAATGCAATAAAGGACAAAGTACAGGGAGCAAAACCAATTCATAGCAATGAAAATCATTAAAATACCATGAAGTTAAAATTATTCCCTTCTTTCCAGTTTACTTGAAGGCAGGTACCGAATTTTGGAGGGGGGGGGGGGGGGGAATAGTAAATAACCAACCTACAATGCTATCTGCAGTCCTTACAGGATTTAAAATTTATTAAGTAACAAATAAACAAACGTGAACTGTGCGTGTAACATTTGAAATGGTAAATCAGTAAACCCAAACACTGAAAGCTGTAATTGGATTGTGCACCTTCCCTGCTGTTACACAGCAGTTACGTCCCTCTGAATCAGTGCATGTGCGAGTGCTGACACTAACTGCCTTCGTTACACCACTCCGCCTCTACCCAGGAGCAGGGGTCAGAGATACTCTTTAAGTCGACGCACACACTGCAAAATGGAATCTTGTTTTTTCAAAACCAGAGTTCTGTATGTATTTATTCTGTGCAGGTGGACTCAAGCACCCATGCAGAACCCAACTGAAATCAATCATGTTCAGTGCAGCTGCAATATTTGATCTTCCTGGAACAAGTTTCAGATGTGGTAGTCAAGTTATCACTTTAAGCAACTCAATATCAATGAATACTTAAGAAGTTTCTATGGAAAAGATTTACCAAGCCAATGTTCAATTCACACCAAGTTTGGTGGTGTGGGTTTTTGTTTTATTAAATCATCTACACATCTGATGCGAAGTATTACAAACGTAGATGGAAAAAACCCAGCTCACTCACTCTGTAGAGCTGTTGATGAAGCTGACACACAAGTGTTTTGGGCCATGGTCGTTGTGTACAAAGAACTTATAAGGATTCTGAATTTTGCTTTTTCTTCTGCAGTCTGCGATTTAAAGTATTTGCTGATCTTTGAGAGCAAGAGTGCAGGCAGGCAAGTGGGCAAGAGTCACCATCAAGAAGTGTAATGACGAGTTCTTTGCTGTGCTGCAGGCACCAGCTATTTGGTAAGGCACAGCAGCGCGTGCAACCAGAGCAATGGGCTGTAACAGTGATTTAATTACCGCAAGTTGCTGAAAAGTTCACACAACCCCAGGTTTAAAAGACAGATTCGTAAAAAAGCATTGAGATTGTACCGATGAATCAATCATCTCTTTCCAACTGCTAGGAAAAACTATTATCTGGCAGCTGGCAGTGAAGAACCATTGGGTTTTGCACTGAAGGAAAGAAAAGGTATGTAGACTATCAGAGATAAAATGAATAATATAAAAAGTGATGGGGCAGAGTTTTGTCATAATTCCAGGGGCCAGGTTCCTCACCGAAGAGGACTCTGTTAACTTACCCACTTGCAGAGTCGCTTCCATGATTTTTACAGCTGCCCCCAGATAAGAGAAAATACCATGAAATAGAGCCCCAGTTCAGTGAAGTGCTGAAGTATTTGCTTCATTTTAATCATGGGCTTAATTACTACAGTAGCCAATTTAAAACTGAACTAAAATCAGCACCATAGTGAAGGAGTTATTTTGTATCTTTTCAGATAATAAAAGCACTTTGCTTAGTCTCTCAAACTTTTTTTGGAGAGCAGGTGAAGTGTCTCAGCAGACGGTTCAGGCTCTGCATGGCCTTACCATCTTGCCTATCTGCCACAGTAAGGGTATGAAAGAGGAACATTCGGCCCTTCACAAATTTGTTCAGATACTTCAATGTCTATTTTCCACCCTGTGTGTTGCTTCCTGCCAGTCTAATTTAGGCTCATTAGTTTCAGCATGCCAGATCACTCATGTCAAGTAATAAAACCTTCCTTTCCTTGACAAGTAAAATACACCATTAAAAAAAAATGAAATTAACAACCCCCCCATCACTTATTTCTAGGCCAGCTTCACTTTTTAAACATTACATCTTGTTTGCTTTCGTAAAGCAGAAAAGAATGCATCTTTCCTTGTGCAGGTATTACACGCTACAACCCTGTCATCCCTCAGACGTAAAGAAGGTGGCTACCCCAGATTCTGCAGCCAGCAATGTATATAGTGAGGGGTAAGTAACTGTGATTAGAATTCCCCGATTTAAGCTACAAGGAAAAAAAATTGAGCTTTTGCATTTAATGCTTAAATATTTTATGTCACAGTTTAATATTTTATATCTAGTTATTATAATTATGGTTTTTACATGGAATATTTAGACAACCCGAATCTAGATTAGTTGAATTATTTCTCACCCTCAAAGTGATACCACCCAGGCCAGACTTCTCCAAGATTCCCCCTCGATATCCCTTTGTTTAAGAGATGGGTCCACAAAAGGTTTGATCCTTACTGGGACACTTCCTGATTTGATCTCGGTTTTAATGCTTTGCAACTTGCCTTTCTCATGTTCACAAGGATGGATTGGGCACAAGGTGAAGAAGTGTCTGCTGAAGTCAAACTTCAGCAAAACGTTATCTTTTAAAAACACACATTATTTTGGAATGAAAGATGAAGATTCATGCTGTTATACACCTAGTGTGTGATAGGTTCTGGGTATTAAGAAATCCTAGATCTGGTCTAATTTATTTAGGGTAAACGTACGTGCTGAATTCCTCAAACACTGCCCAAAAGTGAAATTCTAAAAACTAAAGCGTAAGTTATAGATCACAAAATGTGAACAAAATGTATATAACATTGAGTAGCTGCCCAAACTTGGAGATCTATGAATTTCTTTAAGACTGTATCACCACTAGAGATGGGTGAGAAAAATCGGCACAGTAGCACTTAGAATGGCAGATGTTTATATCTTGCACCTTCCTTCAGTACTGTGCAAAACTTCTAACAGCTTATTCAAGGTCTCATGCAGTAGTGGTAGCTGATTTTCCTCCTAACACACTTAGTTACAACGATGCTGAAGTCTTCAGCATCCATTCCATTAAGCAATGGGTGCAAGAGTCTGCCTTCTAAAGTGCTCATTTTCTCTTGGATGTTCCTTCTGAACTGTGTGTGCAGAAGCTGTGCTGCAGAAGCAGCTGGCAAGGACTGAACTTAAACCAAGTGGTCATAAACCAGAAATATATAGCAAAGCAGACACAACCTATCTGTAACAAGCTGTTCCCATACCCACCCCCAGTTTCTTCTTCAAGTGCACAAGTGACATTTTCAAAGTTAGTTTCAGTAAATATTTATAAACTCCTGTTTGTGCAGCTGAAGGAATTCTAGAACTTTATGAATGGCCCGAGGACATTGCAGTATAGTTCAGTCTTTATTTGACTTTTATTAAAGGCAGAAATCTTTTCTCAGCTGTTGTGTAACTGGTTTGTGTTCTAAAAGGAAATCAAGAGATTCTACTTTCATAACTGAATACCTCAAAACAACTGGCAATGTACTGTTTCACATCAAGACCTTCCAAAACCTTTAGCAGGTCACACAGAAGAGCTGCCTCAGCCACACACATTAGGATATCTCTAAACTCACTACAACCAAAACCACAAACCTGGGTTAATTCATGTCTTTACACCCTCCACCCTAATGGCTTGCAGTGCCCAGGAACCCCTAAATCTTATCAGTGCAACTCTCCCCCTCTTCAGCATCCTGGCACTGGGGGTCTCTGCCCAGGTACCACACAGGTACCACCTACTGCCACAATCCCTGAGGACAGCAGGCAGCAGAAGCCATGCAACAACATTCCCTTTCAGCATTGAGATGATGGAGCAAACTAGCTGGTCCTCATTTGATGACAGATTCAGTGCTTGTCACATAACTAACATGCAACATACTATAAATGACTGACTAGGAAAGATCTGGAAATTCATCATAGAATCATAGAGTAGCTGCGGTTGGAAAGGACCTTAAGATCATCTAGTTCCAACTCCCGTGCTATGGGCAGAGACACCACACACTAGACCATGTCACCGAAGACTCCATCCAACCTGGCCCTGAACACTGCCAGGGATGGAACATTCACAAGTTCCTTGGGCAATCTGTTCAAGTGCCTCACCTCCCTCACAGTAATCCATTCCATCTCTTGAAAACTCAGTCAGTAACATAGATCATTAACTCCTGAAAATCTTCAGGATTTGAGAAAAAGGGTTTGTCTTTAACATGATCAAATTTCTACTCCAGATGACAGTGAGGATTTCCTACAGGCCGGCCTGAAAGATGAGCACCCCCAGTGAAACCTAACTGCCTAGAAACTAGGCTTTATTGCAAGCTTTTCTTTTTTAATTAGGTAGGATAGTGACCCTCTGTAAAAATAAAGGCTGAGAATCCACAGCCCCTCAATTCACACAATGGCCAGAATTCAGTTCCAGTCTCATGTCTTACATTCTATAGCCAATTCTTTCCCAGAGTTTGCCCAAGGCAATATCCCCCATTCAGTTAATCAGCAGACAGTTCTTTTTCCATCCTGCAGCGAAGAGAAACTAGATCGCCAGGAAAAGTCACCAGCAACCCAAGAGATGCAGATTTTACGATGAAAAGACCAATATCAGCTGTAATAAAAACCTCTCTACCGTAAGTTCAGAAGGTTCATCTCCGCTCTCTGAGCTACTGTTTGCAACAGCACGGCATTAGCTGTCACAGTATGTAGCAGGTGAAAACATCTGGATAAATTATTCCAGAAACATCAAAGGTATACCCTTTTAGCTTGGCTAAAAAGATGAAAACAGGTTTCCACCTCCAATGATGAATTTGGCAATGATCTCGATTGGTGGTGATGACCTTGGACGTTGATTTTGAGCACAGGCCAATTCCGTGATCCACCTTCCACAAATCCAAATGTATTCCGCCTTCCTCTTCCCACGCCAGATAAATTTTATACCCAGAACAGTCAGTCATTCAGAATTAACCTATTCTGTTACGTTAAATCTTTTCCTGTAAGATTTCTGAGACCTATTACATAGACCTCACATTAACCCTTTCTCCATGCTCACCTTTTTACAGGCACACTTACATACACAAGCCCTACTGACTGAAGTCTCAGACCTTCATCCAGCCTCAGAAGCCCAAGAGGCAGAATCAGATTTCATGCTTGCAGGCAACCTCTTAGTAAGGGCTTGAAGAGCAAGACTGCTGGTCTGGATTCAAGGCAACAAACTCCAGGAAGTTTTTCAGTCCACACGAGTAAAAATAAAAATAGAGCAAGTAGGATATCACAACATGCTGTGTTTCTTGACTGTGAGCTCTAAGTGAAGACTGTTAGTAACTGGGACTTGTAATCTCCTAAATGAATGCACTGGGCAGTAACATCAAGAGCTCATATTCCAATCTTTGCCATCTTGTGGGGCATCTGAGGTCTCTTTCCTCATTTTGGTCTTCCACAGATCTTGCAGACACTGAATTATCTTGGAGGCATTCGCTCCTCTCAGATTTGACCAATGGGTTCAAATTCATTGGAAAATAAGAGGGGACAGAACAAGGCACAGCCAATGGAACAGCTCACTGCTGCTAAGAGAGATGGCCCCAGTTCAGCATTTCCTTCCTCCCATGCACCTCATCACAACCTGCCTACCCTGTGCTCGTCCTACTTTTCCACAAGGAAAGTGGTCAAACAAGTGCTAGAGATGGTGGTGGGAAAGTGACAGGAATATGTGACCACAGCAGAAGTGAGCAGGGTGCAGAGCGCAGTATCAATGCAGCCCATCTTATCAAAACACACACTTCAAATGAAAATACCATGGATGCAATTGCACATTACAAGGGAACTGTTACCAGAAATGAGGACCGTCCTGCTCACTGTCTGCCCTGTTCCCTGCACTGAGCCAGTTCAACTCACGAAGACAGCAGAAAGTCAGAGTGAGAACAAGCACACAAGGAAAGTGCTTTCCCTTAGTAAATTGAACTGGCTATTCACACAGCACAAAGGTAGCAGAGACACGACCTGCACCCCACAGCAGCACCAAGCTGTGACACAAGCCCAGCCATAACACACAGCCTTGCACTACAGCATGACACGGGCTCCATTTGTGTCACCTCGCGTTTCTGCAAACCATTCTAAGCATTGGGAAGCTGCTCATCATCATCCCAGTATCTGAGCAGCAGTTCCGAGTGGGAGGTTTTCTTTCTTCAAGAGGTTATACAAGCAACTCTGCAGTGATCAGCCCACGCCTCGTTACTGCGTTTCTGAGATGCACAGAGGTCTCTGTCAATAGTACAAACAGAAGCAGTCACAACAGTGCGACAACACAGGCAGAACCAGCAGCAACCAGCAGGTGAGGCCAAGAAACTGCCCTTAGCACAACACGGACAAACGCTGCTCTTTTCCAGGTTAAAAACAAAATCATTGCTGGGTATTGGCAAACTGACACTTTTATTGTTGCCATGTCATTTGGAAAATTCTCTGCATAAAATACAATACCAAAAGCAAGTACGACAAAAAAGTTCATATGAAACTACCATTTCCTCTTTAAATAACGACAAACAGAAAACTTTCCAGCTTATGACAGTTACACAGTAAAACATTCCTGGCACAAGACAAGACACGAGAAGTGGGAAGTGGAACAGGCTTACCCATGAAAACTGTGCTGACAAGAAGCAGGTGGAGGGGGAAATGGTATGCAATTGTTTAAGACTTCTGCATTCTACAGGAGGAGAAATACACGTGGAAGAAGTTAAATTAACATTTTAGTCATGACTCTTCCAAGAGTGACTTACAAACTGCGGAGCAGCAGCTTCAGCAGCGGCATGAACCGGCGGAACACTGAAATCTTCAAACAGTTCGTGCAGCAATGAGAACAAAGAGAAATTCTACTCTGAGCTTTTTTATTAAAATGTAAGTTTATGAACTCAACCTTATTCAAAGCCTTACTCAAAACATTAAATGCTGGATAATGTTCAGGGTTTGACTGCTCATATCAGGTTTCTAATTTGTTTAATCTCATGACACTGAACAGTGATTTTAAAACAACTGAAATTCTCATCTTGATTATTCACTGCTGCCATCTTCAGCTACAGAATTCATTACCCTTGTTGCCCCAAATATCAAGATGTCAACAAAGAAAATGCATAGAAAGCAGTCCAATCTTTAGTAAAAAGGCAGCAATTCAAATACCCTTCAAAATTACCTTTACCTTAATGCAGCCCTCAACTAAGTACAGACCCCAACAGCTGAGAAACAACTCGCCCCAAATTCCTCAAGCAGCTATATGAAAAGTACAGCAAGCCAACAATCTAAAAGTAGATAAGGCCTTAATCTATCTACAGAAATACAATAAAGCTCCTCATTTTCATTAAAAATATTAATTCCACCAAAGGACGGTAAATGCCTGTGGAGGAAAACCCCACATGCAAGCTGTCTCAAGTCATCAAGGATGCTCAGAACAGATTTGCCATTTTTGGCTGATCTTGCCTCTCTCATCACAAGATTCTAGTTTTGAAGTCATGTTACATGAATTCCTTCCGGACATCTTCCAAGGCACAGGTCAGAGACTTATTTTCAACATGCCAAGAACATGCCTTGAACACTGGTTGATCCCCAACAACACCCTAAGGATAAAACTGGATTTCCCATTTTAGCACTCTAATGTAGAGGTCTCAGGCAGTATTCATGCCAAGGAGGAGGTCTAATACAATTTTTACACAGTTTCAGCTATAAAATCTGCCTCAAATTTATTAAATCCAATAAGAATTCAAAAGCTATCCCAATAGTGGTCATAATCACAAGTTCATAATCAAAAAAGCATGAGTAGTTTTGCATGCAGAAAACCAAAACATACAATAATCCATCAGCTTCAAAGGGTTCGCATGTGATTGGGAAGAGTACTGTAGTAGTACAGAAGGTGATTTATAAACGCAGAAAGCAGGAGTACATTTGGTATCACTGGGACAGACGAACTTATGCTAGCAAGAGTTGCAATTCTAAATATATGCTTTGAAAAACAATTTGTTACCCTTGTTCATAAGTGGTTTATTCTTAACTTCAAAACCTCCAAGGGGGAAGCAGGGGGAGAACACATGTACCTAGTGCCCAAATAATAACCTGACATTGACTTCCAGAAACAAACTCTTCCTCAAATAGGATTACAAAAGGTATATGCAGCTGGCATGTAGAGAAGTCAAAGGAAGCCACAGAGTTTAAAAAAGGCAGTTTGAATATGAACACTTCTGTAACAATGGAAAGAAGTATTTTAATTGTCATACAGAGACTCTATGCAACCAAGTAACTTTTCTCACTGAGACAAGGCCCATATGCTCAGAGCATGACTAAGTTCTAGAGATACACAGAGGTCAGGACTGGTTGAGAAAAAACAGTAAACTAGCAACCCCATACACAGGCCTTTGCATGAATACCTGAAAGTCCTACAGAGTGCTGGGAAAGCTTCACCAAAACTTATCAGCACAACAGCCTCTACCATATACCTGGGAATACACCATATATGTTCCATTTCTAACATGATCCCACACTGAGACAGGCCTCACCAGCTGCTGTTTCAGGCTGCCAGAAGGTTACTCAGACACACTGGAACTTGTCTGTAGCAAGCTACAGACAGTTTCTCTGCATTAGATAAACCCGAACACTAAAGCATGAATATTGACCTCTGATATCATCAATAAGGCAGGGCAGGATAGGAGAGAGAAGCCCGTTATCTACTGATGCTCCGCCCTCCAAAGGAAAGGGTCAGATGCTCCCTGACTGAAACATGTTAGAGGATAATGGGCCCTCTTCCTGTACAGTCACTAAAACCATTTGGGAACACTGGACCACAATGCCTCAGGACAGAGCTTTTTTCCCGCAAGGCTTCATCTGGATGCTACTGCCTGAATCCCAGTATCAGTATTTAAATTACCCCTATCCTGCATCAGCTATATGATTTTTTTCACCATTTCACCCCAGAAAGCTGCAGACACAAAGTCACATGGTAATGGCACACCATGACTATATGTTGTCTCTACAACATGACAATTTTCAGTCTTCAATATTGATTTGCAGTTACCAGATGCTTCTGCTCCCTGTTTTAATTTGTGGAAAAGCCAAGCTATAAACAAGACTACCTATAAAAGAAGGGAAGAAAATGAAAAGAGCAAGTAGGATCAAAAGATATTTTTTTCAACATCTCAGCATGATTAAAGTGATAAAAAGCAAGACATCCAGTTAAGGATACAGAGTCTTAATTGCTCTTAAAAGACTATTAGGTACAAAAGAGCTTTTCTACAGCCTAGGCTATGAAGCAAAGAACAAGAGATCTGAGAATGGTATTAAGAGAATAAAAAAACTGAAAAAAGGTACTGCATAATAATGCTGTTACGAAATAAAGTCTAATGGGTGTCCCCCCTTCAGCTCTCTAGCTACTTGGCTTGAGCCTTTTACAATCACTGCCGAGAATTTTATACAAGCTGAAATCAAAATCAATTATTGAGAAGTATGCAAACCTATAATGTCATTTTCTACTCTGACAATTTTTAACTATTAAATGAAATACAGTTGATTCTGCAGATAGAATATTCCTGTGGCAAACCATCCTTAGTCTCACTTTACCTAAAACATTGACATTTATCACTTATCCATTTACAAATACCTATTCAGATAAAAGTAATAGTTTTAAAGTTGTTAATCGGATCTGAGGTGATCTTCCCATTGTAACAATTCTTCCTGTCCACAACTTATGCTGACATCTATTTTTTGCTCTAGAAAGCCTTCTGTCTAGTCTGTCCCAGGTGCGAATACACAGCATTTAAGTAACGTAGTTTCTATTAGTTTAGCTACCAACATCTGTACATCTGAAACACCTTATGTTACAGGGAGAAAACAAGTATAAAAAATAAACTCTGCATATTTCTAAGCCAGTTTCTTTATAATGTAATATAAACAGATATAAGGTGTATTTTCTTACTATCAATGCATCTATTCAATACTTAGACTAAGAAAGACTTCACAGTACGCATGCACTCCCCATATTTTCAGTATTCCACATAATCTCTCAGTTCCCATTAACAAAGGGAATTCTCCACTTAATTCTCACTTTTGTAACAATTTATATAATCTTTCAACAGTTTCCTAGCAACAAAAAGAAAACCTGAGGGTTTTTTTTTAATTAAATATGCACTTTTTTAAAAGACTTCTTAAATCATGGTTCTGAAAGCATTGTCTCTTAAGCTATATACACATACAATTAAGATTTCCCCCAGCACATTTACAAGATCCTAACAATGTAAAACCTGTAGATACACAGCTATAATAGCGGCCATCATACAGCACCCTGTGCCTGTGGTTAAGTACAGCTTTTGCTTTTAGAAACAGTTCACAGAAGGCCAGATCCCTTTTAATTTTATGTTTTTATTACAATCACCCCACACCTCCAAGTATAAACATTGAACCCTCCCCATTTCTCATCCCTCCCTGCCTCCCACCCACAGAACGGTTGCACGGTAAGAGACCAAGGTGAAGAGTTTTAAAGCCACATCAATGCCTAAGACACAGAACATGTTTGGAGAAGGGAAGGCCTAACATTGAAAAATAGTTAAACAGCTCACTGATTCCAAAATATTAATAAATAAAATATGTAATAAAAAAGTTTTATTTTTCCTCATTTTGAAGATTTTTCACAACAAAGGAATAAATTCAATGAAATAATGTAAATGCTGTCATTTCGGAGTAAAAATCTGGTTTAGGAAACAATAGTGTACTGTAGGTTGCAATTATGGTACTTAGACTTACGGAAGAAGTTATACAGCCTCAGGCTTGCTGTCTATTGTTCCCTACGCAGGCTATAAATACGGCTTGTTATTGATACATCATATATATATACATGATATAAACACACATATGTATGATGCATCTCTGTGGAGGCCCTTTTTAAAAACCAAACAAAACCAATGAGGTGTCACAAATATTCCCTGCAATTAAAATGGAGAGATATGAAGCAAAGATTTACTTATAAAGCTTACCACGGTAGGTACCAGACTGTTCAACTGCTTAGAGTAAAATATCACAGCAGGAAAGAAAATCCATTCACTGGATTCACGAGTTGCTTTTATCTGGATAGTCAAACTAGTGAAAGCAAGAACAGAGCTACCGCTATACTGAGAGATCTAAGCACCATAGTATGTCTGAAATACACAGTACTTCTAAACAAACTATGAATTCCTTTAGAGATCTGTATCACCAGTGGGGCAAGAAAACAACATTTAATTTTCTGTTCAGATTTTATTTGAAATCTAATTCAAATTGTCAAAGCTACAAAAAGGGGGAACATTTGAGTTATTTCTGCTATGTCACAACATTCTAAAACAAAAAATCACTACTGCCAGCAGATCACTTACACACATTTCTGATGAAACTTCTAAACACAAAAATGTTTCTTTTGGGAAATAGTCACAATGAAGGTATTTTGTACAATATAAAACAATGACAAGTCTACAGATGCCATTACTCATGAGTATATTCGTGCATTCACAAAAAAAAAAAAATATCAGGAATGCTTTTTGTTTTTTTGTTTTTTTTTTGTTTTTTTAACAGACTGTTCAGGCACAAAAACAAAACCGCATTTCCAGTAAGTGACAGCATCATAAAAAATAGTAACATTGTCAGTGTTTGCTTTTCTTTGACTTCTTGTGAGATCTGTGAGGAGAACGGGACTGAGACCTGGATTTTTTCCCTGACTTTTTAGGGGATCTGGATCGTGACCTTCTTGATCTTTTGGGTGTCCTGGAGCCAGAAGGCGACCTGCCAGAAAAAGAAAAAAGAGGTTCATGTCAAATACTGACTGCTGATAACCGGCTTTTCTTACAGTTACTTGGAATTCATTTCTTCAACTAAACAAAGTAGAAAATATTTTTCTTTAGTAAGGGGAAATAGTGCAATGATTTCTCGCCTTTGAGAATATGGCAGTTTTTGTATTATAAGGTTTTTAATGTATTTTGGCCTTAACTGCAGCACTTAGAACCCACAAGAAAAGTAACACCAACTCATGTCCTCCTTAAACCTGTATAAGGAATTTGCAACCTTCCACGTCTTTCTCAACCACCTTGGCTCTTGTATTAATAGCAGCCTATATCTGTACAGAAGAAAACAGAAATGAACAACTGTTTTGAACTGTTACGCTAAAATACTTCTGGTTTTATTTGAATTCCCAATTTATAGCACAAGAATCCGGTTACTGTAAATATTTATTACAATATTCTCAGCATGAAAAGAATATTCCTCCGTATGTCTGATAAATCTTCCATCAATTGACATTCTACACTTTTAAAAGAAATGGAAGCTGAACTTTCATGTTTTGAGCTGCAAAAACAGCAATACAATAATGAAATCTCACCCCATGTTTATCATTAAATAGAAACAAATATCTGTGTCAGTCTGGAGATTAGGAAACACCTACTTCAGAAACAAAACCACATAAGCAATATCTAATCTAGATTTTATTTCCCATTTAAAAAAAAAAAATCACAGGAGAGGAGATTTATGTAAGCAGATCAACAGTGAAATTCTGCATGCTCAGTATAATTCTAGAAGTTTTATGGGCTATAGAAGATTTGTCCTTTGAAAATAAAATCTAATAAAGCAGTAAGGTGCTTTTGTTTAAAAGCAGTATTACTCAAAATCATCCATAAACAGGTGAACAAGAACACAGAAGTGAAGAGTCTTGAGCTATCAAGGCAGGAGCCTGTACACATTTCAGACACCAGTGTCCAAAGATATTAACCAGCAATATGCAGCATAGTCCATTACTAGAGAGAATAACTGTGTATCCAATGTGCTCTGTTAAAAGAAACAAAACTCACCCACAAAAAAACCCCAAACAAAATACACCTATATACTTAACTTTTCTACAACCTAAAATGGAGAAGATACCAGCTTACCTTTTGCCTTTTTTACTGACATCTCTAGGAGAATCCTTATGTGATGATCGAGAACGTGAACTCTCTTTGTGGGACCGTTCCGAGCGCTCTGACCGTTCGGATTTCGGTGACGGAGATTTTGCTCGTCTACTGCCACTGCTGCGAGATGGGCTGGGTGAAGCACTGTGTCGTCTTTTCCTTCGTAAAGAAAGATACAGTCATGTACATACACATGCAGACACAGAGGAGTGAAAATGGATACTAAAAAAATAGCTTTCTTCCTGTAGATATTTTCTTCTGGCAGCATAATATTAGATCCTTTGAAGTAATTATAAAGTAGTAGAGTTTTTATTACTTAAAATAACAAAAAGAAAAAGAAGTTCAACATGTGCATAAGATTTTCTCTGGTTGAAAAAAAAATAATAATAATTAAGGCACGTGACTCTTCCACTCATCAGTTCCAGGTGACTGTAAAAAGGGAAATGTAACCCTCATTTTCAAGAAGGGGAAACTGGATGAGCCAGGGAAATACGGACCAGTCAGTCTCACCTCTGTGCCTGGCAAAATCATGGAGCAAATTCTCCTGGAAGGCATGCTAAGGCACATGAAAAACAACAAGGTGCTTGGTGACAGCCAGCATGGCTTCACTAAGGGGAAATCCTGCCTGACCAATCTGGTGGCCTTCTATGATGGGGCTATGGAACTGATGGACAGGGGTAGAGCAGTTGATGTCATCTACCTGGACTTGTGCAAAGCGTTCAACACAGTCCCACACAACAACCTTGTCTCTAAGTTGGAGAGACCTCAATTTGATAGGTGGACCCCTCAGTGGATAAAGAAATGGCTGGATGGCCGCACGCAAAGAGTTGTGCTCAATGGCTCAACATCCAGCTGGAGACCAGTAATGAGTGGTGTCCCTCAGGGATGGGTGTTGAGACCGGTCTTGTTCAACATCTTTGTCGGTGACATGGACAGTGGGATTGAGTGCGCCCTCAGCAAGTTTGCCGATGACACCAAGCTGTGGGGTTCGGTTGATACACTGGAGGGAAGGAATGCCATCCAGAGGGACCTTGACACGCTTGTGAGGTGGGCTGAGGCCAACCTGATGAAGTTTAACCATGCCAAGTGCATGGTCCTACACCTGGGTTGGAGCAATCCCAGGCACAGCTACAGGTTGGGCAGAGAAGAGATTCAGAGCAGCCCTGCAGAGAAGGACTTGGGGGTGTTGGTTGATGAGAAAATGAACATAAGCCGGCAGTGCACTCCTGCAGCCCAGAAAGCCAACCGTATCCTGGGCTGCATCAAAAGGAGCATGACCAGCAGGTCGAGGGAGGTGATCCTGCCCCTCTACTCTGCTCTCGTGAGACCTCACTTGGAGTACTGTGTGCACTTCTGGTGTCCTCAACATAAAAAGGACATGGAACTGTTGGAACAAGTCCAAAGGAGGGCCACGAGGATGATCAGGGGACTGGAGCACCTCCTGTATGAAGATAGGATGAGAAAGTTGGGGCTGTTCAGCCTGGAGAAGGCTGTGTGGAGACCTCATAGCAGCCTTCCAGTATCTGAAGGGGGCCTATAGAGATGCTGGGGAGGGACTCTTCATTAGGGACTGTGGTGACAGGACAGGGGGTAATGGGTTAAATGTAAACAGGGGTAGTTTAGACTGGATATGAGGAAGAAGTTCTTTACTGTAAGGGTGGTGAGGGACTGGAATGGATTGCCCAGGGAAGTTGTGAATGCTCCATCCCTGGCGGTGTTCAAGGCCAGGTTGGACAGAGCCTTGGGTGACATGGTTTAGTGGAAGGTATCCCTGCCCATGGCAGGGGTATTGGAACTACATGATCTTAAGGTCCTTTCCAACTCTAACTATTCTATGGTTCTATGATCTTTGACAGTGTAAAAACATTCTGTCATAGTTTCCTGACAAGCAAGATATTCTACCCAATCTATCCTTAATACCAAGGATAAGTTTGGCTATACAAGTATTAGAAAATCAGAGTGTACAATCAATTACCCTAAAACTTCACTGTTTTGAAGAGTTTTCACTATGAGATGAGTAACATTTAAACCATCAGAAATAATTTGTGGTATGACTTCAGTACAGTTTTCTGAGTAATACCCTGCAGTCAGTTCACTGCTAAAATGAGAGTTAAATATCCTGTTTGCAACTAGTCATGACTCTGCCATGCTTCCTCAGGACCTAAATAAGCCAAAAAAGGATTCTATTCAAAAGGCTACTATCACCTGGGGCAGGATAAAAATGACACTTCCTTTAATATTCTGAAGCATGTTTTAATATCCAAAGCATGTACTTTATTGTTTGGTGGGTTTTTTTGTTTGGGTCGTTTTGTGGTTTTCTTTTAAAATAAAGTGTGTAATACACCACAATTTCAAGGCTGCCACTGTATACAAAGATACTAACTATTAGGTTTTTCCTCCCATCCACTTTACTCCAAGGAGAGTCATACCTCTCTTTTCTTGTTGGTGTGCATTCCTCCTTTTCTTTCTTGTCTTTGGACCTGGAGTCACATTTTTCCTTGTCCTTTTTGTCTCTGTCTCGTTCTCTCTCCAACTCCTTTTCTTTTTCCTAAATTATCAAAAGCATTAATGATTTCAGGTGAAGTGTGACTAATTATTAAGTAAAGACAATTAAGCTAATCACAAACAGCATAAAAGCACTGAGCACTGAAAGAACACAGCACATAATCCAGGAAAGAGCTAATATCACACCACACCACTCTTCAAATCTGTACTACTGCTTTGTACACAGCAGAATTATTTACTGCAACACAAACATTGACAAAAGCATGTAAGATGTTGCCCTAGGTATGAAAGTCTCAGTATCTAATTGGAAATGAAGTCTTCAATTTTATAGATTTCGGGGAAGCATTACAGCTGTAATAGATTTTCTAAACTAAATTAAACACAAAAAGGATACCAAGAACCTCTTTTCTACTTAAAACACATGCATTCATCTTCATTAATCCAGACTGAAAGCTGAGATAATCTCATAACTACAAGACATCTAAAGACAAAACAAAAATACAAAGAAGATTCTGCAGTAACATCTACTCTGTCAAAAAAACTCACAAATATGGTCCATTTCTATATACCAACAGGACCATTTTGAAAGAAAAAATATACCCTAAGCAAACCTTGTTTGTCTGCCAAATAGAAAAGTAACTACACAAAAATAAACCTAAACCATCGGCAAGTCTGAACACAGAGATCAAGAGATGTGCTTCTTCCAGTATTGGCATAAAGAAAAAAAACAAACAGATGTTCCCTGCATACCCCATAAAGATGACAAAGAAGGGGCGATTTCACTAAACCAAAGAAGGGGGTGGGGGAAATGAGTGAGGGGAGATTAACACAAGTGCAGGAAATACCAGGACAGTCACACCAATCTAGCCTCACATTTTCTTTACATGGGAGACTTATCAGTAAAATTTTAAAGCACCCCTTACCATTATACTTGTTATTGTAAACTACTGTTAAGATTCCATTAAAATCAATGGGCTATAAATATATTCCTAGTTTATTTGTTATCATAGCTAATTATTTCATCTTGATAAATAGGAATAAACCTTCTTCAATAGCTTAAAGTTCCTATTTTCTTAACAATATACAACACTACTAGGAAATCTACTCTTGGAATTAGACAAAAAATGACAACCAACTACCAAGCTTGCGGGAAATGTAATCAGAGCTAGTATAATGTTATTATAAAAGCAAGCTTTATTATTGCATTAAAGCAAAAGATGAAGTTATTCCCTTATCAACAGAGTTGTTATTTTTTAACGAACACCTCTTCTTTATCATTACATTGTTATCATAACTGTTAATTATCATTAAATATTTCTTAACTAAATATTACTTTCAGCTTTGAAAGTGAGATAATTATAAAAAAAAAAAAGTAAAATATTGCAAGTTGGTTGAATTAATTCTACACAAGGCATCTAACAAAGTTATCAGAATTATGATTTCTAGGGTTTTAAGCTAAGCGTTTAAAAAAGTAGGTAAGCTAACTGTTTAAAGTAGGTTCTAACTTACTGTCTCAGTAAATATTCTATGCTTATTGTACGTATCACTTCTTTCTCAGATTGCAGAAAACACTGGGGAAGTGGAAAGTTTTAGGATGTAACTACATTTAAAAGGAACGTTACTTCTAAAATTAAAGTCTTAACCACTAACATCAACCTCCAAATGCGTAAATGTCCTTTAGGGATCAGCTGTCTTAATTTTTACAAGTCTCTTTCTTCAAGGTACTTCGCAAAGTTACTAGTGAATTAGTCAGATATTGAGCACCAAATAATGCAAAGAACAAGTGACAGACAAACATCTGGTGAAAACTGCCTATTTGTATTTTGCTTCCAGGAAACTGCATGGGTACCTAATTTCATCATTGATCTGTCAGGCTGTGAAACTATATTAGAGAAGCATCACTTACTCTCCCTTGCTAAACATATTGTCCAAAGAGGCTCTGTATTCTTTTGTAATGTTTCAATGATTCAGATCACATCACATGCATGATGCTAATTTCTAAAGCCACTCTGACTTGATAGTGCAGAGAGGACTACTAAAAATGGTAATGGTATAGAATTATTCCCTTTTGGGTGACAATATGAGCTGGAATTATACAGGAAATCTTAGACACTGGAGAATCAAAAGCATATCTGGTGCTTAACACTATTCTTTCTCTTCCTTTGGAAGCCTTTAACACAATGGATCAATTACTGAATACAAAACAAAAAGTCTGAGGAACAGGTTCAATTAACAGCTCTCCCTTTCCTTTTCCCACTTAACAGTTAGCTTTATGTAGGAGATCCAGAAGTGACCGCTATGGTTTCAAAACATTCTAATGATACCCATCTGTACAGTGTGAAGTACTACATCATTATGAGATTATATAGGAGAGATTATGTCTACTCTGCAGAAAGCACTTGGACTCAAGACATGCAGTTTGACATTATAGTAGAATTTTATCAAAAAACGTGTTGTTGTGCTTAATGCCACCTTACATTCAATAAACTCAATAAAATCCTATCACAGAATCAGAGCCAAACATAAAGAACATTTCTTACCCTCTGGAGCAGCTTGTCTCTATAGTGTTCAACCTGTTCCTGAAAACTCTGGCCTGGTTTCTTGGGTCTTTTCCCAGACTCTAACTCATCCTGAAACTTCATCACCTTAAGCTGTGAAAATAATACTGACCATTAGGTTATTGGGCTTATTGTTATCCAGTTAGGCAGGTGGCTGAAAATGAAATTCCCATGATTTGTATTCTTCATTCTTCCTATACAAGTTTGTGCACAAAAAGATACTAATTTTATTTAAACTTGATCAAATCAACAAAACCACATACACGTCTGCAGGCACCTGCAGCTGTTTACAGACATGTTAAGAACTAAAAATAAAGGGATCTTTTTCTGTTATTCTATCAAATTCTGTTCACATCATTAGAACAATGCACCCTTATATTTCTTAGATCATATGTTTTTTTCTTTCAAAATTAAGTAATTTACTGCAGGCTTCTTAATGTATCATTTCAACTCTTCTTGTCTACTTCAATTTTCCTTCAGAAACTGGGGTTTTTTTTTCCATTTAACCCTAAATGTTAAAATCAAAAGACTGATACACTTAGGACATTAAAACAAATGCATCTCCTCACAGGGGTGTTTGCACTGAGTGGCTGATTTGAAAGAAGTTGTTTTTCACTAACATAATACTCTATCACGTGCTAGCAAGCTTAGCAACAAAATTCAGTTAAATGCAACACTAAATTTACTGTGGTAATATTCCCAATTGAGTCAAAAAGTTAAACAAGTGTCAGAATTTTTCCATGTGGATTTTTTTTTCCCCCTAATTAGACTAAAACCTTTCCCCAAGTTGATTCACATCATAAAACTTCTCTCAAGTGTCTTAGCATTCCTTTGTCTATTTTTAATTCTTACTGACTTGGCCTTTTATAGACAATACTTCAATTTTTCTTTTTACTTTTTTGTGATCTGAAGAATTTTTGGGTGCTGAGGGGAGGGGTGGGGAGCAGCTTGGTAATAAGTCATGGTGTATGTGTCAATTATCTTCCAAATGTTTATGCTCTGACCCTCCTGTATTTCCTGTCTCAATACCAATTGCACTATATGCAAGAGTAGATTTTTCCAGTGCTTGAGGTTTGTTTTCATTTTTAGCTAACACACAAAATATTTTTGTCTTTAGAAATATTTAACTCTTCCACACCGAACACACACAAAGGAAAAGACTTTGTCAACTGTGTCCATTTTGATTATCTGAAGGGATTCTTATTCTTCAGGTCCTCAATTCGATAATATGAAGGGGGCACTAAATCAAATACTAAAAATTTCTTTTTTTCCTCCTCAAAAGAGCAGGCCATACCAGATATGAAGATACCACATACTCTAATCCTTCCAATTACTGACAGAGAAGGAAGGAAAAGTGGAACAAAAACAAATCCGTCATAAGAGCAAATATGTTAAGAAACATAAAACCCAGACAAAAATAGCACTACTTTGAACAGGATTCTCTTCCCCTTCAGTTATAGAGCTTATACCAACAATACATTTTTCATTTTAGTCTCAAAACACTATGGAGCAACTTTTTTTGGGGGGGAAGGGACAGACCCCAATCAGGCATTGCTATCTTGTACTAAGCTAAATTTCTGACAAATGTTCGCTTACCTCCCTCATTTCACAGAGTACGTGCTACCTAAGGGTGAGCAGTTTTACTTACAATTCCTCCAATTAAAGTCAGCAGCCAATGGAAAGCTGACATCATCATCTGTCATTTTTTCTCTGCTCCATGAAATGCAGAAATACCTCTTGGATCCATATATTCAGTGTCACCCCGTACCACCTGTTCTGCTACAAAATCAAGTTTGCTTTCTCTACCATGAGATGGAAGGAAAAATAAGAAAAGCCTATATAACCACCGACTGAACACCTCCCCAAACTCCAACTATTTCAACATCGTATGATTTCCCAAGGTAACTGTGGTCTTTTACAAAACTATCATCATCAATGGATCTCTCTCCCACATAGTTCCTGTATCTCCCTTTGAACCTTTTTAAACTGACTCCTTTTAGTACAACCCTTGGAAAAAGAGAGAAGTGGTATAACACGCTGAGAGGGCATCAACAGCTCACATCCACCCTCCCTTACCACTCCAAGCAAAGAGTTCCTCCTCACCCCTGCCATCATTACAGTGCTTGGCTTAGCCTTCCAATATCCAGATCAACTCACTAATCCAGTAGAAGCCCACCCTTTACCTTCAATTCCACACACACACAAACACTGCCCACATTAGTGAGACGTATTGGCTCAGGGTAAGAATGAGCAAGTGCCAGAGCTCACAGGTAGGATCAGGATAGTCCCTTTCAGCAGAGGCAAGTAATTAGCTTTTGCTATTTCATCACCACCATAACTGTGTTTAAAAGAAAAAGGATTACTTGGGTCCCAAAGTCCACAAAAGAATTCTCTAAATAATTCTACCACTCAGAATTACTATATAAACATCTACCTTAGTTACTTCCCTTCAGCATTTCACTATTCATAGCATATTAGGCATAACAAACACTCTTTATATTGACCTTTCTATGTAGCGTATGATGTTTATATTCCTGTCATAGAGTTCCAGATACACCCCCAGGAGAAAGATATCTCTAAAATTTAGGCTTAAATATGCTTAAGCATCTAATTAATGAAGCATTGATTCTGTAAGCATTCAAACTTTGTAAACCTGCATTTAAAAAGAACTAATATACTCTCACTGAATTGGTTATTCTTTAACTATTTTTGTCCAACAAAAACCATTAAGACTGTTCATCCTTAGAAAAGGATACATTGACTTTAACTAGAGTCAGTAATATGCATGGCAATATGGAAGAGGAAATTTTTCAAAACCCTGTGCCAAAACTTTGTAGTAATAATTTCTCAGGTACAGCAGTCTCCCGCAGCAGAAAGAGTTCAGAGGTTTTCAGAGACTGCAATGCAGAAGTGTCAAGTATCACTGAGTTTCCTGTGAGCAATCTCTAATGAGTGCTCCAATGCAGAGATCATATTTCTCACTAACCATGAGGAGGTATCTCTCATAAGTTCAAAATTAAGAGCTCCACAACACAGGTTTTGTCTTTCAGTTCTCACCTTGAAACTTCCCCCTCTCTCCTCAAACTCATTTGGGAGAGATTAAAAGATTCAGCCTTTCCTAGAATTTAAGGCCTGGATTACAGACTATTCAGTCCACTAGCAAGTTACAGAAAAGGCTAACATCTTGCTACCATGGTTCAGGGAAACCACAGACTGATGCAAACCCAAGCCCTGCCTGTAACTTGCATGCTGATACACACAGGTGTGCTGTGGGTAGTCTCCTTTGCTTAAAATAAATCTCTTTTTGAAAACTGTTCTTGGTTTTCTCATCTTCTGCTGATACTGAGTCCATACATGGTTGTCTTTGGGGCAGGGGGAAAGACTTTTTTCATAAGAGGTTATTCCACAGTTATACAGCCTCAAAACTTCAGTGGCCAATTTCAAACACAACTTAATTTGAGGTAAATTAGTCGCATATTACATGCTAGGATTAACTAAGAAGTTAATCACCAGATGTTTCATAAAACACAGGAATTCCTGCTTGATATGCAATTGCACCTAAATCTAGACTGATCACAGATAGGATACACATCTAAGACACCTGGTTGGAACCAGGTGATCTTTAAGGTCCCTTCCAACCCAAACCATTCTATCATTTTATGACTACTCTGCATACTAGGCACCATAAAAGAAATAATGGAAACTCTGTGGAACTTTGGGTTCTTGACACAGGTATACAGGGCCCTGAAATCCACAACAGGCCTTGGATACGATCTGCTCTTCTGGACTACACTTTACCTGTTCTTACCTTGTGCTTCAGTCATTCTCTGTTGATGACTGAATACTACACCAAAAGAACTCTCATCTATCTTGTCTGATACAGCAATCTGTACGAAGAAAGCAAGGAGAGTAAACTCCTTTCCTTGGTGACATACAAGAAAAACCTCTTTGGCTTTTGGTAGAAAAATAAACTGCACCTCAAATGCCATGAAACATTGAGGGGTGGGGTGGGGGGAGCAAGGGAAGGGCAGGTACCCAGCTGCTGGGAATCTCTATGCACTGGGCAGGAGGATACTGATAGGGCACAGACACAGGACAGGACAGTACAGCAGAACCCAACCCTGCACCACCTCGAGCTAAGCAGTATGTAGCAGAAAGGCTGAACAAGGAAGACTGCAGACCATTGGTCTCCTACCTCTGATTAAGCAATGAAATACTACTTTGAGGTCTCAGGCAGCTAACACAAAGATGAGCCAAGACAGTTACTGAAGAGGACAAACCTCCTCCACTCTGTGCTTTTTGGGTAGGATTATAAAAGCCTGCACAGCAACATGGAGACAGAAGTAAAGTACCTTAGAGAAAGGTCCAAGAAGAACAAAATGCTGCTCCATTTTGCCTGTAAAAAACATTCTGAAATTTGAGTTCTAATGTAAAGCAAAGTGCCAACCTTCCCACACTTAAAAAAAAAAAAAAAAAAACAAAACCAAAAAACAACAACCCACACCAAACAGTGAAGAAATCACTGTTCTTCTATGTTACAAAGAAAATCCTTTGTTCTGGCTAAGGTCTGGAAAGATTTAACACTCCAGGTTCACAGGGGTATGGGGAAGGTAAACAAAGGGTTAACAACTTGCCTCCTCTGATGGCACCAGTCTGATGGCTGCGCCCAAAGTTTATTTCTTACTGCACTTTTCCCTCCCAGCTGGCAAACTGAATTTACTAACTGTGCCAAGAGAAAAAACTGTGCTCTTGAATTTAAAAAAATGCATTAAAAATTACGTGTCAGCTTTCCTGCGAGTCACTGTGTAAAGTGCCAGAGAATCAGACTTTGCCCTTTTTTTTCCAAAGGCTTTACAAGACATTTTTAACAGTGTACATTAGATGGCATAATCATTGAAGCTAGTAATTGGGGTTGTTTTTTTCCTTCCCTCAAATTTAATAATGGATGTGTTCTTCGGCAGGGACTGGGTACGTACTAAGAAGAAACTGGGTGTGAATGCTTTTTGAGTACTTTCCTGTCAATGACAGAGTTAAGGAGAGATTTCAAGTACTTCTACCTAGTGTCCGAAATGTTCTGAAAATGGAAAAAAACAAAATTACAATCCTTTTCTGGATATTCCAGAAGTCTCAAACTGAGGTGGTAATTCACTTACCACAAAGAATAAAGATGGCAATATGCACTTGAAAACATCACATATTTACCATCTAAAACTGTTACAGATATTTACATTGATGAATGAACTTGCAACACTTGTGTGATGTAAAACTGACAAAGGTTAAAGTAAATGACTTCCTAACCTGCCACCACAACTGCCAGGATAACTTCTGTAAAACAGACACTGAGTCTGAAAGGAACCCTTCCCGTAACCACTACAATCATTACTACAACAAAATGAAAAGTAGGTACACTTGGACTTTCATTAGTCTAACAACATATATTTCCTACAAAACTACTGCTACCACGAGTCAAGACAAGACATAAATACCATTTAGCTTTTCTCAAATTCAGAATCTACTCCCTTCAAATGGCTATGCATCATGAACTTTCAAATTGCTATGCAAAGCAAGAGGTTTCTAAGTGCTTAGTTACAGTCCATTAATTTTAATAATCTGAATTATTAAACAGAAGCATATTTGGGAGAAACAACAGTTGTGACATTATAAAGATTATTGCTTGTACATCTCAAAAGATTACCATGGGGCTTTGCTAATGTCTGATTTTAGCTAACTAGTACATTATAACATAAAGAGATAGGTAGCCACAATTCCACATTCAAATATTACCCACATTATAATCTGTCACTTGGAGATGCTACAACTGCAACAAGTAGTTTAGCAGCTTCTTAGTACCAATTTAATGCACTGAACAGAAGGCACAGGAATTTCAGCATTCAGTGTATCATGGGTTTTAATACTGAATAGAAGCTGGAAAACTGTATGCAATTTTAAACCTTTTAATTTGAATTGCATTAAAGTTAATTTTAAATTCAATTTTGCATGGTATTGTATGATATAGAGAGGCTTTACTGCTAGACAAAGCTCATGCTAAATTCAAGTTCTAGCTACCTTCTCAGTCAACCACAAGCTCAGAAACCAGTATGAATACATAAGAATCTGCATTCATCAACTTTAACAGCTATATGAAGGCCTGTTCTTGGAGAAAGGTTAACAGAACGAGCAAGTTCTATAAACTGCATGTAGGTCTTTGATTAAAATACCCCATTTCCAGAGCCACCTGGTTTAGTTGCATCTACTTTGTTTGATTGCTGATACAGTGAAAAGAGCAACTTCTGAATGCAATAAAATACAGACACTTCAAGGCAAGGGACAGAGAGAACAAGAAAGGCATAGGACTAAGGCCACATCCAAAAGTCACTCCCATGTGCCAAGAGGAAGAAAGTGTAGAGCAACCCATGCAATCACAGCCTAGCAGTGGTACTGAAAAAGAGTAATTGTCAACATGCAGTATACTCTGACTCAATTGTTCATTCTTCCTGCATTCTTTTAAAAGCCAAAACAAGCAAGGCTGGTAAACCAACACATCTTTGTAAAAATACACTGGACTACCAAAAAAAAAAAAATTATATAAAAATAGGATTATAATGATTTCAGTAAAAAATTACTCCCTATTATACGCAGAGAACTGGGGAGGAGTGAGAACTGGAAAGGTACTGAAGGGTGGCATAAAACAGCACATGCTGACCTCTATTTCTCTGAGTTTGGCACGCTTTTCTTCACTCATTTCTGAATATTTAACTGATGACTTGGATTCAGGCATTTCTTCTCTAATAGGATTGGAATACATGTGCTGCTCTTCTGACTTCGAACTCTGAGTGTCGTCTTCATCTTCACTTTCTTCTTCTTGACTTTACAGAAAACATAGAATTAACTGATATAGATACATATACGAATGATCTGTTACAAAATTTACCATCTCTCCTAGTAAGTATCTAGGGTTAGTTACTAGGTTTGAGGTCTGTTAAGTAAGATTATGTTGTGAAAAGGCTGCAGCTACAGAAGTTTCTGTGAGACAGACATCTTGGTATTCTCATCTAAATTGTTATGGTTTTGGCAGACTATTCATAGAATTATCCCCAGATAATTTAAACTTTTTATATGAACAGAATGCAGAACAACTCTTGAAATTTAGTCACCAAATCTACATCTACCTCAGCTAAAAAACAAATCCACTACCTCAACAAAAATGTCTTTCAGCACTGTAATTGTGCTTTTCAGATACGTTGTTTTATAAAGAAACAATATTTACTAAACTTGCACTTTTTGGAGACAAACCTGACACGGTAGATACTCAAAATTATATTCCCAGATTGGCCACTAGAGTGCTGCAGGACTGCATGCAATGCAGTAATATATTTAAAGCATTAACTAATAGATGTTCTCAGTTGCCTAAAGTAAAAGACTGCTCAAAAACAACAGATGGCATGGAGTCTATTAGCATCCAAAGAAACATCTATGTTGGAACATGATTCACTGTGTTTGTCTCAAAAGCAAAAGGCAGAGATTTAGGCACATTCATACATACCTGACATCAAGATTTCCAAAATGCGAAATACTCTACTTTTGTTCTTACTATTTGACATTACCAAATCAGCACCAATTTAAAGATTATGGTTGACAACTCTACCAAAAACTGTAATTTTTTATGTTAAGAGAAAAATTATGCGAGCTGCAAGCATGCTGCACTAAAATCCTGACTTTTCTCCATTTCCTAACTTTCAAATTTTATTTTTGTTCTGCTCTTACAATACATACATTGCATATACATGCATATATATGTATATGATACACACAATACATATATCTCATTGGAAGTTCCAAAGATGCTCAACCTCAGAAGCAGAAAGTAAGTATGTTTTCAAGAGAATGAAAGAGTATTTACTTTTGAATTTCCTCCTCCTCGGATTCTTCATGTTGGTCAAAAAGTTCCCATTTAGAAGTAGTAACAGCTAGAAGAGATCATAAGATAATTTTAACAACAGAAAAAGCTATCACAAACTCAAAATTAGTATTTGTAGATATAAAAAAAGCTATGAGGTAATAAAATTTACCAGCACCTAGCACTTAATTCAGACTTTCTATTTCATAGAAATACTCAAAACTCCACACTATCACAGTATTTACTATTGGCAGAGCTACTAGCTTATATTGCATATCATGTTTCAGTAAATCCTTCAAAAGCAGCCATTTGACAGTTTCTAAAAATCTCACCTCCCAAGCAAATATGTAGAAAGACAACCAACCACATACCCAGATTATTTATTTTTTTCCAACATTTACTTTAATGAACTGGAAATTATTTCTAAAGATTGGTAGGTTATTGAAGTAGAATAGCAAAATCAGAATACACTATTTTTTCATCAAAGTTACAACCAAAGAAACAAGTTACAATTGAAAATCCTACCGTATTACTACAGAAATCATATTAGCACTTTTAAACAGATCAGTTGAAAATAATCATGAAACAAAGAAGTGACATTAAGCTTTCAGTTTACTTCAGGAGGTGTTTAATTTAACATACACTTCGAACACTAACCCTGAGCTTCCAGTTCCGATTCATCCACTGCTTCCCACTTCGAAGGGGCAACTTTAAATATAGGCTCATTCTTTTTTGAGTCTTCAGCTGCATCCACTGTTGGAGAAAGAGACACAGAAAAATAAGCATATTAACGTGTTTTATTATTTGTAAAGAAAATAAATTAGTTATTTGGAACCTGATACCCATAACATCAGAAGACACCTACTATGTATATGAAGCAACCACAGACTAAAAGCAGTTTTTAAAATAATTCTTCCTAGAACAAATTGAAATTAATCAAAGTCAACATTTTACAAAGCTACATGCCATGTTAATTCTTGGCTGAACTTGTAAAAACTACTCGGGGAAAACAGATCATTAAAAATTGAAGATGCAAACTGAAAGCAGTATTGAAATGTTTCATACAAGGAACTCCATCAAGATCGTCATCCAGCGATTTAATTGGGACTCCATCCAGATCATCAATAGGAGCAGCATCAATAGGAATTCCATCCACATCCTCTAGTGGAGCACCATCAAGCTCTTCCTCAATGGGAGCACCATCAAGATCATCTGGTACTTCCTGAAAGCAAAGAATAATTAATTAGTTCAATAACAAAACTACACTGCTTTTCTTTACTTCTGCAATTCCTGATTCATTTCTTCTTAAAGGAATAGTTTTTAAAATACCTAAACACAAAACCCCTCAACTTTAACAGCTTCTGTTACCCAGTAGAGTTGTTTTATTGTAGAAGTATAACAATATCTTCCTACAAAAAATTGTAAGCAAGAACTTGGAATTTTTCCACAATGTACTGGAAGCTTTGTAATACCATCGCTGGCGGTGTTCAAGGCTGGACTGGACATAGCACAACTAACAGAAATCAACTATTTAGCAAGAACAAATTTAAGGAGCACATGTAAACGCTATGTACACCTACATATTCTAACTTGCTAGGTACACTGTCTTTCATAGGTGCATGTTAACTCTGCTCTACTATAAGAGAAATAAGCCAACTTTCCAATGAGACTGTAGTCTGCCTCCAACTGTTCCAAAAGGCATGTTTCCAGAGTTACAAAATTAACTTAAACTAAACATACAAAAATTTATGTCTTTATTTTCTTGAATAATACGTATACATAACTGAAAGATCAGTACACACTGCCTAAGTGCTAATGGCATCCCAAAACTTTCAAGCATAGAACTTAAAAATATTGAATAGTAATTTATACATATCACTATATAGTAACTAAAATTCATTACATATCCTATTTAAAATAACCTCTATTAAAAAAAATATATACAAATACTGTAGCCTAACAAAAAAGTTAGGAACTTACTGCTCTAATACAGTACAGCAAAGATCAAAGTAGAATATACCAGTGTAAACGACCTACAACAACCTTCCTCTTAAACTAAGAAAGCTCAAATGGTTCCATCACATCTAAGTGTGACACTCACACAAAAAGAATGTGGATGATTCAGGTAGCCAGATGCCTGGCACTAGTCTTTGCTCTGAAATGGTTTCATAATATACCACCACAACAGCACCTAATCTACAAGCAACAAATGTATAAACAGATCAAACAGTATTTGCATCTGAAAAATCTCTTAGACTTGTATTTAAGAGTAAGGATTCATAGGAAAAAAAGATTTGTTCACCTTAACAGAGACATCAAAATATTCCTTGTCAGCCCTATTTCATACTTACACATTTTCATCAGCATCTGATAGCATCATTGCAAAGGTCACTTACCTCTGTTTCTTTATCTTCCATGATATTTACAAGCCCCAAGAAAATATTCTGTAGTTTGATCAGAAATGGTTCTGGATAGATTGCCCAGTCTTCCCATGCTCGGAAGCATGTCATTACCCGTTGCTAGAAACAACAGGGAAAAAACATGCTTATAAATTCGTATTAGGAAATTTTAAATGATTGGAATTATACCACAGAGAACTAATACTGTAGACAGCTACTCCTAAGTAGTTCCATACTAGAGTATATTACAATGATACCATGCTGGTATGAATGAAATTATGTTCCTACTTTCATGGTTTTTGTTTTTGTCAAGCTTCAGCTCAAGCTTGACACATTAAATGTAGCTATAGGTATTTAAAAATAATAATAAAAAGAATTCTACTGCCTGTCTTTACTAGATAATTTGATAAATAGTTTTAAAATAGCATGTAACTAAAATTGATTCTCAGTTTGGAGCAACTGGGAGCAAAGAAGGTAGGACAGCCAGGATAAAGGCCTTAAACAGAAAAACTGCACTGTAAGCTTTGTATTTAAAGCTTCTGATTTAAATGGAAAAAAACCTCAAAAAACAAACAAACAAAAAAAAAACCCCACCCATTAATTAACATACAAAAAAAAAAAAAAAACCCAAAAAAACCCCACCACAAACTGTAGAGGCCTCCTTAAAAGAGAAGGGAAAGCTAGGCTGAGCATGAGAATGGTGAGAAGCAGAACACTTCATCTCAAAAATCACTCTCAACTACCCATGGTCAGACTGCTCATTAAACCTCAAAAAAGAAAGCCTAGCACAAAAAAAACTTTAAGAATAACTTTATGCTGTCAAAACCACCAGTTTCTTCCCACAGGTAGCACCCAAGTTTATTTTTGAAACCAAAATATAGGCGGTCCAAAAATAATCGGAAGGCTAGAAGGCCTTGTTTGCAACTCAAGCACTAGACAGATATCCTCTCAACTCCACAAATATACATCTACAGGCACACTTCAGTTGTCAGATGCTAATTTTCTTCCTTAATTTCAAGGCTATCTTTAAAAGAGAGAAAACTTGATTTATTTTTTTTTTTTTAAGCTTACTTAGGAAGCCTGAGGTATAAGTCATCTATCATAGTATGCTATCCCTTGTGCAGGAACACCTATTTATTTGACTTCTATGTCATGTAAATAACAACGAAATACATACCTTGAAATTTTCAGACTGTAAATGGCCTTGTATTGTACGGTAAGTAGCATTGAGATCAGAGAATATCTGACATAATTTTGTTTCAAAACTAGAATTAAACATATACATTTCTTTGGTTAAACTTCGTAATATATGGTTTTTGGACATACATAATTAATGAAAAAGCCTGGGACAGGACTCAAAAGCACAAAGTTTTGATGCCTATATTAGCCATGTACTGAACTATAAAGCAAATGATTACTGTATATTAAATCGCCTTGGACAACAACAGAATTGTGAAGGGAGATCTTCACATCTGCTGCAGTCTCTTTATACCACCTGGAAAGACTGGAGGAGGATAAAAGGAATTTTACAGCCTTATATACAATGAAAGAATTGTCTCAAAATTCAACTTGTATTTTGAAAAAAGTTCTCTGTTACATTTCTATTCTAATTTACTCAATGAGGTCCTCAATGAAAGCACAGTGAGTAGCATCTGCCTAGCTTCCCTTGAGCTTCACTCAATCTGCAGAAAAAAAACCCTGGCACAGCAAGACACACTGCCACAAGAAACATAATTTTCAATCACTTGTTTCATAACATGCTAAATATTTCCCATCATGCTACCATAATGTCAGAGAAACTCCAGGAAGTAGACACAATCAAATATCTAAATATTACGAAGGCACTCTCCATTGGACATTGTTCTTAAATTCTTCTCAGCGCCTTAGAAACAAAGTACATAGTTTCCTCATAAGCTCTTCAAAGTTCATGGAGATTTAAAAAAAAACCTTTCAATTAAAATAAAATTAAAAAAAAAAAAAGAAAAATCTGTTTCTAAAATTGACTTCTTCACATAGATTATTTGCTAAACCATACCTTGCATATCACCTACAGGCTCTCTTTCTGTAAAGAGGCACATGAGTTATTCTCACCTCTGTGAAGTTCCATGTAAGCTGTCTCTTGACAGGGCCCTTGAAAGGGCATGAAACACTTATTTTTGCATTATAAAACAAACCTATGCATTAAGATATTACATCTTCTACATTTTCATGCGGAGAGAAATAAATATCAGTGCTGTAACATTAACCTCACAGAAAAGTGTTAATTTCTCTACGGTCACATTTACCCAATGATATACAAAACTGAACAAAAAGATTTTTTGGTTTTCTTTAATCAATCACCTAAAATAATATACTTACAATTTTCTATAGTAGGAAGCATTGGCGACTTTAGCTGAAGAGTTGTATAACACATCCGACACTAGATATAATCTTGCAATCTACAATAAAGAATGTTCAAGTCAAGATAACTCCAGTTTAAATGATCCTGCAAATACATGCATTTTTCCATAAAAAAATACCAGATAACTTAAACTATCTAGAAGTAGCAAATTAAAATTAAGTGTAACACAGCCTATTGTTAATAAACATGCTAAGAGGCAAGTACCTTACGCTACACGTTACTAACCACTGTAACCTACTGCGCAGTGTTACAAAGGATGGATCATGGCATTCCAGTTTTTATTTCCTTGCTCGAACAAACTATTCAGTCGTTCCCAACTTCACAGAAAGGCAGAATTTAAATTACAAGCAAATATAGAAAGAATGTCATCACAGAATCATAGAATAGTTAGAGTTGGAAAGGACCTTAAGATCATCTAGTTCCAACCCAGGTGTAGGACCTTGCACTTGGCATGGTTAAACTTCATCAGGTCGGCATCAGCCCACCTCACAAGCTTGTCAAGGTCCCTCTGGATGGCATTCCTTCCCTCCAACGTATCAACTGAACCCCACAGCTTGGTGTCATCAGCAAACTTGCTGAGGGCGCACTCAATCCCACTGTCCATGTCACCGACAAAGATGTTGAACAAGACCGGTCCCAACACCCATCCCTGAAGGACACCACTCATTACTGGTCTCCAGCTGGACACTGAGACATTGACCACAACTCTTTGCATGTGGCCATCCAGCCAGCTCTTTATCCACTGAGGGGTCCACCTATCAAATTGAGGTCTCTCCAACTTAGAGACGAGGATGATATGTGAGAAGTGTCAAACGCTTTGCACAAGTCCAGGTAGGTGATATCAACTGCTCTACCCCTGTCCATCAGTTCCATAGCCCCATCATAGAAGGCCACCAGATTGGTCAGGCAGGATTTCCCCTTAGTGAAGCCATGCTGGCTGTCACCAAGCACCTTGTTGTTTTTCATGTGCCTCAGCATGCCTTCCAGGAGAATCCGCTCCAAGATTTTGCCAGGCACAGAGGTGAGACTGACTGGTCTGTAGTTCCCCGGCTCATCCATTTTCCCCTTCTTGAAAATGGGGGTTATATTTCCCTTTTTCCAGTCATTGGGAACTTCACCTGACTGCCATGATTTTTCAAATATGATGGACATATAATATATAATAAAATGATACAGGAGAGAAAGTACACTCATATTCAAGCCCACATTTTAAAACAAAAATTTTAACGCTATCTGAAACGTATGAAATAATGCTTGTAAATACGCATGCACTGTTACGTGAGCTATTCCCCCAAAATACAAGATCATACAAAATCTCCACACCTTCTTCGGAAGAGGAGTCTTCAGAATAGACAATGATTCTGTTATGCAGTCTACAATTTCCTCAGCAGCTTCTGCATTATTTAGACAGAATACCATTGCATCCCCAATATCGTTCTTCCGAGGTGTTAATCCACGCAGAATTTCCTCTAATTTGTCTCTTTGTCTGAAATATCAGAAATTTTAACACTTTCAATATAAAATTAACAATATTTTGGGGAATTTCAATTTAATTTTGCTTTTGATTTTTCCATCTTTAGAAGAAAAGCAATTTTAAATATTTTTATATTCTGTTGTCTGTATGTTTTTAGTGACTCATTAATATATGCATCCACATTACATAAAGTGCAAAAAATTCCCACTCAAGTCTTGACTACATATGGAAGCCAAGGAAAAATAACAAATAACTAACACAGCACATCGGTATCTCTAATAATGTTATTATCTTCGGGGATTTAATTTAAGCTTAAATCAAAATGGATAAATCTAAAGCATGCAAGTAATTTCTGCTGTAGAATGAAAAATATTAGAAGCAGAAAGCTGGTAAGAAGCAATTATTTCAGGTTCTTCCTAACCTCCATATATAGACAACACTCTCAAAAGAGTATCTTTTTGAGCCCTTCAAAAAAAAGATATAAGAAATAAATTACGTGCTAAAACCTCTAGAACTACGACTGGAATCATAACTATGATGAAAAGAATAAAACAAAACAAAAAAATCCACATGCTAAGATCACAGTTGGAACGGTAACAGCAAAATTAGGAAACTCATGTATCAATTTCCACTACTATAGCCATCCTGACCACAATTCACATCAAAGAACTCAGATAATGTCTCTTCCTGCTTATTAACAACTGCTCCCAATTTTAATTTCTGATGAACACCATCAGTAAGTTTAAGATTGTAACAACCATTCAGCTCATGAGAGCATAGCATTGTTGAGCTGCTACATTCCCCCACCAATAAATATGAAGAGAAAATTAGAGGAAAACTCATCTTCCCAAGCACCTTCAAACAAAGGGTTAATAAAAATTCATAGAATCACAGCATAGTTAGGGTTCAAAAGCAGCTTAAGATCATCTAGTTCCAACCCCCGTCACTGTTCAATGATGACAAATCTAACCAAATCCAGAATGCATCTAGCAACAAACATCATAAAAAAAGACTAACTGAAAAGCACTGAGGTTAAACGAGTTTCTAAGTAACACTATGACAAGCATAGTAACATTTAAGAGATGACGTAACAGGAAAAAAACCAAGCAGACTAGCATTGCCCTATAAATTGCCCAAACCAGCAGTATAAATTGATGGAATTCCATACTCTTCCTTAAGTGCACCCTTCTTGTTTGGTTCTTCCACAAACGCTTCTGTTTCTTGCTCTTCTGACATCCCATGCAAGTATGGATTCAATGGTGGTGGCCTCCAAAACGATCCATTCTTGAACATACGGAAATCTTCTGTCCTCCACTTTGTTGGAGCATCTCCCTAAAAGAAAACAAAAGTATTTTAATGTTGGTATTCTTCATTCATTATGCTTAAAGTTATGAAACGTCACTAAAATTCTACTTGCCTGAAGAATTGAATAAAGCTTCCATCTGTAATATACATGGGCTGGAGTCTGGTTTTCAAATAAAAACCTAGACCAAACAGCAAAGAAAAGATACAAACCATACCACATATTATTTAACTGAGTTGAATCCAAAGGGAGTAATAAAATAAAATTAAAAAAAAAAAAAAAAAAAAAAACACCAAACTCTGTTCAGAATCCCACCCCAGCTGCTGCGTGAACTCAATATAGATAAAATCATATACACCTACTGCACAGCTGTGAAGAACAAGTACAACTGCTCGTGAACATACACATGCAATCTGCAAAGCGGAATGCAGAATTCAACAAAGGCAAAGCATTTGTCAGAAGTTAAAAGGAGAAAAACAGGGTTAAAAAGAATGCCCATGGAAACAGACAGTAAAGCAGAAGAATCATGAGTGGGAAAAGTCACTATGGGAGCAACTGCAACCTCAGCACAAGTGGTGCAGGAACTTGTAGCTGCACAGGTTTCTCAGAACGAACTTAAGCACCACTAAACTGCCTGAATTGTCAGAACACGGACAAGACTTGGAGGGCGGAAATGGGCACAAGTAGCCCATTTTTAATGGCCAGGATATTTTCTCAATTTGTATAAAAAAACCGTAATGAAGCACACTTAAACCTTACTGCAAGTAAACTATTTTTAAAAGTTCATTTAGTTTTTCCCTGGAAAAGCTTTTCAGTAACTGCATTTCACAAGAAATTTGGAAATTAATCCTTTTTTATTCCACTAACAACAGCTGGAAATTCTGACAATTTCATTATGTTGCCTAGTATTTCATCATATTTGCACTAACATCAAAAGAAGAACAACTTCCAGCTCTTGCTAAAGTTACAAATTAGGCTCCAGGAAGACTGGACTTTACATTGAATTACTATGCCTGTTTTGGGGAAGACTTGTCTTTATTTTTTTAGGAAAGGAATGCTACTAATTCCACTGATGACTTCAAATCCCTCACAAAAGTGGGTGTTAAATGTCATTTTATTTATTATGGAGATACCTTATGTATGTACAAATGTATTTTATAGTGTATAGTGTTTTATTTCTCCATACACACCAGTAACAACTGGAATTAAGTGTGTTCTTCAAAAATGTAACATTAGCATTTGTACAATTGGAAAAATTTAAATCTGCACACAAGGATAGACACAGTAAAACCCAACTCTTACTAGCATTTCAGAAACGCAAAATATTAGCAACAATGAAAACAGTTAGTGCTATGTCAAAGTGAAGCAATTTAATAAGCACCTGAACATGGGATTGTTGATTTCTCGGTTCATGATCATGGCTTCAAACATAGGCCCTTCCCGTACCACAAACTCTATCATTCGATGTATCAAAGCGAGCAAATTCCTACAACAACAACACAGTTAAAGAAAAATTGATTCAGACCTAACACTATATAGAACTACACTCCACCTAAGATACTACAACTGTGCAGGAGATTATTCTGCTGTATTGTTAAGAGAACTGTACAGAAGATTGGTAGCATGGAACATATTATAGCCTTCCATCATAGACACGGGCATTCTAAAATATAAACATGCCTACAACTGGTTGAGTAAGAATTTAAGAGGAAACCTCTTTCCTGAATTTTCACAGCTTAGCCTACAACCATCTGCTTAATAGTCCTTATGCATAAAAATAGGCAACTGAACACCAGAGTACAATTAACTATCCAAAACCTAAGCCCTCATCTAAACTGTCTAGAACTAAGATCAAAGTGTTAGCCAAAGTTCTACAGAGGAACAAGTGGCTGAATATTATGCTTAAAGACACATAGTTTTGAATATTCAAGAGAAACTGCATTTAGCTTTCAAATATTCAAGTATGAAAAGCAAAATAACCTCCTTGATACCAAACAGGGCAATGATCTTATTAAATTTAGATAATCTCTTTTTGGTTAAGACTCAACTACTGACATAGAACAAAACTGTCCATTATTTCATGTCATACCATCCAATGTCTCCTCCCTTACACACTCAAGTGAACCAAGTCACAATTAAAAAATTAAATTAAAAAAATTGAATAAAAATCTGAATTCATTTCATTCAGCACTACATCCTGAGACAGGCAAGAAGCGGATGTGAAGTGCACATTTTTCAAGCCACATCTGCAATGCAGAGTCACTTATAAATGCTAACAGGAGACAGTCATATAAGTTTCATGAAGAATAGTGATCACCAGTTTCCAAACTTTTCAGTTTTTTGGAAACAGGATCCTGAATTTTCATATATAGATTTCCTACTTATATCAAAAGCTCCACAGCATGTGTCCCTTGAATGTGATGCAAACAAAAATACACAGATTTTTACATTTTTAAACTTATTTTCTAAGATTTAACAAATGGGTATCGTTTCTTCATGTTATCTCATTAGACTTTCTTTTAGAGCTTTTTTAATTATTAAAATTCAAAAACTGTTACATTAAAAACCTGTAGAATTTTCTATTACTTCTTAGTAACGAGGTGATTATTTTCTACCATAAGTATTCAGTTACAGATATAATGCACTAGATCCAAGAAAAAAAAAATCAACTTAAAAACACAGTAATAAAAACCTGCCCCTGCCATCTGCCAACTTAACAGATGTGCTGCTTTATACCAGCTAGCATAAACCTACATTTGCCTCAAATATTACACAGAAAAAACCCAAACTGCTATCAGTTTTTTTCCTGTATTTCTTTTTTATAATCCCAGAAACACTGTAAAGAGGACATAGTCTCAATAATTCTGTAGCCATTTTATTTAAAGCAGCATTCTGAAAGTCTAAATAGCAAGGCTATACTTGTCACATGAACTGTATTTGAAAACATCAGTAAGGAAATGATCACCAACTAGCTTTCAAGCCTCTGAGCTATCACACCATTCATTAATTTTAAGGCAAGTTCAATATGGTCATTTCTGGCTTCCTGCAGAACCATGCTATTGATTTTCATCTAATTTTTCTTTCATCAAGTACCATAAAGTTGCATAAGAGTCACTTATGCTTGAATAAGAACATCTGCTTTGGAAAGACCTCAGATGTATGAAAAAAGATTCAGCACATCCCATATCTGAAAGAGGTTGTTACATGCATTTTGGTATATAAGACATGACTACTTGAAAGTGAATTTCTCAAAAAAAAATTTGATAGTGTATACTCAGGTTTTTCCGTTTAGGAAATACAAAGAAGGACGAGATGTTACAACTAGTATTAATTAATGTCATTATAATTAAATACACTATCCCACTGAAGCCAGTTGACATTTCTGCATGATGCGATGCACTGCATAACGGTCTTAGCAGCTGCCATTAGCACCTTTGAAAGTCATCAGGAAAAAAAATTTTCAAATACAATTCAATTAACATGAGCTTTTCTTAAACGAGCTTTCAAAATGCTACAGTAAATAAGATGGAAACATTTTCCTCTGAAAGCTACTTACTCTGCAAACACTGTAAACTTTTACAAGTACTTGTTCTACTATTCGGTATTTTTCTCCAATCAAGACTCCTCCTGGTTGTCCTAATTACTCATGTCTTAACCCAACAAAAATTGTACTGACTTGAAATTTAATCAAGAAATACTAGTGTGTTTGAGCATCAACTGACATGTATGTTAATATAACTACCTTCATAAACCTCTTTCGCCCCCCACACACACACAAAAAAAAAGGGACTTTGTGACAATTAAAACAGTGTAGCAAAAAAAGATGATAGTTTTAAGTACATTATTTTAAAATGTCATTTAGCTTAAAGTTGGCCAACAAAAAAAAAAGTTTTTCAGTTATAATAAAACCACATTTATTGGAGCCGATCGTACCAATGTCTGGTCAAAAACTGTATACTTTCCCAATCCATCCCATGATGTTTTCCTGGTCCCCCGCTGCCGCAGACAGTTCAGCTGGTGTTGCTCACCAAGGCCAATGTCAAAGAGAATTTGGTAAACTTTTGTGCTTATTTACTTTCAAAACAGTGTTGTGTTCCTATGTTTGGGAAAAGGTTTTAGCTTAACTGAGCAAGAGTATACCTATGCTAGTGAGAAGGTAGGAGCACTGCTGGGGACCAAACTGTAAAAATACCTTTGAAATACAGGACTACCTTTTTCAGTATCCAAGATTATTAACTGCTGCACATTAAAAAAAAAAAAAAGGCAAATAAAAAGAAGCAGAAATAATAAAAGAAAAGATTAAAAAATATTAAAAAGATAGAAAAAAGAAAGGGGGAAAAAATCCCTTAGCACCACAACGAAGACAGCTGCCTCTTAGCTATGAAGTACTCAGAGACTGATGTCAGGACTTAGCATCTCTAAGACAAGCTATTTCACCCTTGTGTTCACGCTCAAAATTACCCTGCAACTATTTCTAGTGCTCAAATTAAATGCAAGAAGATAATTACTTAAACCTCTCTTCACAAGTAAAAAAAAATTAGTTAAGATAATAAGACTGTAAAACACACACATTTCTCACAAGTGTCATGAAGCAACCATTGCTCAGTCAAGCCATTACCTTTTCCTCAACATCACCATTTTTCTTTAAAATTCCGAAGGGGAAATTTTCTATATTTAGATCAGTAATAATAAAGAAAAACATGTACCTTTCTGTTGGGATAACCACTTTGACTATGGCTTGCGACAGAGTCTGTATATGAAGTCACATCAGATAATAAACATAGAATATGTGAGTATTGTTAACAAGTAACAAGCAAAAATATACATATGCAATGAAAATACTACACATCTATCACAAGTTTTGCAGGCAATCACTGCTGTGAAGTTATAACTAAGCAATTACACAAAATGCAAATGGTTGTCAGTGAACCATAAAGGTTCACTAATTGCAAAGTATCAGAACATTCCTGTCAGAATGTACATTGATGCACTGAATAGGTACTATGCTGATATAATTAAGAAAGGAGTTCTTAAGTTTATGAAAAGATTCTAAAGTATTTGACTTGAATCAGGTTGATATTACTTTATTCCCAAGTCTTACAAAAAAACAGCCCTACCATTTAAGTGTCATTCAAAGAATCAACAAATCCTTACAAATGTAAATCAAGTTGGTTTGTGATTAAAGATACTTACCCTTTTATCAGCTAATAGTCCAGAAAAAAAGTTTGAAAAATGACTCCGTAAGTAGCATAAAATACTTACTCAATGTCCAGATTAATTACCTTCTACATAAAATATATCAACTCCACTAAAATAGTGTAAAAATAATGCTACCCAAATTAAAATGTAGTATTTTCTCTAAATAAAACAATTTAGATCCTGCAATTTGGCAGCCAACAAAAGGGGGGGACGTAGGAGAAAAAAATCCAGGGAGCCTGGAGGGGGAAAATGATAGCCAAATTTAAAGCAGCACTAAAATAAATCAAGACCAAACATACTGTTCCCTAACAAAGACATGAAATAGAATTTCAGGAATTAAGTAGGTTCCCCTGGGCTTCAGCAGGGAGCCACTGAGCCTGTACACTAAGTGCCGCCAAAGTCAGCCTGAACAATGCAAATCTATGAAGCCACTGAAACACTGTCATAAGTGTAGTATTTATCATTGAGATATGGCCCACGCTACTGTAAGTTACCTTCTCAAAATCTTCCTTGTTTTTTGGAGGTGGTAACATTGGAGCATTAGGATTCTTCAATCTTTCCCTAGGCTGGGCATTAAAAGGCAGTCCTGATGGAGGAGGTGGGAGGGTATGCTCCATCATAGAAGGTGGGATGTATATTGGATGTGGCGGTATAGGTACAGCTTTGCCCCAGCCTAACTTCATTTCAAACGACATAATCATCTTGCCTGAAAAAGTGAAAGTAAATTATAGCCATTATGCTACAAATTGGTTCTGCACTGCTCAAGATTTCTCTGTGTAAGCGCAGCATTTAGGTTTGCCTGACATGGTTTACTTTTTGCTTAACTGCCAATCAGTGTATCACATCTACCAGGCTGCATCATACAAACAAAAGCCTATTGCATGTAATGTTTAATTAATCTTCACCCAAAGCACATTTTCAGGAGACTACAGTACAAATTACTTGACTTGTTGGGGGAAAAAGAACTTTAAAAATTTGATATTCAGCACATAAGAATGAATAATTTTTAAATCATATTATTTCTGCACTTCAATTCACCAAAATGTTTTGCTCACAATAACAAACTTGAAATTCTGCTATCAATACCAAAGGTAAGAACTCCTACATTGTGTAAGCCAAACTAATGGTCCAAGTAAAGGACCATTTTGACCACACTGTGCAAGGGCAACCTTTTAGTTTTTATTCTTTTTGTCTTGGATGCTGATTTTTCTTTTATTTCCAGGCTCTTCCTGAACTGTAAGGACACAGCTTTCTTCATTTCCTATATGAAAAATTACACATCCAGTGTAGTAATTACCTCTTCAGTATTAGGAATTTAGCCATTACTCTAAAGAACAGAACATATTTGTCACCAATTATGTATCATAGTCTGTGCCCTAGTTAAATTTGTTCACAAAAAAAAAAAAAATTGTTGGGAAACAACTACAACAGATTGCTTCTTAAAATAGCCTGTTTAGAGCAGAGATTATCAAACAGTACCTCCTGCTCACATCTTTAAAACAGTTGGAAATGTTACATGCTTATCCACAACAAAAGCTACCAGTACACTCAGCCCTTGTGTATGCTGTAGTTTGACATTCAGCTGCCAGTACAACAGTTGTGAACTAAAATCACTGCCAGTGCAATACCTATTCAAGTTACAGCATGCCTACCTACTAGCCTGACAAAACAACTTGAAGACATTGTTACTCCCCAGTATTCCTACAAAAATAATTAGAATTCCAAACTGAGAATTTGGTTTACCATTTAAATTCTTTAATGCTCTTTCAGCATCTCTCCTGTTCATAAAGGCAACAAAGCCACAATTTCTTTCTCTCGCTCTTTCTTCATCAGTTCTTGGCCACATAATTTTAACACTTGCTAATGGTCCAAAGCGTCCAAATTCTTGACATAACATCTCTTCATTCATCTACATGAAAAAAGGTAAAAATTATCATCTTGCTACTGTATTTCTAAAATTCTCATCCATATTATTGTCCAAATGTAGAGATTTTAATTTGCTGAGTTGGTTGGAAAACAACACTTTATTGATGCCTCCCCAATGCGATTTACTGCAAAAATAATAATTTTTAGAACTGTATTTTAAACTGAGCGCACCCAAATTTTTGAGATCTGATCCACCTTGCATGAAGATACCCATGGAAAAATAATCTTAACTGAATCATTTTCCATCTAGTAACCAACAGTCTAAACCTTAACTTCTGCATCCTCATGTGCAGAGCATTTATTCAATTGAACACTGCCTCTACGGTCACCAACTGTACCTAGTATATGGGTTTATACATATGCACATGGCTTAAAGTAAAAAGAGGGAAAAATTGCCAATGGAAAAAAATTCATCTGGATCCAAACATGCCAACACTGCATTCCTTGACTCCGAACTTACCTGAGGATTAATATTTCCAAGATACAAATTTGTTGTGCTTGGATCTCCAACATCATGTGACCCTGGTGCATAATCATCCAGTACTACAACAATGGAGGAAAAAAAAATGGAAAAAAAAGTCATAATTTTTGCTATGCATTTAGGTGGCAACATTAGATTGAATGAGAAAAGAATCTCTATTACCACCAGATGATCTGTTTCTTCTTGAAGGAGCATCCACTGAATAAAGATAAGAAAAACACACATATCATTTAGTTCACAAATCATGTACCCCAAACATACATAAAAAATATTATCTACTTACTTGAACGACGCTGGCCATCTGAGTCTGACTGAGGTGGTTCAAAACGACTCAATCTACCTTTTGTTTTATGTCTTTCATCACGTTCCTCTTGTATTCTACAAACGTTTAATGTAAATAACAACTTAATATTGTTTTGAGGGGTTTATTCTATAATTTTAAAATATACTTTAGAATTATGAGATTTTTTAATATTAAACAATGGGCTTCTTAAAGATTTAAAATTGCCACTGTTTTTCAAGTTCTGTTTAATCAACTGGAATATATCTACCAGAATGATTCCAACTGCATTCTTCCTCATTCATAATGTCAGGGTGGTTTAATCTCAAACAAAATTTACTTGGTTTTAGAAGAAATTTACAAGACCAGAAGTAAGAACTGTGCTCTCAAAGTGACCCCAATTCAACATCCAACTGCCAAAGATCCACTGACCATTCAGATGACTTTTTAAGATGCACACAATTCCTTAGCATCTATTTCCCGTTCTACCTTTCCTAAGCCTGTAGGCCACCTCGTAGGGTGATGGATAGCCCCACATGACTACTTCCACAACATAAAGGATCTCATATCATTTTATGCCTCTGAGGACAGTACTCACAAAATAACTACTTGGCCATTTATGGATTCACAACACAGTACCTATTGCTTACTAATGCATACAAGTTATTTTGGTTTCCATCTCTAACATCAGCGAAAATGTATGGCACATTACATTCAATAGATGTGCTGCTCTATCTGTTGTATTATACACTCAAAAGTGAAAAAATCTTTGAGTATTATTCAACTTGTTTTTTAAATTAGGCAAGCTGAAGTATATCTCTACATTTTAATTCCAAGCTGAAGTATCTCTCTAAATTTTAATTCCAAGTCTTTTTTCTGCATTAACACAAAAGCTCAACCTCATAATGCAGTTCCTCTGGGTATAGTTTGAGACACTGACAAAAGATCTTACTCTTCCCTAGTCTGATACACATTTCAATTTGCCCATCAAGGGAAAAGCCAACACGCAAAACCTGAACATCCTTATCTATTTCAGTACCTACTTGTCTTTCCCTATCATCACTAACTTCAACAACCCATGAGACATGTAAACTCATGTTCTCATTTACAGGCTCACACTTGCTAATCTGTAACAGAATTGCACCCCAAGTTCCACTTGTAAGTAACAAACTGACAGCAACTGCCAGAGAAACAAATACAGGTTTTCAATTTGTATCCTGGTAGGTGGCTGGCTGATTCAATCAACATAGCTTCTACTAACACCTTATCCAAAAATCATCTTTGGCAGCACTGGAAACAGACGGCCACTTACTAGGATCTCTGAAATACTTTATGCACTTACACGTGATTTTTTCAGTTAATTGCTCCAGATATTCTTCTGCTTTGGAAGGGAGTACCAAAGGGTTTCAAATCAAACATCTCTTGACATGCAGGGAAATCCATTCATTTCAATAGATAAATATTTAAGCTAACATAACAGACTTTTTTGGTTTGTTTTTTGATCATTTTACAGACTCAGGTCAATGCTAGATTTCAAAACAGAAGTCCTTTTCAGCAATAGTGGTAAACGCTTCCTATCACCAATCAGCATAAGGGCAGAACTATCACAGAACATCATAAGCTAATTAGATGGCAACTGATAATCCAAATCACCAACACTCATATACAAAGATCAAACTCTGTTTAATTATCATTGCCATTGTTAATTAAATTATGCCACTCCACAAGCATCTGGGGAAAGAAATTTACTTTGAGAAACAGCATGGCAAGAATGATCCTAAATATTGTCTGTGAAAACAAGGTAAAAACCTTGCATCTTTCTTATTTACAATAAAAAAATAGTCCAACTTACTGCTTTAATTCTTCTTTGAAAAGTTCCAAATTACTCTTTTTCTTTTCCTTCTCTCCTTTCTTCAAAGGCTAAAATTAAAGATATATCAGCCAACATTTCAGCAGATAAAAGAAACAAAAATAAAAACTATATGTATACAACAAATATTTAGATAATTTCCATGCATAATTTACCCACAGCTTTCAAATCAAGAAAACTACAGGGAAAAAAAAAAATACCACAAAAAACAAGACTTGAAAACATTAAGACTGAGCACTATCAAACACAAAGCTAGAAAATACAAAATTAAAGATAGCTTAAGCAAAACTTGACTACTTCTCATTGCTATAATGCAGCATGTGTGATCATTCTCTCTACAACATCCAAATTTAAAATATCTGTGATTTATTTTGTCAGTTTGTTCCACTTAGGAACTTAGAAGCTGACTACACCCCTAGCAAATCATCATGCTCTAATTATGTGTGTGCATATGTATGTAAATTAATTTACATACATATGTTCAGCTATTTTATTAACAGACTAACATTCTACATGAAAAGAATTTCTTCTCTTGCTTCCTTTCAGATATAAATACAGGTCTGAAGAAATAGTTATTCTAAATCATACAAGCTGATCAGGAAATAAAAAAAAAAAAAAAAACAAAACCAACACTCTGGAATGACAAATATGGATATTGTAATTTTTTTTTTTACTGTAATATGTGCACCTTAACTAATTTGTGAACTTTCATCTTCAACAACATTGCTTTCATATAACCAAATTTAAATGAAAACGTTTCCAATAGGCAGACATACAAAATATTTATTGTGTTACACACTACAGCTTTGGAAAAACTGGACTTCCTACTCACCCCAGGCATAGTTGTTTGTTTGTTTTTGTTTTTGGGGATGGTCTGCCAAATAAATAAAATCATTTTTACCTCATTATCTTCAATCACCATTGGACAGGGCAAGTGAGTAAACTGATTGCATTACTTGATAAGTATTTACGACAAATTTGAAAAGCAGTAATATTCTCACAGTACAAACACTTGCATATGACATAACAGAGCTCAGCATAATAAAAAAATGCTACAATTCATTTCTGTAACTGTAGAGTTTTACATACAATGAAAACCACAACTGCTATCCAGTATTACCACGGTAGTCAAAATCTGAGTTTTGTTTAATGTTGGAGGGATGGCATTACTCACAATTATCACATCACATCTCATTTCCCACCCTTACAGGCAGTATCATGTATGTTTCACTGAAGCTTAAAAATTGTAGTGAGCTCTATTAAAATACTTTTGAAAGACATCCAAGACATTAATTACACATTACACATACAGTAGTAATAGTAATCATAGGTAACTACCACACAATAACTAAGTTTGTTCATATTTCCATTACTTTTTGTGATGAAATCTCAGCTCAAAAAAAAAAAAAAAAAAAAAAAAAAAAAATCACACCATGCTTTTCACAGAAGTCAAAATAAATTAAATAAAACCAAGGTGCTCAGCTTCAAAAATGTGCAAGCTCTACAACCCATGTGGTACAACTCAAAGAGCAAAGGGACTTCTCAAACATCACCTCAAATAAAATTTAAAAAACCTCACCAAGAAAATCATTGCAAAGGTTGGAGGTTTTTTAAGTTATAAAAAGCTAAAAAGAGATGGCAGCAAGAAGAATTGCTTCTAAAACTTCACAAATTCTTGGGATTGGAGATACTGTTACTTTGTAAGTCACTACATCTGTATTCATGAGAAGTCTGTCTTAGCAGTAACATAGTAAACACATACAGGCAAAAAATCAAAGTGTATCACTGGGAATATCATGGATACAGAGCTACTGGACCTCTGCATTTCATCATCTTTTTATTTGCTATGGAATGAAGCAAATCAAAATGTTCACCTTCTTTCAATATATGATAAATGCAGATTGAACTACTCTGTGAGATCTCACAGGCTTTTTTTAAAACACTTCAAAATATTTCCTAAGTATGGGTTTAATATTTAAATAAGAAACTTACAGGCTTTTTGGTTTCTATCATTAAGAGAGATGGAGGCTTCTCATTAGATGGCTGGTTTGGTTGACTTTTTTGATCCGAAAATCGTGATGAAGGCTTATAGATTTTACCCCGTTTCTCATCTGTTTCATGCTCCTCTGCAATTAAAGGCAAATTAAAACCAAATGGTATTAACTAATGTTGCACAATAGTGTTTATTAGAAAGCATACTATTGTTCTTTAGTCTTGTTCATTCAATATATTATTTCATTTTAAAAAGTGATAATACAAACTTCCCTAATTTAGCATCTTTTAATATAAAGAAGATTAGGTTTTTAAAACAAACATTTCTTCCTCTGAAGTTTTAAAGACATGTCATACCACTACCTACCTAGTGGGACAAAGCATAAAGTAGATTTTAGCTACTTTAGATCAAGTTTCCTCTGCTACTTCTAATGTAAGATTGATTTTAAAGTGCAATTCAAAGCAAATCTTTTATCTTTACTCAAAACCAAATGTTCCCTCACCCCCAAAAAAAACATTAGTTATACCTTTAGATGCATTAACGATTCCTCCTCTTACAAATGTTTTCACTTTATTACCATCACTTCCTTCAAAGGCAGCGAGGAATTCTTCATAAATTTCTGCAGCAGCCTTCTCATCCTCCTACATAGCAAATGTTAATCTATTTACTATCATCACAGAACAACCTTCACTACACAGCTATTCTTAAATTAGCTATGTGACATTCCTTTTTATTTTCTAGAGTTCATGCTACAAACTCCATCACGTAAGCTTCAATTTTAGACAGAATTCAAATTTGAGAGAGTTGTGGGGAAAACACAGCACATAATACATAAAGCAAATAAGGCCTGCATGTTCAAATGTGACTGTTCATTTACAAGAGTTCACATGGCAACTTAACATTCAGAAGATAACAAACACAAAATATCAAAGACCAGCACTATAATACTGAAGCTCCGCTGACCTAAGCATCAGGGAACATCACATATTCTATCTTGCCCCTTACAATCAACCCTGGCGACTGAAGGAAATTAACAACAATCACCTTAATGGATTTCTCAGAGAAGTTAATTCAATGACTTAATAAAGCCAAGTGTAACACTAAATTTAGCACGACATGTTTCTTTAGGCTCATATTTCAAACAACCCAGCAGGAGATATCCCACTGAAACATACTAACAGTGATGCGTCTAAAGTTCAAAGCCCAAAATTTTCAGAACTTCCACCTTACCAACTATAAGCTACAGATTTCCTAATATTTGGACACTTACAAGTATCCTAAAATTCAGTATCAAATTTCAATGTTTTTATTAATTCCAAATAAAGTAATTACACAAAAATAGGTTTCACAGAATAACAAGGATGTGTATGGAAACGATTTCAGAGATAACAGGTACTCTTCCTAATTACTCAAATCCGGTGATACAGAGCAACAAGGAACAGAAAATATCCTAAGGTGATGCCTGTCTTCATTTTGAGCAATACAACAACCAATGAACTGTTGTAATTCAGTAGTTCAGGTAGCCAGAACTTTGATTCTCCCACAGAAGGAAAGAGAAGCAAGCCTCTCTCTCTCTCTCTCCATATATATATATATACACATATATTTTAACACCATGGATGCCAAGAACAAATTAAACACGTAAAATAAAATTCACTTCTGTCCTTAGAAAGCTACAATTGTCAAAATAAAGAAATCTGGTGGTACAGCTGAATGCAATCTAAAAGCAAACTTATTTCAGCTCTGCATACAAAATAAAATTTCCACTGTATACCATCACCTTCTTTTTTAATTCTTCTTGCTCCTTCTTGCTCAGAGTCCGTTTGGCAGTACTCATTTTGCCAATACTGAATGCTTTAAGTTTGCTTTCCATTAGAGGCTGCAAAACGAGTAAGAAAACAAACATTTAGCTTTTCACAAAACAATTGAAATAATGTGACTCTTCATGTGGTCTAGACCAAAAACTTTCCACCTGAAGTGACTTAACCCAAACAAAACAGAGAAAAAGCTTCCTGTAGTTCTCTCTGAACTTGCCATTATCTAATACAACCAAAAAAACTTCAATCTAGGGGTTTTAAAAACAAGCTATCCTCCATTTAAGGAGAAAGATTGTAATACACTCTTCAAACACAGGCAAAGTACGAAGGGTGCTTGCTGTAAGAGCCTGGAGATCTAAGCACTGCACAACACAGAGTTTCTACACCTTTGGAAACACATACTTCGCACTAAAGTTCCTTTTTGATCATCGCAATTTCCAAGAGAAGAAAGAAAAAGAAAAGCTACAAAAGCTTTTCTGACTACTTTGTCCAGAAGAATGTTTGCACAAGGCTAAACAGGTATAACTGAAGAACAAAAGGGATGCTAAATTTCAGCTGTACTTGAAGGTTAAACGTAGTATTTTGGCTTGAAGAAGAAAATGCATTCTTGAGGTTTTAAGCTACTAGTTGAAGACAAGACCTCGTATTTAGCTCTTAGATTCTTTCTAGTTTAGGTAATTGAATCTCCATCCCTTCCTTCCTTTTTGACACCTTGATGAAGGAAGGACTCCATGTAACAGTCAGCTCCGGAGAGTATGAAATTAGAATTATTAGGATTATATTTAGGTAGTTAACAGACAGTAAAGCATTGAAAGAGTACAGACAACAGGATGAAGGCCATGTTCCAAAGACAGAGGCAATGGGAGGGAAACGAAAGAAAAGATAAGAAACTTCTCTGGGAACTCCTAACTTATTACAGTAATTCATAAAGAATCAGCACCAGAACAAGAAGAAAGCCCCAGAAAAAAAACAAAACGTAAGCAATTAGCCTTTATTTTCAAAAATTTTGTAATACTCTTGCACTGCACAGTGATGCTTAAAACCACCATTTCTGCAATGACAGCTTTTTAAAAAACAATCAGCTGAATCGAATAAAACATTAAGACAAGTAAGGTGAATGACCCACCTATCATATTATTTAAAAATTGCCAATGCTAACGGCACAGGAGAGTTTCCTTTAGGAATAACCTTCTATGTAAAAAGTTCTATTTCCAGCATCAGCTTCCTATTCAGAAATTTCTTTTACATACCAAAAAGCACTGTGAAAAAGACCTGTTGGAAATACCTTCTGCTCATAATCCTTCTTTGGTATCACAAACACCTGCTAGATATGTGCCAAGCAGATTACCAAAATAGCTCAAATTTCTCTAAAAAATGTTCCCTACTTCATCATTAAAAGGAAAACTATCAGTTAGAAATTAATGCAGGGTTGTCTGGAGAGTTACCTGGTTTATGACACTATGTTTGTCAACATGAGCTACTGTGACAGGTTTATCATTAGCTTCTAATGCATCTGTGTTTTTGAAGTTAAGATCAGTTTTCCTGTTGCCTGAATGACAGCTTATATTTCAGTATAGCAATATACAACCCTGTGAAAACACAGGCATATTGCTATGGCCCAGCAATGCAGACTAAAGGCTTATCCTGTCATCAAGAAATAATCTCTCACAGTGATTTTTACAGTATATCTGCAGATCAGCCACATGAGCGTATGTTCTAGCGACATAAGGGAAGAAGCTGTAAGATGATGAGAGTTCTGGCACTAAGATCTCAGTTCAGACAGGGTCTCAGAAAAAATAAAAAATAGAACACAAACAAAACACCTTCAAAGTGGCATGAGAAATATGAAATTAATAGGATTAAACTAATGTATGTCTGCTAGTTACATTCCAGTAGGCAATTAGATTATTATTAACCACATGCAGTTTCACAGAATTCCAAACAATACCACTACACAAAACCTGAAAGCCTTCCTCCTTCAAAAAATGGAAAATAATACAGTGAAAAGGGTAAAGCAAAAGATGGAAACAAAGAGAAAACTTCTAGCTGAGTAATCAAATCACCGTAGGAAAGCAAAATCCCATTAAATCTAACACTGCATTGACTTTAAGAAGGCACAAAGCACAGTTCCATCAACAACGCAAAAGAGATTTAAGAGTAGTTTTCCAAATTGTAGCAAGTAAAGCAAAATCAAAAAAAGAACCTTTCTTTACAACAAGTCTCTGCTATCACAACTTCAATGTTATCTTACAAGCAATTTAACAGATGGTAATTGAGTTTTTCATATAGAAAATCAAATTGAAAATCAAATTAAAATCTTGAAGAAAATCCAAACCACAGAATGAATTGTCTGGTATTAGTGCTCTGCTTGCCACTTGCTGCCTGTTTTCATTTTAGCTCAGAAATAGGTAGACCTTCAAACAACATACCAACCACATGACCACATAAGGTCCCTGCAGGGTGGCAGGTGGGGAGAGACTACGTAATAATTCCTAACTTTCGCTTGCAGTATACGCTATTAGAAAGAAAAAGAAATTATGAAGTTAGGGCCACACTACTTCATTTCTGAGAAGCCAACTGTATACAAGAACATACTTTAATATCTCAGTGGATGAAGCACTCTATAGACAGATAGGAACAGCCTCACGCTCACAGGGTCTTATTCTCATGGGGGACTTCAACCACCCTGATATCTGTTGGAGGGATGCTACGGTCCGGCACAAGCAATCCAGGAGGTTCTTCGATTGCGTGGAAAACAACTTCCTTCAGCAAGTAATAGAGGAGCCGACAAGGAGAAGTGCCATGCCTGACCTTGTCTTCACCAACAGGGAAGGGCTGGTTGGAAATGTGACGCTCCAGGGCAGCCTTGATTGCAGCGATCATGAGATGGTCAAATTCGAGATCCCCAGGACAGTGAGAAGAGCGTGCAGCAAGCTCACTGCCCTGGACTTCAAGAGAACAGACTTTGGCCTCTTCAGGAACCTGCTCAGTAACGTTCTATGGGATATAGCCCTAGAGGGCAGGGGGGCCCAAGACTCTTGGTTGATATTCAAGGATCACCTGCTGCAAGCTCAGGAGCGATACATCCCTAGTAGAAGGAAGTGCTGTAGGAGGGCCAGGAGACCTCCTTGGATGGATAAGGAGCTGCTGAGGAAAATTCAAAGGAAAAAGAGGCTAAAAAAGGTGGAAGCAAGGACAGGAAGCCTGGGAAGGATACAGGGATGTTGTCCAGGAAGCTAGGGACCAGGTTAGGAAAGCTAAGGCCCACTTACAATTAAACTTGGCTAGCGATGTTAAGGATAACAGGAAGGGATTCTATAGGTACATAGTGAATAAAAGACAGATTAGGGACAACGTGGGCACCCTCCAGAAGCTATTGGGAGAACTGGCTACCCTGGATTTGGAGAAGGCTGAGGTCCTTAATGACTTCTTTGCCTCACTCTTCACTGGCAAACACCCTGACCACACCACCCAAGTCTTGGAAGGCAGATGCAGGGACTGTGAGAATGAAGACCCTGGGCCCACGGTAGGAGAGGATCTGGTTCGAGACCATCTTAGGAACCTGAACATACACAAGTCCATGGGACCTGATGAAATCCATCTGCGGGTCCTGAAGGAGCTGGCAAATGAAGTTGCTAAGGCACTGTCCATCATATTTGAAAAATCATGGCAGTCAGGTGAAGTTCCCGATGACTGGAAAAAGGGAAATGTAACCCCCAATTTCAAGAAGTGGAAAATGAATGAGCCGGGGAACTACAGACCAGTCAGTCTCACCTCTGTGCCTGGCAAAATCTTGCAGCAGATTCTCCTGGAAGACATGCTAAGGCACATGAAAAACAACAAGGTGCTTGGTGACAGCCAGCATGGCTTCACTAAGGGGTAATCCTGCCTGACCAATCTGGTGGCCTTCTATAATGGGTCTATGGAACTGATGAACAGGGGTAGAGCAGTTGACGTCATCTACCTGGACTTGCGCAAAGTGTTTGACACTTCTCACGTGTCATCCTTGTCTCTAAGTTGGAGAGACCTCAATTTGATAGGTGGACCCCTCAGTGGATAAAGAAATGGCTGGATGGCCGCATGCAGAGTTGTGCTCAATGGCTCAGTGTGCAGCTGAAGACCAGTAAAGAGTGGTGTCCTTCACGGATCGGTGTTGGGACCGGTCTTGTTCAACATCTTTGTCGGTGACATGGACAGTGGGATTGAGTGCGCCCTCAGCAAGGTTGCCGATGACACCAAGCTGTGGGGTTCAGTTGATACATTAGAGGGAAGGAAGGCCACCGAGAGGGACCTTGACAAGCTTGTGAGGTGGGCTGATGCCAACCTGATGAAGTTTAACCATGCCAAGTGCAAGGTCCTACACCTGGGTCGGAGCAATCCCAGGCACAGCTACAGGTTGGGCAGAGAAGAGATTCAGAGCAGCCCTGCAGAGAAGGACTTGGGGGTGCTGGTCGATGAGAAAATGAACATGAGCCAGTGAACATGTGTGCACTCACAGCCCAGAAAGCCAACCGTATCCTGGGCTGCATCAAAAGGAGCATGACCAGCAGGTCGAGGGAGGTGATCCTGCCCCTCTACTCTGCTCTCGTGAGACCTCACTTGGAGTATTGTGTCCAGTTCTGGTGTCCTCAACATCAAAAGGACATGGAACTGTTGGAACAAGTCCAGAGGAGGGCCACGAGGATGATCAGGGGACTGGAGCACCTCCCGTATGAAGATAGGATGAGAAAGTTGGGGCTGCTCAGCCTGGAGAAGAGAAGGCTGCATGAAGACCTCATAGCAGCCTTCCAGTATCTGAAGGGGGCCTATAGCGATGCTGGGGAGGGACTCTTCTTTAGGGACTGTGGTGATAGGACAAGGGTTAACGGGTTCAAACTTAAACAGGGGAAGTTTAGATTGGATATGAGGAAAAAATTCTTCATTGTTAGGGTGGTGAGGCACTGGAATGGGTTGCCCAGGGAAGTTGTGAATGCTCCATCGCTGGCGGTGTTCATGGCTGGATTGGACAGAGCCTTGGGTGGCATGTTTTAGTGGGAGATGTCCCTGCCCATGGCAGGGTGCTGGAACTAGATGATGTTAAGGTCCTTTCGAACCCTAACTATTCTATGATTCTATATACAATGACCCTTACAATTAATCCCCTTGTATTTTGAACTATTCCTCTGTACAAGAGAGAAACATGTACAGCATCCTCACAACTTCCTCCTACCCATGTATCTATTATGAATATGTAGTATCATGGAGCAGAGATTTCTATGCTAATGGTTGGTTGAAAGCTTCAAGGAATACTTTTAAAAATCGAAATCAATGGTTGACTTACAAACACCTACAGATTAGATACTCAATGCACCAGAGTCTGCCTACAGCAAGTGGTTTTCTGGAGAAAACAGGCCTTATTTTGAATTTGAGGGTTTGGTAATTTTTTATTTTTTTTTTTTTGTTTTGAGTTTGTGCTGGGGTTTCTGGGTCGTTAAGTTTTTGCCTTTTTCATTATTTTGGACTTACATGTGAATCAGCAGATCCAGTGGTGTGTACTGCATCTGGCGCCCTGACCTGAAGAGAGAATGAAGAAAAGTGAGACATGGGAAAAGAAACAGACAACCAACCACTGTTTTATTAATTCCGTTCTTTGAATGTGATTTTCATGTCAACTTCAACATCCACATACACAAGAACAAAGATATATGTATTTTAATGCAATGTATTTTAATGACACAACTGAACAGGGTCACAGCATAAACATCAATATAAGGCAAGTAAGGGATTGAAGATAGACCGCTCTTGCTACAATTAAAAACATCTAGATTTCCACAGCTGGATTTTATACACATGCCACAAACACTACTGCAAGCTCCAAAGAAACAACAAATGTTTGCTACATTGAATCTGCAAGAGTTATCATTAAAACCTGTTAAAGTTTACATGAAGTGCTTGATTATATTCGCCTTACTACAAAATAGTCTCCAAAACTGCTCTTAGTATGTTGTGCAAAGACGGAAACTGGCCACCTCAAGAGCACGAATTTAAGTCTCATTTGTACATATGTACTAATTAACATTATTAAACTGTAACAGAACATTAACACGTAAACCAGCGTATACACGTTTTTTAAATGAGTTTAAGTGATGGAGAACACTCCAACAAACAGGACCGAGTGCCTTTTTAAATTCTGTAATACCCATATTCCAGAAAACCTCACTGACATAACATCAACTATTACGACATAACTCTGATGCACAAGTCATATCTACACTGAAATCTAAGTAAAAATAAAACATTTCTATTAGCCAAAATCTGTTCATTAGTTACAGAACCTTAACACTTCTCTTTATTACCAGCAACTTATAGTTTCCACCAGAAATAGCAATACAAGAGTGTTCATCTCCAGTCTTTCAAAAGAGACAAGCACCAAACACTACTCTAGACAGTAATTTACTAGACCTCATTTTCATTTTGCATCATGCTTTTTCATCAACTAAGAGGCATTTATCTTTGCACAAGTTTATTCCTATCTTTTACAGTCATATCAATTTAGAAAAAAATGGCAGACAGCACTTCAAGAACCAAAACTATGACCACAAAGGTAAAGAGACACACAAAGATACGACCCTAATTAGGGAGAAGCAAAAGGCTCCTAGGAACTTGTTTGGGTTTTTGTTTTGTTTTGTTTTAAGAAAGAGAAAGGGGCAGTGGGGAAGGGTACAAAAAAAACTAATTACTTCTTCCCATCAGACCTGCCAAATCCACCTACCTGCAACACTATGCATTAATCACAAAGCACATGTTTGCACCAAAGTTAGTAAATTTAGTTCACATATACCAGTAGTAGTTCATTAAAATGTATATGAGAGCAAATATCACAAGCATCTTTTGCTAACAGCACTTCCTGCAAACTTCTCCTCTGTATTTGGTGTGGAATTTTTTTGTGATTCACAACTGCCTATAGCACTCTAATCAGTAATGAGTTATACACAGTTCTACGCACTGCAAAAATGTAGCTTAAGGAAACCTGTCGTCCCCCCTGAGAGCTTATCATTGTATAGCACAACATCACAGACAAAAAAAAGACACTGTGCTAAAGAACTTCAGAGCTTGAAAATAGCATTCTTCCCACTGCCAGCTGCCACCCTATAGCAACCAATACATCAGTTACAATTCCATCCTTAAAAAAAACAAAAAGCACTTTCAGACCTATAGTTAAAAAGATAAATCTCAAAGGTGGAATGATACAGTGCCATTTGCCTTAGTGTACTGGCAGATTCAAGACCTCACACTTCTTGGGGGAAGGAGGTTGTTTGGCAACAGCAGAATGAAAAGACCATTTCTCAGTACTCCCATGGGACCTGGTGAAAATCATCCACGAGTCCTGAAGGAGCTGACAAATGAAGTTGCTAAACCACTGTCCATCATAGACGAAAAATCATGGCAGTCAGGTGAAGTTCCCAATGACTGGAAAAAGGGAAATATAACCCCCATTTTCAAGAAGGGGAAAATGGATGAGCCAGGGAAATACGGACCAGTCAGCCTCACCTCTGGGCCTCACAAGATCTTGGAGCAAATTCTCCTGGAAGGCATGCTGAGGCACATGAAAAACAACAAGGTGCTTGGTGACAGCCAGCATGGCTTCACTAAGGGGAAATCCTGCCTGACCAATCTGGTGACCTTCTACGATGGAGCTATGGAACTGATGGACAGGGGTAGAGCAGTTGATGTCATCTACCTGGACTTGTGCAAAGCGTTCAACACAGTCCCACACAACAACCTTGTCTCTAAGTTGGAGAGACATCAATATCAAATTGGACCACTCGGTGGATAAAGAGCTGGCTGGATGGCCGCACACAAAGAGTAGCGCTCAATGGCTCAGTGTGCAGCTGAAGACCAGTAAAGAGTGGTGTCCTTCACGGATCGGTGTTGGGACCGGTCTTGTTCAACATCTTTGTCGGTGACATGGACAGTGGGATTGAGTGCGCCCTCAGCAAGTTTGCCGATGACACCAAGCTGTGGGGTTCAGTTGATACATTGGAGGGAAGGAAGGCCATCGAGAGGGACCTTGACATGCTTGTGAGGTGGGCTGAGGCCAACCTGATGAAGTTTAACCATGGCAAGTGCAAGGTCCTACACCTGGGTTGGAGCAATCCCAGGCACAGCTACAGGTTGGGCAGAGAAGAGATTCAGAGCAGCCCTGCAGAGAAGGACTTGGGGGTGTTGGTTGATGAGAAAATGAACATAAGCCGGCAGTGCGCTCCTGCAGCCCAGAAAGCCAACCGTATCCTGGGCTGCATCAAAAGGAGCATGACCAGCAGGTCGAGGGAGGTGATCCTGCCCCTCTACTCTGCTCTCGTGAGACCTCACTTGGAGTACTGTGTGCACTTCTGGTGTCCTCAACATAAAAAGGACATGGAAGTGTTGGAACAAATCCAAAGGAGGGCCACGAGGATGATCAGGGGACTGGAGCACCTCCCGTATGAAGATAGGATGAGAGAGTTGGGGCTGCTCAGCCTGGAGAAGAGAAGGCTGCATGGAGACCTCATAGCAGCCTTCCAGTATCTGAAGGGGGCCTATGCGGATGCTGGGGAGGGACTCTTTATGAGGGACTGTAGTGAGAGGACAAGGGGTAACGGGTTCAAACTTAAACAGGGGTAGTTTAGACTGGATATGAGGAAGAAATTCTTTACTGTTAAGGTGGTGAGGCCGTGGAATGGGTTGCCCAGGGAAGCTGTGAACGCTCCATTGCTGGCGGTGTTCAAGGCCGGGTTGGACAGAGCCTTGGGTGGCATGGTTTAGTGTGAGGTATCCCTGCCCCTGGCAGTGGGGTTGGAACTAGATGATCTTAAGGTCCTTTCCAACTCTAACTATTCTATAATTCTATGATTTACAGAAATTTTGAAAAGCAACACCTTCGAACAGGGACTGGTGCTAAAACTGCTTACAGGAAGAACAACAAACAAGGCACCACATGGTAACAAACTGTACTAACGCTTGGTACAATGACAAAACACAATATCCTGAAGTAAGAACATAAAAAAAAGTAACAGACACTAAATCTGTTTCTCCAGCAACAGAGCAGATGATACTTCTTGGAAAGGCTTTCAATGCATGGTAGCACACAGAGATGCTGCAGGCTAACTGCAAGAATGCAGACCAGTGAGCAAAAAAGTCTGGAAGCCACTGAGCTAGAAGCACAGCGGTGCTCCACAACCCACCAACAGGGACTGTGGCACCGTGGAACAAGCCACTCCAACATCAGCCAAGCAACAAAAACTCTACTAAGGTGCGCTCTGAAAACCTCAAAAAGGAGTTCTAGCTTTTAGACCAACTTTATCCCACAAAACAAGCACCTTTGCAGAGCCACATTATTTTCCTTCTTATATAGGTCTTTTCCCATCTATAAATTTAGTTCATACCTTTGGTACTGCTTCTAACCATCCAAGCAGCTGTATCCATGAAGAACAAGATGAAATAATTCTTGACAAAATTACGCATTGCTATCTGCCAGTTTCTAATAGGCAGTTACTAATAAAAACCCTAGTCCACACAGCACTGCACTTTGCACCGCCTTGAGAAAGGGGTAATTTTGTTTCCTGAAGAGTTACACCACCTGAGTTGACTCAGCAAACTCACAGTGTCCTTCTAACATCCACAGATGGCAGCATTTCAGATGTTGCTCACTTGTTTTGAAACCCAGACCAGCATTATTTATGCCTCTTGTCATCATGTTAAGTAGCTCAACTAAACTAACTGTTAAAAGCAACATACCCAAAGCTCTGTCCTGCACGTGATGATGTTCAAGATGTGAGGACAGCTCCTTCATGTTCCAAACATTAACAGAAAAAATGCAATGAGACTATCTTTCAGTCATTGCCAGCATAAACAATCTACAAACATTCTCTTATTCCCAGTTCATTGGCTCTACTATTCTGCATGAAACCTTCTCCTCCGTCCCAAACCAGACTATTTTCCAGCTGGATCACTTTCACTACACAGGTCTTTCAAAGAATTGTGCCAGCATAACTTAAGTAGCACTGTAAACTGCCGAAACGGCACTCCAGTAAAATATGGCCCTGTCAAACCACAGCTTTGGTGGCCAGGTCACTCAAAGCTCCATTACTGAGTATAGCCAAGTTCACTCAACCTTCAAAAGAAAGGCTTTCAAAAGAAAAGAAATACAACCCCACCACCACCCCCAAAAAAAAAAAATCTTCAAAGAATCATACAAATGAGATTTGTGATTAATTTCTATTAGTAAGCCAAAGCAAAGAGCCCTCTCTCAGATTATGGTGTTAAAATTTTTTTCCAGCTTCATGGCAGCTTCCAAAGAAAACAGAGAAGAGATGACTGCTCTCCCAAATCTTCCTTCCTGCCAGCAGTGCAAGTGCCCACAAATCCAGCTCTTCCTAGTTTCTTCAAATTTAATGATCTCTCAGTAAAACTGGCATGATCATGTTATTTCACAAATATTTAAACTAAGCTGCATTTAGTAAGCAAACTTGGTTTGTTTGGGGTTTTTTCTTTGGGGTTTTGTTTGTTTGTTTGTGGATTTTTATTTTGTTTTTACTAACACTGATGTCATTTCAGTAAAACAGTAAAGAGCAACAAAAGCACAAAAGCTGCCAAGAAAACCCAGGAGACAATCCATGGCCTTCCAAATGCTGAATGCTATTTTTACAACTGTAATGGCTACAACTTAAACATAAATAAAAGCCCTGCCCTTGCAAAAACTAATAGCTTCAGGGGAGGGTTTATGAGAAACTAGTCTGAGACGCTCTTGCCCTGTTTCAACACCTTCCATTGATTCTGTCCCCATATTGAGCACAATGAAGGAGATTACTTTTCCCAGCCCAACTGATCACCTCGAAAAGAGAGAGTTGGCAAGTCCAGCTAAACCAGCTTCCAATTCATACCAAACTCCTCTAGTCATGCCAAATCAACTAAAGAGGACAATCTCGGGGTAGGGAAATGCAGCTAAGGTGAGGACTGGCTTGTGTCTGCACTGACACCAAGGAAAAGCAAATGGAATCACCACTTAAATTAAGATGTTAAAACGCAGCAAAGGCAGGGAGGTTTCCAGCCCAACTTGTCTTTTTCATTCTTCCTTTCTCTATCAAACTGTCTAGAAAACAAAAGCTTGCAAACACCTGAAAATTATTTTATATCTAATCCATTTACTCTTTACATTTACTGAAACAGCTGAACAACAATACAGAGAAAGTTAAAGGTAAGTTTCACCATCCTGCAGAACACTGCATCTAACTGGAATTCACCACACGTGCAGATTTTACATTGCTGCTCTAAATACACTTCAACTTGCCAGAAAAAGCTGTCCATTCATAAGCAAGTAATCACTGTTCTTCAGTATCTAATTAACACATAAGCTACTTAAAAGCCCAAGAAATGCTTTTATGATTAAGGCATATTGTTAAAACATTTTTAGAATGTAAAAGGGAAACCTACAGTTTGGTACAAGTGAATAATCTCTTCTGCCCCATGGTACCCAATGTGTACAGTATTACATATAAGAGCAGTGGACATACAATATAACTATATTGGACATGCAATAAAATCATTGTTCTCAAAAGATAAATAGGAAATTGGAAGAGTCATTCAGCAGCTAACATTTCACTGTATCAAGATAATAATTGAACATAATCAGTATCTGCCATCTCAGAATCATATCCTACACTCATCTCCTGTGCAGTCTTGGGCAATCTCTATTTTCGCTTCCTTAATTTTGTCCTTGTTTCTTACTTAGATTTCTGGAAAGTTCAAGCACGTATCTTGCTACGCCAATCTTAAAGTGACAAACAGATTATCTTTTGCAACATATTTCACATTCTCAAACTTATTTATAAACTGACAATATCCTAAAAAGCAGCTACCACCACAGCAACATAGGCAATGGGTACTCCTGGACCTGCACCATCTCCAATGAAGGTTTTCAAATAGTAAATCAAACAGCTAACACCCCAAGAGCTAAGCACGTCTGATTTTATTTCATTTCTCAACAGAAACATTTTCATGGATCCAGATACATACAATCACTATTTTCTCTGGCACATTAAATAATACTGACAATACAAAACAAGCAGAATCTATAATGTTAAGCATGGGAAAAAGACTACTGGAAACACAGCACATACGTCTAGAGTAACAGGAGACTAAGGGGCAACATGACATGGCAGGATACAGGACTTCCTCAACTGGCCTCGACAGATTAACATACATTAACTGATTTCACATTCTTTAGTAGCCCCACTGACTTGAATGCGATAGATCGCTTGGTATGAAGAGTTAAACGTCTGCACACACCTCTGAGTATGAGAACTGAGATCTAGGACAGAAAGCAATTCTTATAAATTAATTATTGTATACTAAAAAAGAATACCAGTACAGAAATAGTAAACAACAACACAGAAAAGTCTATGATGTAAAGAAAAGGATCGCATCTGGGTTGGTTTTGTGGCCCATGTTACAGCAATCAATACTTAAATTATAATTCTATGTCTAAGTATACATGAAATCGCAAAATGTCTTATTCCCTGGAAGCTATTCTCTATAACTTAAGACCTACTTCACTACTGAAGTTTTCTGTCCAGCTCTTCCTTATAGTTCCAAGCCAAAGGCAAGATCCAAAAAATATGTTTCCTACCAATATTTGAAATAGATCAAAAAAGGGAAACAAAAATAAACCTCTCCTACTCTAATAACACCAACTGAGTAAACACGCAAAGGCTCTTGGTAACTACATTTCAACTAGTTTCCTAGCAGCCAAAAAAAGAAAAAATAAATCCTGTTTTAGCTGAATATGAAAATAGATAAAAAATATTAATCTGTATATCACTGGAAATTCCTTAGCCAAGATGTGGCTTCTCCCTTGGCCGATTTACACACTCACACACAAAAAAAAAAAAAACACACTGCAAAAAGATCAACCAAAACCTGGAAGGTTTATATGCTTCCGGCCTAAATCTGCAACAGAGCTCAGTGAAAAGGAGTGCTTAACCGCTAGTCGTCAAACCATCTGCTGACACTGCGTCCCCCAAAACTCCTCTCACCCGCTGCTCTCCTAGCAAAAGGGGTGTTGAGGGGCACAGGCTGCTCTGGGCCGCTGTCAGCCAGACACTGGCTTCAGCCCGCAGCCCTGTACAAGTCTGCCGTAACTCCTGCACTACCTGGACTTCTGGTCTGCGAATCCAAACAACAGTAATTGCAGGAAGTAAGAGCCCGTACAGGGAAAAGAGCGGAGAATGCCACGGTGCCTTTGGGAAATATGCAAATCAAAAGACGACCCTCGATCAAAAATTTGCGTTTTCCTTTACACTCGGAAGTTGGAAACTAACCCCCCGCGGCCTCCAGCCAGCGGGGTATCAGGACACCAAGTACGAAAGGGACGAAGCCTGCACCGGGCCACAGCTAGGGCATTAGCGAACCGTCCGCACCCGAAGCCGGGCGCGCCGGTTGGAGCAGGAGGGCTCACGCCTGCCGTTACAGCGCGCCCCGCGCACCCGCCCCGCCCCCACGGCCCTCCGCGGCACGGGGACGCGAGGAGGCCGCTGCGGCCGGCCCAGCAGACAGACGTGCCCAGGGCGATCTCGGGAAGCGGGGATACGCGGTGAGAGGCCCGGGCCCTCCGGGCCCGCCGCGCCGCCCCCTTCCCGGGGCCCGCAGTCACCCCGGGCTAAGAGCAGGGACAGAGCAGGCCGCGCCACCCGCACCTCGCCGCCCAGTCACTCCCGGGCCCCGCCGCCGCGCCAGCAGGCGGCACCCGTACCCCCCGTTGCTGGAACAGGCCCGCGGGCCGCCCCGAAGAACGGCCTCACCTTCCCACTGGCTTTCTGCGAGCCGCTGGGCGCCTTGTCCGCCATCTTGCCTCTCCCCTCGCTCAGCCCTGGCGGCGAGGAAGCGATCGTCGATCCCACCGAGCCCGCGAGCGGAGGGCGGGAAGCCGACGGCCGAGACACCGATGGAGCGGCCTCCGCCCGCCGGGGCGGGGCCTGGCTGATCGCTCTCTCCTCCGCGGCTCGCCGCCGGTGAGCGGGTTTGCCGGCATGTCCTTGTATTCTGACGGCGGCAGGGCAGAGCCCCGGTGAAGTCGCCGGTCTGCCCGAATCTGCGCAGCGGCCACCGGCGTAACGGTCGTAGGCAGTCATAGACGGCCGGCTTGGGGCCGAGCGCTGCGCTCTGAGGCACCAGCCACCAGCTCTTCTCTGCTTGAAGGACACAGAGTACCGCGAGAAAAACCCTCACGCGTGGGGTCGTAATGCAGACACAGCACGTATGTGCTGCGCCCCGCGGCGGGGACAGGGTCACACCGATGTTGAGCGCAGCTCTCCTCCACCGCCCGATCTACTTCCACAGGCACCGAGCAGGTGCGTGGCCATACAGCTTGGGAGGCAAGACTCGCCCCTGAACATCTAGTGAAGTGACACAGAAGGAATATCGGTTTGAACATCATCAAAACGTTACATCAAATCAAGAAATGCCCAGGCATAAAAACCTCATCATGCGCTTGGAACTAGATGACCTTTAAGGTCCCTTTCAACCCAAATCAGAGTTTGATTTTATGACAGCAGAGCAAATCTTTCATTGTTGGGTTTGATAGCACAACAGCAACTTTCTTTATTACCATTGCTTAACTAGAGTTCATAACCAGGGGTCTTGCATTCCTGTGATTTTATGGGTTTCAGCATTTGTGGAAGATGCTGGGGTTGAGATAATACTGAAGGAAAAAACAGTAGATACACAGAAATGAGTGAAACCTTTATATCATAGAATCATCGAATGGTTTGGGTTGGAAGGGACCATAAAGACTACCCAGTCCCAACCCTCCTGCCATGGGCAGGGGCACTTTCCACTAGACCAGGTTGCTCCAAGCCCTGTCCAACCCGGCCTTGAACACTGCCAGGGATAGGGCAGCCACAGCTTCTCTGGGCAACCTGTTCAATGAAATCCACCAATTCCTGACACCTACTGCCCTGTGAGCAACAGGAGGGAGCAGGGCCTGCACTAACAACCACATTTGTCAGTGGAGGGTAAAGTGGGATCTTCCAGAAGTGGCAAAAGGAAGCAAAAGGAGAGGGTGAGGTGGGCAGGGGCAACTGTGGAAGGCTGAAAGTTCAGACAGGAGGGCAAAACTCTCCCCAGCTGTGTGGGGAGATGGTCTGATGGAGTGTGTCACTGTTCCAGTGGCTGTCTTCAGGGTGAAAGTTTTGCCAGGAGTCTGTCCATGGCTACTGACGCAGCGTCACCGAAACCTGGGAAACAAACTCTCCAACCAGAATGAGAGATTAGAAAGCCGACATCACTTTATGACAGTACCAGGTGTGGGGGATCACTCCACCTATCACACACACCCAGAAGAGACAGCTTATATATCTTCATTATATACATATTCTTTAATTCCACAAAATGCCCACCAATTCTCATGCATATGGTAATTTGGACAGATAAGGCCATGGCGCAAAGACTGTGCATTTTGAGGAGTGGACTCTGGGAGTTGTGGTGGTTGTCTGGGGAGAAATACCCCTACTCATTTTATCCTTTTGTGGAAATCCATTAGTTAAGGACAATGGAATGTGTTTAGTCTTTCCAATTCACTGCATGTTCTTGTTTGGTCTAATTTACAACCCTGAGAGGCTCCTCAGAGTTATTTTCTTTAGCAGCCTTTTACCTATTTCTTAGGCCTAATAGAATCATAGAACAGTTAGGGCTGGAAAGGACCTTAAGATCATCTAGTTCCAACCCCACTGCCAGGGGCAGGGATACCTCACACTAAACCATGCCACCCAAGGCTATGTCCAACTGCCAGCGATGGAGCATTCACAACTTCCCTGGCAACCCATTCCAGTGCCTCACCACCCTTACAGTAAAGAATTTCTTCCTCATATCCAATCTAAACTTCCCCTGTTTAAGTTTGAATCCATTACCCCTTGTCCTCTCACTACAGTCCCTCATAAAGAGTCCCGCCCCAGCATCCGCATAGGCCCCCTTCAGATACTGGAAGGCTGCTATGAGGTTTCCAAGCAGCCTTCTCTTCTCCAGGCAGAAGACAGAAGGAAGGCCTATACTGGTTTCAGAGAAGACATCTGGTTTTCTTATGCATGCCTTCCTTATCTTGAGAATTGTAGCCTGTATATGCAATGAAATACTAGTTTAAGAATCCTTGTAGCTCTGTCCATGTCTAAACCTCTATAGTCAGTTAAATACTAATTTAATTCGCTATCATTAGCACGGGCCCGGCCGCTGGCTGTCACGTAGATCACAATGGGACCGGGTAGGCTGCTTAGCGGAAGTACCCACGGCTGAGGACCGGGCAACGCCGCCGGCCGCGACCATGCGTGTCCCCCGGTAGGGGGCAGGGACACCCCGCGCCTGCACGCAGCGGAGGCTACGCTCCCCAGCGCCGGTGAACTGACGCCGCGTCTGCTCCCGGGTGATGCAGGAACGGCGAGATGCAAAGACTAAGAATAACCATCGCTCTGTGGGGGAAAGTTGCTTCACGCCGCAGTCCAGCGGTTGACCAGGCAGCGCTGCTGCAGCTAAGCAAAAGGTGAGGCAGCCAGTGAAAGGTCGCGCGACACAAACACGCATTTCACCCTGCTTCACAAACATCCTTCCACCGACTGCAAAATAACCGCCAAAAATGAATTGGTGCTAAGGATATAGAAGGATATCAGGTGTTTACTGAGCTCACCCCAGCAATAAGCGATTACGACAAGAAGCCTTGCTGTAGGGACCCCTGACACAAGACCGTGCAGCCCTGATCTTCCGCTCCACGCTGGAGCACGGCTCTCTGCTTCTGCATCCACCTGCGCAAATCTCTGTGGGCATTCCAAGGCTTTGCTCAGATTCGAAGTGGAATCATTGATGATTTGGAGAGAAAAAGGGAGAAATAAAACCCACACCTTGGCAGCAGGATTAGGGGACAATTCCATCAGTCTTTTTAGGATTTTTTTGAGCTCCAAACTTGCCCTTCCGCAGGAGTGAATGGTGTTTGCCAAGGAGCTTTAGAGATGGATTAGGCAGGATCTTACTGCTTTATAATCCAACTCAAGCCCTTCTCTTCCCCATCTTTCTCACCGTTTTCTTGAGAACCGCTTCACCAGCTTGCAGAGGCACAGGATTAGTGTCATCCATGACCTGCTTCCAGATTTTTTTGACATGGTAGTGGAAACAGGTGCAGCAATGACTTAGAAGCAAACCAGCTGGGGAACTTGTGCTGGATAGAAGGGGCACTTAGGGCCACAGGAGGAGACACTAGATGCTGCTCAGCTCTCCTGGGACTGCATTAATAAACCTGACATGAAAGAAAGACTGACACTTTGGGAGATAAAACAATATATGGCTGGGAAGAGGAACATGCCCTTGGATACTAGAGTTTTGGGGGCACTAATGCTTAGAAAAATTATGCTCCATTTGGCCTCAATCCCTTTATTTAATCCACGTCATTAATCCTTTTTAATTATCCTCCTCATTGTTTAAATCCTCTGCTTACTGCTCAGCCTCTACTCTCTTTTTTAATGTGTAAACTGCCCCAAATTAAGAACATCATGATCCAGAGCATGCGGTGAAAACCAGGAAAGATAGAATTAGAGTTTCAAAGGTCATCACCAAGGATAATTTTTCAGAATGAACTGTATTCCTGAATCTGTGCTATTTATAACACATCACAATAGTACAGTAGCCCTCATGTGCAGCTAGTGAATGACAACACATGTCAGTGTCCTGGGCTTAATGAAAGAGGAAGGGGAGGGAGGAGAGAGGGCAGGAAAGAAAGCAGTGAGGTGCAGAAATCTATGGAAAATTAATGCTGGAACAGATAGGCTAATAATACTAAAAAGGAGATATTAGACATTTTTAATTATAATGCAGTAGGCCTGGTTGCATGCAGACCTCGGAGTTGTTCATTAACTGTTGTTACAATTACAGATACCATTAGGCAATATACTAGGGAAAATGGTGAATTATCACAAATAATTAACACTAAGCTACATTAAGTAAACCACATGCTGCAGTGCATTACCCTCATCTTTCTGGCTGTTTTTTTTTTCCCCAATTTTCAGAGGGGATCTTTCCCTTGTTCTCATCCCAGGCCAGGGCACTGCTGAACTGCTGCAATCCTTCTGCAAAGGTTGATGTGAGGGAAGGGGAGAGGAATGATTTAACATACTGTGTAATTTCCCTACCCTGTAGCAAAGGAAGCACATTTCGGGGCACAACGTGGGTAGGTCAGGAGAAGGACGAAAGTGTAGCTGCTGGGTGTACAGGTTTGTAACTCTGTCATTTCATGGTAGTGGCTCACAGATACCTAAAACCACAAGCCATGTGCTGTTTCTCCATTGCTTAGGCAGCAGTCTTACAGCTTCTTTTCCCTTATTGCACGCTCCATCTCCTCCCACTCCTGAGACTGAAAACTACTAGGCAAGGATTCTCAAAATAGGTAGATGCACACTCCCCCACACACTCGTGTGTTGCTAAGAAGCTGTGGGTGTGCAGCACAGGAGGAGAGCAGGGCAGCGAAGAGATGAGAGGCAGCAGCACGCACAGCTGGAGCACAGGTAGCCTGGGCCTCATTGAGATGCTTCACCAGGCATCCCCAGAATAACAAAAAGAGCCAGAAAGGGTGGCTGGGAGAGGGAAATTTGGCTTCAAGGTTCCCAGCAGCCTGGACTTGTTGCTACTGTTCTGTTTGCTGTCTCCTGGCTGGAGCCATCTGTTGCTCCACCTTTCGGTTCTGGTGCCCTACCTTCCCTCAGCTGCAAGTCCTGCTCCAGTCCTGCTATTCAGCATCTGCTTTCACTTCCAAGACCCTGCTGCTCTCCTGGGGTATATGTCTTATAAGGGAACATGGGTTCTTTCTTCCCTGGGACTCCTCAAGTGGTGAGGCCAATTACACAAACAAGTCACGGGGGTGACACCTGACTTGTGCTGTCTGGCAGAGAAAGGTTGGCAATTTGCAGTGTATTTTCCAGGCATTGGTGCGAGTATCAAATGAAGGCTTAATTCCAAAAGCTCTCCTGCAGCTTCTTGACACAAAGAGTTAGCCTACGTGGCTAGAATCCAGATGTACAAATTTATCCGCTGTTTAAAAGCATGGAAGTTCAATATGAGTGCACCACCAATCTTTCTTTGTACATAGCAAGAGTCCCTCCTTTCAGCTTACTAACAGTGAGTAGCAATTTGTGCTCTGGGAAGCACTCAGCACATACAAACAAAACAGTTTCTTAGCTGCACACTTTGTAAGTGAGGGTTCAGTCCTGCAACCCTTGCAAAGGACAAGTTGCACTTTTCTGTTGCTGTGAGCCCCTGGTAGGTGGGACAGTGGCAGATTCTGATGAGGGAAAACAGAAGAAATCTGCAAACACCAAATATGCAATTCTTCATCACAGTGACACTAATTTCACTGCGATACTTAAGTTCAGATTTGCTGCTGCCCAGAAAAACACAAGTTCTACCCCTAGTCTTTCAAAAACAAGCATTTAAAGACAACAACCAAACATTCAAAGATATTTTCTTAAATTTAAAGTGGGATTTTTTTTCCCCAGTTTCCTGTGTTTAGGGTTTCCAGGGTTGGGGTTTTTTTCAGATTATTTCAGATTGGCTTTATGCTGTTTCTTAAAGCAGAAAGACCACAAACCTGAAAATACTCGAGGGTAAAAGGGCAGAAAATTAGAAGCTCCTGCTGAAAGAGAGGTTAGAATGAACATTGCTGTGCAACCATGATGGTATCAGTTATTGTGATTCCTTTCACCATATCTAGCTTTTCTCTCCTCCAAGTGAGGTTTTATAATACAAGCGCCACTGTCACTTTTCTTTATCTATTCAGGAATTATGCTTATGAAGTACAATTGTCCCTAATTAGTTACTCAAGGAGAAAATGATGCAAGGATTCCTGTTTATCCAGTCTAAAAAATATAAGGGAGTAGAATCTCTAAAGGCGTTCATCTCTTCAGTATTAGATCACAGCACTCTTTCTACTCAATTATTACAGAAGATTGTAATCACTGCAGTAGAAAGTTACCCATCAAGACATTATTTTCATCAGATTGATAGACACTTGAGAAAGGATTAAAAAAAAATAAAATCACACGGGACAAAAGGGCCATGTTTGTATATCTGTGTATCTCTTAAGATGCTCTCCCAGAGAAACTGCCGAGGGTGAGGTCTGTTAGACAAAGCTAGATGAGGTTAAAGCCTCTCTTTCTTTAACATCTACTATTTTTAAATAACTAAGCCAAAGTCTACCCTCACTTGTGGTCAGTGGGGTTCCACAGAAGTTGTCAGAACAGAATCCAATTTACTAAAGAGATTTTAGTGAAGAAGGATAAAATTTGAGAGCAAAGAAAGGTTATATTTTTTAACTTCGGTAAAACTTAAGAAAGAAATCAGTAAAATCTGTTTTGAAGGTGAAAATATAGAAAGGAAAAAGAAATGAAAGAGAGAAACAGAGCTGTGAGATAAAGGATTATGTCAAGCAAGAGCTCTTAAGATTGATGTTTGCCACTGTGAGTGGGTTGAATTGGGTGAGGCTGAAGGTGTATCTTCAAAAGCATCTGAAATCTTCCAAACACCACCGTCGCTTGTTCACAAGAGGGCTTTCTCTCTCATGGTAGGTTTAAGTTGGTTTCCTTACTCGCTCAGAAACGGAATGGCTAATAGGGCTAAGTACAGCCCTATCATGCTGAGTATGTTAGAGTGCAAAAGATGAAATTAGGTTGTTTGGGTTTTTTTTTTTTCCCTAACCAGAAGACATAATTTCCTTGGGGGGGCTTGAAGGAGTTCAGAATATCTTATAGGAGTTTTGATATTTCAGACAAAATGACAAAATGTTACCTTGTGAAAGGACTTCAACAATGGCTAACACAAAAGTATAATAGAGAAACAAACTCACATTTGGTATTTTAGTACATCTTGTTCTTGGAGTCTTCAGCCAGCACTGATTAACATTATCTTCCATTACTCACCTCATTAAGCAGTGCCTTCATCAGTGTTTTAAGAGCCTTCTCAAAGGTTATTTGGAGAGAAAGCCTGCAGAAAATTCTACACATGCTAGAAGAAATCCTGGTGTATGCTGACCATGCCCTTCTAAATATAAACTCTGGTTAGAGAAACACAGAGGCCTCTTCATGCTCTGCATTACGTGGACTCCTCTCTGTGACCTCCAAATGCCCTGATTTTCCCTGGCTTACCACATAATAGTCATGTAATACTAACCTTGATGGACTACATATGAATAAGAGGCTATTTTGAGGTTGTAAGTGCTTCAAATTATAAGGTTCCCAGTACACTACTCCACAGCTAGCTTGGGATGAGAATAATTAACTCAACATAAGCTGTATGCAGTTATCTTTATGAAAGCCCAATTTGTCCGCAGAGAGCATTCTCTCCTCTGAGAAGGCAGCCTTGGAAAAAAGCAAAAGAACCAACTCGTTATGTTAGTAATGAGTTTCATTAATGTGGCTGCTAAAGCTACACTGCTGTCACTTGGCAATGATGGGAACCGTGATCTTCAGATGCTCTGAGATCTCCCTGACACTTTCTGGCCAGACAGGGACACCCAGGTGATGCATGAACATCCAGGACAAGCCAAAGCTGGTTACCTGCACAGACACAGAGAAAACAAGAGGTCTATTTATTTTATACTCCTTGTATTTATCCATAGGATAGTTTCCACAGGTAAACCCACCAGCGGCAAAATAAACAAAACTAGATAGCTGCCATTGACCTGTGCTTTCTTCAGAGGAACTGGTTTGTGCAAGTCACTCAAGTGATTCTCAGCTGTGCAAAAATCCGTGTAATTCCTAAAATATTGCAGGAAGACATTAATAGTAGGGATAAATTTCCAGACATTTCTCTTCCCTGCAGCATTAGTGCATATCTCCACCAACACCCAGGGAGTCTAGTGGCCACCAGAACTGTCAGTCTTGAACCAGAAGGAATCTCCATTTGCTCCCCTCAGCTTGGGCTGCCCCCATAAAAGCACAGACCCAGTGGGTGTCTCTCCCAGAAAGCCAGGCAGTACTCCAGCACATTCTGGGGCAAGAGGACTCGATTTCTCCTGCCTCCCTGAAAGTCTGGAGGTTGTAGGAAAGTCAGAACATGTCAAACAAGCCCTGCTCCCTCTATAAGGCCAGCAGTTTCCAATCAGGGGTGGATGCTGTTGTTTAGACACCATCTGTTGCAATAGCTGCTGGTGGCTTTCCAACCAGCTCTTTAGCACAGGTTTAAAATGAGGTTGCTCTCAGTCAACCACCTCTCCTTATCTAACCTTGATGAGGGAGGCTGAAGATCACGGTCACTTTGGTCCTCTTCCTCAGGGCCTGCAATGGTACTCACCACTGTAAATGGAAGTATCCCTTAGGGACTGGGAGAAATAGTTACCAGAGGCCTACTGGGAATGCCTGCAGGTGTGGTGTGGTATGATTGGAGCAGGATCTGAAGGTATCTTCTACCTAACAGCCCCCTCACCACCAAATGCCTTTACCTTGATGGAGCATATGGCCCAGTATTGTGACTGTTATTTGTCAGGGTGACATCTCTAGTACAGAGCAGCCCCATGAAGAGTCTGACCGCTCCCAGAGGCTGAGCAGTCTTCATTAATCCCAAAGAATTTTCCTCTCTCCCTAAAGCCCACACTGCACAGCCCACAGCAAGCACAGCCCTACTCACTCCTGGTGCAGTAGAGGCCCTCCTTGAGTGTTCGCTTGGTATGTCCCTGCACACCACCTCTAAAACACATGGACATCAGAGCGCATTAGACCCATTATCTAAAAAATAAGTCTCTTAGCTTAATATTTTACTCCTGCCCTTGGCTTTGCAGTACTTTCTCAATGGTGTTTCTTTTCCTGGCAGGACTCCTGTGTAATTTTTATGAAGTTTACAAGCAGAGTCATCAGTCTGCCCTGCTTTTGACAGTTCCATACAATCAATATTTTTACTTTAACGAAAAATGCATTCAAAGTCACTTTCAGCAACACATTTTTACTTTTTTGGTGCCAATTAAAAAAAAAAAAAGATTTCTGATTACCTCCTTGTTCAGAATTTTTTTTTATGTTGTCACGATTTAGTATTGAAGATTTTTATAAAACTCTGTGGGCAGAATGTCTTAATTATACTGGACCTTGGTTTATGCCATATGACCATACATATTTATCTGACTATCACTGTGTGACACATACATTTGTAAACCAGGAGCTATCAGATATGTAAGACCAGCCGAAAAGAGAAAGGATATGCATCGGAGCAGCAGAGTGCAATCCCTCACTGTGGCTCTGACTTGCTTCTGCAGCAGTCACCCACCTTTCCACACTGCCTTCTGCTTCCTTCCAGCCCGTTCAGGTACAGTAACACCCATACAGTGCTTTTCCCCATATCTTTATATTCTGATTATGTAACTGTGCTGCTTGCGTAATTGCACCGCCGATATAAATGTGGGATTTGTCTAAGTATCAACACAGAGCAGCTCCTGTCAGCCCATTACTGAGTCCCAGCGGCCTCGTTTGGAGCGTGGTGACAAGGTGGGTGCTGTAATTGTCAGCGTGACATGCACCCGCTGCAGCCTGGCTGGGAACGTTTGGCCTAAAATAACGTTTGCATTCATTGCATGAGGTAATGGCACCACCGAACCCAGCTCTCAGGCGGCTTCACTGAAGCACAGACGGCAGAAATCCGCCCAGCTGCCAGATGTCTCCTGGCTGTGGGCAGTTCTACGCGGTCTGCGGGGAATCTCCCGACCCCGCGGGCTCACCCTGTTTTTCCTAGGGGGCTTCTTCCCGGCTTTCGCCACCTGCGCTGCCGCCGCCGGGGCTCGGCGCTGGGTAGCACCCCTGGGACAGCTGATGCTGATGCCCCCTTTGTGCTTTTTAAACCACAGCGGCCCCGTGTGAAGAGCCCCTTACCCCAGCCCCGCTCGCAGGTTCCTACCGCCAGCCCGGAGAACTGCCGACAGAGACGGACCCAAAGGGCCAGCCCACGGTAGCTCGGCCGCGGCGGCCGCGAGGTTCTCCCAGGCCCGGCCCCCCCCGCTGCGGCCGCATCAATCATTAAACAGCGGCTCGGGTGTCCAGCGCCTCCCTCCCTGGGAAACCCTACCCGGGGCGGCGGGGGCGTCTCTGCCGGCTCCCCGGGAGCACGGGATGCGCCGCCGGTTTCCAGTTACCGCGATGCCGGGCGGTGGGGCGGGAAGAGCCGTGGCGATGCCGCCACTGCCCGTGCTGCAATGAGTGATGCTGCTGGGGGCGGCGGCGGCGGAGGAGAAGCAGCAGCAGCAGCAGCGCAGAGCCACCGCGGCTCCTCCGCCGGCGGCTGCGGGAGCAGCGGCTCCACCTCGCCCGGGCGGCGGCGGCGGGGCGCTGCGGCGGGCGGTGGGCCGGGGGTGGCCGGGGGGCTCGGAGCCGCCGGGGACAGCAGCATGCCGACGGGTGAGGGGGACAAGGAGGAGGCGGCGCCGCCAGCTCGCCCCGCCGCCCTGCTGCGGTGGGACGAGGTGCCCGAGGACTTCGTGGAGTGCTTCATCCTCTCGGGCTACCGGCGGCTGCACTGCTCGGCGCAGGAGTGCTTGGCCTCGGTGCTGCAGCCCACCAATGAGACCCTCAACTTCTGGACCCACTTCATTCCATTGCTGCTCTTCCTCAGCCGTTTCGGGAAGCTGCTGCTGCTGCGAGGCGCTGGGGATGTGCCCTTCCACCACCCGGCCCTGCTGCCCCTCTGGTGCTATGCCTCAGGGGTGCTTCTCACCTTCGCCATGAGCTGCACGGCCCACCTCTTCAGCTGTCTCTCCCCACGCCTCCGTGCCACCTTCTTCTACCTGGACTACGCCTCCATCAGCTACTATGGCTTCGCCAGCACTGTGGCCTACTCCTACTACCTGCTGCCAGGGCTGAGCCTGCTGGACGCCAGGGCCATGAGCCACTATGTGCAGCAGCGGCTGGGCTGGCAGCTGGACTGCAGCCTGCCCATCGCAGTCTACCGTGTGCTGGTGCTGCCTGTGGCCCTGGCGCTGGCCGTGGGCTGCACAGCCGCGTGCTGCCGCAGCCGTGCTGCTTGCTGCGCCTACCCCTTTGCTGTGCGCACCTTCGTCTTCGCCATGCCACTGAGCATGGCCTGCCCCATCATGCTGGAGAGCCTCTTCTTTGATCTCCGCACCCGCAACCCTACCCTCTTCATCTACTTTTACCGGCGCTACTTTTGGCTGCTGGTGGCTGCCTTTTTCAATGTCAGCAAAATCCCCGAGCGGATCCAGCCAGGGCTCTTTGACATCGTGGGGCACAGCCACCAGCTTTTCCATATCTTCACCTTCCTCAGCATCTATGATCAGGTGCACTATGTGGAGGATGGGCTGGCCGAGTTCCTCAAGGCACCCCTGGCTGCTCCCACCTACCTGGGCACTGTGGGGTATATGCTGCTCCTGACAATCTGCCTGGCTGTGGTCGTAAGAAGGTTCCTCAAAGTCGCAGACCTCTGCAAGCAGGACTAGCTGGGCTGGTGACCCTTGGGACAATGACCACCATACCGGTGACCCTTGGGCTGGAGACCCTTGGGCTGGAGACCCTCTGGCCAGTGACCTTCAGACTGGCAACTCTCAAACTGGCCCCACCGTGTCCTGAAGATATTGTGAAACCTGGGGGAAATGCACCTGTGGAGGAGCCAGGTCCCTTTCTCCGAGGGTTGCTGGAGAAAATGACCTGCGTGTGCTCTTTAAACTACTAGATTACCAGGGGAAGCAAGCAAACGCTTACTGGTATGTTGCTGCTTAGAGTATAATCTGAAATAATTTAGCTCTGCTACTAGGAAGAATGCATGAACTGTGAATGCCACTTACTAATTTCATAACAATTAGGTTTAAACTAGCTCTGTATATACATATATATATTTATATATCTAGCTATATATTATTAGCTACATATATATGTGTATATATATATACAAACACCTGAAGACACTTGTGCAATGATTACTCATAGACTTTTAATCATCTCCTATGTGAAATTTCCTAGCAGATTATGCACTGACATTTATCTTCTTCTGTGATACTGTAACAGGCCTTTGCAGCCACATACTGGATTTTAAATGCAAACAAATCAATAGCTATCTATAGTTTCTAAGGTCTTACAGCCTTTTCAGCTAGGGAACAATAGATTTAACAGAGAGAGGAAAAACAGCTGTGAATTATTACAGAATTACCAGTTGATGGAAAGACTTTAATTAGACAAGCAGTGAGGGGTTAGTGTAGCCACTCGGATGCTAAAATAAAATAGAGGGGTATGTAAAGTAACTGAACCAGAAAGGGGTCAAGATAGTCTGGAGCAGGGACGGCGAGAGAAGCGCAGTGCATAATGGCATGGCTCTTCCCCCAGCATGTCAAGAACATCTGTTGTGTTAAGGGGCTTGCTAAGGGGCCCCTTGATCTTTCGTGGAAAATCACCCCCAAATCAGCCCGTCAGAGTCAAAGTCAGATGCCAGACTTTCTATAACCCCCTGCCAAGCTCAGTGGGAGTTCTCTGGGTGTAAAGAGAGTAACTGATGCATGAGATCTCATTCTGGATCTTTTAAAGAATTACATGGAACTCATTTCTACTGTTCTTTAATTAGAGCACTCTGTCAGATTTACCATCCTAAAATCAGTTGCAGAATAAGCTACTGCTGAATCTGAGTTCAGGGGCTAAAATCTGTTTCTACAAGGACTGGATACCGGCACCTTCTCATCATTCCCAAACTTTTCCTATTTGGATCAGCTGTGGCTGCAACTGGCTGTTTTGAAGTCCTCGTTCACAGGCTTTGGGAGAGTTCAAAGAAAATTCTTAGATATTTTTCCAAAGCAGTGTCTTTTCGCAGCAACCCAGGTATTAGCCTTGTCACATGACAAACAGCTAACTATAGGTTGAACTTATTCTCTGTATAGAGAGACATGCAGATTTTGAACAGATGCATTTTGATTTTGTCTGACAGAACAAGTATGCAATAATATTACATAGGTTACAATTTGAAGTTCAGGCGAGAAACTGCTTATATACCCCACTTTTAAAAAGAAGGGTGGTACTTCCTTAGGAAGCGCTGGTGTCACTGCACAATAGGGTAGTGGCTCTTTAACTCGCCCTCTTCACCCCTGTTGTGGAAATACATTCCTGCTTGGGACTTTCCCATTTTCATGTACCTGGCATCTGAACCCCAAGAAAATGTTTTGAGTCCAGTCCCAGAATCCTCTGTAAAACAAAGCCCCCTTTGTTTATAATGGGAATACGGGAAGGACTATAGCTAGGGATTATCAGGTCAAATCCTTAATATGGGTCACAATCAGCACAAAAACCAATAATTGATATGCACTGTACCAATGTCAGCTTTGTGAAAATTTCCCCATGAAAGTGCATAAGCTAAAAGAAAATCAAACCCACTTCATTTTATCTTGTATCTCAACCCATTTTAATTACAATGGGTTGGGGTTTTTTTGATTCCCAGTGAACGATGAGAATGGCCTAACAAAAATACGTATGTTTTGCCAGGCACAATTCTGCTAGTATGTAATTTGTGGTGGGGTCACATGTTGTCTCTTAAAGAGATTGGCTTGAATTTTCTGAAACAGCAGTTCCCAAACTGTGGCCTCATGAGTTATCACGGATGGGCCATAAAAACCAACATGGCCCTGTGTGGCTGTCTGTGTTCTGTTTTCATCTGCCAACCTGCATTAAAAGAAAATGAAAACTTCATGAAGTATTTTTAATTTTACATATTTTCATTAACTTTTGTCATAAATGCGGCATTGCTTTATTGAGCCGCCAATGAGGTAGAAAATTATCTGCACCACTGGGAGAGGAGGCTGGCTTACAACACTGTTATGCTTTGAAATGTGCTTTATAAAGGGAAAAAAACCCTGGAAACTTACAATAGAACGCAAATGGATCAAGACCTGCGATGATATCAGCCTATTAATTTCCACGACTGCAAAAAGAGGCCGAAATCTTTGAGATGTGCTGTATTCAGGTTAAAATAATAGAGGCATAGTAGTTAGAGGCCAATGACTCATCCAAGTTTCAAAACTAATTATGTAGAAAGGGTTTGCCTGGGAGATGCCACTAGCGTGTCCAACCGGCAATTAAAAACTAAGAAAGAAATCAGGAAGGCCAGGGACAGCAAATCTCAGCGCTAGAAGACAGCTCAGAAACAAGCAACAGTAAAAGCCAGGCGTAAAAAGAAAAAAGACTTTTAAAGCATGCTGTATAATGACTTATATTTGTGCTTGTCAGTCACAACGTAGAGGACATCTCAAGAAGCAATGTCAAAAAAAGCTGTTGCTAACTTGCAAAAATACATTTGATATTTGCAGTTAGGCCACACAGGGTCGTCTATATATATCTCAACGACAGATAACAGTATAAAGGTTGGATTGCAACCAACTGCAATTTTACTGTAATATTACTGCTGTTATAAGAGTTCCTATGCTGCGAATTTGGTACCTGGCTCTGATAGTAAGAATATTGCCTCATTTAGAAGTTTTTATTGGCAAAATGTTGAGGCACATGTATGGGCCTGAGCACTTAATAGAATTATTTGTAAATGCTGGTTGCAAGAACTGGTCTCCAGGCCACTGTAAGCAGGTTATATGAATCAGGAGTGAATGGGTACAGGGAGATGCGATTAGATTTTAAGAGTTATAATTAATTATGTTTATTCATTTGTCTGTCTGTTTAAAAAGTGGTTACAAATTAAAAAGTTACAGTAAGTGTGGAGAATACCTAGGGAAATGCCACCTGAGTGTCTGTGTTTATTCACTGAAGGACATGTATGTAGATAATTGCTCCATTTGCCATGTCTCATAGCCCCTCTCCATAAATATGGACAGAACAAAACTGAATTAAAGAGTTTAAAAGTGGAACAACATAGCTATAATTGTAGCACTTGAATTTGCTCATGTAGAAGTGAATGTCATAATTTGTGTGGCTTGTGAAGGAGTGGGATCTCTTTATGATGTGAAAGCACACATGGCTGAACATCCATAAGCATGTCCAGGGCTTAGACAGGAGGTCTAACCTGCAGACTAGATGCGTAAGGACATCCTAGAAAACGAACATGTTTGCATAAGTACCTGTCATAATGTTTTTATTGCCTGGGTACCTGCCATAACGTCTACACTGTGGACCCCACAGCTCGTCTTTAAAAGCAAAACGTCTTTTCAGGCCTTTTGTGGCAGAATCTATGCGGGGATGGGGTAATTAGTTGAGGACTGGAGCACAACAGGGTGCCCTGAAAATGCCTACGTATCTTTCTGTCTTGGGCCAACACTGACCTTCAGACTGACACCTGTGCCCACGTGAACTGACTGTTAATGGGGCCAGCTTTTAGAGTGTAGGTGACACAGATGCCTCCCCTTGTAATCAGTATGTGCCTACAACTGCCGTCTACACATTGGCCTATATGTTCAATAGGCCTAGATCTGGGCACTTCCCAGTAAGGTGTAAGCTTCAAGCTCACCTTTGTGCAAGATTGATATACCTGGTCTATCGTAATTATCCTGTATTTTGTGGCGATACACTATTTTCTCTTCTGCAGTGTATTCGTTTCAATGTCACTATCCAGGATATCTGTGTAGCTCTGAGCTGCTTTGTTAGCAAGACTGGAGTCTGCAGTCTGGAAACAAAGGGAAAGGTTTCATCTGCATGCTGCACTTGTAGAAATTTAGCAATTAGAAGTAGAAACACATCGGGGTTTGCTAAAATGATAGCTTTGCTTAATTGTCCAAGTGTTGTGCTTATTATTTATTTGCTGAATCCAGCTACTATGTCAGGTTTTTGTCAACAGTGCACCTGCAGAAAATGACAGTATGAAAGTTTTACTTCACGTTTAAGTCATCTCTCTGAGGCAGCACATTCATGAAGTATTATTGCACTAAACTCAGTTGATTACCATCCACATGCCTTACAGAAGCAAATCATACCTGTAGTAATTGCTCAGATTATGCTGTTTCTCATTGCCTATGAGTAAAAATGACCAAGTGGCCAGTAACAAGCTGAGGAGTCAGGCACTCCTGGGTTCTTGTTCCTGCTTTGCCACTACTTGTTCTGTAATCTAGGGCAAGTTGTTTAAACTGTGTTCATTTTGAATGAATTTAATTCTTGTAAACCACTGGAATTGTACCAGGGTTGAATTTGACCCTCTGTGTCTCAGTTTCCACATCTGTAAGATGGGGAGAATATACCTTACCTACCTCGCAGGGTTGCTCTGAAGACTAGCTAATGTTTGTAAAGCACTTAAAAATGCAAAGACCCTCCTAGGTGCTAAGCAGAAACATTACTGAACTCCGGCAGAGAGAATGTTGTTTTTTTCTATAGCTTCTTATCTCACAGGGGCAGGAATATGAACGTTTCTAGATCACAAACTTTTGGAACAAACCCTCGTCATTCCATACTCTTAGGAGGTTCACATCCTGTGTCCTCTGGAGCTGATGGCAAAACGTCCACTGGCTTCAGGCGGGTGGCAATCAAGACCTAAGAAGTAGTAAACAGGCTGACTAAATGCTTAAGGGACAGGAGCAGAGAGAAAACATACATGGGTTAAGTACTCTTCAGAAATTCTCACTGGTGACATGTACTGAGAGGCACTGTAATGCTGAAAGGCCTTCTTCATTTAGCCATGGATTGTATTCCAGTTACCATGAAACTATGGAGCAAGATTTCCCATCAGGGTCTGTAAGACTATGATTATGTTTCAATTGCCATTGGGAATTTCAACCTACTTCAAGCTACTTCTTATCAGAATAAAAAGATCTTAAATTACTGAACCTTTTAACTAAACATGTGTAATCATTTGGGAACATAAAATTATATTGATCAGACAAACAACTTTCTCCTTTCCTCTCCCCTTTCCCAAAAACCAACAACATGGAGCCAATCCCATTCTTGAGCGAAAACTGACCTTGGATCTCCTTATCACTTATGTGTACTCTTCCTTTGCTGTGGAGCCCTGACTAATCATCCTGCTAACCCACTCTGCCCTCTGGAATAACTGATACAAACAGCACCACTGAGCAGAGGACAATGTTTTTAAGAGCTTTTCTAACTGGCAGCAGTAGTGGAGACAAAGAAAACAAACAAAAAAAACAAAACCAAAAAACACCAAAAAAGCATCAAACCTACAACAAAGGCATCAAAGGGTTTGAGTGGTTCATTAAATCAAAGCTTCTACCATTAGAAATTCACCCTATCCAAGTATATTCCTAGCTTCTGTTAGACACCTGTAAGTCAGGGCTACGCAACCATCACCCAAGTTACAGCTGAGACTTTAACCTCTTCTCCTCAGATGAGGTGCAAGATGCTGAGGAAGTGTCACATGTGCTGAAAGACAGAGACCTCCATTCAAGATGTTTAGTGTCTTGGAGCTGGGTGTGGAATGAAGTTATTTTCACAACTTGCTTAGAAAGATGCCGCTTCATTCTGCTGAATTCAGTAATAAATTAATGACCAAGACAAAGGAAGCAGGCTTTTGCTCAAAGTGCTCTGTAAGGAAACACCACCAGCAGAATTCTGCTTTCAGGGCAATTACTTCCTGGGCCATACTCAGAACATGGAGGATTCTGAAGTAAGGCTTCGCTATTTCATGTGGATGCCTTAGGATTTGTGTTTGTAGCTGGGGGGGTTAATAGTATGGAGAAACATTTCATAGCAAGTCAATTCTGTCTGCTAGAGATTCAAGCACGCTTTAGTAAGAGATATCACATTTAAGGGTCTGTGCATGCAATGAACAAAAAGTGTGAATTTTGTTTGGTTCTGTTGGGAGGGTTTGAAGATTTACTCTTTGTACACTTCTGGATGCTGACTACTGTATATGTAATGACTATGCATTTTTAGCAAAAAAAGGTGTGAGCTATAAATAAAGTTGATTCTGAGTACATTTTTGCAGAAATGCATTTATAAAGGTTTTCCATTTCTTTTTTTTCCCCACACAAATTGCTGTGACACCTGTAAGATCAGAAATGTTTTGAATTAGTTATCTTCAAACACAGATGTTGTTAGCATAAGTACACGAACTTCCAATTCTTGTATAGAGGTGGTGTTATTTCTGAAAACACTATACCACAGCAAAAGTATTGCTACCGTTTTATTGCCTTTTATACTTTAGAGCAATAGCATTATTGCCTTTTTAGTTCTCCAATATCTATGCTAACTAATTAATGATAGGCATCCCTGTTATATTAAAATTCATATTCTGCATAAGGAGAGCAGTGTTTTGCCTGCAGTGCTCACTGAAATCATAAAATTGGTAGCAACAGCTATGTCTAGAATCACAGCAAAATATTGACTGAAAAATTAAGAGGTCTATTTCGCATCAAATAAAGTCTCCCATTTGGCAGACTAGAAATGTTCCAAGTGGCAGAATATGGTTTTCAGTCCAAATCAGTCACCAAGAAGAACTCAATGAACTGCAATTACATAAAGTATCTGCTTTAAGTCTTCTTTGTCAAAATTTAGCAGGACACAACATCTTCCAACATAATTGCAGGCACCCCCTAATACTGTTAAGAGGCTGAACATAACGGAAAACTGTAGGACTTTCTAGTTCAGGTTTGTAGAATTCCTTCAAAAGTTCTAAAATACCTGAGAGTTCTTATTTGCAGATTTTTTTATATGGTAATGATTTCAAGTATTTGGTAAGACCAACAAAAACATCCACTGACACCTCACAGAAAGATGCTTCAGAAGACTACATCCTGCAAATAAACAAATGCTTCAAAAGCATCTTACTGTTAACATTTAAGGCCTGTCATAAAGTCAGCAGTAACCACCCTGGATCTGACTGCTGGACTTGAACATGCTGGAAGAAACCTCACAAAACTGATGGAGCCAGTGAGGACGGCAAAATACTGAGCAGAATGGAAAGCAACACAAGTCACTGCTAGGACAGGTAATTTATTGAGGTCAGTACCTCAGCCTTCAGTTGAGATGGCTCCATAATTGTTCTGGAAATCTAAAGGCAATCTACATTTTGTTACCATGACGTCACTTCTCTGACAAATAGCCCTAGAAGTCAGGACAGTGTATTTGTGGAGGAACAAAGGGATGTCTGATACACAGCTTTAACCTTCAGATTTTATTCTCTCATCATAGGATAATGTATGGTTAGTAGAATCTGTGAGTGGAGATGAAATTCATTAAAAATTAAAAAGCTGGTAAAAATGAAAAGCAAATGCTAAGGCTAAATCTTGGTTTCGGTAATGAGAGCCTTCTGGGGCAGACACTACAGATGCACTTTTCTGCATCAGAAAGCCTTCTATTGCAAGCAGATTTCTTATCAAGAATAGCAGTACACTTCTGTTTGTTAGTGGGGAACTGAAAATATTTCTCTTGCCGGGGAGCACAGCCTTTGGGTATATGCTATGTGCTTGAAAGGCAAATGACAACAACAATATCACAGTCTTTTTGGAGAGTAAACAATTCTTATAGAATTCTCTAATTTGAGTGTCTCCTTCCCCCAAGATCTAATCCTTTTGTCTTTCTCCTGACTGATGAAATATGAAAATATAGTTCTCCTTCATTTTTAGTGTTAAGCATGCTTTTCATCTATTATCCTCTGTTTGCTAGGAAACACCTATTCTCTGTCATACTCTGTTGTCCTGAGAAATTGGGCAATGCCACTCATATGAGAAGAAAAACCTTGATTTTTCCCTCTTTTTATGTTGGTCTCTCTGTGTCTGCAGTCCTGGGGCTATGGAATTCAATCACTGGCACACAGTAATGTCCCAAAATCTCCGCTTTTCTTTTTAGCGGCACTTGGAAAGGCAACATCAATGGGGTGGGTAACAAGCAGCAATATCTAAGCACTCAGAAGTAATATAAATAATGAGCAAAAGGTAAAAAGGTCCCTGGAATAGCTTCTCTGGTACATTTATACACACAGCCTTCTCTCTCTTATTATCCCAAATTTTGCAAAGCTCATAAGCACATGCTTAACTTTAATATGAATATACATTTATCTTTGTTCATTCACAGGGGCGAACTTTCCCTGGTGTTTAAGTATGCTATAGAAGCAGAGCCCTAATGAGCAGACAGTGCCAGGGAAACACTGCCAACAAGAGTCTGGCACAGCAAATTCTGCCATTCAGCCCAAAGGCAGTGCCCTACCCTCTGACACCCAAGACTCACATTACCTCCTCTGCCTTAGTCCTTTAAAGCATTCTCCTTTCAGACCATTGTCTGAAAGATTTTAGTATGAAACAAAGAGCAAAACTCGTGTGTAAAAGCTAGAAGTGCACCAACTTGGCAATTAAATTAAACGGCAAATTTTCCAAATGTAGCAATTACAATAACAAAACCTTGTTTCTTGCAGTTTGGTAGAAAACCATAGCTTGGAGTAGAGCAGTTTGGAACAGTAATCAGACTCAGTGAGCACTACAAAATACATTCACTAGCCAACCTGGTTAAAAAGAATATTTATTTCTGTATTATATAGACTCAAAGATTCAACACACTAAATGTTCTGTGCAGAATATCTTTGTCCCCAGCCATAGAGCATGCTTCCTCAGACCGTAAGTATTCTATTCCACCAGAAGCATGCCACATCCTTTATTTTAAAATTCAGGTGTACTTCGAACAATAAAAATAATTTCACTTAACTGATTTCAGTGAAACATAGAGATTTGAGGGTATATGAGTGGAAAACCTGCTCAAAGGCAATATTCAGGTTGTATAATAAAGATCGCATAAAGTCACAGCTAGCTTACGACTCAGGAGTATACAGCCAGTGTATGTTAGGATCTGCTTCTACTGAGATGATCAGTAATCAAAGGATATAGTGAATTGATACAATGAATTGAAAATAGCACATACCTCTATTACAGTTAAGCTGAGATGAGTACATTCCTATATTCAGACATCAGGCTGAATTACTTACATGGCAAATGCATTCAGAAAGCAACATTTAAAAAACAGCTGTTAGCTCCCTAAATACTTTGGTTGAGGTCTCCAGCTGTTCGCAACAAGACCTTTTAGAAGTCTTCCTTATTAAAGAAAAAAAGGGAAAAAAATCTCATAGGGTTGAAAAGATTTGTTGATTTTGACTCTGTTGGCACACTTGTTACATAGATTTGCACAAAGCAAATAAACTGGTGGACTTACAAATATTACCAAGTGAATCAATCACTGTATTCTCTTCTGAAAGTCATGGTGACTTTCTCTAAGCAGAATTACTGAAGATCCACAGTGAATCTGTCTGTCTTACCTTTACAGCAGTTGTGGCTTGGAGTGCCAGTCCTCTGTGGAAAATATTGGATGTTCACCTAGCAATATCAAACACCATTTATTGATACTTTTAAACAATCGCAAGTAATGTTATTCATTAGCCAAATATGCACATATACGTAACAAATATTTACGACCTTCAGGCTCTGGAAGTGCCATGATTTCTAGCTTCAGTGTCAGGACAGAACTGCCAGGTATGCCCCAGACATGAGTGACTTCCAGCTTACTATTCAAAATTTAGCAACCTTTGTTTTAAAAGCTATTTCATTCACTCAATATCTCATGAATGAAATAATCTGCAACAAACAGGCTGGTAAATGAAGTCCCTAACATGAAAACTTCCCATGTACACTGTAATTGGCAGTAGTAAGGTTCCCTTCACAAGAGATTCACAAGCTAAATTCACAAACAAGCACGAGACTCAATTCTCTTCCCTTTGCGTTTTGCCTGGAAGGCACAAAACAGGCTGGAGAATAACTATGTCTGGTAAAAAGCCCTCTGACCCTCCTATTCCTTAATCATCTCTCCAGGACTGGCAGAGAGGATGAAACAGGAATGCAGAGTTGCCTTGCACATCTCCATGCTGCAGTAGTCCATATGTGGCACATAGACCACAATGATCCCCCAGGATTGCGCATATATGCATGAGTCAAAGCAGCCTGAGAACCAGGCAATTACAGCTCTGCCTGCCTGCTGTGCCAAGTGAACCTCAGAATAAAGAGATTCAGGCCTGCTGTTCAGAAGAAAGCTCTGCAACATTAGGCTGTGCCCAGCAGACCTGTGGAGGACACTGAGGTCAGCCAGCAGGAGTTTCCCAGACAAGGTTTGGTATTACTCAGTTTTAAGACAACAAACCTCAGTTTTCAAACTCATCCATCAGCCATCTGAAATACCAGAGTTTGACTGAATCCTCCTATTTCACCAGCCAGAAAAACAAAACAAAACAAACAAAAAACAAATAAAAAAAACCCACAACCAAACAAAAAAACCCTCAATTTATTCACATATACTGAAAAATGCCGGCTAATTCAGATTTTTTCCTGCCTGCGCGAGCCAATGCACAGACCTGAACAGCAGAAGAGCAGTGTGTGTGAAGCTCAGGTGAAGTGTAGTGTCTATTCTAGCACAAACCGGCGGCAGCGATTTCTGAAAGCCGGCCGGCAGGGTGGCGGGTCCGGCAGCGCGGCCGGAGGCCCGGCAGCGGAGCCACCAGGAGGAGCGCGCAGATCGCTCCGGGGTCCCGGGCCGTCCCTCCAGCGAGGGCGGTGGGGCGCTGCGTGGCTCCAGCGAGGACACATTTTTTCCATGGCAGCTAGCCTCTCTGTTTCTCGTTTGCAGCGCACAGACGGGAGCAGAGGAGTCCTCACCAGGCGCCTCTGCCCAGCGCTCGATTTTCCTCGGATGCTGCACAGCCAGTGAAAGTGCTGTGCTTTGTGGCTTCCCTCCACTGGGCTTATTTGGAAGGGATGCCCTATCCATATAATGCTTTAAGGGAGAAGTTGGCACAGAGAGCCTGGCAGTCTGGCAAAACAATGTCTTAGAGGCAGCTGCTTGCTGATATAATCCCATATGAAAAGAAAAACTGTTTTGGAGGGGATGACGCTGCCCTCTTAGGTGTTCCTGGAACTTAAACCCAGCATGAGTCAGTCAGAGTGCGAGTATGCATCTTGCCATGTAGGCTTTTTATTTAAACATATTTACTAAAATAAGTTCATTCATTCTGTTTCCTTTACCACATACATACCACAGCAGACACAGATTAGTATACCTATTAGACTTACATATCAGTTTAAAACTAATGTGTGCTAAACAAGCAAAGAAACAAAACAGGCACATGGTCAAAAACTTTCTGAAACCATCCCCTTATGCAGGACTTCATCCTCCAATACCTGGAAGGCTGCAAGGTCAAGCATTTGAAACTCTTTAGTTCAGAAACAGCTCTTTCCTGGTCCAGAACTTCCTAGGCAGATTTCTTGGGACTGATTCAGGGTGAGTGAGCAGGACTGGCCCAGGTAAAGCCTGAGTTAGCCATAAGGCACACACCTAGCTGGCACAACACCATGTCCACACTGCCACAGCCAACCTGTCACCTACTGGATGTGACCGGCTTTTTTACACTGCCACTCCGTTTTCAGGCTGGTCCATTTTAATACAGGGTACCTGCCATGCACCCAGCTAATGTCAAACAATGCACATACATTTCTTTCATGCTACACTTTTAAATACCTGAAGCCTTTAAGAGTACTTCCTGAAATATTGCGGTCCTCTTTCTGGCTCTAAAGTTGAAATGTCAATTAAAGTATTGTAACAATGCTATGATTCAATCTCTGCTTATTAGTTAACTATCCTTTTCCCCCTCCTTCAACTGCAGAGTACACATACTGTCATCTGCTCATAGTTTTGCACTTGAACAGGAACTGTTGAACTAGCTATGCTGTTTGTAATGCAGTGCTGATACTCATCTCTCCTGGTCAGTGACAGACAGAGATACTGGCTCTTGGCTTGCCATGACCTCCAAGCTGTCTTTGGGAGCTCCAATTCATTTTGGCCAGTGACACTTCACACCCAACCTGCAGCCAAAGAACACATAGCACCTCTTGACACAGCCATGCTTTCCCGTCCACTATTCATCCTTCAAATAAGCTTATTCTGGGCACAGGCACAAGCCAGAGCTGCCCTCAGGCTGTCAGATGCTTTCCACAGCCCTTGTCGAAGCTGGGATGTAAGTGAGCCTGGCCCACTCCTTTCTTATTTAACACCAACACACAGGAAAGTGTTTTACAGTATGAGCTCCTGTGCAAGCTGCCCAATAACCCCCACATCTTGTACAATCCCTACAAGCTGTGCAAGTCAGCAGCATCACTCCATTGATGCAGAATGAGCATCCCATCAAAGTGTTTCCAAATTTCTTTACTGTGCTATTTTCTTCCTTTCAAAAATGTCTTCCCCCATTTATTTCTTCATACTTTCTAACACAACTTCACTATCTCATAACCTTCACTTTACAAACTTGAAACCTGAAGCCATATTTCTTTAGTTCTGACTTCTTCAGGGCAAGCTGAACTCTGACAACTGCCTTGAATATGGGTGGAAGTTCTCCAAGAAAAAACAAGGTAGAGGAGATAGGAAGACTGTCCATGCTGCATACGGGACTCTTGTCACTGTGTCAGTGCCACAATGCCCTGCCTGAGCCTTGTTAACTTTGTGTAGCTGCACATATTGCTGTCATGCAGCTTGGACATGCAACTGACTTCCTAACTACCTGTGGGAAGGAGTTAGGAAGTCTTCTCTTCATAAGTCTTCTCTTCCTGTCTTATACTACTTGTTGTATTAGCTACTAAAGCAAATAACTCCACATCCCACCTGAGGTATGGCCAATATGTGGCAAACATGCAATCATGCTTGTTCATTCAATTGAATCCAATAATAACACAGTGACCAATTTATCATGACATACCGCTGAAAATTAAATGTACTTCTTTCCTCACACAGTCCATCTATAGGTAAAGCTTTTCTGGTTATTTCAGTCACTAAGTCTACACACAACCTATATACATACAAAATATCCTCCAGAGTGAAATTCTAGGCTTTTAAGAATTTGCTTTGATAATAGCAAAATTGTTATTTTTTTTCATCAGATTTTGTTCCTAGGATATCATTTATCATGTGTCAACAGATTTTGCATATCTCAACACGACTGATTCGCTTTTAAATCTGAACAATTATTGTCCAGAAGCCTGGCCATATTTTCTGATAACAACTGCAGGGTCTTACTCTCAACTAAGAGCATGAGAAATGTTCTGCAACATGAGCCTTATCTTTTATGCTCAGTATCAAACATAACAGGCTTCTAATAATAGAACCACCACAATCTGTCCAGCTATTCCAGCCCTTGATCTGTCACAGGAAGCATCTCATTAGAACATAGCTAATGGAGTAAACAGTGACTTAATGCAGTAAACAGTGATTTTTTTCTAATGACATGGTTAGAGTAGAAGAGTTTCACATTTGGGGCAGTTTTCTCATCTACAACACTTTTTTTAGAGGATTTAGCAGGGTGAGTTTTGGTAAAATATGTACAATTCCTAAAGAAAAGGGCCTGAGATGCTGACTGGCCACACACAAAAAAGGTGCCAGCAGATTCAGTAATTCTGCATTTCCTTGCTACGGCTTTACAAGAATTAACACTTTTAAATTTGTTGTAATAATCCAAGTTTTGTTCATCTTTAGCTCAGGATCCAGGTAGACATATTGCTATATTCTCCAAGCTGGTTTTCCTGCTTGATGTATTTCCACCACACATCTACTTTAGCCTAAATCTTAATACAGACTCTGTACTGATTTTTACTTGCCCACCTGTTATATCAGCTACATATACCAGGTTCAATGCAGTTCTTGGTGCTCCATTTTCCTTCCATCTGCCAGAGCCTATGTAACATCTAACTCCTTACCTTTTGAGTATTCATCGAACTATCACTTGGTGGATTCTTACATCTTGCTGACAGCTGCTTGTTCTTCTGTGGATTTTACATAAGACGTATAGGAATCTGCTGTGTCCCTTCCATCTCCAAGTTTTAAGATGGAGACTTCTCTGCTTTTACAGTAGCTTTCCTTCAAAATTTTCCTTGAAAATCTTTTATCTGAAAAAACTATTTGTAAAGGTTAAAGGTCATGTATTGTTCTGCAGTCAAGAACTTCTTTCCAGATGTCAGACAACACTGTGCTTTAATTGCACAGTCCCCTGAAAGACCTTCCTCTCTATGAAGGTTTTTTTTTGTTTTATGAAAGTCATTTCACTGGCAAAACATATGACTAACAAAAGGGGTATGACTCTATGGTTACTGCAATACGAATTATTACACTGTTTACAGCTGAGCTGTAAAAACAGCTCTGGTTTTGGTGACTGTATCTTAGATTTTTTACTCCCTTGAAGCCAGAGGTGGTGAATTTCTAATTCCTGATGCCATTTTTTGTCAGGCTACGCATAGGGATCTGCAGCTCAGACATACAAAGTGAAACACATTGCTCAGAAGCCCTGAGAAAAACTCCTATTTCGAGTTCCTTGTTTTGATGTCTTAAGTAAGTAGCTTCAGTCAGACTTGAAGAGCTCACTGCAGCAACAGTGCCTCTCTTTGCCCAGGCTAAATTTACTGCACAACAATATGTCACCCACAACAGGCCTCCAAAACATTTTTGGCAATGAATGATCCACTTGTGCAATTGGGAGAGGGTGGTCAGAAGGGAACCAGACAAGGTGTTCGTGTTATACCCTCCACTGCCTGCATCCAGTGTCCAGCTGTGCAGAACCAGTGTATGGAGCCTGTCACCCCAACTGGAAGCAAGCAGAGACTTGGGGGAGATTATAGGCAGGGTGATGAACAAGGTGCCAGCACCAAGGTCTCTGGACTTTGGGCTGGGACACTCAGAGGTGACCATCCCCCCAGCTCTGGACACAACACTCCTCTTTGTTGTGAGTGAGTAGCAAGCAGGTCTCAGCACACTTCCCATCCTGGCTTGCTACTGCTTCTCTAAAACCTCTGCATGGGATGTTGTCTGAGGTCAAACAGAGAAGCCATATCTGTGCCCTCTTCATATATCTGCTAATAGCTGGAGCACCACTGCCATAAAGGCCAGGCTGATGGATCTGATGCCTGATGCCAGCAGAGACCCACTGCTAGAAAACCCAGGCTGTAGTCATGAAAGTTTCACACCTAGAGCAGTTACTCAGGACCAGGTTTCACACATGCAGTGGTGGAAGAAGTGTCACAGGTGTCACTACCTCTTAAAGCGCAAATCTTACGAGTTTAACAACTTCCTGCTAAGTGTTGCATAGTATATTAATCCTTTGGTCCAGATTTCATTGTTTTCCCATTCTTTTATCCCATCATATACCTACTTCTGTTGTATGTTGACCACCAGGAGAATTTTGGCTTACAGGCCACATTACGCACAGGTAAGTCATCAGTAAGATAGTGTCTTTGTGTCAGTAATAGTTAAATGCCTACCTGCAAAATGTCTCCCTAAGGTTCATACTTTAGCAAAATGTGCATGTTGAAAACAATCACAGGAATGCACTGGAACCATCGTTGTTTTTTATGAGTTCTCTAATGCTAACTCATATGAACAGTGAGAAAATGTTAGAATGTGTCACCATGTCCAGTTAAGAAACTGAGATTAAATAAGGGCAGTTCTCCTCAGCCTGCACATAGCTTGAAGCTTGCTCCTGCTCTCTTAGCTCTGAAAAAGAATTTGTTGCCTGAAACACTGTCTGTCTTTTCAGTTGGTCCAATGAAAACTCATCTGTGCCCAAGAACCTTGCCTTGCTTGGTGTCTTCAGCAATCACACTGCAAAAACATTACTGCCAGAGTTCCATACAGCCGTGACTATTCAACTTGCAGGCAGGCCTCAAGAGTTCTTTATTCCTGTCAGACACAAACCATTATACAGCAGCATTCTCCAGCAGACAGATCCGCTTGTGAGACACATAAATACTGTTTTTCCTTCCATTGATGTCAATAGGAGCAAGGATAGAGGTATGATGTTATGAGATGCTAAAATCTTAAAATATGTTCTGAATGATTTCTATTTTAAGAGAAGTTTGCTTTGGAGGATGAAAGGACTGTTCACTTAATATGAGGAACAAGGCCTGTCTCAGAGATGTGGAAGAACATCTATTCATCCAAAAGCTTAGCTATTTCAGGAATAATCTGTAAATTATTTTAAGAGTTTGGTTAAACTGTTGTTGACTGTACCTGGCAGATTTCTGGCGAATGCATTATTGTTTCTTTGGCCTTCTTCATTCCTGCAAGGAATTTTTTGAAGGGACAGAGTTTGTCACTTCTCCTGTTGACACTGTTCTATTTTGTATAAATAATTACGCATTCACTGGGACTGGGACTAACACCCCCACCCTCCCCAGGAGAGTTACCGAACCACCAGACTAGAGCATTGTTTTTTCTCTCACCAGCTGGCTCCATGAATATTTAGGTACATTTTACAAAGTGGGACTGTTCCAGTCAAAGGGGCTGGTGGTCAGGTCACTGCTGTGAGGCAGAAACATAACCTGAATTTTGAGAGGGTGGGGGGGGGGGAGGGGGAGAGGGAGAGGAATTCCTCTCAAACACTCTAAAACAAACAAAGGTGAGAATTAGACTTGGATTTTGTGAGGCATAAGCTGACTTTTTCAGGAACATTATATGATCTTTTCTTTTTCTGTAGGGTTTACACATTAATTTGAGACATTATTTTGACGAGCACTTGCATAACAATACATTGTTAGCAATAAATGGAAAAGTTAGTACCAAATGAAAATTAGTTTTGGGAGTTAATTTCATTTAGAAATATGAAAAAACATATTCAGCTCCTGGGTACTGAGATTTTCTTTCCTGTCCAAATATTTAGTCAATTATTAGGCCAAACTAACTTTGGAAAGTCTTTGCAAATAATATCTTGTTTACCAGTATGGGCTTTACAAATTCTATCGCTTCTATCTTAGTCTAACCAGAGTTCAGGTACCTAATCTTTACTTTCGGCTTTAAAAACTGTGAATTGTACCTGTTGTCATAGAGTGAAGGACTTCTGTGAAAGACAGGGTAACTTGGGAATTCGCAGCCTGGAAAAACTTCATTTCCATCAAATTAATGGAAACATTCATCTACTAAAGAAATATACAAAAACAAGGTCACTTTGGTGCCCTCCTGCTGTTTAAAGTAATGATCATAATATCTACTTTAAAGTAGTAATCATAATACTGACTTCCATCTATTCCTATGGATACTGAAGGGTTTATAGGAACTACTTTTAACAGTAACTCTTTCCCAAAACAATTCAGTAAGATGCTACCTAACAGATAGCCCGCCTAACATTGGGCACATTCTTATGGTCTTTTCCATTTGACAGTTCAGTGTTTCTCTTTTCTGGATATGAAAAGTCCAGAAAGAGACTGTTTTACCCCAGAATCACATGTTTGAGTTTGTTGGTTGTTTCTGTTTGTTTTATTTGGGTTTTTTTATAACAAAAATTAACAATTTGTTTTTAACAATCAATACGGGTTTTCTATTTTCAGTTGTGCTTTGTACACCTGTGTTTCTAATAACTATTGAGCTTGCATTCACATTTTGATGGTGTTCAGACTGCCTTCATTCCTTCATTTAAGTACATTTAGTAGGGATATGTGTGACTTTAACATAGCCCATGATTTAAGAAATAGATTAATATTTTGAGGGTAATTAAAACACCAAACTAAAGCAAAACAAACAAAGTGGAATTAGGAGTAGAACAGACTGCTAAACTATCCGAATCTGAATGGCAGATTAAACCCCTGATTCTCATATTAACATGAAGTATCTGAAGAATTATGAGATTGGGTCAAATTGTCATAATAAACTTTGAACACAACAAGGATGTATTCTAAAAAGTCTGAACAAAAAACTTTGTGTTTGGATCAGACCTCTGATCATTTTTTTATAGCTATGACCTTTTGGGCATAAATCTTGCATTAGAGCTTGGCTGGGAATGTATGCTGGAGTCATCTTCTACATTACAGAAAATGTAGAAGTGATACTGCAGCTATAAACTCATAAATAAACAATCCAGGCCAAGTCAGAAACATCATAGTGCTTCAAAAAATACACTGAAGTTAGAATCCATTTAGTTTAATTAGATGCATTTGAATTTCACTTGCATTTAAAGCAGGTAATTGAATAATGGTATGTAAGAAGAAATTCTGGTGCTAATAATACCAGAAAATTATTAAGGAATCCATAGAAGTACACCTTCACCTGGGTAAAAGCTGCAATCATGAGAGGGTGATAAATGAAGGGGCAGGCCAGCAAACATTTGGGGCATATTTAGGGTGGTGTCAAGACAGACAGAAATGTCAGCAGAATTTAAGAGTCTAAGAACCAAGAGCTTTGAAAACTTAGCCAGAATGCTGAAGACAGAGATGTGCTGAATAAACAGTATAATAACCATGATCTATTTGTTGTGCTTATAACTCAGGCTCCAAATAAAACTGTTCCTCTCATTCCCTTTCAAGATTCTATATACCTAGCATCACATAGCTGCATCTGTACCTATTTACAACAAAGAATTCCTTACTGCTTGACACTGTGCAGAATAATTGTTATCAGTGCGCTGCAGTACATCTGGAAATACAAAGGAATGCTGGCTTAGCATACCTCAGGCAAAGTACCGCACCTCTTAAAGAATGATAGCATACATAAAACAGAAGCACAAGAGCTTGATTATTCTTTCATACACAATGAAAACCAGGTATTTTTTTTTCTTAGAAGGAATTACAGCAGTACAGATCAACAGTAGAATGGGTAACAACAGAAATCTATATAAATACTTACCAATTCTTGCAAATTCTGATTCCTTATTCCAACATACTACACATCCTCCAGAAAGCGTTATGTGGTAGAGGCAGGCATTCTTGGTTCTTTTTCTGCAAGGATTAAAAAGAAACTTGACTGTAATCTCAAAAATGAGCCCAAAGACAAGGCTTAGAATCCAGTACGACTTTTCTCCTCCCTTCTCTCAAAGTACCCTTTCAGTAAGTTGAAGCATTTTAACATAAAGATTCTTTCGAAACACTTGCCTGTGTTCAACTGTCCATCTCCAAACTGAAGTTAAGTATAGTTTAGGAGCACTGAAATCAAATGACAATATTACTGACTTGGTTTGGCCTTTATCTGGTTTGGTGGGTATGGGAAATTCCTCAGAGGCTGTTAAAACAAAAATAGTCTGAAGCTCTTTGAAAGATTAAAAGAAGTTAATTCTTGGAATACAAAAAGGATAAACTGCTGCTTGATTCTGGCCCTGCACTTCTGATTCCTAAAGTGCTAAAGGACTGCTGCTGACTTTGAACTGCATAGAAGTTTCATGCAATTATTTCCATATAACACTAAAAACACTGAAGCATTTTTATACCAAGTATATATCTAATTTCAGCCTCTAATGCATTTTTTTAATGCATTTTCCACTGTTTAGATTAGTTCTGTGATACATTTTGTAAACAAAATCGCCACTTTCTGGAAGCCTCTAGATTTGGCTCCTCAAATTTCCATATGGGTTCCACCACTTTTTTAATACTGTAGTGTTTAAATGACTTCTAGTATTTTGCCCATAGCAGCAGTTATCTAGTGTTCAGATGTGTTGCTCTGCAAGACCATGCTGAGAATGATACTGACAATGACACTTCTTTCAATATTAAGTAATGATGATTCTGAAAAAATCATTACCCAGCAACATAATAGATCCCAGATGTGTTTAAAAAACATAGTATTAGGCTAAACTCCAAATTCTGGCCCAGAATGCATGTGTGTATCTCCCAGGGCAGTAATTCAGCATTTAGAAAAAGTAAACATACCATTGTAATGCACATGGCAGATAGCTGAGTTCCAGCCACCAGTGAAATAATCTGGCCCCAATTTTGCATTCCATGACCCCTGTGCTCTGATGGGAAGGAGGCCATAGGGACTGACTGTAATTCCCCTAGTCAGAACTACCCAGCCCTGGTACAATTTATTGTTGCACAGGAACAGCCCTAATTTACATCAGTGGTGCAACACCCTCCTTCTTGCCAAGGACTTTATGCTCCAAGAACTGAATAATGACAACACAGGGCACAGCACAAGCAACAAGAGAAATCCAGTAAGTCTTTCTGTATCATCAATATGATATTGTACCTGGAAGAGAATGGCTGAATCAAGATGTTCCCTCCGAAATACTTCAGCTCTCTTGACTTGATCTAATCTGCCTGTCACAGAAAGGGTATTTTTCCTGTTCTGGATTTTCATCTTTGAGGAAGCAAGTCCTTCAGATGCAGACTTCCCCATTTAGTCATTCAGATGTAGCTGTTGAGCTGCTCAGTTACATTAGGACCTCCTATTCAAGTCAAGAAAACAAGTACAGGAATGATTACTTCTGATGGCAATTTTCTTGTATTCTCCCATCTTTTGTCGCACAGAATATCACATATTTTGCACATTTTGTAAAGAGTTCATTCCTCAGTGTGCCTTTCCCATCAGTTTACGGTGTTTTGAAAGCAGGTAGTGAATTTTCTTATCAGTAAAAGCAGGAAGATTGTATTTTAGTTGGCTGAGCTAAAATTGCTCACAACACTTCTCTTCTAAAGAACACATGCAGTAAATAAATTGGATCAAACTGTTCTCCTTTTTCTGTATAGCTTTATAAATAAGAGTAGCAGAGGTAAATTCAGCAAAAGCAATGAGAGTATTGGCATGAAGTAGTTTCTCACAGGGCTTAGTTCTGATTTCCAGTCTGTGTTGCCAGTAACAGCAAACTAATTATAATATGTGAAATTGTGTCATGAGGCTTGGGTCCAGGTATCACCTGTGCAATAGCCATATGACAGCATAAACCATCAGATTCTCTTGAAAAATATAGATATTTTTCAAATACAACAGTCAGAAATAGCAGGGAAAAAAAGGAACGGAAGCTAGGCACCCTTAATACAAACCTACTTATTTATAGAGGATGCAAAACTTTCTCTTCTTTGAACACTAAAGATAACTAAAGCACATACACAAAAATAGGCAGCTTCTTTGCTCAGGGTTCCAGTTTTCTTTTTGACAGTGTTCTTCCCACAAGCACACCGTATGCCTGAAAAAGACTTTTCTAGAGTACCCTGGATGCCTTTTCCAACTTTTCTTTCTCTGCTTCTGCACGTATAGTACTTGACAAAATGTCTCACTGCACAGCCATAATTTCTGAGTGGATTCACATGTGCCTTTACATCTCCTTGCAGCCAGCTCGAAGGGAAGATGACTGTGGCCATCACCAGTTTGTTAGCACCACCCAGTGTGTCATGTAACACAGCAATGACTCCACATTCACACACTCTCTTCATTCAGATCAGAGCTGAGCTCAAAAGTCTCTGGTGGTGGTGGTGCTCTTGGAGGGGAGAGGATGCTATTGTGCTGTATATTGTTTAAAATACCAGACCTTTTAATTTCTCAGTCTATAAACCATACTCTGCTCTCTGCCTCCAGAAATTTATTCCTATACAGACGTGTGCTAGTTTTGTCCTTATATGTGGACAATTGATCCAAGGATGATTTTTATATATATATATATATATATCTATATCTATCTCCTTGTAAAAGAAATTCTATTTTGTATCCCAAAAGAGAAAGTTCGGGGTTTTTTCTGTTTTATTGACATAATTTTCTAACTCCTCTCATATTTCCTGCCAAGCACAAGCATAATTAACTATATCATGTTTCTTTCCCACATCCACCAAAGCAAAGGGAACCTGCTTTGGAATTTTCTTTCATAATATTACCTACTTGAATACTTGCTGCTTTAGGTTACATTGAGCCTGGGATAATGACTGAGTGGGGAGCTGATCTGCCTTTGTTTTTACAGCTCTCTAGATAAGAATAGCATTTACTGTCACTTGATGATGCCCTGCCCTGTGCCGAGGCTTGGAAGGTGTCCTGTAGAGACTGAAGTGCTTTGCTGATGCTGCAAGATTCTGTCATGGGACTGCCTGAGTCACAGGTACCTGCAGGCTATTCAGGGGTTCTTCCTTTTTAATTTTATGGCCTTCTACTCCTTGATCTATGTTCCTGTTCCTTTTATATACTGAAATCTGCCTTGGACCAATGTGTTTTAAATGCACTACTGGAGAGAGAGCTCTTGCTTAAAAATGTTCTTTTAGAACCCATTTCTCTGATCAGTACTTTAGCAATTTCTCCACCTGCTGCATGATACGGCCCTTGTAAGTGCACGCTCTTGGTTAATGGACTCGGGGGTGCTTCATTGGAAAGGTTGAAACAATGATTTAGGAGGCTTGGACTATGATGGAGCATCTGCTCACAATATTATGAATGTTTGAAGCATCCTATTTGACAGCAGACACTCTGGTTAATAATTATTAGATCCGTTTGGTGGAAGGAATATTTGCAATTTAGCAGCAGTTGTCACGTTCATAATTTTTACATTACGATGAAAAACAATTCAACTATTCTCCAAATTCTCCTTAATATTTCCTTATGCTGGCAAATAAGCAATTGGCATTGAACAGTACACGTAAAATGTTTAAAAAAACAAAAGAATAACTGGATACCAGCTTGTACTCCTATAAAAAGAGAGGCAAACAGAAACTGATGTCAGAATTTCCCAGACTGACAAATGAAAGGACCAGAGGTAATTTAGAAAAGCCATTGAAAAACTGTACCACTTTCATGATTAATGTATCACATCTGGTCTCTCTGCTAAATAACAATAAAAGTTACGAAGTTTTGCAACTGTATTAAATATGTTATTACTTGAGGTAAAGCCAGCAAATAGACAATAAAAAAGTTAATTAAGGAATGTAAGCTCAGTTTCTAAATTCCTAAATCCCTAAGAAGGGGTGGGAACGCTGTCAATACTGCATTTGCACTTGGTATCTCTATATCAAAAGGGAGGGGGAGGTCTGTGACTCATCACGGCCATTTTTTATACAAAGCCAGAAACCACATTGTTATTTGACAAATGAACCACAAGCAAAGCTCAAAGAAGAGTCCGAATTCCCGCCTGGGGAAGGGTGGAGGCTCTGCAAGTTTTCCAGTGAAAACCTCTTGTGTGGTTTCTCATTTCTATGAAGTATCAGATTCAATCAAAGGGGTAACATGGACAAATCCTTGGCTTACAGACCAAAGCAAATTTGGGAATCCTAGGAACTGGGTGGGTACATCAGTCTGTAAGAGTCATTTTAGGTGCTAGGGTTATCAAGAAAATAGGGATACGTCCTCTCAACTGCATGTTGTCCAGTGCTACTCTGAAAAGAGATGCCTTGCAATTCCAGGAAATCCCAAAGTTCTTTCAGAAGTGAAAATATCAATGTTTGGGCACTTAAGACTGCATTGAGAAAGTTGAGGTTGTTCAGCCTGAAGAGGAGAAGGTGCCAGGGGGAGCTTGTTGCAGCCTTTCAATACTTAAAGGGGTCTTCTAAGAAAGATAGGGTCAGACTTTTTAATAGGGCTTGTAGCAATAGGACAAGGGGTGGTGGTTCTAAACTAGAAGAGCGTAGGTTCAGACTAGATGTAAAGAAGAGTTTTTGTTTTACGACAAGGGTGGTGACACACTGGAAGAAGTTGCCCAGAGAGGTGGTAGATGCCTCATCCCAGGAAACATTCAAGGTCAGTTTGGACAGGGCCAAGAGCAACCTGATCTAGTTGAAGATGTCCCTGCTCATTGCAGAGAGGTTGGACTAGATGACCTTTAAAGGTCCCTTCCAACCCAACCATTCCATGATTCTATGATTCAAATGAAATAAAGAGCTGTTGTTGATAGCATTTACATAAACTTAAATTCAAATATCTTCACAGTGTTAGCAGAACAGGACTTGTGCAGAAACACTAAGAGTACTAGGAGGTCTTGCATCTTTTTGTCACGGTACAAGGGATTTTGTACAGATGACTCTCCACAGAGGAAAAGATGATATGGTGAGAAGCCTGAAAGCTGGAGCATAGACTCAGAAAATAAGCTTTTAGGGAGTGGTTTCATTTTCAGTCAGATCAGCAAACCATTCTGGCTACTGCACAGCAACCTCATTATTAAATATGTCACAGGAAAGATGGCAGGGATGCATGGAAGGACACATAGAAGAGCAGGACCACCTCCACTTGATTTGCACCATCATTTATAGTCTTTTCAAAGAACATCTCAGTTACAGAAGGTTACATTTCAGGTAGGGGTTTCCTCTTTCCACTTCCAGCGATTGTCTCGTTTTCAGGCCGACAAGGTCAAATTTGCCAGACATTCACAAGGAAATCTGTCTCTTGTTAGCTTCATGCACAAAATAGCTCTCTTCAATGACTGATAGAAAGGAGCACTCACCGCAGATCACCAGCATCACTAGCTTAGTCCAGGACAGCTAGCAGCAGCCAATGGGAGAAGAGGGGCCACCCAGGCTGGGCATTTCTTCCAGACCACTGCAGTAGACAACATGACCCTAGGACAGCAGGCACATTTTATAATCACTGTACCTCTAGCTCTGTATTTCAAATGTTAAATAGTTCATCACTAGAGATTCATCATTCCAACCCTGTAGATGCCATGCCTCAGTGACCCGTGTAACAGAAAATAGGTTTTGTTCCACCTTCAAAAAGAAACTATGCTAGAAAGGAAAGTTACTTGTGTTGCAAAGTCCACGGTCAAAAGTTAGATGGGTTTTGTGCACGTTAATACAGGCTCTTTGCTAATGCAACTGCATACTATTTTTGTCACATAACCTATGCATCATTTATGCAAAGAATACATACACAAGGCAGCATAATTAAGATTTCATGAGACACTGCAAATCTGCCATCTTTTGGTTTTGATTTTAAAACCTTTATAGTTTAATTTATATCTACTTCCTACATACAGTTCCTAACAGTGCATTTCACAGGTTTACCCCACAAAGACATGGACTCTAACACATGCTGATCAAGCAGCTTCCAGACTTCAAAACTTAAGTCGGACAGGTTTTATTTTACTTAGTTCCCTGCAACAGTAGGGGACTTGGTGAAGGAGAAAGGTCACTCCCATTTCTGTGTTCCTAACAGGTATTATCTCAAGATTAATGTCAATGCTAACACATTTATTTATGTGTAACTGCTTACTGGCCTTTTACTTTTCTCTTCCTCCTGCAGTCATCAGTAGAAACCAGCCAGACATCTCTGTTTCATGGGTGAATTTGCCCTAGCAGCATTATTTACATTGGTAAATACAGTTTAATTTAGACTGAGTGCCTGTTTTGTAGTCTGTAATTTAGGGCGCATTCCTGGATAGCCAAAACCAGGGAATGATGCTGCTGTTGTTCCCTATGTGGCAAAGATGCAGAAGCCTGGCTGCACGTGTGTGCGGGTGTGTGGGGTTTTCCCAGCAACCTGTTCTCTGCCTCGATTTGCCATCAGGGCCTGAGTAGTCCTTTTGCTGCACAGATCTGTAGATATTCTTCAGTGTAATGCAAAATCTGTTATCACATTAACTGTTCAGAAGTTTAAAGCTACCTTCTGAAGAGGTTAAAAGTCAACAGCAATCACATGTAATCCATGGGAACTAACAGTGTTTGTTGGGGGTTTTACATGGAGGACAGCTCTTCAGTAGATATAAGTCCTGAAATACTTTCTTGTTCTTAAAACTAGACTTCAGAAATGCTGACAGAGAGGAGCAGCAGGGAGCACGTGTGTCTGTGCTGTGAGTATTACACAATTGCCATATACATTGACTTCCATGTCTAGAATGACCTTCATGACTAAACCCAGTATACCTAGTGGTACTCGCTAAGCTTTTGGCTACTAACGAGCATCCTGTTGGTCATGGAGTGAGTAAACATCTCCTTTTCAGCTTTTTTATTTCCTATTTATGTCACTTCAGATCAGTTCCAAGCACAACTGCTTGGAACTGAACTATCTCTGTTCTGACCATGTTACAATCTTCTGTGTTTCCACAGCCCCCTTTTTGTCGACTTCAGCTCCCTGTCCCAATCCTTCACCAAGCCTTGCACAGGCGTGCCCTGCTCCTTCCTCGAGCCCCACTGGGGAGTGTGGGGCTGCCCCTCCTCAGGGCTGCAGGACAGGCACTTCCACCTGGCTGCTGACACACCTGCACTCATACAAAACCTGGGCCTCTGTGAAACCCTTGCACACCTCAGCCTCTGCTCTTTTTGTCTTCCACTGCCTCTTGCACACCTCTTACTTACCAGCCTTCTTGCAGGCTGCCTCCAAAGATCTGGGATGTCTCGACAGCAGCTGCACCTCTCCCACACAAATACTCTGAGAAATTTAGCAGGTCTGGATCTAGGTTATTCTGCTGCATCCTTCATCCAGCACTGTGGAGAATACAGGTATTGCAGCATCCACTTTCTGTTTAATCCTCGGAGCATCCTCTCTAATACACAACACTTTAAAAGCTTTGGAAGTGGGAATGCCCTTCTTTGCATTTTGCAAGAATAGGAATGTTAAGTGCTTGATAAATAAGCTGAAAATAATAGGTTTATATTCTGCCTTGTATGCAGCAGAATTTCTGTTTAGTTCCTGCAGTCATTGCTTCGGTTGGCTGTGCCCAAACAGTTTTTACTAGAGACTGCAAGAGATGTATATGGGAAGAAGCATTTAAAACAAGAAGAGGGTCAGGCTCTTCTTAAAACAATCGTCACAAGATAAAATCCTATTTACTGACACGACAACCTGTATGTCGTCATTCAACAGCACCAACAATGTGGTTTCAGTAAACATTTTTAAAAATGACAGTTTTTCTTGTGCTCAGTGAGAATGTTGACTTAAGTTTTCATTTCTTTTCTCAGTCAAACAACCTTGGCCCAAATCCTACAAACACACAAGTCTTGAGTTTGTTACTGTTAGCTTTGCCACAGCCCTTTAAAGAGCATCTTTCACAGTCAGAGTGAAAAGGCTACTAAATGGGTCAAGATTACCAATGGGTAAACACAACGAAGCATTTTAAGTTTACTTTAGAATTTAAATAAAGAAGAAATTTTTAAGTAGCATTACTATTTCTCAAGCACTGGCGAAGCTGTCCACGACTGCACAAACGGTGACACTGAGTTCATTCATGGTCGGGACAAACACCCTCCCTGTGCCACCTGAGGACAGGGAGCGGGGCTTTGCAGGAGCCTGCGGGGCGTCGGGCGGTCTCGAGGAATGAGCGCTCCTTCAGCCCCTGCGTGCGCAAAGTACGCGGTGCCGGCAGCGCCCCCCGGGCCGAGGTTGCGGCACCGCTGCCCGGGCGGGCCTGGGCACAGCCGGGGCAGGGGCTCCAGGGGCAGGGGGCAGCCTGCACCGCCTGCAGCGCCCGCGGCTCCGCAGTGCCGCGCCCCACGGGGGACGGGCGGCGCGGCCCGGCCCTGCCCGGTGCTGCCCTGCCCTGCCCTGCCCTGCCCCGGGGGCGGGGGACCGTGGGAGCCTTTGCCTCCTCCCCCGGCCCCGGCGCACACGGGAGGAGCAGGCGGCAGCCGGAGGAGCGGCTCCGCGGCCCCAGCCCTGCCCCAGCCGCCGCCGCCGTCGCCGCCCGGAGATGCCGCCCGCCGCCCCGCGGTCGCTGCTGCTGCTGCCGCTGCTGATGGTGGTGGCGGCGGCGGCGCGCCCCGCGGCACCGCCGCACAGGTACAGTGCGTCCCTCCGCGCCCGCGCAGCGGTGCGCACCCTCCCCTGCCTCCCTCCCTCCGCAGCAGCGGTGCCCGCCGCGCCTCCGCTGCCCCCGGGCAGCACCCGCGGGTGTTTCATTGCCCGTTACCGCATCAGGGGAGGGCACGGAGAGGGGTTTCTCCCACGGGAATAGGCCACTGCGGGAGCAGCCCCTTGTAACACACCACGTAACGTGACATAACAGTATGACATAATATCCCGGTACCTAAAGCTCAGCGGGGCGCTCACTCACCCTCGTGTCCCCCGCAGTAAGACTGTGGTTCTGCGCAGGGGTTTTGGGGGGCTCCTGTCTGTCCCAGGAGCGGGGAGCAGACACTGGATCCCTAAACGCCCTCACCTTGGCAAAATCGGGGCGCAAGGTTCATCGCCAGGCTGGAGCAGCAGGACTGGAGCACGTGGTGGGTTGTGTTCCTGTGGTGGAGAAAACTTCCAAAGTGACTTACGGGATGAAAATATCCAAGTTCAAAGCTTTTCCGAGTGGAATAGAAAGGAATAAAAAAATATTTCTATTACTGTGCTATTTTAATTACAACTATATATCCTAAAAAAGTCATTGCCAATCACTTTTAATAATTATTTTTTCATTATAATAACAATTTGCAGTGATTCGCACCACACCTTCCATCTTATGAACTAAAAAAGGAGGAAGGATAACAGCCCGTATAAACCCAGAATTAGTCCAAGTAGTTTCCTCTACACCTCAGTTTGTGTATTAAATTGCATATTCTATGTTAGCAGTGAAATTATGTAAGTAATGAAGCATATATTTAAAGTTAGCAATGTTTCTAAGTATTTAAGCTGTGTTTTTAAGACAGTTCATGCCTTTTTACTACTATTCACAGAATAAATGAAATACATTTGAAAATTAAGCGCTACTTTTTCCTGTTATTCTCAGGCCTACATTTGCATGTGGAGGAGTTGTATCTGGAGAGTCAGGGTTTATTGGGAGTGAAGGATTCCCTGGAGTCTACCCTCCAAACAGCAAATGTACTTGGAAAATCACAGTAAGAATTTTTAATATCACAAAATCAGTGCTGAAGATAATGAAGAGCTATTTGTTGTTAATGCCAGTGTTTTACATGGGATAGCATATGTGTCATAATGAACTCAATAATTCAGAGCAGCTCAACTCTCTGGAGCTTTTTAGGGTTGCTGTAATATGATAATAGTGGCTGAAACAGATCTGACCTTGCTTCATGTCAGAGGCAGATTTTCATTGACTTCCGTAGATACACCTCTGATTGTTTTAAATTAACCCATTGGAAAGCAAACATCTACATTTCCAGTCACAGCAGAAAGCAATAGTTGGTTAGATTGAATGGACTAAAGCAAAGCCGTGAGGTGTAGATAATGAAAAGCAAAATTTTTGACAGGAAGACCTAGAAAAATTTTCAAGCAAAACCAAAAAATTCAGGATTCAGGCAGGTTTGCTTGTTCTGTGCTAATAACTGTGTTCTGCCAGGCAGGATGTCTGGAGTATGTCATACAGCAAGCTGCCAAAGCAATAGGGAAGTGTTGTTACATTTGTAAATGACCATACAAAACCATGTGGAAAGACTGATATTTTGATGCTGAAATGATACTGTAGGGCAGAGACATCATATTTATGGACAGCAAATGCCATTAAACAATGAGGACTAAACACTCCAGTGCTGGATGTGTCTTTATCCACAGACTCTGAGAAAGGAATTCGAATGAATGACTTCTCCTCACATGTGCACAAATAAAGCCCTCCAGAATTGTCCACCAAATTTCCTGTCCATTCCTTAGGCACAGTTAACTAAGAACTTCATGACATTAAGGCCTAGAATATAGGCTTTAGAGAACAGACGTATAAGAAACCATAACACCCCCCCCCCCAATTAATTTTCATGTTGACAGGATCACTAAAGACAACTTTAATTCAAAGAGCACATTACAGGCTAGATGCTGGCAGTAGAATAGGATGTCACAGTGCAATTGTCTCCTGCTACTATAGAGATGCTGACGCAAAGCAGAGGACATTGATCTGTTTACAATGTTCAGTTAAAATGCCTCTCGTACCAAATGAGTGATGTAATTTTAATAATTTTATCTGAAGGATAGCAGTGAGGCTGCAACAGTTGCTTTCTGTACCTTTATGCAGCATTATTATTAGGACCAAGTTAGAGGTTACCTTTCATCTGTAACTGACTTTATACAGAAGAGAATGATGTGAAATACTGTGTACGCTCATAAAAAAACTTGCTTCCTGCTATTGAGAGGCTGAGATGACGAAACTTTCAAGACTAAACCTGCATCCTTCGTAGAAAGAGGATGATTAACCAAACTGATGGAAAGTCAAGGGTCTGGTTAACCTGGATTTAAGCAACAAAATCCTTTCACTGATACTGGTGAGGCTCAGAATAGCTTGCAATAGCACCCAAGTAAGAAAGCCGCTTACACAGTCATGATGAAATATGCTGTAGTTACTGTTAGGCTTCCTCATTTAGTATCTGATCTTAAAAGGTGACTAAGGCTTTTTGCCTGTCCATTTTATCCAAGGCCTGTGAACGCCTTCCTGAAAACACTCTGCTTAATGCAGGATCTGACAAGTCTGCAGGACTGGAAGAGGCATTGATTCACTTCACGTCTGGGTCGCAAGGAGCATGAAGCTGTTGTTTTCTCAACTACAGGATCTCACTGTCTATGGACAAAATCCACAGAGAGGCAGAGTGACAGCTATTTCATTCTTTAGAAGAAAATATGCCTAGAAAATGTTATGGGTAATACAGATAAAGCAGTGTAGCATTCAGGTATCAGCTGAAATCTTTCCAACTGGTTTGCTAAACCTAAAAGAGTCTCTCTAACTCAATTATGGTTCTGTTATTTCAAGAGACTGGGACTTTTTGAGCTGGCTAAAGAAAACAGCTTCTCTATTCTAGAGAGCTCTAAGAAGTGTTCAGCACATGCTTGTGGTTATATTACAACCTTGGCAGACTACCCAGCAGCTTTTAGCTGGCTTTGCTAAGAAGTCATCTGTACAGCTATTTCCTTTCCTATAGTAATGTATGTAGCTTTATCTAAAATATGTCATATACATTTACTTCTAATACTCTGTAATCCTTCTTGGCCATCACCTCGCATAAATGTGTCACATAGTCCAAGAATCTGGACTGCTGTCCTGTGTTTTGCTGGCAGGCTGTGTAGTTCCCATAAAACTCTAACAACTTTATGTTCAGCAGCAATACTGAAGACTGTCAGAGTTATGTAAGGTTATATTTTTATAGGATCAGAAGCTGTGTTCCAGCAGGTTTGCTGACAATAAGCAAGGTTTGAAAAAGCGACTTATTAGGGGAACTGGGGGGAATCTGCCCTGGGGGAGTGAAGCATTGTAAATCATTTTCTCTATGTTTTAAGCATTCATTTTCCCATGTCACTGTGAAACTGCCCCTTCCAGGGGAGAACAGATCTTCACGCATGGTTGTATTGCCAGAAAATAAAGAGCTGAACAGAATCTAGCGCCTTTTTGTCAGGAAGAGCAGCTAATAGGATTTTTTTACAGAACTGCTCCTCAGTGGCTGGTGAGCTGGGCAACAAGCAGCTGGGCAGGAACTGCGGTTCTTCCCACACGTAACTCCAAATGACTTTCACATTCGTTCTCAGTAGAGAGAAATAATATGTTTGGCTTGCAGGTAGATGATGTGTTTTTCAAGTCTACCTAGGACTGCTATGGCAAAACCTACAATCAGCATTTTGGTATTAAATACACACCAAAATATATTAAGCCCATCAACAATATAGGTTTAAAAAACTAGGTAAAATATTTTCCTAGAAAGTTGGCATTTAAGGGGTTTTTCCTATCAAAAGATTATTTTGAAAGTAAATAATCTAAACCCGGTGATTTTGGAAAGTATAACAGTCTGGGAGCCCTCCCCAGAAACAGAGGCACAATGATGAAGAGGGCTCTGCGTTCAGTCAGAATAACATAAAACCAACATAACTACTTTAAATGGAAGTGAACTTTGCTTAATATTATATGAAATGGCAGCAACGAATTATAAAACCCAAAACAAAACAAATCTAGGGACCTTATTTTGTGGTGGGTGGTCTATATAAAATAATCACTCCCTTTTGAAGAGGTTAACAGTCTACGCAGATGATTTTAGGGAATTAAGCTATAGAAAAACTCCCTAAAAATTCTGGGAGTGCTATTTTCCTTTAGCCTTCAGTAGACATAAGGCATCCTTCACATGAGTTTACTGTCATAATTTCTGATCCTAAAGAAGTCCATAGACTTAAAATAAGAAGGGACACAGAGGGCAAGTATGGGTCAGCCACCTTCAGTGTGACAAGGAGAAGCAGAAGCTGAACTGCCTCTGCCATTGAAAGATACCAGCTGGATGGATAAATCAGAAAGCGAGGCACACCCTGCAGGGGAAGCATCACACATTCTTCCTTTGACTCCTCCTCCTCTTCCCTTATTTTTTCTTTCTTTTTTTTTTTTTTTTTTATTAAAAGCTGCAATTCCTTCCAATTCTTCCTCTGAGGTATCCCATTATCTTACTGCATCAGACTCAGACGTGGCTCAAAGTAAACAACACTGAGTCATGCTGGCTTTTGCTTTCTCCCCTGTGTTTCTCATGGAACAATCTTTCAAATGTCCTAGGATAAACATTGGCAGATTTTAGCACATTCACTTTCAACCTTTAAAAAAGGGAAATGGTGGAAATGAAAGAAAAGCATTGTTTTGCAAGAACGACTGTGTTTAGGGTGGGATTCCTTGGGGGTAGCTGCAAACTGGTGCAGCAGCTGCCAGAATGTGGAACCACCATCCCCTGCAGTCTTGAATGTCATCTGGTCAGACCACAACCTTTTAATTGATTTAACATACTGGAACAAATTTGATGGTTTTATGAATAATGAAAAATATTATTTTAAGAAGCAATGACATTATTTTATAAAGTAATGGCACTAAGTGGCAACTGGGATTAAGGGCCTCAGTTGTCACATTTCTGTAAATGACTTCTCTCCCCACAGTCAGCTAAATGTGAGCAAGGAAACATTCATGACCAAGTGGCTGAGTTTTTCCTCCACATTTTTTACAAACAGTTGCAAAACAAAACTTAGAAACTCAGTACATGATAGGGAACATTCTTGACCAAGATCAAGTAGACTGAACTAGCAGAAGCTAGAGAGATCAAAAGCTATCATGCAGTATAATTGGATAATGTAATGTAGTTTAGTATAACACAGCAGTGGAGAGAAGAGAAGGAAATATACAACACTGCACAGAATTACTTACACCATGAAACAGAAAACACAAGACTTGAGGGAATGGTTGGCTGGCAGTTCAGAGTTTGGCTGCTTTGCCAGTATCCTTTCCCTCTTAAGCATGAACCAGTCCCTCATCCTGGTTCCCTGTGCCCCACCTGGGGCAGCAGGACAGAGTGGAAAACTGGGGGTAGGAGTGAGTGCCTTGAGGCTGGTGTGAGCAGAGCAGTACTGGTTCAGTGTGCTCAGGGAACAAAGCTGCCACTGAGCACCCATTGAGGGATAACCACTTGGCTGAATCTGAACACGTTTCTAAAAGGACAGCAAAAAGACTTTTTCCTACCCCAAGAGCAGCCACCTCTCACATTTCCACTTCCTTCTTCAAACTCTGGGGGGGTGTAGGTGCCTTCAAAGACGAATTCAAGCTGAGAGAGTAGAGAAAAAATATCAGTTAATGACAAAACTGTTTAATATGATAGAGCAACTTCTGCTCAACTTTCAGAAACAGTGGAAGGAAAAGTGGAAACTTGTTAAAGGTGGGCAAGTTGTAGCAAAACCACAAGACAGTGGAAAATGATGGACAATCTTAACTGTAGGTATAACAGCTCTGTCTGTTTCAAAACATGATGACCTTTAAAGGTCACCTCATTTGGATCCTGTTTTACCAGTTGTACAAACTTGTGAATAACGAGTGTTCCAGCCCAAATGACTGTATGTTCTTTTACATACATACTTCTGGGAAAAAAGGCTGCTTTAATTTGACTGCCTAAATCTGGCTTTATCTGGCTAACTTTCCAGCCAGCTTTTTTTAACTGATTCGTCCAGTCACACAGAGTTTGTAGTATAACCATAAATAACATTTGTGTCTTCTGACAGGAATACCGAATTCCTCTTAGCTCTTTTTCCATTAAAATGGCTGTGTCTTAATGCTTCTTAGTGATTCAGACCAGCAGACAAGCGAATGCAGTAGCAAAGAGAATTAGTTATGAGAGCAGTGATTCAAGGAGTCACATTGCTTTCACAGGATAAATATACATGTGGAATAATTTCTGTTACCAGCTATAGGGCTTGCTCACTTCAGTAGCCTGAGTTTTAAACCTAATATCTGTCTTCACAGTTTTCTAAAACATAGTCATTGTGGTTTGGAATTTCTGGGTAAGATCAGATGAGTTTTGTGGTTTTGATGCAGTAGCAGTAGTAGTAGTGATGTACGTCAGCACAGGGGGACTGAATGCATTTTTGAGAGAACTTGGAACTTAAAGGAACATACTCTGAAACCAGCAACAGGAACTGTAGTGGGCTTGTCAGTACATGGGGCCTAGGCAGTTGAAAACAGCTCATGCATAAGTCTGTCCTGGTGCAGGATCACTGTTAGCACTGGACATAAAAGCAGCTGAATGAATGAGTAATCTTACCATATCTACAGCACACTTCTTAGCACATCTAGAGCTGCTGCCTGTATGAGTATCTTCTGTGGGTTAATTGGTCTCTTCCATCTATAGAACCTCCATCTATACCTGACAAGGCATTTTAATGCTGTGAGTTTCAATAGCTAAAAACACTGTTTGACAGTTTCATAAAGGAACAGTTTATTTCACACTGGTGTTTTAAAATGAGTCACTCTTAAGGAAGGAAAAAAATTCACGACTCTTAAATAAAGTGGCTTAAATATGGACTTTCTGCAGATATATTAAGTGTGTTATATATTTAAAAGTAGAAAATAGCAGTGTCTCAGTAAAATAGAACGGATGCACTTATTTTAATAGGTAACCACTCTTCTGGGCCGTGTATTAAATGTAGATAATTACACTCTGCCTGTCTAGCATCCCTCTATATTGCAAAATACTGTTTCCCTTCTTCCTGTCCTGTTGCATAGCATTGAGTGCTTTGTTAGAATAGTTTTTGCTTCTCAGTATGCTGTTTACTCTCTTACAAGCTTGCAACTCTATCCCAGGAAATTTCTCCTCCTTGTAAACTGTTACAAATTCTCAATTTACATCCTTCTCCATACTCTTGCCTCTTTCACAATGTCCACAGATGCTGACATGTGAGAAGATTTGCTGTCTTACATCTCCTCATGTGTTTCATAAAACAAAACTCTTCTGTATTAAGGACAACCACCAATGGCTCTTTTGAATTCTCTGTTCATAATTTTACATATTCTTTCCAAATACAGTTCTTTCACTGCAGCCTTCAAGCTAAATGTACCCACTTCAATAACTAAATGTTAGGGTTGTACAACATTAGGCATAAAGTTTCCAATTTTTATTTATAAATGTAAGCCATGTGTTAGTAAATAAAAAAGTTCTTAAAGCTGAGAAATCTTGTGACATAAATAAGGCCATTTCATTTGTTCAAAATTGTATTTTTTTTAAATTATTATTTTTTTAAACATATTTCTCTCATCTTTCTCACTTTCCCTGGTGACAGGGGGCTGCACGGCTGATTGCATACTTTGAGCAGAAAATAAGAGAAACATACCAAGCTGAACTGGGTGGTGAAGCTATATAATTGACTATATGAGCCTGGCTAGACAATACTGTGGATTAGGAAGAAAATAATGGCAACAGAGATGGCCAGAGCTTTGTTTTTACGATTGGTACAATATGGTTTTAAAAACCTTTCTGCCTGAAGTATACTTGACAAAAAGGGCTAATCTGGTGAGAAGTGAATGATATGAAAATACTTCTGCAAATAATGAGATCAAATAGATACGCAGTATCAGTCACACTTCAAGATATATCTCTCCCTCCTTCCCTCTCTCTGCAGGTCCCAGAAGGAAAAGTGGTGGTTCTTTCTTTTAGATATTTAGACCTGGAAAGTGACAACTTGTGCCGATACGATTTTGTGGATATATACAATGGCCATGCCAATGGACAACGCATAGGCAGGTTCTGTGGTACTGTGAAACCAGGTGCTCTTGTATCCAACAGCAATAAAATGTTGGTGCAGATGACTTCAGATGCTAATACTGCTGGAAGTGGATTCATTGCAAAGTTTTCTGCAGCAGAACCACATGAAAGAGGTAATTAACAATTACACATGTGCCAAAGAGAAATATAACTGTACAACTCTATGGAGAGCCACATAAATGCTTAAAAAGATGTGATGCCAAATGTATTAGGTATTCTGCTGTTCAACATATTCATTAATTATCTTGCTGAGAATATCACAAAGTATAACTGTTTAATTATAGTCAATCAAAGTAGTAAAGAGTAAAGAGCAAACTATTGTAAGACTTGCGAAAGAGCTGCACCTAGTAGTAATATGGTAATGGCTAGTCAATAAAATGGTAGATGAAATTTAGTACAGATAAAAGTTGCAAATAAGGGGGAAAACCTTAACTTCATGTATACTACAATGGGCTCTGAATTTACTATTACCACTTAGGAATGAGATCTCAGGTTTAAAACAGATAACTTACAAAAACACTAGCTGAGCATCAATCCAGTGCAAATAGGTATCAGAAAAGAAACAGAAGCTTACCAATTTTTTTAAAAGGTAATAAAGACCAAACAACAGCAACAAATTATGCCCCTATAAATCCATAATGCATTTACATCTTTAATACTGTGTGCCATTTGGATGTTCCCATCTCGGAACAGGGTATAATAAAACTATCAGAAGCAATCAGTCAACAAATATGAAAGAGTTATGGAACATCTTCTACACAAAGACTGGCTGCAAAGCGTAGAACACCTTCATGCTGGAAAAGAGAAGGTCAAGGGGAGTGTAGGCGAAGGCTCTAAAGGCATGGATGGTACACAGAAGTTGAGCAGGGATCACTGCCTTTTCTAATACGAAAACCAGATGAGCAGGTGGCTGCAAAGAAGGTGATTTTTCTCAGTGAGCTGTTAAGTGGTGGATTGTTGTGCCAGGGAACATAGTGGATTGTTAATTTCTTCAGTGGTTTAAAAACAATTAGAAAAACATACAAAAGAAAAACCGGTTAGGTATTATTAAGCATAAAGGCATTGCCTTGTGCCTGGGAAGACCAAGAACTGCGAGAGGCGGGGAGGTTACAGGGAGGTGGCATTGCCCCGCTGCGGGACTTTTTCAAGGCTTTTGCTATCAGCATGAGAGATGATTGTTAGGTTGCTAGATAGCAGACATACGATAGCAGATGGACAGGTTGTTAGGCAGACACAGTGCAGGTGATGAGCAATTTATAAGTCCTAACTGTATCCCTCTATTGCCCCCATCAGCCCCCCAACACAGCCCCTGTGAGCTGTGGGGAAGTTCTCCAGCACCTACAACTCCTCCTCCAACCCTGGTGTGCACAGGAATGTTTCTTACTCTTCTTTTTTACCCCCCTCTTCATCTACATCTGGCCTTTTCTTCCCTTAATTAAATACGTTTTCCCAGAGGTGCCACCAGCTGAGTTGAAGGACTCAGCCATGTCCAGTGGTGGGGCTGTGGCAGGACTGGCTGGGTCTGCCCATGTCCCCACACCAAGGCCCCTGCAGCAAAACAAGTGCGTTAGAGGGGCTACCTGCAGACTGTTGTGCTGGGGTCAGTGTGGTGTGCTGTGCTTGCAGGGGATCAGTACTGTGGGGGACGACTGGAGAAGCCATCGGGGTCCTTCCAAACGCCCAACTGGCCAGAGCGAGACTACCCAGCGGGAGTCACCTGCTCCTGGCACATTGTCGCCCCAAAGAACCAGGTAAGGCGCTGCCATCACCGTGCCAGCATGGCACAGCTTCTATTGCATACAAGGAATAACACCTCATGACAGCCTGCTTGCACAACATGCTGCCTGTGTTGCACTGGAACAATAAAAATGCTATCTGGCTGACATGTGAAGCTGGGCTTGTGCAAGGAGTACAGGCACACCTAGCTCCAGCAACACCCGCCTTCCTCTCTGGTATTGCCTGCCTCACTCCAGTAACTCCTGTGTTTTCTCAACATTGCATGTCCACCTCTGTCACCAACATATTCATGTCATACATGGAATGGTTTGGATTGGAAGGGACCTTAAAGCTCATCCAGTTCTAACCCCAGGCCATGTGCAGGGACACCTTCCACTAGACCAGGTTGCTCAAAGCCCCATCCAACCTGGCCTTGAACACTGCCAGGGATGGGGCAGCCACAGCTTCTCTGGGCAACCTGTGCCCGTGCCTCACCACCCTCACAGTGAAGAACTTCCTAATATCCTGTTTAAACTCCTTCAGTTTAAAACCTGCTAAATTACATTTTTAAAGCATCTGTAACTGGTGAGGCTTTTAAAACAGGCATTTTTAAAGCTAATTTTGTTAATTAACAAAACATCATGCAAATTGAGTTAGGGCAGATGATCATCTCAAGATCGCATATGATCATGACCAATACTACATTTAAGTCTAACAACATTTGTAGCATTTATTGGTGTTGCTGCACTTTGTTATTGAGGACCCAGGCAGAGCTGATTGAATTTATTGAAAGTAGAAATTTTATTCTGCCTACAGTACAGGGAGTATATTCAGATGTATCCTGCACAGGAATTTTCAATGTACATTTTATGAAGTTTTATTTCCTATTTTGAAGACACCATCTCATAACATGCCTCCTTAGTTAGGCAGATAACATCAGAGCATGTTACAATTTCACTGAGCCCTGAGATGTGACAGCAGACCAAGAGGGCTCATTTGCTACACATGGCAAACACAGGTGTGTTCCCTATACTGCAGGGCTCATTTCAATCCTAGTTTCACATTTTCTGGTTGTTGCTGAGCCATATGCTCTGTACCTTGGCAGGATGTCTACCATAATTGAATGTTTTTGTCACCAAGCATGTCTGGTAGGTTGCTTTTCCTAACCACATAGAGCTTCTTAAATTCCTCTATATGTAAAGACAACTTTCCTCTTAATCTTCTGCGCATGACCATAATCCTCCAAATCAAAAAAAAGCTGCCCTAGATAAATATGTTCTTCAGATCTTTCACACTTTTCCATTTACCAAGATATTTTATCCCTTGAACTGAAGCAGTGTGTCAGCTTAGTTTTTCCTGTACTACTCTTTAATCCACATTCCTTGCTTGTGAGATACAGATCATTTAACAGTCCTACAGATAGGCAGTGATTTTGAAAACCTTATCTGCCAACCGCAGATTACTTCAGTTCTTTCCAAATATCTCTAGATAAGCCTAAAAACTTTTCCTAAACTTGTAGAAAGGCAATGTAAGCACGAAAATCAGGACATCGTATACTGCACATTTTGAGGATTCTGTTCCATAGATCTACAAGTTTCCAAATACATATTTTTCATGTACTGCAGTAGTGGTTGGTTGCATGCAAATGAGGCATAATTTTGGCAGTCAAAAGCCATTTCTGAAGAAAGCGAATAATCATCTTTCTTCAAGTGCACGTGAAAAGCTGTTCACTCTTCCATTTGCCAAAGTTTAGGTGTCTTTGTCTCTCTTTCACAAGCATGTGAGCAATAAAGCAAGGTGCTCTTTTGCTTCTAATACAAATCTATAATTACTTCTTTTATTACAGAAGATGTAGGAGCTTCTCATGATGGTGAAGAGCTCCTATCATGAAATACTTTATTAGTGCAAAGTGCACTTAGGAACAATAGTAAAGTAGATATTACAGCTTGCTGTTTTGCCTGCTATGGAAAAATATAGCATTTCCGCTCCTAGTTGCATTACTTATTTCTATACAATTTTTTTTGATCATAAGCATATTATGCATTTTTTCTTCACAACCACAAGGCTTTTGAAACAAGCCTGTTACTAATTTCTGAAATGAAGTCCCCCTAGGTTACTCATACTTTATGGGAAACAAAATGATGCCTTACACATCTGAACAGTGCAAAAGCATAGCCAGGCAAACCTAAGACATCAGGTGATAGCAGGCTATCTTACTATGAATGTAGAACAGGACCACTTTTACTATGTCAGTAAATCAAATAAAGTGTATGCAATGCACAAATGACTCCTTTTACTTTGTACAGTCTTAAAAGATTTAATATAATCTTTGAGACAGAACTTTAAAGAGAAATCCTGCATAGCTACAATCAGCACAATTCAGCGCTGTCATTCAAGCCTTATTTCTGCTATTTATGGAAAGGTGATTTAGAAACTGTTGTGCTTCATATAAAGACACAACCTAAATGCATGTACTACCTCTGTTTTAATTGTGCAGTTATGTTGTGTTCTCCTTCCTTGCTACACACAACTGCCAGTGTTATACTGCAGGACTTCCATTTCAGAGCATTAAATTCCATATCTGTTTTCTTGTCCATAGTTTTTCTTTCTTAAGTAGAAAAGCCCATAAATACAAGTCATGTTGGCGGTAATGGCATCAGTACTGGAAATTTTAGAGTTATACTAGTTCTCTTATGACTTCCAAAGCCCAACATTTATGGAAGTCATGTACGGAAACACAATACATTTAACTAGTTACTTTCTCTTGATTTTAGTCTTACTATTTACTCATTTTCTTTCCATCATATTTTTGTTTCTGACCTTTTTATTTCTGCATCAAGTAAACACAGCACTGGCAACCGCAGTGGTTGAAGGCCTGTTCTTAATGAAGTCAGTGAAATGGCTCTTAACCAACTTTGCCCTTACTTTTTCTTTAGTGTATCGTGAATGATACAATTACACTAAAAGCCCCTTGTTTGTGGTTTAGATTTGTTACAGTTACTTTAAAAGCAACCTAACACCTGACACCTATTATCCTGTTTTTATTCACTCATAAAAATTACTTTATCACAAGTTACTTGGGTATATTTGAGAACAAAGTGTCTTACAGAATATTAACCGTACGTTGAAAAATTTGTTGGAGAGAAATCACATGGATTAAAATACTTAGCTCCACAATTAAGTGGACTGAGGATTTTTCCTGTATGGAAAATAAAATCTATTAGTTCTTCATATGAAGAGGTCACTGTAAGAGCACTAATAAACTCCATATATCAAAACCTGAATGAGTTATTTAACTTTCCCTGCAGCTAATAGAGTTAAAGTTTGAGAAGTTTGATGTGGAGAGAGACAACTACTGCAGATATGACTATGTTGCAGTGTTTAATGGTGGGGAAATAAATGATGCTAAAAGAATTGGGAAGTACTGCGGAGACAGTCCACCAGCGTAAGTAACTTTCTCGAATTATGAACTTTACTACCACTATGTGCCATTTTGCTAAGAGTTTTGTATGAGGCTTCTGGAATATTTTTCTTATTTTTTAAAATTAATTATGACGTTTTCTACCACAAACTGAACTTCTAGGAGTTGCTTCATATATTCCCTCCCCTAGGATTTTCTCTTCTCTCTCTCCCTCCACTACTAGCACTGTCTCCAATACATGTTCTGTCCCGTCCATCATTAGGGCACTATCTAATAACATCAATCCTACTGGTAATGCCATTGATATTGGTATAGTACCAATATTAACCCACAAACCACAACTCACCTATTCCCCCAAAACCAACTCATCCCTCCAAGCCTCCCACCCCCAAAAACTATATCCAACCCAGCCAATGGCACTGTGACTATAATCAGATCTAGCAATAGTAGATCGTAATTATTCCCTCCAAAAGAGTAGGTTTTTTGGGTGAGGCTAGTAATTTTTAGCTCTCCTTTCCCATTGTTCCTATTCTAGCAGTCTTCTTAAGGTTGAGTAGCTCTAGAAGATGAAGAGGATGCATTTTGTTTCAAGAAATACAGGCTATTAAAAAAGATACCTGGAGGTGTGTGACTAGACTTGTATCTCAGAAGTGGCAGATAGTTTGATTGCCAAGAGCAGCTAATTATGGTACGGGGGGAGAGGTGCATACCTCAGTGTTTCTAAGCATAGCTTGCTAGACTGAGATTTACTATGAAGTTTTTTGTGCTTTTTGTTTGGTTGGGCTTTTTAATGTTGTGTAGTACACCCTCAGGAGATGAGAGGGGAGGCAAACATTCTGAGGACTCTTTTAAAGAGCCCTTTTAAAGATTTTTCTTCTCCATACAGTAGGTCTGTAATAGCATGACAGTGCTAGAAATACAGTAAGCTTAGGCCTACAGAAATTTATTAGAAATTTGGCAAGAATTTCAGATTAGAGCTGCACCTGAAATACAGTAACATCAGTTTCTTTCAGCCGACTTAGGCTTTTGGTCTCGAGTTGTACTTTTTCTTTTTAATTTTTTTTTCCTTCAATTTGAAACTTTCTACATAAAGTTTCTACATTTTCAGGCCCCCTTCTTGTAGTAAAGTTAAAATAGTTGCTCTGTAAAAAGATATTGACAAAAGAGAGTCTTATGGGTAAGATTATTCTTTAATCGCTAGGTAATTCAGCCCACTAAGATGATGCAAGAGGCTAAATTCTAGCTGTAGTTACATACATAATCACTTCTTTGTTTTCAGGAAAAACTTCACTAACAAAAGTAAACTACCTTTCCATATTGCCTTCAACATCTGTGAGATGGAGGGAGATTCTGCAAGATAGCGTTAGTATTCAGTACTCAAGCCAAGGAGGTGGCTTAAAAATCCTGGTCATTCACTTCCACCTCTTAGCCAAATGACATTAAGAATTTTTCCATTTTTGCCTCACGTATTTATTCATATGAAACTGACTTCATACTTTATAGCTTAGACCTTTACCTGGAAACCAAGATGAATTGTTGCCTCGCAGTGCTGTGGCACTTGGAATGACTGCAGATGGACTGAATAGGTCTCCCAATGAGTAATGTGTTTCTTTGACCTGAATGTTGCAAATACCTGTATATATTAGATAGCAAATCACCATCATCTGAAGTCCTCCCAAAAGCAATTCTATTGCAAACACCCCTATTTAGACAGGATTAAAAAAGCAACCAGCAGATGAGCAACATTAGTTACATTACTTAACACTTTATCACCAGGTATTCCATTGATGAGCATAGCATGAGTGACTTTACAGATCCATCCCTTACAACTCAACCGTTACTGCATAATAGTAAGGTATTTACCTTTAAGCTACTGCAGAAAAAACCCCAAACCTAACAGAATCTCTGATTAGAAACACTTAACTAGTTATGTTCCATACGCATGCATTCAATTCTTGCCATTGGTGTTTTGTTGTGCACAAGTCAGATCCAAACCACTGGAGCAAATGGACTTGCTTCCTTGTTGAACAGAATTGAAGCCAGAAGCATGATTAGAATCTATTTTTGACTCTATGCAAGTTGCAACATTTCAGATCTTTTCTGACTGAGCAAGTTGGAAACTCCAAGAACCCAACTCCACAAGATCTTGTCCTCCCCTTCATTCTCAGAAGGCAGCAGTGAGCATCATCCTTTACATACGAGGTTGGTGGCTTTCAGTCCCCAGGACTTAGCTGCCTCTTTCCAGCTAAAAAGTAGCCCAGCGGGGGAAATACATTTTTCATTGTCAGGATCTGGTCTTGGCTGACAGGGCAGTGCAAAAGGAAGAAATGCCAGTTAGATCTTGAGAGGTAACCACAAGAAGCTTCCTAAACCAACTGTCAACTGCAGCTCAGCATCTTCTCCACACCATGTCAAAGCTGTAAATTGGTATGCCAAACCCTAGTGGGCTTCAAAATACAGGCATTTTAGTATGGACTTTGTGAAACAGGAGAACAAGGGCATAATACTGGTCTCAGACCCAGGTCACATAGCTTAGAGATGAGATTTCCTGCTACAGAATGTTAAAAGTGTCATGAAAGTCCATTTTAGGATAGCATTGCTTCCTAAGCAGAGATCCAATAGAGAGCTTGAACATCGCCACTTTCCCTTGCAGATTTGTATATAGTCAGCTTCTATATCCAGTGAAAGAAGGGAAGTATGTCTCTTGGGGTTTTTCCACTAGCTCTGAAGAATTCTCATGACAATTTATCAGCTGGATTCAGAAAAACAGTAAGGACAAGACCAGTGTTGTAAAAGAACCAGAAATCATGGTTTGTAAACTGAATTGGAAAACAAGCCTTCTGTAGAGCATTCGTTGCTTCTGACACAGTAATTATGCGAGGTGGAACTCATTAACCAGCACACAGATAATGTGTATTCTGTAACAGAAACAGTATGCATCAGAAGTATGAGTGAAGTGGATACCTTGAACTCATTTGGTGGTTGCAGAGATTAATTCAGATCCAACTGCAGACAAGCAAGCATACAGTGTAACCACATACCTGATTCCTAAATACAATTACTGTGATATACAAATGACTGGCAAACATAATAATCACAATTTACTAGGAGCAGTAATTATTCAAAAAAACCCTGCCTCTCACACAAAAAGCCTTTTTAAAAAAGGCAGGATACACAGACTAGGTCAGATTTTCCGATTTGTAGTTCCAAGCTGGTATTCAGGAAGCAGAACAGAGCTCTCAGGCAGCTGATATCAGTGCCCTCCTATGTTCATAGCTTTTATCAATACTGCTGCAACAAAAGCGTATTCTGTGCAACTACAGCAGCATCTGTAAATTATAGAATTCCAGGTAACCAAGCACATATGTTTGGTTATGTCAGACTCAACCATCAGAGTAAACTGATTTCTGAAACACCTGCCAAAAGCCTGGGAGGTGATGGCAACTTTTTAATTCAAAGGCCTGATTAAGCATTTTGAAAAAATCCTGCTCATGAACTCTGTTGGAATTCCTGGGAAGAAACAACACAGACATCAGTTAAACTGCATCTTAAAACCACTTTCTGTTTTCCTCTATCCTCACCAAGATTCTTTTGCCCCTGTATTTATTTTTCTTTCCCTTTCCAAAACCTGTGGGTTTGCTTGAAAAATTTGTATTACTAATTATTAATAAATATTGAGACAAGGTCTGTGGAAAGCTCAGAAGAATGAGAAAAGTGATGCTTTGGCTAAACCTGTATTACATATGATTTTCTCTAACGGTAGTCTTGAATGAAGTCTCATCGCACTGCATCACATCCAGAGGCAGTTAGTGCTAGTATCACAGAAGGCATTACACAGTTTATGAGCTGAAAACTGATACACTCAACAGTGCTTGTTTATGACATTTCCTAAGAAAGGAAAGAAAACAAATCCTAAGAAAGGAACTCCATTAGCTCTTTAAGGGCTTGATAATGGCAAAAGCTGAGCCCACAGAAATAATAACTCAAAACATTTATTTTTAGTGCTTTTGTTAAAGAGTTACAGAATCAACACTGAATTAATTTTCTTAAGGCCATCCAAATGAGTCATGTTTTGCATTAAACAAATACAAATTAGAAAAACCAACCCAACAACAACCAAACAAAAGCATTTACTTACCTCTGCTACATGCTGAAGATTTCTTTGATATATTTTCCCACCGTGTTAATCTAGTCCCTTCCATTCCAAGAAAGTGAAGTCTGCAATGAAGTCACACAGAGGAATTTAAAGATACCTATATTGACATAACCTTCAGTAATCAGAGGTTTAGATGATTCATCAGAATGAGTTTCACACTCAAAACACCAGTGTCTGACTGGCAGCCAGCAAGCACATCTATTTCAGTGTTATTCTGGGGTACATATTTCATCCAGACCAATAATTAAAGTGAAATGCTCCCTCTTTTTCTTGTAAGGGGAATACTGTTAATACTTTTTGGCTTTGACATTCAGAACGGTGGAAATATTTTGGTTTTGTCTTTCAGGCCTATTCTGTCTGAGAAGAATGAATTGCTCATTCAGTTTCTGTCTGATTTAAGCTTGACAGCTGATGGTTTTATTGGCCATTATAAATTCAGACCAAAAAAATTACCCACAACTACAGTTCCACCTACTACCGCAACAGTCCCTGCTACCTCAAGTAAGTTTTACTGCCTTTATTTTATTTCTTAAAAAAATAAATTATTTTCGGACAGGGAGAGGGTTACAGAAAAACACAACAGAAAGTATATTAAAAATTAAAATTTTATTGCATTTCAAATATTGAGGGAATGAATTCGAATTAATATGCTCAAGGGAGTCTCTTAATACACTCAAAGGACAATCTACTTAACATTGCTAAAACAGAGTCTACCCAGGTGAGTGTTCAGTGTAACAGTAACTCCAGCTGACAGCATTTTCCTGTCTCTTCTCATTTTTTGACAGTTTGCTAGTAAATACCATGGAAGAATGGATAATCAAAATTTTTTTGTATAAGAAGACCTAAATATTTCAGGACATAGCTTTTATTTAAAGGAACTCTGTCTTCTACACAAGTTAATATGTAAAGACCTGACCATATTTTTATTCAGATAGTTATTAAGATCAAGTAAATTGCTATGGAAGCCACCTGAGCGTTCTTCAGGTTCAATATGATGCTCCCCTAGATTTATTTTATTTAAAAAAAACCCAAACAAACCACCGCCAATGACAACAAAGAAACCAAGGGATTGGAACTTATGAATAATTATGTCATGCTAAAAATAAGTATCCTTTTATATTTAAGAGTAGACAGCATATATGAAAGATCAAAGGAGGGTTTCTCTGAAGGTACTGCCAGAGCTACCTCATTATCGAGATACTGAGGGACAAATGCTTACAATTTCTCTAGCATGAATGTGAGAGATTTAAGAAACAGGCATAGCAGAAAACCAAATTATTTGTGATGTTTTTGCAACACGTAACCTGATTTGTACTTAAAATGCATCAAAAGACAGGACAGCAATGGTCTGTCAGCAGGAAACCTAGAAGCTGTGGTGCTTAAATACTGCTAATAAGGGGTTTTAAAATAGATGAAAATAAACATTATAAAAATGAAATTATAATGACCTGCAAATCATCCTGATACGACTGCTTCTCTAACAATAAATAATTCAGCTCTTCTTCACTATAAAGAACTTCTTAACCAAGTTGTTAGTTCAAACACCTGGTCTCAAGTAACCCAGACTGTCAGCTATCTCATGCTGTCTTTGTATTCAGGGCTTTGCCATTAAGTTTTGCTCTGTGAGCTCTTTGTGTGCGCACATGCAAAAGAGGTGTACTTTACTAATTAACTCCAAATAAGTTTTTATGACAACATCAATGTTACAAAATGAAACCAATGCAAAGTCATCTGAACACCGCACAGGGAAGGTGCTCAAAGAACCTGTTAGACAGACAGAAATAAGATGTCCCTTCAGTGTCTGATCAGTTATGAACAGTGTGGGCATTCCTGATCTTAAAAACAAACCAAAACACAATAAAACTGTACAGTTTAATTAAATTTTGATCATTTACACTCAGAAGTGTCCGATTCAATCAGAATTCACTTACTGTCTTGCAAATCAGACACGCTCAAACTTGCTCAGAACTCCAAGCATTAACAAAATATTTGAATTTAGTAGGCACTTCCATGAATTACCTCCATCATAGAATCATAGAATAGTTAGGGTTGGAAAGGACCTTAAGATCATCTAGTTCCAACCCCCCTCACATGGGCAGGGACACCTCACACTAAACCAGGTCGCCCAAGGCTCTGTCCAATCCAGCCTTGAACACCGCCAGCAATGGAGCATTCACAACTTCCCTGGGCAACCCATTCCAGTGCCTCACCACCCTCACAGTAAAGAATTTCTTCCTCATATCCAATCTAAACTTCCCCTGTTTGAGTTTAACCCATTACCCCTTGTCCTATCACTACAGTTCCTCATGAAGAGTCCCTCCCCAGCATCCCTATAGGCCCCCTTCAGATACTGGAAGGCTGCTATGAGGTCTCCAAGCAGCCTTCTCTTCTCCAGGCTGAACAGCCCCAACTCTCTCATCCTATCTTCATACAGGAGGTGCTCCAGTCCCCTGATCATCCTCGTGGCCCTCCTTTGGACTTGTTCCAACAGTTCCGTGTCCTTTTTATGTTGAGGACACCAGAACTGCACACAATACTCAATCTGTCTTACATAAAAATATTTGTACTTGAAGAAATAAATAAATGCTATCCAAAACATTAATAAAAGTAATGAAGATTAATCCATATGTTTATGTAATAGATTTTCCTATTTCATTGGATCAAGTCAAGAATGTCTGTCAATATAGTTACATGTGAAATGGTAGGCAATTAAACTTTTAATTTGGTCCTTGTCCAAGACATATTTTGCTAAAATACCTTAATTTTCTGCACAAACAATAGGCAGAAAAATCATAGCAAAGTTAGTCACCAACCAAAATTCACTAAATTCAAAAGTAAAACTTGAAGCGTTAGCACAAAAACAACCAAACCGAAACTGAGAGGACCAAACAAGATTGTTTTATAATGCAAAACCCCAGTTTTAAGATTAGAAAAATTAGAGCACCTCAGTAAATTTTTGGCAGCTACCACGCCGGCATGCACCTGTGACTCACCTACCTGCTACATTTCTTATCTTCCTGCTACAGCCACTGAATTGAGAGACTTAAAGAATTTAAGGATTAAAATCTTAGTTTTTGGTGCTGCACATATCATTGAGATAGGAGGTGCTTGCTTAACCTAGCACCTGATGTTGTGAGACCAGAAAACTAATTAAATGGCATGTCACCCTGCCAACCACTAACTGTAATTTGAAACAGTAATTTGAAAAATTAACATGTTCTGGTCTAGGAGCTGAACACAGTTTATTCCATACATTGTATTCCATACACTGTATTCCATACACTGTATTCCATACGGGTCACTTCATAAAGAGAAACTCAGCATATGATTAAAACTGTTTTTAGAAATACACACTGGTAGGAAAGAACTGTGCAGACACATTAAGGCAGCTGAAGTGATGGTGGTGGGAGTTTCACTCCCGAGACCATGTAGACTTCTGACTCTAGGACTTGAGGCTACATCATGTAGAATATCACAAGATATGCCTCCATAGATATAAGAACTTGCTCTTTCAACACTTCTCCCTGTAGGAGGCATTTACCTTTCTAATCAGTTGCACTGAATACCAATCACGTGAAGACTAATTAAAAAAACACCTGACCCAAACAACACAAAACCAATGAAAAATATGGGGTCCTATCTTTAACCTTTGGATTCGAAAGGCTAATCAAAGAGTATGCAGATCTTCTAACAGTCATGGGCATAACACTGAAGACAAAGTAATTTTAATGCCATTCAGCTGAATCTCAGAAACTTGGAAAACTGCGAAAAGCATCAATTCATTCAAGTAAAGATTTTCTTCAGAAAGTTTAGGCTGAACAAAACTTCTGCAAAATGCTCCATTCTAAAGAAAGTAAAAACTTGCAAATACATTCTTCTAAACTAATTAAGTTTTTCTTGGAAATGGGCTTTTGGGCTTTTTTAATCTGTCAATCTCAGCTCCATGTTTCCAATAATTATGGTATCATTGACCAATTCCAAACAAATTTGAAAAGGACATAAAAGCCTTAAAAATACTGCAACTGGACACAGTACGTAGGTGTTAGCTGCGTAGAGACTATTAACAATAATAAAAGTACAAAGTGTATTCACTAGTTTATAAACAAATCGTTCAATTTCAGAAAGGAAATATCAGTCCCCAATATTAAAGAGATATTTCAAACATTATGCTTTATTTCAAAATATCATCGATAAAACCTATGCAGTACTAGATGTCATGGAGCTATGTGGGAAATGTAGGAAAAAAGAAAAGTCAGGAATTTGAACTCTGATCTCTCCCATCACAGTACAGTAATTTCAGATAAAAGGCCATTCCCACTCTTCTCAAGTGCTACTGTAATATTATGTAGTATTATGACACTTCCAGCGTACCACTAGGGCTGTATAGCAACACACGACAACACTATGTTACATATTTAAGAATGCACTGCAATTAAATGTAAATTTTCTGTAACATCCCATTCTATAAGGTCATTAGAACAGCTAAGGAGGTGGCACACACATGGAAAGGCAGTGACTGGAGGTGATGGCAAAGAAAAGAAATATCGCTATTGTGGTGTTTGTCGCTTGCAATACCAGCTCTAGTTAATGTATATATCAGGATTGTTTATTTATGTTTTTTTAACCATCCTCCTTTGCATTTGTATCAAATACCTCACTTCAATTTACTTTTTGATCCTCAAAAAGTTGTGAAACCTACAGTTGCCCTGTGCCAGCAAAAGTGCAAGAGAAGCGGGACTCTCGAAAGCAATTATTGTTCAAGCAACTTTGGTAAGGAACCAAATTATTCTTTTTTTAACTATTCACTTTGCAGTGTGCTGTTAGACTCATACAAATGTTACTAGATGTACTTCTGACTTATCATTAATATCTAGGCTATATTTTCTATACCATCTTATGTGTGTATCTAACATTATGTGTGTGTCACTCAATACATTCTTAGAGATATTCCAAAATGGGCACTGCATATATATGTGTTTCAAACATACTTTATCAATCTGAAAAGCAAATGACAATGTAAGACAACCACCTACAGGAGAGACATGATTCAATTAGCGCACTGTCATCGCATCTGTCTGTAACCAGCCAATACAGGATTTATGCTGTACCTGCTGACTATTCCACAGTTCAGTTTACAGACTTCCAACAGGTTTTAAAAAGAAATTAGAAGGCATGGAAGCTTATAAGCACTGCTTTCTGTAGACAGACATCACTCGGGAAAATGATGCCTACTGTATATTTAGATGGCATTTTCACTGCTGATTTATTCAGTTATGTCTCAGAGTATTTTCTGATATTAATACTTGAAGATTTTTTAATCCTTTATAACAAGCCTAAAAGTTTGATGGGAAAATTTTCCCAAACACACACCGGGGTTGTTTTTTTGTTTGTTTGTTTGTTTTAATCCAACTTTACAGCAAATCCCATGAGATATGAGGAAATGTCACAGGATTGCATAATTTGGTAGAAAAACAGTTAAGGGCTGTGGGTGTACCCTAAAGCAGAATGGAGTCACTGCAGTGTGACCCCTTACCACTCTTGACCACCAGCCTGTTGTAATATGCAGTCAGTATAGGCTGGCCTGAAGCCAAAAGAAGCAGAGAGGGGAAAAAAAGCCCAAAACTTAGGTCTACTCTTACTGACCAAACCTCAGCTCTTATGGTCAATGGTAAAAGACACTGTATAAAAACTTGTTCTTTTTCCTCTAGCATCAGAGTAATAAATCATATTTCCTCTTGCCTTTTGTCAAATACTTTCAATTTTTAATCTTTCCCATGGCAGGAATAATAGTAAAAATATTTTGCATACTACTGTGAATGCAAATGTATCCTAAGGGAAGAACAGAAATTGTACTGTTTGTAGTATATGATTTATTCTAAATTTATTTGTTGACTTCATGAGTTTAGAAGAGCCATTTCTCTTTCATGATACATTTAATTTTTATTGTTTCTAGAACTATAACTGCAGTACCCAGCATTTTAACATCCACAATTCTCTTCTGATTGAACTTGAACATTGCTATTTAATTAAAAGATCTGGAAGATAATGTGCAAATTTACAAATGCATAACCCAAACTGTGGAGTATGCAGATTTGTAAAATAAATCTGGCTGCACATACCTGATAACTGAAGATCAAATTCATCCTAGGATACAATAGCTGATTTACAAAAGGTTATCTGAGAAACAAAACAAACTGTTGTTAATACCACTTATTAGTCCCTTTTGCTAAATAAAGGGCCTACAAGTTAATCTAGTCATCCCAGGAATAAAAATGGTATCTTTATTTTTATCCGAGAGATCTTTGGAAGATATGACAATGTCATCTGTTATCTAAATTGGACTGAAATTGGCAAATTCCTATCAATATCAGGCCTCAGACAGATCAAAATCTACCTCCTAGGGCGTTAACTATTCCCTGCTACTCATTTGAGAGTGTCAGAGAGCTGGGATTTCAGCTTTTGGCTAGAAAGTTTTCAATCCAACTTCTCCAGTGCTTCAAAATTAGTTATTGAAAGTTGTATCAAATTCTACTGTTTAATTGAAATTATCAAAACCCAGAACTGGGCTTGCAAGAAAATGATACATTCCAAAATATTATTGTTTTGGTGCCACTAAAATTTGTCAGTAATAAGTTACGTATGACAGGTGATTTTAGTGTTTCCAGTATTGTCTCCTTGTTATGAACTAATATAGTTAGTTTTTCTTATGCCTCAATTTTTTTGTCAAAATAAAAATGTATCAAATGCTTTTTCTTCTAGTGATAACTGGAACTGTAATCACAACAATAACACGGGCTGGCAGTCTGCATGCCACAATATCCATCATTAATGTATATAAGGAGGGAAATTTAGCAATTCAACAAGCCGGCAAGAATATGAGTGCCAAGATTATTGTTGTATGTAAGCAGTGTCCTCTCATCAGAAGAGGTAAGTACACAAGAACAATCTCCTTGTGTGTTCATAAAAGACAACATGAAATATGACCACAAAAATCAGTAAGATTACAGTAATTGTTTCTATAATCAGCAACTAATATTATAACCAATTTAGTATAAAAAGTTATCCAGCTTTATATTGCTTTCTTTGGTTTTAGTTACGAGGATTAGACTCACTTAGATCAAAGCAGTTTAAAAAGAGTACTTTTTTTTAAAACCCGCATGATAAATTAAAATCTGATTTGGTTCTCTCAAATGAAACTCAGTGTTATATATATATATATATATATTTTACATGTATGATTTTGGAGCTAGTTTTTATACACAATTATTTAGAAGGGAAAACAGCACCATGCTAAATCTAGAAGAGCAGTATGTCACAGCAAAGGACAAAAATCAACACATTTCCCTGTTGCTTTGCTCTTGTATATATTTACATCTTTACTGTAGAAATACTAGCGCTATTTAGCCCACTCTGTATCAGCAGCCAGTATTTCTACAGCTATCTTAAGCAATACTATAAAGAGGTCAAACAAGATTATTTCCAGATAAATGTAACAAAGGCTACCTATATGCTGTTGTAAGAAATACAGAGACTATTTTTCATTGAAGCAAGTGAAAAAATAAACAAACCAGTTTTCAGCTCTGCTTCCTGAGGCAGGAGATCATAAATGGAACCATAACAAGCATCACAAGCCCCCGTGTAACACTGAGGATACTAGCCGTACTGAAGCATATTAATTCAAAGTGGACAGTACCAAAGAGAAAAATCCTTGTCAGAAGCTAGCTTTTGCTCCTTTAGTTCTCTGGGAACTAGACATCTGTCTGGGAGATGGTGGAACAAACTGTCTCCTTTTAGGCAGACTGCTGCCTCCAAACCACACACTTCTGCTTCTCCTTCTAAATCAACGTTAATTATTTAATAGTCATTACTTAATATCTAAACTTTTTTGCTTATACCCCTATAATACCTACTACTCCTTCCAACCTAAGGCCTTGCAAACTCCTAGCCCTTCTTAGCCATAAAAATACGCAAATTCATCCAATTTCTCCAAAGCCAGCGCTTATCACACATTAAGTTCACCTTGCTTGCCTGACTGCCTCTTCATATATATAGAAAATGTTTATTTCCCTGGGGGAGGAAAGCATAATAAAAACACTTAAGTGCATTATCCTACAAGCTGAGCAAATGAGAAAATACTCAAAATTAATGAGGCACATTCCACTTGGGGTGCTAGTAGCTAAGTGATCCAGTGTTTACTCTGCATTTCTAATGTCTTTCAGACTCATTTGACAAGGCTACATTTAATGAATATTTCCTATATGTTTAATTATGTAGTAGATACCTAGCTATGTATGTGCTTTGATTTTACATAATTGTACATGGGAAGGCATTGGTCAGAGTGCAAAGGAATAGAGACCACAGACAAAGAACTATAGTTACCAAATTATGTCCTGGATTTCTGTTTTGTAATCTCATTCCCTCCTTTGTAGGTTTAAACTACATCATCATGGGCCAGGTAGAAGAAGATGGTAGAGGCAAAGTCTTTCCCAACAGCTTTGTCATGAGTTTTAAGACTAAGAACTCAAAGATCCTAAATGCCTTGAAAAACAAAACATGTTAAAACTAAACCCTGCAGCTGCATTCTATCATCTCTCTTGAAAAACACTTTTCACTTAGTGTAAGTCATGAAGATACAACTGATTGTCAATACTAAGACCATGCTTGCCCTTTCTTCCCTCCCATCCACCTGAGCACACTCTGGCACAAAGTGGTAACCTTACATGTACAAGACGCGAACAGATCCTCCTGAGTCTTAAAAGCTGAAGATTTGCAGCACAGCCATCTGATCTGAAACATACCAAATTCCAATCACTTGGAAGTTGTTAATTTATAATTGTCCAATTTTTTAAGGAGTTGGGTATGTAAAATAAGATTTCTAAGTGCAATATTTATAGTAACTCATTTTATCTTAGCTTTTCTCCAAAGTTGTTTTATTACATGGATTTCTGCAGTATTATCTGTGCTTAATAAAATATTTTAAGATTAAATCATACACCAACTAGTTATTCATTATGTATAAAGTGGAGCAGACTAAACACAGAAACCCTTTTTTGATCATTTACATGCTTTGATGGTTTGAGTCTTGCATAGTATGACTGACACTACACTTCCTTGCTCATTAAGGGCCTGGTTTTCCTTCTATTGAAGTCAGTTGGTTTCCATGAAGTTGTTGATTTGAATAGGATTTACTCTTCAAAGAATCAAGACAACTGTAAAATATCACATGGCTTTTCTCTACTATTGACTGTTATTTAGTTAGGAAATGCCATTATTAAGTTCCATAAGGTAATTAGGGAGGAGAAAGGTTGGAATTAATTTGGTATCAGTGAAGTACACATGCAAATAGTTTAAACTTTTGGCTCTACTGTGAAAGAACAGAGAATACAGCAATGCTCAGTCTGGCACCAGGAGTGTAAATAGTAGCGTATCTGTCTAATTTATTTAATTCCTATATGCAAAAGGTTGAACCAGCAGGTATTTTGAGGAGAAAAACAGACTGGAAGCAGATAGACAATGTTACAATGTTAAGGGATCTTTGTCAGGTCAGCCTCTTGTATACAGTTACTTGTTACTCTGAAGCCGAAAGGCTATAACCGAAGATGGAGGAATAGAAACAGATATAAGTAAACATTAATACCAAGAATTTCAAGAACATTCTGCTCAAAAGCAAATATGAAAAACATGCTTCAAACTGGCCAAAACTTGAATACTAATAAAAAATTACGTGGATGGAACAGAATCTGAGATCCCTTTAAGTACTTATTTTCCCCATACATAAATACTATACCAGAGTTCTTTTGGTAATCTCGATCCATGGGCAGAAAACTGTAATGACATACAGCCCCTACTGGAAGTACTTATTGCTTATTTTTGTAGTGGAATGCAGATTATCACTTTTCTTCAATTATTGATTCTCCTGTGTAATGCCACAAGGCACTGCCACACTGCACGTCAGTAGCACAGCAACATCTGTTTGGAGGACATATGGGTAATTAGGCAGGAGACAATCAGCGGGAGGCACAAAGATCCAAAAAGGCTGTGCTGGCAGCTCACATCACACAGCTCACTACTGTAGCCACACTTCACAGACTGCTAGACTTCTGCCTGCCTGCCTGCCTGCCTAAGCCAAACAGCATTTCTCTATGGAATTGACAGCAATGCTTTGTTCACAAAGCAGATGTAAGTTTTGCAATTTAAAAAATTTAAAATTTTAATTTTCCAATATTGATTACTATGCAGATGAAGGGAGTTTATGCACAGTGCTCTCCGCACTTCTCAGCAGCAGCCTGCAAAGAAGCAATGTGGAAATCATGCTCAGAACTGTCTTGAACTACAATAATCTATTTTTATTTATAATGACATGACCATCTGTCATCTGGCTTTTTTCAGCAAGGCAAGAGTCTGGCAGCCTGCTCCTCATCTCCCAAATGGTAGGTAGGCAAAACTCCTGCCTCAGCACTCCCTTTAGAACAGTTTCTTTCCCAAATCAAAGCACTGACAGCTGTAGCCCTGCAACAACAGGAGCCAGGACTTTAAAATACACAGAGCAGTGCCAGTTTTCTCAGGCCAGAATTGGTTACAAAACACAGGTAACAACTATTAGAAGATTTTAACAGCAGATGTAGTGACTGTAAACTTCAGGCACTTAAAATGTAACCTGCAACCCAATAAAATCAAAATTGTCTAACCACAATGTAATTTCTGATATTTCAACAGAAATTATAATCTAAACCACAGTTCAGCAAAAGCATAAAGTAAGCTTTCTGTAATGAATGGGTTTGATGTTTCTCCTGCAATGAATGGTTTTGATGTTTCTCCTGCAAATGGAGGTAGCATGAAAATTTCCATCTCCATTTTTCATTCATCAAGGCAAAGTAAGCTCCAGAACAGACATTAACATGAAAGGAAATAAAAATCAGTGTTTTTCAGTAGTCTCAAAAACCCCACCTGGTCGTCTCATGACTTGCACTAAAATCTGTACAAAGACATTCGAATCCTCCAGCCAAGGAAACTCCAGCTGCACCAACCTTTCCTTTTTTTTTTTTACATCCCAGTTTAAAGAAATATCACAGACACCTAAGATTTTGTCTCTGTGCATGTCCAGAACTGCTCTGTGAGCGTGCATGAGGGAGATCTTGGAGCACCAACATCTGCAGACTACTTCTGGAACAGCCAGTATTAAAAACTGCCAAATGAGACAGCAATAATATGTTTAATACATGTGAACGAAGAAATTCTAAATGACAAGACTGAGCAAGTAGTGCAAAGCACACCGTATTGATCAGTAGCCAAGAAAGACTGCAACAGCTTTCAAAGAAGGCTGAAATACAAAGTGTCATACAACTAAGGTAGTATAGAGAACAGACACCTCTCTCTCTAGCATCTGTCACGACAGGTATGTATTTCAGGGGGACAAATAAAACCTCTGGAAGCCCCAGTTCCAATCTAAACCCCCAAGTGCCTTGAAACAGGCAATTCATCCTAAGGACATGTCTGCACTGCAGCAGAAAACATCCCCACCTGACAATGACTGAGCTAGCTCAGAGTGACTTTGCTCAACACACCAAAAGCAATTAGAAACAGCTACACTGGCATGATGCTTCACACAGATAAACATAACCAGCAGCTAATAGCACATCTAGAATGCAATCTAGCTGGTTTGGGACTAGCTGAGCTATCACTTCATGGCACTGCATGAAGCTATTTAAATAAACTTAACAGGATGGGTCCACAGGGAAAAAAGGTAATAACACCTTAACAGCAGCTACATTCCTTAAACTTATTATCTTAACATGACAAAGAAATTACTTTTGATGTGGTACCTGATATAACATGTTTCAAATATGACTAATACTAATACAATCATATTTTTCAAAGAGCTTTATTGGACTGCTTCCTTTCTTAGATATATGTAACATACACAGCACACAGTTTTTATGTTGGTGTATTATTCAAACATAAGATGTAAGTCGTAATACAAAATTCAGTGCTCCTCTGCTTTGAACACAAGAGGTTAGCTTCTTACTCACGTGAAAAGCAACACTTATTAGAATCCCTCTATAAGACTTCTAGAAGCAGTGTATTAAACCCTAGTTCAGAAATACGTAATTTCATAGTACAGAAAATATATTACTTTTACAAGAAAGTTTCATAAGAATTCCTTCAAAAAAGTAAACATTCATGTAAGCCTCTACTTATGTAACCTCCCAAAATCAACTGCAGTCAAAGACCACTATGGCTACCTGCGCCTTCTGGACATAAGACCATTTTAGAAGATCACCACCTTAGCAGTAAAATGGTCAATCAATCCTTAAGCTGTCATAAATATACTTATTTCATAATTAAAAATACAGGAATCTCACATTTCTCAATTACAAGTTGTCAACGTGAATTATATGTAAGCATATAAAGCCGTACAGGACCCTCTAGCACAGAAAAACCACAAAGCCCTTACTGTCCATTGTAAGCAAAGTCAAACCACTTGTTTTCACAAAACTTAGTATTCCTGACACACACACACACACATAAAATGTTTAGCTTGGCAAAAACTGTGGTAAAACAAAGGAAAAAAGAAATTCAAGTTTAAAAGCAGGATATGGAAAACCTGTCTAAGGCAGGTCTTTCTGAACTACATCTGCCCAGTGACCAGATCAATCAATGTATGTTCTCACAGAAATGTGTATAGTGTTTCAAAGGAATTGTTCAGCATTGCTAACAATAGCACTTGTGTGCTCCACCTCATTTTTGTTAAATCACAGGTTTTAATAATTCAAATAATTAATTATCCTGATTTTAGAACCCCAGGATACTAAACATTGTAAGTTTTAAAATTCTGTTCCAAATCTTAACATGTATAGTAAAATTCACTTCTGAGGCACAGCTGAAAAATTCAAGAAGGAACTGATTGTCTTACATATAGCCATAAGCGTTCAAGAAATGGTTGGTCTATTTTGAGTTCAAAATTTCAATGTTCCCACAAAAGGGAAGAGTCTTGATGATTTGATTTTCTGTATTCTACAAATATTAGTATACAGTCGATGTTAACATATAAAACTTGGCACTAGAACTGCCTCTTTCAGAGCCATACAGTTTTCACATGCACTGTAACCTACAGTCAAACATAATTTCCAACTGTGCTGGAAATTTTCTATTATTCTGTATCTGACTTTTCTATTAAAAATAAACATAGGCTGGATTTTTCTTTTAAAAAGCCTATCTTCTCCCACAACTTCAAAAGCAAGTATCAAAAAGGAAGAAACAGCAAAAATAGAAGAAATAAACACACTGTGCTAGTTACGAAGCTCTGACACTTGACAGCCACAGTCTGAGGAACATTAAAAAAAATCCTATATACAGATTTTATATACACGTTAAGATTAAGAGCTCAAGAAAATTACTGTATCTGGTTTTGCAATTATTTCCACCACTTCCACATTTAGCTGCAACTCACGCAAGCACATTTTCAGATGTATTTTTGCACAGTAATCATCTATTTGGTCTGTCCACGGAGTTAGGTCAACACTTTCACCTACAGGTATCTAAAAGTACACACTTGACATTTAAAAGTTAGGCCTTAGTTTCTTGGATAAAACATAGCATATTTAGAAGTTCGAAAGCCAAGCAGGTCTCTCATCTCATTTCGAAATTTTGACAAGTCTTGCCGCAGCTCATTTAGGTTTTCCACAGTTGCCTGATCCGTGCTTTGCATCTTCTGTCTCATGGAAGTCAAGTAACGGTGGACTAAGCAACACATCACCTTTTGATAATTTTCATCTCTCTTTTGCTTCAGATTTCTCCATTCCTTTAAAAAAAATCACACATTTACTATTGAAAAGTGATTTTTGAGATCTAAAGCCTGTACACAATTATACAGAGTAAACATGAACAAAATAACAAAGTTATTTTATAGACGCATCCTGACACTCACAAATATACAATGCATGTAAATTGCCAGCAAAATATGAATTAAATTATTATAACACATGAATATAAGATGTGAATATAAGATGAATGTGAGTTTTATAAATAAAATGTGAATATAAGATGTGAAAAATTGTAATCTACCTGACTTGGTAATTGAACTATGAGCAATTAAGACCTCCATAATCCTGCATGTCTCTCAGTGCACATTTCATGAAGTCTTTGAATTTTTTTTTATGTTATTTTTGTTGGCAAGAAGATGCAAAACCAGCATGCAAAATTACAGGGTACAATAAACACATTTATTTAACGTAAAAAATCCCTTCCCCCAACAATGAGAGGTTCAGTGATCCTTTTTGGTGTTTTGACACTTTTGCCATATGTTTAAAACAATTACCTTGCCTAAATAATAACCAGAATAACCTCACCATTTTTGAGATAAGCACACACTTCCTTGAGGTTTCTGAGTTTTCAATCAATCAAAGCATTTTTTCCAAATCATTTCGGGGGGATTTAAGGGTTGGAGAGAAGGGGGTTGAAATTCACAGAACTGAAAGTTAATAGAATCTTATTTAAGCAGAAATAGGTAACAGTTACTTATTTGTATTTTGGATACAACACACATCATTCTACAGCTCCTATTTACCTTAGCAGCACTCACCATGTGACAGGCAGCTTCAAGCAGCAGCTTGCTGATTCATTCTACCAAGCAGCACCTTTCCTGCTTCAAAGCCCACAATCATTTCTTACCTTTAGACTGTTCTGACGTTTCACTTTGCCACTTGATGTATGAGAGCAGATCCATTTACTAAGACTGTTGAAAAGATAACAGATAGTCTTGGGAGAGGGAATAACATTGAAAGGTGGAGGTAGCGTGCATTTGTCATCAAAGTAGCTAAGCCAAAGCTTGGCACGAGCAAACTTCCATTCCTTATCTTCGTGATTCTAGAGTATCAGAAACATTAATAGAGATCAGAAGAAAAACAGTAACAGGCTACTTCGTAAGTTTTATTTTTTCATACCTGAAAACCTGTTATTTAACTTGGATTATATAATATTTTAATACACAGATTATACTGTATTTTGATAAATTTGTTTTAATATATTAATATTAATTAATTAAAATAAAACCATATAGCTTCAATTCACTATATATTCTAAATACAGAATTCAGTTATAAAGGTATAAACCCCCTATCAAATGCCCAAGCACTATCTTATCAAGAATATCATCTTGACTTGAACAGCTACTGTATCAACAAAGCCTTCAACTCACAGAAGGCCAAAGCCTTGCACATGTTCATCATCCAAAGTACTGATTTTATTTGGATCAACGTAAAGAAAAAACTCAAGAAAAGAAAGTGAAGAAAAGTTGAAGGAAAGGTGCCCCTTGTGAACTCACAGACAGAGCTCATCCATGGAGGTCTGTAGATTAGTCTACACATCATAGGAAGAAATATGTGCAAAATCCAAAAGATACAGCTAGTAATTACTGGTAATTAATCAGAAACCACTTACTGCTATCAGCTGAAAACTTTTATGAAGCATTGCCACAAGGAGTTTAGTTAATACTATCACAACCACCACGTTGTATGTACCAACAATAACAGCACCCACGAAAGACTGCAATTCTTCACCATAGCTAAAACGTGTGACAAAGATTGCTACATGTGCCAGGGAGAATATATACCAGAACAGAGCAAAACATGTGCCAATAAACCTGCAAAAAAAAAAGATAAAAAAGTCTGGTTAGGTAAAGCAAACACCAAAATGAGTTTATTGAATGTAAATTTAAGTTCAGTGAAAAATTCCATTTTTGTTTCATTACTAGGAACAATAAAGCTATTTCATAGATATTGAACTCACGAATGGAATGTGTCATTGCTCTGCTGTTCACAGAAAATACCCGCACAATCCTTCTCTTCATTTACAGTAAATCCTTTATCATAAAGTTGTGTCAATCCAATTGTGAATGAGAACAAGACAAGAAGAAACATGCCCAGAAATTTTCCAAAATCTTGCAGCATCTGCCCCATTGAAATCTGTGAAATAGATTTATTTCCAGTTTTAGTAAAACATGCAATTATTTTTTGTTTGCAATCTCTCCTTCATCCTCTAATCAATAAAAAAGTATCTACTTGCATTTTAAATGTTTAACTTAAAATTTACAGGCTAAACAGACCTCACAATCAGGAGCTACCCTCATACCATTTTTCAGTGAAAAATTCTAATGTCAGAAAGAAAATTTAAGTAGTTTTAACATCACCTAGTAAGTTCATCTCCTTTAATTAACCAAAAGCAATAGTATCTACAATGTAGGTATCTACAGTATCTACAATTTTATTTATTTGGAATACCAGTGGTAATAAGAACTCACAAGTCAGTAGATAAAAGCAGTAAATAAAATGCATTTGAACATAAATACCAATATAGAAAGAAAACAATAAGTTCACTGAATTTATCAAAACATTTGGAATTGTAATTTATCACTAATCAAAACAGAGTAAACCAAAGCCCATCTGCAGAATACAGAATTAATGCACTGTATGTTTTATGTAAGATTTTAAATATATACAATATGTAAATTTCTAAGCACATAAAAAAATGAAGGGTGTATAGAAGATAGGACACTGAATTCAGATCATTAGTTTCCATTTCAAAATATCCTATATAGAAGTTTGCAACAATACAAAAAAATCCCAAATGCAACACCATCACCCATAAAAAAAAAACAAAACCAGCACCTTAAAAAAAAATATAAATTTATGGTTGTGCATTTTTCCAACACAGAGAAATCTGTGATCTGCTTTTGTCATAAGCATAAATTTTTTTACACAGACACAGCATAAACTGTTTACATCATTTAAATTACTCTTCCTACAAACTTCTTCAGAGAATAATATACTATTATAAAGAATGCAAATACAGAAATTGGGGTTGGGTAAATCTAATCCTCTATAAGAAATTAGAGTATGGAAAGCCTGATTCTATATGAATCACAATCTGTACAAATCATAGTTCAGAACTGTATCACTGGTCAGGTTTTGCAAGCACAAGTTTACTGGGAGATGCAGTGCCAGCTCCTGCTCCCTTCCCATGCTGCTGCAATCTCAGTGAGTACCCCTGCTGCACAGCAGAGCCTCTCTGATTCCTTGCACAGTTTGCCACCATCATGGAGAACGTGCAACTGCAGGCAGAGCTTTGCAGTACTTGTATCATTTGGTCAGAGGATGATTGTACTGCACACCATACTGTTTCATCACATCCAACCCTTTTAAGAAAAAAAACACCCCAACAACAATATATTTTTTTAATTGATACATGGTCAAAAGAAAGAGAGAAAGAGAGACCAAGTAGATGAAACAGAGATGCACAAAAAGTGCAACTCACCCCAAACTGTTTTGTTTGGAATAGAGTGTAATAACACAGACCAAACACCAGCTGCTTTCTTCATATACTCGTGCTATTCCTTTCTATGTATTTAGAATTTCTAAGAATTTTAAAACTAATTATCTAGTCTAGGGAAATAATATGGTACCTCTTGTAAAAAATAATCAGCCACCACACAGTCAACTTACAAATCTGTATTTAAACAGGTTTTATTAATCAGTAAGTAACTGAAAGCTTAAAATAACTCCAATAGCCAACAGACCACAGTACCTGCGTCTTTCCCCCTACCATTGGGTTTCCATGCCATATTTGATTACCACCATTTGAACTTTGTGACCTACTTTCAGAAAAGCTCTAGGAGTTGTTGCACAAGCTGTACTGGCCAACAGTAACAACATAAGCTTCAGTGTGCCACTGAATGGGGAGACTGTTGACTGTTTTTATTTACCTGGAAAATTTCATAACATAGCTTCCTAAAAAAAAACTTGTGGAAGATCTAGTACACAAATAAATATGAACATTAAACAGTGAATCTCTTTAAAATGTGGACAGACTTCAGTGTTCAATCAATTGGTGTAACAAGCCTGATGCTTGCTGCAAGAAAAAAATTTCAGGATGTTTTCAAAGTATGCAAGTATATTTCAATTTAAAATTTTATAAAAGAAACATAAAAATAATTAACAGCAATACAGTCACAGCTAGAGAGAAGAGGACAAGTAGTAAAGCAAAGAAAATCCTGAAAGGAGAATCAGGCATCTTCCAACAATATTAAACTGGTTACAAGAAGTATGAACATTCTTTTTCAAGTACTTTATACAATGATTTAGAAAGACCAATTATTTTTTATTTTCAAAGGACTATTCTGTATGAATCAAAAATATTCTAAGAGATAATTATTTGTGCAGCAACATTAAGTACTCCAACTCATAAAAATGAGCTGAACCTTCAAGCTGGAGGTTTTCAGCTAGATCCTAAAGCCTTGATACGAGACCTGGTGATCTGAGCCAAAATTATTTACTTGAGAACATCCTTTGGTATAGCTCTAGTTGCACAAGAAGTGTTAAATAAAAATGCTGCTCCCAAATATTTACACTTCATAGTGGCAATGTTTCTTGTAGCATCCTTACAAGCCAACCCTTGCCACAAAGCTCTTAAAACTAGTCCTGCTCATTAGAAAAGAAGATGAAGCAATGATCTTACCTATGAGGACAAATTCTGTAAGTATAATCACTGGATGACTACCCTGCTTATTCCAAGTATCTTTGTATTCAACAGACCCTTGCAAACTCAGTGACAGTGCTGACAACCAGCTACATTAACTAAATCCTATCATTATCAGGGGAAAATTAAATAAAGGGGGGAATAATCATTGGAACAAAAAAAAAACCCGGTGACTTGTCTGCTAGCATGACCAGCAGGTCGAAGGAGCTGATCCTGCCCATCTACTCTGCTCTTGTGATACCCACTTGGGAGTACTCTGTACAGTTCTGGTGTCCTCAACATAAGAAGAACATGGAGCTGTTGGAGCAAGTCCACAGGAGGGCCACGAGGATGATCAGGGGGCTCAACCACCTCCCACATGAAGACAGGCTGAGAAAGCTGGAGCTGTTCAGAAGAGAAGCTGCGTGGAGACCTCACTGCAGTCTTCCAGTATCCAAAGGTGGCCTACAAGGATGCTGGAGGGGGACTCTGCATTAGGGAATGTAGCAACAGGACAAGGGGTAATGGGTTGAAACTAAAACAGGGGAAGTTCAGGCCAGATATAAGGAAGAAGTTCTTTACTGTGAGGGTGGTGAGGCACTGGCACAGGCTGCCCAAAGAAATAGTAAATGCTCCATCCCTGGCAGTGCTTAAGGCCAGGTTGGACAGGGCCTTGGGTGACATGGTCTAGTGTGAAGTGTCCCTGCACAGGGCAAGAGGCTTGGAACTAGATGATGTTAAGTTCCTTTCCAACCCTAACCATTTTATGATTCTATGATCTGATTCGTTGTCATAAGTCTCCAGGAAGTAAGGCCAGGGAAGCTGGCAGTATACCTATGGCAAAGCTTTTTTCAGTAAGCTATGCTTTTAATAACAAGTGCTTTAGTCTGTAAGGGCTTTTCACTGGCAAAGAAACAGTATCAGTGAGTGCTGAGGACTGAAGCTAAACAAAAAAAACACAGAAGGGAAAAAAAATTGCTAGTGGAGTAAGAGGTGATTTCTACTCACAATGTTTTTTAGAAGGAAGCTTTTTTGCTCATTTTAATCTAAAAAGGATTGAGGGAGGTAACTGCATCCTATCCATGCAATATCTTAATAACAGTCCATGTTCCCTCCCCTATCCCCAAGGGGTATACCTCCTATATAGCATCATACTGCACCCTCGAGTCCACACTGTTTATCTGCAGTTTACCATGATGAATAGCACCAAGACTAAGATGAGACTGTCTGTGCTTAAAAGAAAATAGGAATCAAACTAACAAAAAAACAGTGCACGGCATAAGGTCAGTAGAAAACTCCATATCCGCTCTCAAATCAGGAAAAGAAAAACTAAACTCTTTGCACAAAACCAAGCTAAATTCCAAGTTCAAGTGAAAAATTTGCTTAGAAACTGTTGTGGTCTCCACTGCTCCAGTATCGCAACACAAGACTGTTAACCCACCATCTCCAGATGACCAAATTAAATGTGTTACATAATTAAAATGCATTGGGTTTTTTTACTGCCATTATTACTCACTGGAAGGCTCCAGAAAATTCCAAGTAAGAAGAAACCTGTTTTCCCTTCTTAGAATTGTTCAGAAATAGATGACTATTTCAATACCCTTGGAGATTTGTATTTTTCAAACTAAAGCAATTTGCACAATGCAACTGAATGTGCACCCTTAGATCACAGACATAAACAGAAAGGCCTTTGATTACTCTTCCTTACTACACACCTCATTCATTTATATTTTCTAGAGGTAAGAAATTAGGGCAATCATTTGCATATAACTTTACAGGAAGAACCTGATCCTTAGTTTTCAGAATGCAGACGTTTATGCAGTGTGTGAAGCTAACAAAAGATGAAAACAAAAAGAAAATATAGGTACAGTTATCATGGAAAAGGTACTGTAAGAAAGTTAATTACACTATGTTTTCCATTCTTATCCTTACCTTGTTCCATCTAAATGATCATGTTTTACATGAGAGATTAAAAAAAAAAATTCCAATGCAATAACACTTATATTTTTAACTTTCCAAGTTTCTTACTTTCACTTCTTTTTCTCTTTTCAATAAGGTATTTTATAGCAAATTAAAAATAAGTTTTATATTTTCTCAAGCAGTAATGGTATTCACCTGAAGCGGTCCCAGAATAGAGCTGGTTGTGTACATGAAGAAGAGACGCAGATAACTAAGAACATTAGCGAAGGCAAAAAGACCTTCTGCTACGAGGGTGGGGTGGAATGCATCCCAGTCCTTCCTTTCAGCGTAATCATGAAACTGTAATATAAAAAGGACAAACTGGGATCACTGACATTATAAACACAGCAATGCACCCATGCACCAATCCCTATTTCTGCATTCAAAGCAGGAAACAGAATAAAAGAAATAAACACATACGATTCATAGATGACTTACCTCTTTCAGATACCACACTTTGTAGACAAAAGCATTTTAAAAAGCCATTCCAGAAGGAGCCAGAAATCTGATGATTTAACTTCAGCACTTAATTCTGCCCCTTACTTGCTTACAAACCATTTATTTATGTTTTGCATGTTGAAAAAGCACATTACTTCATAAACATGTACACTGTCTAGTGTAATAGGCCTCAGTCAAAACCAACATCAAAATGCTGCAAAGAAAAGTAAGGTACACATGCAATGTGGTGATACCTGGTCTTAACCAGTTTTAGAAAGATTTAGAAAAATTTAGGACCTGAGGTTCAATCAATGGATTTTATGAATTACTACAGAGAATGGCAGTCACAAGTAGACTGTTGGTGTAAATACACCCTTGAAGTAGATCCATTAGATATTATTCAACTATTCATGGAATATCCACAGATCCCTGACTTTTGGCTTGGCTGAAAACATTCAGCATTATATTAACAGCTTCTGCTGTCTCAAGATGAACATTTGAAAACTAACGAACTCAAAGCTGCCATAAAGTTACTTTCCAAAAACAGTGGTGCACAATGATGGCAAGAAACAGGAATAAACATGGGTTTATACATTGCAATTCTATGTGTACAAATCTCTCTGCTACAGTCTTCCTTTACTTCTGACAGCTTCAGTGCCTGTAATATGGACCTAAAATGTAAACAAAACATTTTTATTTAGTTTTCTAAATAATGAATAAACTATAATTTTTCCATATAAAAATAGCCAAAAAAATGCCATTATGTGCCCGCTACACAGGACAGGAGTCCTGCATCTTCAAAAAGATTACAACTTAAATTAGCCACAAAGTGCTCTTACTTCAGCAAAGGAACTACCACTACAGACACGTGCTGCTTGCAAAAAAAAATGGCTGGGAAGGCAGTCCAACATGGCATTCTCTCTCCAAGAGACAGCAAATTCTCTCCAAGAAATGGAGCTTTCCTTTCCAAATGATTACCAGCCTCTGGAATCAATGCAAGGATAGGGAAATGAGCCAAACACCAAGTTGGGAAGAACTGAACCAGTTTACTTCCCTCCCAATTGCCTGACAGCTCAGAGTTTGCTATACAAAATTATGGTGCTACTGCAGTGGCTTGAATTTTGCTAAAATATTCATATTCAATTAAACTGGCAGCTTGTCAGATGCTGTGCTGCTGACAACAGAATGGGAATGATCATTTTCAAAAGTTGTGTCTTCAATCAAATCCAAATGGCTTTCCACACAGAAAAGACAGGGCTCTTCTACCGTCCTGGGCCTTTTTTCCCTACTCCAAAAAACCCCAACAAATTCAAAACTCATGCAAAAAAAAAACTCCACCAAATAAACAAACAAACAAATTTAAAAAAAGAAGCCAAAAAACCCCACAGACACTTACAAAATTTGAGTATATGTAATCAAAAACTGAATAAAACTTTCTGTAACAAAAAAGCAAGCTAAACACAGTGACTACCATTAGCTTTCTGCATAGTACTGATCCATGGAATCAGGCAAGCCCAAAGGCCAAATCATATGAGCTGTATATTGAGATTTCCCAAAATTAACATCAAGCCATTTGGAAGACCAGTCAGTTCTTACAAGGAAGACAGTAGCTCTGTTTGGGGTTTTAAGTACTCAGACGTGTCTTGATGTATACTCCAACTCCCATTCTTGATGTATACTCCAACTCCCATTCTTGATGTATACTCCAACTCCCATTTGCCTCAGTAACTCCAGAGAAAATGCCTTTAACACCAGAGCCAGGGAAAACACAGCATCCAGAAGCTTCAATTCTGAGTGGCAAGACCCACTGAGGGAGCCTCAAGTCCTTGACAAGACTCAGCTAAGAGCCCACAGCTCAGCTGATCTGGTTTGAGATCACCTTAAGAACATGAATGTGCACAAGTCCATGGGACCTGATGAAATCCATCTGTGGGTCCTGAAGGAGCTGGCAAATGAAGTTGCTAAGCCACTGTCCATCATCTTTGAAAAAACATGGCAGGCAGGTAAAATTCCTGATGACTGGAAAAAGGGAAATATAAGCCCCACTTTCAAGAAGGGGAATACCAGTCAGTCTCACCTCTGTGCCTGGCAAAATCTTAGGGCAGATTCTCCTGGAAAGCATGCTAAGGCACATGAAAAACAAGGCGGTTTGTGATACCCAACATGGCTTCACTAAGGGGAAATCCTGCCAGACCAATCTGGTGGCCTTCTATGATGGGGCTACAGAACTGATGGATAGGGGCAGAGCAGCTGACGTCATCTACCTCGACTTGTGCGAAGTGTCTGACACTGTCCTGCATGACATCCTTGTCTCTAAACTGGAGAGATACCAATTTGACAGGTGGACCACTCGGTGGATAAATGATTGGCTGGATGGCCGCACGCAAAGAGTTGTGGTCAACGGCTCAATGTCCAGGGGGCTCAAGCACCTCCTGTATGAAGACAGGCTGAGAAAATTGGGAGTGTTTCGCCTGGGGAAGAGAAGGCCGCATGGAGACCTCATAGCAGCCTTCCAGTAACTGAAGGGGGCCTACAAGGATGCTGGAGAGAGACTCTCCATTAGCGACTGTAGTGATAGGCCAAGGCAGTCCCAGAGGAGCTCTGGAACTATGAAGATGGGTACTCACCTTGTTATGGGCCACGACTTTGAGGGCAAAAGTTGCCAAATACAGGGAATTCATGACAAAACTAAGCTGATTACGGGATTCTTCTAAAAAGTCTTCTAAACCATCATACCAGAGTCTTTTAACATCTGACCACACCATTCCTGCAGGAAAAAAAAAAGGCAGAGAAGTCAAGCCACAGCACTTAACAGATATTCTTTTACAACCAAAGCATTTTGACTGGCTTTTGTAAATGACATTTTAGCAAAGAGAAAGAAATGGAGTAACCTAGTAAATTTATGAGAAGGTCTGTACTGGATTATAAACATTAATCATAAGGCAACAAGATGTTTGACCTTTTCAAGACTGCTTTCCAATGAAGAAACACATTCTCAAGAAAAAAATGGAAATGACTATGAGAAAAACTGGATGAGAAATGGTCAAATTTAAATAAAGGTAGAGGGCTAGAATATAAATGCTGCTTCTGACTGAAGAGTATTCACCTTTTTCCAAAACCAATATAGAAAGCATTACAGTGCTCTGTAAAGTACCAAATATCTTTATAATACCTACACACTTTCAAAAAAAAAAGAAATTTAACAGTAATCAGCTCAGTAACTGTTACTGAAAAGATCCAAAAAGTAGAAACTTTTCTTACCCTAGGTAACAACATTAGCAGAGATAATGACTTAACACTACAAAAAGTGGAAGTTTAACTAAGAGCTACATACATTTAAATATTCAGGATCTTTATAGAAAGCTCAATTTTACCGTTGTTAACCATGTCTGGCTGTATGGAAAAATACAGTTGCTAAGAATTTTACGAACTGAATGTCTGTTACGGACTTGACATTTTATAAAACTTGAAAGGACCATTAGATTAAATATAGTGGTACCTTTGATTTCTATGAGTTATCAGTTTTTTAATGTTCAGGGGTTTGAGTACTTCAGTTGTATGCTACTTTATTTAAGACAAGAAAAGAGCATGTGCATAAATGGTAGTTCAAAACTGTTAAGACTTGGTTCAGCTTTTAGAACTTTGCAATTTCTCTCAAACTTTGGCCCAGCAGAATCATAGAATAGTTAGGGCAAGATCCAGTGAATGGAGAAAAAAAAAAAATCAGTTGTGTGTGACTGTATTTGTTGAGTCAGCTTCACAGCAATGTAGGAAGGCATAATAAGAAAAAGTTTGCTATGTACACTTTGTTAAAAGACTTACATAAATCTCTCTTCTTCCAAGTATAAAGCCTAAGCCAGAACCTCTGTGCCTCTACAATTACATAAAGATCTCAGGTTTTCAAAGAAATCATTTTACTGGTAATATTTAAAATATCATACACAGACACAAGTAATTAAGAAGCTCCTACTACTTTTTTTATAGACTTCATAGAATACCCTGAGTTGGAAGAGACCCACACAGATTATCAGCTCCAACCACTGACTCCACACAGGGGAACCTAAAATTAAACTGTATCTCTAAGAGCGCTGTCCAAACACTTCTTGTAAAAGAGAGCTGGAAGAAGTTAAAAGTTCCATGGATTGTTGGCTGACGAAAAAACAAAACAGATTTGACTCACAGTGATTAAACCAGCTACATACTAAATAATACTACCTATTCATGAGAAGTTGTTGGAAAAAAACTAAACTGATGTCTGAATCAATTTTATTCCTCTATCTAGCACTTAGGAAAACTAGTTGATGACAGGCTCTTACAAAACTATCCATCTGAAGAACACATACTTGCTTTTCCTTCATGTTATTTTTTGTTGGTAGTTTTTTTCTTTGGTTGGTTGGGTTTTGTTTTGTGTTTTGTTGAGGGTTTTTTGTTTGTTTGTTGTTTTTCATTTTTTCCCCCTCCTCCTCAAGATCAGAATTTTAAAATATCTAGGAAAACATAGAGCTTTTACGTTAACTTGCTATTGCACAACTGAATCGCACTTGCATCACTCTGAATGCTACCAGTTCTAAAGAAAAATTCACATACCTCCTCTGTTAGATCCTACAATATTCCGTTTCTTACAGTTCACTTTATGTGATAACTACAGATTGTTGTAACACGTGTCATCTCTTCCTCAAAATGTATTTGGCTTTTTTTTCCCTGTAACACTAGCCTTGTGAGAGCAAATTTCAGTCGAGCAATGAGTAACATGCTCAATCTCACAAGGCAGTACAAAGTATTATTGTTCAATCAAGGCCAGTTTGGATGGAGCACTGAGCAACCTGGTCTAGTGGAGGTGTGGAAAGAAATGATCTTTATGTTTCCTTCCAACCCAAACCATTCTACGAGTCTATGAACATAAGCAACTGTTATACAATCTCCTCCAATCATACCTACCAATTAGCCATATTATCAGAAGATAGTCTATTCTCTCAAGAGCTGGACCCATTGTATTCTTCTTATTCTCATTGTAGACAAGAGAATACAAATTAAGTAATAGCAGAAACGTGAAATATGAAGCTCCATGAATAATAAACTTCATAAAAGGAGTGTGAATTATTCGACCTACTCGAGACTTAGGAGCTAACAAGTAACACAGGGACAGAACTGGCCAGAAAATGCCAACCATCAAAACAGTCAAAATTTTCTTGCATGTGTGCTTGCGTCGATATCCTGCCATCTGTCCAAACCATACAGTGTTCAGAAACTGCTGGCAGTTAGACTGAGCAACAAACTGAAGGAGGGAGGAAAAGAAACAAACGAGAAATCAGTCTCAGGTTTCTTAATACAGATTACTAATTTACATTATTAAAATTAATTTTCAAACTGTGTAGTTACCAGTGAACAGAAGTCAAGAATGTTAAGTTGAAGTAATCTCATAAGAGAACAAAAGTGCTATGAACCTACCATGATTATACACACTAATTATTTTAATTTCCTTCTAAAGCCAGCAACTAAACATAAATTATACATACTAGACTTCAGTGGTTTTCAGCCTAAGAATTATTCTTTAATTATTGACAAAACCAGCATATAAATAACATCATACCTCAGTTCATTGTTTGTTATTATAAAATACATTGACCTTATCTGAAGAATAAGATACTGTTATTGCAAAATTCTATCCACGCTGTAAAACACAATGCCCTGTAAAGTGAGGCCTAAAGTGGCTGAGAAGTTTTATACCTGTAAATTCTTAAAATCAATATGGCTCTATTCAGCAGGGTTAATTTTACATCAGAGTAAGCTACGCTGTATCAGTCCCCTCAAAGAAGAGCATTTTGGCCTGAAGGTTATGCAGATTATGCAAATGTAGTTTCAAATTTCAGGTGCATAGAGTTACAAAAGAGTCTATTTCACTAGAGGATGGTTTGTTGCTTAATTGAAAATATCAACAAAAATAACCTTGATTGTATCATCACATTTTAGTAAGCTTCACAGAAAAACTGTCTCTATTGTAAACTTGCTAGGAATAAACATATTCTGAAAAGATATTTTCTTCATACCACACAAAAAACCGTTATTATTCTCCAACCACTGTGGTAAAAACAAGCTATGCTCAAAACAAGAAGAACATCTGAAATACTTCAGTACACTTGTTTAATGCATACCAGAAATGTTTAATTTTAGGACATTCCACAACTATGGCTTACGGCTTTTAAACACTGTGCTTTTGAAGTGTCACAAACAATTTAAGCCTAGGTATGTTGAACGGGCACAATTACAATGCTTTCTGCAAATGCTAACTGAAAATTGATTTTGCATGACTCACTGTCCCTGGTCCTTCTATTAGAATCTCACACATACCCATTTGCCTTCTAGCACAGCAAAACTACAGTTATAATTTCTCAAAGGATAAAGACAATGACAACCTACTGCAAAAAATAAGTTCCATACTGATGGCATAAAAAGGTACTACTGTTCTGGAACAGAGGCACTATTCAGTTACACCAGCATAAGTCAGACCTGTGCAACATAATCAATGAACAGCATAGACAAGGCCTGAGCCAAAGCTGAACAGCTAATGACAAGTGAAAAAGTGATAAATCACATATGGCACCCTAAGGATCCATGCTTCCCTTGGAAAGTATTTACTGAGGATCTGATCAAATCATTACCACTATCAGAACTGTTCATAAAAGAGCAGTAGGCTATACTCCAATACAGAAAATACATTCTTCTCCACCATAAATACTGAAGAAACACTCAGTATCTTGCGATATCATTTCCCTTTTTCACATCTGATGTTCACACTTTGCAAATTTATTTGCATTTCTATGCCTACAGGCAGAACAACAAATTAAATTAATTACTAGCAAAATATGAGATGGAAAGCTTATCAAATTACTGCAAAGACAGACCTCTTTTTGATTATACTTGATTGCAAGTTTTAAGCGGCTTAAGTTCATCCTCTCTTCCAACAATCCTCGCTTGTCTACATGTTCATCGCTGGATGTGTGATTCAGAATAACTTCCAGCTCCCGTGAATTCCGTGCTTGTGCAAGCAAATCTTTAGCAAAGGTTTTGCACTGTTGGGCTAGCTCCTCATAATCATTTCTGAAAGACACAGAAACAGTACATACTATTACACTGCCCACATATTTTTCATTAAACCATTAACTACACATTTTTGGTTGAGATTGTATGTTATGCTAAGACAAATTTAAAAAAACCCCACAACCCAACAGTCATATGTCAAAGACCAAGCATTCTGAAGACAACTCTGTAAAATGACACCATGTAACATGACAATTACACTTCAGTTTAGTCTGCAACACCATCAGGCAGAGAAAAATTGGGAAACAGAGTATACATATTCTTATGAATTCCATATAAAAAGTTAAAACTTGGAATTATTTCCAAGGATGTGAAAATGTAGCAGTCACAAAATATGGCACTAATAAGTCATTATTTCTACTTGGAAGTAACTTTGGTTTTGCTTATTTCTGTTATCTGAAATTAAAGTCTATCCACTGAATAATATTTATTAATGTAATAAACACAACTACAGAAACCACATGATTTACTTGTCTCACTCTGCACAGAAAGACAATCGGTTATAAAACCAGAAAATGCCTATGTTGTTTAGGAAAGTAGAATTTTACCCATACAAAGCAAGTGCTACAGGAGTGCCAGGAGACCTCCTTGGATGGATAAGGAGCTGCTGAGGAAAATTCAAAGGAAAAAAACAGGCTTATAAAAGGTGGAAGCAAGGACAGGCAGCCTGGGAAGAATACAGGGATGTTGTCCGGGAAGCTAGGGACCAGGTTAGGAAAGCTAAGGCCCACTTACAATTAAACTTGGCTAGGGATGTTAAGGATAACAGGAAGGGATTCTATAGGTACATTGCAAATAAAAGGCAGACTAGGGACAACGTGGGCCCTCTCCGGAAGCTATCAGGAGAACTAGCTACCCTGGATTTGGAGAAGGCTGAGGTTCTTAATGACTTCTTTGCCTCACTCTTCACCAGAAAATGCTCTGACCACACCACCCAAGTCTTGGAAGACAGATGCAGGGACTGTGAGAATGAAGACCCTGGGCCCACTGTAGGAGAGGATCTGGTCTGAGACCATCTTAGGAACCTGAATGCATACAAGTCCATGGGACCTGATGAAATCCATCCACGGGTGCTGAAGGAGCTGGCAAATGAAGTTGCTAAGCCACTGTCCATATTTGAAAAATCATGGCAGTCAGGTGAAGTTCCCGATGACTGGAAAAAGGGAAATATAACCCCCATTTTCAAGAAGGGGAAAATGGATGAGCCGGGGAACTACAGACCAGTCAGCCTCACCTCTGTGCCTGGCAAAATCTTGGAGCGGATTCTCCTGGAAGGCATGCTGAGGCACATGAAAAACAACAAGGTGCTTGGTGACAGCCAGCATGGCTTCACTAAGGGGAAATCCTGCCTGATCAATCTGGTGGCCTTCTATGATGGGGCTATGGAACTGATGGACAGGGGTAGAGCAGTTGATGTCATCTACCTGGACTTGTGCAAAGCGTTTGACACTGTCTCACATGACATCCTTGTCTCTAAGTTGGAGAGACATCAATTTGATAGGTGGACCACTCAGTGGAAAAAGAACTGGCCGGATGGCCGCATGCAAAGAGTTGTGCTCAATGGCTCAATGTCCAGCTGGAGACCAGTGACGAGTGGTGTCCCTCAGCGATCGGTGTTGAGACCACACTTGTTCACCATCTTTGTTGGCAGTTCGGCTGCTCTTCACCGTCCTGGCGAGGCTGTGGAGAGCCGAGCGGGGGCTGCCTTGGGAGCCGCCGGCTGCCGAAACAGCCCGGGGGAGCGGACCCGGGGAGCAGGAGCTGAGCCCCCCCACCGAGCCCAGCCCGATGGCTGCCGAGCAGAGGAAGGAGGTAGCAGAAGGGGTGAGCCCCCCCGCTGAGCCCAGCCCGGCAGCTGCTGAGCAGCGGGAGGAGACGATGGAGGAGCCAAGCCCCGTAGCCAAGCCCAGCCCCGCGGTGCCCGAGAGCATTCCCCAGCAGCCGCCCGCGGAGCCCCAGTGGGATGCAGGAGACCGCGTAGCACTTCCCAGCAAGGCAGAGGAGGAAAGAATACAATTTCTCACCACCTAAAACCAAGCCTGACCACGCAGTGCACCCCCACCCTTCCGGGTCTCTGCTCTTCCATCTTGGGCATGACGTGCTGTGGTATGGAATAACCTCTTTGGTCAGTTTGGGTCAGGTGTCCTGTCTCTGCTTCCTCCCGGCTTCCCCTCCTCCCTGGCAGAGCATGAAACTCAGAAAGTCCTTGGCCAGACCAAAACATCACTAAGCAGTAACCGAAACACTGGTGTTATCAGCGCTGCTCCCAGGCCCAAAATCAAAAACACAGCGCTGCACCAGCCACCAAGAAGGAGAAAAATGACTGCTCCTGCTGAACCCATGACACATGGACAGTGGGATTGAGTGCGCCCTCAGCAAGGTTGCCGATGACACCAAGCTGTGTGGTTCGGTTGATACCCTGAAGGGAAGGAATGCCATCCAGAGGGACCTTGACATGCTTGTGAAATGGGCCGATGCCAATCTGATGAAGTTTAACCATGCCAAGTGCAAGGTCCTACACCTGGGTCGGAGCAATCCCAGGCATAGCTACAGGTTGGGCAGAGGAGATTCAGAGCAGTCCTGCAGAGAAGGACCTGGGGGTGCTGGTCGATGAAAAAATGAACATGAGCCAGCTTCAGTGTGTGCTTGCAGCCCACAAAGCCAACCGTATCCTGGGCTGCATCAAAAGGAGCGTGACCAGCAGGTCAAGGGAGGTGATCCTGCCCCTCCACTCTGCTCTTGTGAGACCTCCCTTGGAGTATTGTGTGCAGTTCTGGTGTCCTCAACATAAAAAGGACATGGAAGTGTTGGAACAAGTCCAAAGGAGGGCCACGAGGATGATCAGAGGACTGGAGCACCTCCCGTATGAAGATAGGATGAGAAAGTTGGGGCTGTTCAGCCTGGAGAAGGCTGCGTGGAAACCTCATAGCAGCCTTCCAGTATCTGAAGGGGGCCTATAGGGATGCTGGGGATGGACTCCTCATTGGGGAGTGAAGAGGACAAGGGGTAACGGGTTCAAACTTAAACAGGGGAAGTTTAGATTGGGTATGAGGAAGAAATTCTTTCCTGTAAGGGTGGTGTGGCACTGGAATGGGTTGCCCAGGGAAGTTGTGAGTGCTCCATCACTGGCGGTGTTCAAGGCTGGATTGGACAGAGCCTTGTGTGGCATGGTTTAGTGGGAGGTGTCCCTGCCCCTGGTAGGGGGGTTGGAACTAGATGATTTTAAGGTCCTTTCTAACCCTAACTATTCTGTGATTCTGTGATTTGCTTTCCTGTTCTTGAAAGCTTTTGTAGTGATAAGTTACAAAATGGTAGAAACCTGTATAGTTTAAACATAAAACTAAACTGAGCATATGTTCATTCAATAGAAATGCATTATGAACATGAAGTCTTCTATGCACCTATGCACTTTATACACGTATGCACACACATGTGCTGTTCTGAGTCTTATAAGGAGCAAAATTGAGAAACAGTACCTGCAACAACTCCTAACATGAGTCAGGTCAGTATAAACAATACTGCTACCCTGATGCAGGGAGAAAAAACCATACAGAGTACTAATGAGATATTTTTATAATTAACAGGCAAGTAATCTTGAAATAAGTCAGCATTTAGCATGTTTTCTACTTATTTTTCCAGAGCAGAGCTGAAATCTGAACTGTTGGTGCAACTATACACACTGAACTGTCTACACTAAAACAATATAAAGTAATTAAACTGTCAAAGTGACTACTAATGAGGCATGAATTATATAACTTGTTACTATGTCAATTATCAGTTTAAACACTCCAATTACAAAAAGAATTTTCTAATGCATACACACTTCTATATATGCAATTCCACAAAAGTATTGGTTAGTTTGTGTTTTCAATTCCTACCTGAATTCAACCTCAACTAGGCTTAATTCTTTCAAGTCTGCACTGAGTTCAAAAGCTCGCAGGATAGGATCCTCCTCTGTCAACATTATTAAAGCAGGACTGGCCAAACACCGATAAATGTCAAGGCGAAACCTGTGAGAAAAGAATAGCAAGCAAAACAAAGATGTTTCATTTGATTAGTAGTATCAAAACAGAACCTATTGCAAAAGTTGGCATAACACAGTCAGCTGAAAGATAAAACAATTGGATTTCTTAAAATCAGACGCTACACACATTGAATGTGATACATCATGGAAGACACTGTCCTTCATAGACTTAGAATCCCTATTACTTTAGTGTATCAAGAATTAGCCAAACTGGTTCCCACTTCTTTTCCTCACTACTTCAACTGTTATCAGTACATCAGCAGAAGGCCATCAGTTAAGACTACAAGTACTGATAAAATTTGACATTTTTTAAGGTTATACAGCAGCCCTCATGGCTCTTCAAGTGGAAATAAAAGAGGGAAGTGAACTATTTAAAGCAATCTTCTATTTTAACAAACTACATTAAAAACAGTGGGGAGCTTTTATGTGCAATACAAAAAAAAAATTAGCAAAAGCATCTGAAGGGATGTTTTCCTCTTGCAAAACTACTGGATCATGAATATTGACACAATGTCTGTTATCCATTCTAGTTTAAGCTAAGAGCTGTTATCTCAAACATTTCTAGTGTTTTTTGCCTGGGATACCTTGACACCTTTTCTCATGCTGAAGTTACTGACACGGGGTATCAGACAGATACCAGAACACGGTCTATAGTAGCTGATTATCAGTAACAATTATCCTTTCACTCCCCTTATTTTTTAGTAATTTGAATACATACTGGAGTAATAATGTAATAATTAATTGTATATAGTAATTGCAGTACACTTATGATCTTTGAGCTCTAATTTTTTCACCCCAACTCTCACCTATTAAATTGCATTCAACTTGTTACCAAGTTACCCAGACAAAATATTGTTACGACTGGCAAATCCATCTCTTCATTTGAATCTTTATTAAAAAGCTTTCTACTTTCAAAAATATTGAAGAAAAAAAAGAATGCCTTTAGTTTGCATTCATCAGTCCATAGTATATGAACACTTTTAGAAAAAAGGATATAGAATTATCCACCTCCTCATTGTGGCACAAAATACCCCAAGCATTAACTAACTTCAGAAAAAATTATTTGCATAGATCCTATGCTCCCAAACCAAAGATAGCTAGAAGGTTTATGACGTAACTGGTAGAAAGGCAAAGGCACTTAGCTTAATATGCACAGTGACTAGGAGTATAAAATCAAAAGGAAAGAAACGCCACTGCCTCCCACCAGCCTTTTCAAGCACAACCCATCCCCAAGAACTATCATCTCGCACAATAAAGGCTATGATATGTAAAAAGAACCCACTCATAAACCTCACTAGAGAGATAAAGAAAATATACTGAATCTGATTCAATCAATACCAGGGAATTAAGACAAGATTTTCTTTATTATTGCCTATGACTGGTAAGTCTTACCTGGAATGTCGTAGACTATCTTTTTTGTTCTTTGCAGTACACAGTGTGCATTCACAGCCTACAGCATGAGGTTTGGGTAACGATATATCTTGCTTTAACAGCATGGTGAGAATTTCATAGTTGTTACGATGAGCTGCTAAAATGACAGGTGCCACATCCATGGTCGTAGAGTATTCTGGGTTCTGAATGCGTTCCATTAATTTCTGGAATAAAACGTAGGAACTACCTAAGTTTACTACATATAGATAAACTAGTGTTTATATGTCAGCGGTTTTTTTTTGACTTTTCAACAATGGATCTCTCTTTCAGAATATTCTCCTATGTTTCATGATGTAAAAATAAGGAAGAATTTGTAATAACACTCAAACATCTCTCAGATTAATCCTGGAAAAAGAAAATGGACACAGAAATGTTTCTGCTTTATTTACATAGAAAGCCTAACATTCAGTGCCTACCTTCTCCAATATACATGCATTATATTAAAAAGTTTATTTTGCTGTAGTTTGGAAAAATAAAAAAGAGCATATTTACTAAGCCCAGAAAACTATCCTGACTATACTATACTGTTACACAAATACCTTATTCCTTCCCTCCATCTCTACTTGTGAGCTTTTAAGCTTTCTTTGATGCTTATGCATTGCCAAGAGAAATTTCAACTGATCAATTCCAAGGTGAAAATACAATATTTACAGAATTGCTCAAAAAAGATCTATGAAGGTTCAACACATGAGTTTATATACATAGCCTTTACAGGTCAAGGCTGCTAAGTACCTTGCAAACAGTCTACAAGAAAAGATTTAGAACCACTTTTTTGTTTTTTCTCTTCTGGACTAACTGGGCATCTGTTAGCATTTGGCACATATAAATTCACTAGATTTCGTATGTAAGGCAAATTAATGTATTCTACTCTTTAAGACAACAGATGCTATAAATGTCCTGACTGTATCACCTTGGAGATATAGAATTTAATTTAAGAACATTGTTTTAAATACACGGTTACCCAGAACACAATAGCCCACACTCTCCAACCAAAAATTAAGGAATAACAACACTCAACTACAATGGTTGGTCTGGAAGATCTTTTTGGTCGGTGATTAAGTAGAATGTCAACAGCTCCCACCACTTCCGAATCAATAGCCACCAAAAGTGCATCTGATGACTAAGGAAAGAAAACAAGTCACATACGAAACTAGCAGTAACTTAAACACCATAAAGAGTCACTATGAAGCCAAATTGCCTTTTTTTTTTTTTTTACGTATTTTTAAATTTATTTCTAAAGCACTAAACCAATGTTCAGTATTATCACCACACATACGATCAGAATACAAATGTAGGTTGTCATTCCAAGAGTTGAAATAGCATTGCTGACAATTTGCTTCATTGCAATAACAGCAGAAGAACCAATTGGAAAAATTACTATGCAGCAAAGATGATACAAGAGACTTGCAAAAATCAAGTTCTAATGGACAGTTTGCCAGGTTATTAAAACATTAAAAGCAAGTGTACAACTCAGATGTATGGGATACTTCAGCCCTGTATTCAGAGTTCTGTGGTAAAGCTACTAACGCAAGTTGTTTTTTTTTTTCCCATGGTGGTAACTACTTCTGAAACTTAATTCTTCAGGTGAGCTAAGCAGCTTTTCATTTTAGTTTCCCTACAGTTGATATTATTCTTTTTAATTCACTTTACAAAACTCAAATTTTTACTTTATGAATAAAAGACACAGCTTTTATTATTGCTACTAAAAAGGAGGTCTAGGCAGGGGAAAGCTTGTTTTTCTCCTTGTCCAATATCAAACAATCTAACAAAAGACACTACCTTTCCCTGCCCTACATACTTCTGCCATCATAGCTACAACTCTTCTAGCAGCAGCAGAGATGTTGCATACAGTAAGGAAGTATTGTTGGTGTGGAACTGCCTCTGTCATCAAGTACAGGTCAAACTTAACCAGAAAGTACAGCAGAAATGCATGTTTGCCTTAACTTAAAAATCATCTAATATAATGTAAAATTTTTTAACTGCTACCATTTTAAGTTACTATATTCCACAGCCAAAGAGATCTCTGCATTCTATACTTTTTAATATGATGAATTGACTATAAACTGTTTATTTTGAAGATAATGCATATGTTATCTCTGCCACAGGAATAACACTTCAAATAGAATTTACATTTGTTAATATCATTGAAAATGTTCCTTATATTTGCCATGCTAATAAAAATCCCACTAAAAATAAATTACTGAGAAGAAAACACTTTCACAGTTATGACATGGAAAAAGAACAGAACTGCCTATAAAAATATACTATTTCTTTTCAAATTCTGACAGGTTAACAAAGAGTAGAATAAACAGTAACTAAACTGAAAGCTTTCAGTAACTTATGTGTTGTATACCTGGCAGCCATAATCCAAAAGAAGCTGCAGTATGTCCAAGTTTTCATTTTCAATGGTTATGGTAACAGCATTTCGTCCAAGCACATCCACACAATTTATGTTCATTTCACCTGAGCTGTTTTCTTCTAAGAGTTTCTTAACCATGTAATAGTCACCTGCACAAGTAACATATGAATGTCACTTAATATTATTACAAAGTAATAAAAGCATGTGAACACTGTAAGTACCAGCTACCAAGGGACAACATTCCATAGCTGACAACAGACATTGAGTATGTCAGACAACCAAGAGATCATGGTAGATAAGCATTCTCTCATCAGGGAGGAAACTGAAGATATTTCAGGAGATCTCTTTCAGGAAAGCACTAAATCATGTACTTTAATCCACTCTTTTAGTTCCTGTCTTATAAGCAAACACACACAAAAGCTCAGGTACTTTCAAAACTGGGGCAGTAGCTCACACATAACCTGTGAGACACAGGAATCATCAAGTGCACCAGAAAAGGCTTCTCCGTTCAAAAGAACCATAGGCTCAGAGAAGCCCCTTCTCTAATGCTACACACAGGTCTGTATCTCCACTGAGTAGAAGCCACATCAGTCCTCTTCCCATCACTCCAATTCTCATGTACATATTATCAAAGCAGGTGTGATACAATGCTACATTATAAAATTCAAACTAGCAAGTTTGATTAGCAAATAAATCTAACCACAGTAAGATATATGTAAGCTGCAATTTCCTATCTGACTGAAGCATAGACATACCAGGCTGCCCTGTTTAGTGTTACTCTGTTTAATTGAAACTTCTTGCCAAAGAGAAAAGCTTTTAATTATTTTTGTCTCTACGGTAACAAATTATATTGCAACACAGAAGATCATGACAAAGACAGACCTTAGTGTAGCATACTTACAGAAGTATATGTAGACTAATTCTATGTACAGTCTGCAAGAGTACTAAACCAGCTGTTATATAAATGATTTTTCATTTTTAACATTTTTTGTTGTGCATCTGTTTAGCTCCCTGAGCCTCTGATTTTACCTGGGGAGAAAGCTGAGGCTCGTTCTGATCTTCAAGACGGACATACACCAGGAGCATGGCTGCAGGCAGCCAAGACATAGAGAGCACAAGAACCAACTTCCTAAAGCCCGCTGGCTAACGTAACTGCAGAAATACTCCTACCACTGTCAACTAACCTAAACAAACGGGTAGCAGGCAGCTCTGTATAAACACACCAGCTTCCACAACCCTGCGTTATGTCCTAAAGCACCCGTAATAATCCAGCACGTTATTAAAAGCTTTCCTCAGAGTCCAACATTTTGGACATGTTAAGATCAGTTTAAGGCTCTATTTCTACTCAAGACTAACTAAAAACATTTTAGAAAAGAAAATACTTTCCCATCCACTACCTTGGGTGCAAATCACAGTAAAGCTATCTCATTGTGGGGATGTCTAGATAAACAAGTTTTACTACAACTATATACTCAAGCACACTTTTAACAGCGAGCAGAGCTCGCTCCTGCGACACAGAGCGAGGTCCCTCACGAACACAAGAGTACATGGCCCAACGCCTCCTTTCCCCCGGTGCCGATCGCTTCGGGTTCAGCAGGAAGAGCCGGGCGCTAAGCTGCTGTGCCCCTCAGCAGCAGCCCTGCAGCGCACGGCGAGGACCCGTCGCCTTCCCCCAGTACCCGGCCGGGCCCTGGCAGGATTTGCTCCCAGCCTCCCGGCGGGGGGCTGGAGCCCGCTCGGGCCCTCAGAGCGAGCGGCCGCGGCCCCCGCTGGCCGACGGTGCGGCAGGCGGGGCCAGACTGGGCAGCGGGGCCGGTACCTTTATCGCAGGCCAGCAGGAAGAGCTTCTCGTCCAGGGTGGTCTCCTCCTTCACCTGTCGCACATCCTTCAGCGCCAGCAGCTTGTTCGGCGAGGCCGAGGCGGAGGGGTCCGCGCTCTGGTATAAGGCGGCCATGGCGCCGGCTCCGCCAGGCCCATCAGAGCGAGAGCGGGACGGTGGCGCGGTGCAACCACGGATCCCCGCTGCCGCACCGGAGAGAACAGGGCAGCACCCCGGCGCTGTCAGCCCCGAGGGCGCGCAAGGCAGAGCAGAGCCGGGCTCCCGGACCGCAATGCGCAGGCTCCAATGGCGGCGCCTGCCCTGCGAGGGGCAGCGGGAGGAGTGGGCAGGAGCGCCCCCGGGGGCTGCGGCGACCGATGGGCCGAAGAAGCACCTCTAGCAGGGCCCCGTCTATCATCTCCTTCCGCGGCTCCGCGGTTTACCTTCTCTTCCAGCCGCGCTCAAGGGCTGCGGTGGGAGACCGCGGCCGGCAGGAGCCGCAGAAGAGGGGTCTCCTTACCCTAAGGTTCGGGTTCAAGCTAAACGATAACGATTAATACGAGCTGAAAGTCCAACTCTTTTCCAACCTCCTTTAGAAAAATCGTGTTTGGTTAGCGCCCTCTTTGAAACCAACATTGGTCTGAGAAGACAATTCGGTTCAGATGGTGGTAGCCGGCCTTTATCTTTCAGTATGTAGCTCAGCATGTACGTCAACCGGTGCTCAGCATATGCAATAGCTGCTGCTGAAACCCCTTGCACGTTTGATCAAAGTTTCAAGTACTACAAACCAGTAAACACATGGAACCAAATCCAAGAACTTAAATTCTCTGAACTCCCAATAGCATCCTCCGTACTAGAAATTAAATTAATGCATCTTCTTTCTGATAATATTTTGTGCAAGATACTGAAGACATAAAGCTTAGTTCAACGGCTCCCTCACCATGATTCTTAGGACTGCTTTTCAGGAGCTGAAACGAAGTAGCAGCTTCATACTGCAGGAGAAAAAAATCCCCAAAAAAACCCCCCTTCATTTTTATTTATATTTCCTTCTCCCCTAGTGTTTGGGCTTTTAGTAACAACCTTATTAAATGTCCAACTCCAGCATGTTTAGCGAAAATTTGCAACTGTAGAGAAAGGAGTACAAATACCTGAGAAAATAATTACAGACTTGATAGCATACGGACCTCTGCACACAATACACACTTCAGAAGAATCAAAGATGACAGGCATAAGGAAAGCAGTACATTAATGTGAAACCCCAAACTGGACTAGCCAGCTGTTTATTGTTTTCTTATACAGTATTTTACGAAAAATGAAAAGAAAAAAAAAAGCAAATGTTTAGTCCAGTTAGCAAAAGCTAACACATCTGCAGACCTAATCATAACATGATTACATTCCTGCTTAGTAATTTACAGACAGTTAATTTCCTGCTCAGTAACAGAAATAAATTGCTACATACACTTAAAGATTATTCCCACACAACAGTTTCATCAGCTTTATCAATAGTTATTAGTTTCCAGACATTATCCAGACATTATCAGAGGCCTTCACTTGCTCTCACTGAAGTCAAGGACAAGACTCTCATTGGCTTCAAGAGGAGTTAAGCTCTCAAAAAATAAGGCAATGATAACTTCTGTGCAATTAGGAATAATACAATAGGATTGGAATGCACCTTGAGACTTGTATCAATACATATATGTAACACCCACTAAAAATAACAAAAACAATGTTTCACAATGGGTCCTAAAATGACATATGAAAAATTATGCAGATTCTTACAATGCTATGGAAAATAACACAAATGAGACTTCATTAATATGGTGTGAGGTTTTTTTTAAGCAATACAAATCTGTGATGTTGATTTCATAATGAACATGCTCTGAAAACAGTAATACCCATAAATAATCAATGTTATGAAATGGAATAAAGTTTTAACTAATATAAACACATTATTAAAATTTCATTAATAAGGATATTTGTGCATACAAATTTTCTAATTTTATACTAAGCTCCAGAACTCTGAACTGCGAGGCAATCTTCATGCTCAAGGTGGCAGAAAGTTATATTACGTGTCTTAATTATTTTATTCTGTTGAGTCCTCTTCCCATCAAACATGCAAACACTGTCATCACCATTTTTGGCTTCACTTCAACCAGATCATCTGGGAGAGCATAGATACGAGCACCAATTTTTCGAGCAACTGAAATGGCATATCTTGGAAAACAAGAGAAAACATAGCATTATTTTCCTTGCATCTACTAGTCTGCTAAGATTTACAACATATTTTAATAGCAGGATACGCCTGTTCGGTACTTACACTCTGCGAGAAAATTAACATTACTGTCAAGAAAGCATGTATTAGCAATTTTACTGGCAGATATTTTGCTACTGGTTATCAAAGCATTAGTTTTTGTCAAAGACAGTATGTATCATGGTAGGCTATTAACACACCAGTTGCAGTGCTGTGGTGGTAGGTCATATCAGCTGTGAATTTAACTTCATATTTTAAATATGCTAGAAAAATAGCTCTAAAATACTATAATTATAATATATTGTATTTGAAGCAAATCAACTAATAGTGTAATCTGTTAATACATCAGTAAACCCTTCATTACACCATGTATTCACACACTTCCTGCGCTAAAGGAAAATACAAAGTATTCATTTAAAACTTACTTAGCATTATTTAGTTTGTCTTCACTAGAAAGATCTTCTCTCTTGACCATTTCTGGACGAATTGCTTTTGGTGCAATAGCATCTATTAAATCTAGGACAGGTAAACTAGTGCTAATTGATTTGTCCTAAAAAGAAAAGACTCAAAACATTAGTAGAAGGAATTTGCTTTGATTATTCTGACTTGACAATGCAAAAAATCCTACAGCACATTTCACATTCCTATCGAAAGACAGCAGCATGTTACTTCATTGTGTGAAAGTTTCCCCCCTCTTTAAAAGGTCTAATGTTCTTTTCCACAATCAAAATGTTAAGATTCATACCCTGTGTTGATATTATTATTATATAAATGGTTTAAAATTATTTAATGAAACAAGCTTCTCTGCTTCCCTGAGGAAGAAAAGGAACTTCGAAAGAAGTCTAAGGACAAGACTTTCAAGACAATACAAAGGTATCGACATTGCACAACTAATTCTACTTTTCTCCTTTTCTTGTACTGATATATTCTGCAGTAGTTTATCGCTCATTTTTATAACTTTCCAACTCAGGTGGTATTCTCAGCTAGTACAAGCAGTCTGTGTTTTGTATTTAATACATGGACATGTGTTTTCTTCTGTTCTTAAAACAGCAAGTACTATTACTGCAATTATTTCTTCCCAACTGTTAGGGCAGACAAGCAGCTGATGATATCAAACCAAGAGAAAGCAGACAGTCCGGTGAAGTTCTGCACATAAGCCACGTGCATGACATGGCTGTTCTCGCCACCAGGCCAAAACTATGAATTCAAATTCAATGAAGTCCCATAGAACCACCACATTAATTATACATTTAAAAATAGTAATATATATCTACCTGAAGACACTGAACACATGCAGTATCTCCCCAAGACCATAAGCCAGAACCCACACCTTTGTAATTTTTATTGTTTGAACTAATGGCAATTCAATAGAATTTTGCTTTCATTGCCCACAAGAAATATCAGGAACCTCTGCTTCTCTGCTACACTTCCTGCTGCAGTAACCCCAAAAAAGAGACAAAAATTCAAATTGTGAAGGAAAACACATAAGTGGATGTTGTCAAAAATCAGTAGTAAAAAAAAAAGTTATAATGAATAATGTCACTTTACATCAGTAGCTCCTTATCTTTACTGACATACAATCAGCTGAATTACCTTTAAAAAAAACAACCAATGCCCCCCAAAAACATGGGCATGCCAAAAGCAAGATGCTGGAACAGATTCTCTTCATACTTTCAGCTTATTTATACTACCATTATTACAATTTATGTAGAAATAACAGAAGTAGCAACCCTTTTTAAGATGATGACCTAAGTTACCTCTAGAGTAACAAGGAAATACTTCATTCTATAAAAATCTGATATTACCTTTTGCCTAATGCTTACCTAATTCAACTGATAACACGGTAAGCCTCAAATTTTTAACTTGCTAGGTTTTTATGTTCCTGTTGTGAACCACAGACATAACTGTTTCAGAGTATACAATGAACCTGTATGAGAAAGTTAGATTTGCATGCAAGTGCAATTATTTATCTATCATTTCTAAAGAATGAGATTCACACAGCATGGCACACCTGACATACATATGACTTTTTTAGTGTTTAACACTCGACAAGTGTGAAAGGAAAGCTCCCTTTATCCACTTGTTTGTATCTGCTGAATGGGAAAGCTGGTTCGTAACGGTTTTGCTGCACATCAGCAGTGCCAGTGAAGACAAAACACGTCGCTGCTTAACTCGGGCTCCCTCTCCTGGCTCTGTCACATAAGAGCGCATCTTTTTGATCAGCTGCTCATAAAAATGGCGATTACTCCCCCCTCCGCCACGTATTCCCAAAATCATTCTTAATGTTTGTACAAGCATGAGAGGGCCTATATCCAAAAATTCAATACATATGACATGCCATGGTCAAATATTGGTAATTTTGGATAAACATTTTGGTTTGTTTTGTCAGAGTAACAAATTATAAATTATTTTTGTTTCTTATTAATGAACATGTAAAACACTTTTGAGGTTTCAGAGATTGTCAGAAATATTTCGTTATACAATTACGCTACCTGATGAGAGCCACCATTAAAGCCAAATTGTTAACAGGTTAGGTTAAAAATCCCCAATCTGATTATATATATAAAGAAAAGTATATTAATCTGATTTACCTTGAAACTTGTAATTGAAGTTTTCTTATTTGCTTTTGCAAGTGTCTGATTCACCCACTTAATAATAATTTCATCATTTACTTTTTCCCCGTCTCCAAGATCTGATAGTACGTTCAAAGTATACCTTCAATAAAGAAAACGAGTCTGAGTTGAAGCGAATGGTAGAAGTTCACGCTGCTGACAGTACAAAGCTACAAGTAAAATACTACTTGTGCACAGAAATGATGCCAAATACTCATCTTCATTATGTATCCTTACCTTACAAACTATTTTGTACTTTAAATCACTTTATTGGTTGTTGCAAGAATAAAATAATACTTATTCTGGAATAAAAATTTATAAGATTCACTATCACATCATCTTTCTGTATTTGTTTTGCTAAGCACACAGTAACTAATTTTACTTTATAAGCTTAAATGACTCCCTACCATCCAAGTCACCTTGAAAAGTGAATCAGAACAGCCTGACAAACAAAAAGCACTGAGTGTTTACGGGTAGGTGTAAGAAAACTACACTTGCGTAAAATTTCTGCAATAAAATACTTTTTACTGAAATAGATTGATATTTTTTTCCTGCTCAGTGCACTAGCTAGATTTTCATTTTATAACAGTTGCATTACTATAGCTGTGATAGCCTAAAAATTTCTTCCCATTTTAACTTCTATAGTGTATTACCTCTTCCTTTTTTGATTTTACAAATATTTAAATTACTTAAAGAAAGGTACATGGAATCAACATAAAATCATCTCTGCTCTTTTTACTTGCTGCAGAATTGATAGTTTTAACCACAGTTCATAGTAGATACGATTTTAACACTCTCTGTAAATGGATGCGTACACATACATATTATTGTGGTTTCAACCACTACACAATATGTAAAAACTACGAAAAAAAACCTGTGTAAGTTTATCTTGCAGAAAAGGGATATACAGAGATGGCTCTCTAAAATAACTGTTGGATGAACGAACACTGGCTTTAATTTGCCTTGATACAGACACACACATATACACGCATGCACAGATACATATATACACATCTATCATATACTGTGCCTAACTCACCTTCTCATCAGCTGCCATACCAAAGCTAAAGTCAGAGTTGGGTTACCCTCATTTAGATCATGTCCAGCAATACCAACCAGTGAGAATTTGGCTTTTGTCTTCCCGAGTTCTACTGCATAATTGCAATTCTCAATCTAAAAATAAATGTTGCATGCAAATAATGAAAATGCCTTAATATTTCTATTATACAGACCTATCATGTATGTTTATTTTGAATCTGGCTTACTGTTACCTTTGATAAGATTTGGAACCAAGACAGACTTTTGGCCTTTCTATACTGCAGTTAAAATAACAGCTTTTATTATAAATACAAGTATGCAAGATTCCAAGGATGATCTTTTTTTCACACTTGAGAAAACCATGTCCACTTCCACTAAAGTCAGTGAATTTATATATACTTACACCAAATCTGAATTTGGAAAAATATTTAAATGTGTTAATTCTTAGACAGTATTTCTTTTCCCCTTTACTTTTTTCTTGACCCATAATGATCATAAAACTAATTGAAAGCTGCTGGATTCTGCAAGTCTTGCAGTTCTCCTGGCAGCACATAAAACTGCTCTGTGACCAAACGCCTCACAATGCAAGAATATCACGTAATGATAACTGTGGCAGGCCTGAAACTTTTACTTATATACCCTAATTAGACCCTAAATTAAATATTACCAAAAGTTATCCACATTTAGAAACTGAAGTGATATATGCTATAACTGCTATTTATTCGTTGGGATAATATAAAAAAAGATACTTTTCCCCTTTTTTTCCCCCCCTCTCACTTTCTTTCCTCCCACTCTCCCCCAGCAGCGTGCAAATCTGAGAGAGATAGACAACCCAGACTATTACAAACATAACAGCAGACAGTGAAACCAACTTTATGCCAGAGTTATCTGCCCACCTTTTTCATGTTACCACCGAGTAATGGATAAGGAGGTTTGTTGACACGGTTCCAGTCAACCAGCACACGAGTCATATCGTACAATTGGAAGATTATTAAAGCATCACAGAGGTCACTAAACCAGAGTAAAACAATGTTTTTAAGTACAAAAGCTCATATTCACAATGGAAGTCAACACTGAGACTTTTCCAAGTGTAATTAAGTTGCTGAAAATTTCCAATCACATAAATAAAAATTCGTGACATTCTGTGAAGAAACTGGCCTATTCCCTATTACTCTAACCTGCAATTATTTACATTGTGTATTTCATTTCATCATTTTCACAAATCATAGCGAAGCAAACACAGGTACTGGTTTTACCAACTTTCTTTAAATAATTGCTTTCATAGGGTGGGCACAGACAAAACATTTAGCAAAACAAATTTTCATTGATCGATCTAATTTCAGTTTCCTCAGGGCTTTCAAAAAAAGTCCTGAGTGCTTAACCTGCACCCACAAATGTATTGTGCTAAAGAATAATCAAAACCAATACATTTATCTTATGAAACAAAAAAAATAGAAAAAAGTATTTTCTCACTATAAATTGCATTCCTGATAACTCCCTTCAGCTACTTGCAGAATTAAATTCTCCATGTTAAACTATCTACAGATGGCATTCACTTTACAAAGGTCATAAAACAGGAACAATGAAACCTAACATCAAGTAGACACGCACACGTATGTTCACAGTTGCTGCCTATATCCCATCTTTATTGATAGGACAGAAAGAATGCCAGCACAATTTTTAAGTAATCAAAAGCACGTAAGAAGCCTGTTAAAAAGCTCTTTCTGAGGGAATACAACGCTGCATTGATTCTTATAGTCTGATCATCAGATAAGACTTACCCCTCTTACAGTTTAAAATTTCATTACTGGTTTAGTAGGTTTGTGGTCATGTCATGGGAGAATATAGAAATCATGCCTTATAAAACACAATTATCTCAACTTTTTTTAAAAACAAAATGTAATTCAATGTATGAGTGAGAGGAGCACATCAAAAGTGCTTACGTTTTCTAGGCCTTCTAGATCATGACCAGAATATCCGAATCAGACACTGCTTAATGTGGTTCCACAGACCATTTCTGAAGTTCCTATCACGCTGTGTGAAAACCTGGAAATCACTGTTCAAATAAAAATAAAACTTCCCTTCATTCTTCCCTTGTCATCCAAAGGAAATCAAATTCTTGTTTTTAAAAAAAGCCTTACCTGTATAAATGATTAACATATGGGCTTACACCCAGTGAATTCATCCAGTTTCTGAAAGTCCTTTCTTCATTACTTTCTCCTATGATGACAAATGCAAATCTATATAAATTAGTTGAAAACACACTTTAATAAGCTATGTTTAAATAGCTCTCACACTCTTCCCGCACCTCTCCCTCCTACCCCCATAATGACTTCATCCTTTTCCTAGCAGTAGTCTCTACTGGCCAGTAAGTCAAGGCAATTGTATCAAATTCAGAGTCCCTCAGTTCCAGCACTTACAGGGTGTACTATTAGACTACATTTTTCTGTGTAAATATAATTTTATAACATACGGAAATAATTTGTTGGTTATATTTTATGTAATTAATATAGGGGAGAAAATAGTGATTTTTTTTTAAAGAGTTCCTAAAACCAGAATCAGTGGAAACTGCATTCAACAGTGTCCTTAAATCTATTTGAAATGGCATATTCTTATCAAAAGTTAGTACTAACACACTTAGCATTAAACTCCAGAAACTACGGCTCCATGTCTTTCCAAACAGAAGTTCCCAGTATTAATTTGTGAAGGTCCTCCCCAAGCAATAGACCTCACCTTTTTAGTTTTTAACACTGGAGACTTAAATAGGCAGCACTGTAATGGTTAAATTTGTGAAGCTATTTATACTGCCAAGTGGGCTATTTACTGTTGCAATTTTTACTAGCAAGTCTGCTTATAAGAAATACAGAAAATTGAGTAGGAAAAAACAAAACAAACCCCCAGAAACCTTCACTTCCCTGACTAAGATTGTTTTCAATCTATTGTAATCATGAGCCCTAAGCCAATGTACTTTCTCGATAGAGTTTGCAGTAATACATTAAATTTCTACATACAGTATTATCTAAATTTTAACAACGTATCTGTGGCCAACCGCATGTGACTCAGCGCTGGATAAGCTTGTTTTCTCTTGCATCAGAGGAGCACTTAAGAAAATATTTAGCCTAAATATGCGAGCTTGGAACACCCTCATTGTTTTGCTCCCCTGGGCTGATAGCTCACAGTTAAGAAAACAGAAAGGACTGTTTTAAGAAAGAAAACTGAAGATGGAGAAAACTTCCTCCAACAACGAAGGAGCAGATTTCTCACAACTGAAACACGTAAAAATCAGATTATCCTTTTTTTTCTTTTTTTGGTGCGTGCTTGGGTTTTTATGTGCTTTTTGGTTGGTTGGTTTTGTTTGTTCCTTAGAGGACATGGGTACCAAGTTTGTCTAATGAGGTTTATGCAACAGGAAAAGTGTCTCATTTAGTACTGCTGCTCTACGTTGACTATAGAACAATGTGTGTTTTAGCAAAATGAAGCTACTGTATAAATATGTATTTATCACTAGAACAGAAAAACCTGTTTAATATTATTTTTCCATGAATTAGACCTATGTTGTAACATCAGCTTTTAGACAGGGGTTACAATTTTAATCTAGGTCTCTTCCCCTATTATACAGAAGCTCTGGACTTCAATATATATTTACAAAAAAAAAAATTCTGAAATGTCAGCTGTAATTGATATTTTCCCACAGAATAAATTTTATTTATAAAGTTTCAGCCACGTTACCAGTTATTTTTTAGTTAAGAAACAAATCATATTCACCCTTCTAATATCTTTTCTAAATTAAGAGGTCTTTTATATGCAATTCAAACTAGTATTTGTTTCAAAGATTTACTTGTAGAATTTACCAGAGAGTCACTGATGAATACACACTGAAGCAAAATAAACACAACTATTCTGCAAGGTCTTCAAGCAGCTTTGTTTCGCATATTTCTTCCCACAACAAAATTGAAAAGAATCACATTTTATGACAAAGCTATTAAAAATACCAGATTTTCCATAAGATACAGCCAAAATACAAACATGATATATAATTTAAGCCTACAAAGTAACTTAAGAGGTTATTGCTTGAACAAGTCTCTTCTTTCTTTTTTTTTTTCCCCCAAGTTTTTAGGCTTGCTGAGCTTCAAGTTGATTTGCAATACCTAAAATACTGACTGCAAAGTGTTTTTAGGAACACTTGTTAAGTGCAAGACAGCAAAAGGATTATTTAATGAAGTTTTGTTAAACAAAGGGTAGCTACAAAACCAGATTCAGCAACTGCACTCAGACTGACAATTTTAAAATGCATGCATAACACTGTTAAAAGAATCCAAAGCAGGAGCAAAAGCATGCAAGTTGGGCAGCACCCTTTTCGATAGCAGAAATCCAAGAACTAAACCCAGCATACTATATTTAATATGCCACTCTAAATAAATCCCTTTATCATGCAACATATAAGCGTTCCTAAGTTTTCCAGATGGCTGAAAACTGACCAATTTTGTCTCTCTATTCTTTTATTCAAAATATACCTTGTGATCCTATCAGGAGCATATCTTCTGCTGAGTGGTGCAGCAGATAGCCAAAATCATTGGAAAACTGCAGAAAGGGGGCAGAGCTACATAAAAGAGAGAGGAGCAAATTTGGTAGTATCCTTTGTATTTATTGCTATCTCTTTCTTTGAGACCATTATACTATGGAACTGAGCGGGGACAAGCCATAGGGATGGGGTCAAGAATCCAAAGGGCTCCAAATACCTACAGCCGAGAAAACAGAGCTCAAGATGCAATTTGTACTGGAAGTTCAGCTGACCTAATGGGAGCAGTTAACCCTCTCATGGTAACAGCCTTGAAGTCCAGCAGCAGAAGACATCTACACTGGAGTAAATGGGGGTGGCCAGAAGTCCCTCCTCTTCCTCCCCCCAAGGACTTAGCTTTCTGTGAGTCTTAGACTCCCAACTCTGCTGTTTACCCCAAGTGAGAGATTGCTCAGAGCAACAGCAACACTTGTGCATTGACTGAAGGTCAGGACTTCCCGCTCCATCCTGACATAATATCAAATGTTTGTTTTGCTGCTAGTACACCCGAGGGATATGCTCTCTGTATACAAGTGCACACCACCAGACTCCTTAGGTATCATTAGAGCAGATGTCAATTTATATACAGTGTTCACTGTCTAAAACCAAAAAGAACAGCCACATCATGCTCTTCGAGTGAAGCAGTCACTGAAAAGATGGAATTTATGCAGGAAAATGAAGACTTTCAGAAAGCTCTACTCACCCACACACATCCAGAGCTTTACATCTAGGTGCGTAACCCCTACTGGCTAAACCAACAGAAATAACTATATGGCATTTGACTTACTACAAGTCTTGCCCCCATTTTGTATGCCTCATATTAGACCTGTGGGGTTTTTTTCACTTGTCCTTTACTTATGACGGCATATTAAAGTAATAGAAAAATACAAGAACAATGTAAAAATCAACCACAGAGGGACAGAGATGAATAAAAAGGGGGGGGGGGGGGAATAAACATTTCAGAATAAACATTTTATGGAGTACAGAAAAGTACTAAATACAGTACCTACATTAGGAGGGGTCAAATCTGCATTTCATGAAGCAAAACAGGAAAGCATTATAAATCATGAGTCAAATTTCAACAGACAATCTATGATGAAACTACAAAGGAATTAATCACTTATATTTTATAGCACTACCTTGAGAAAATATCAATAAAACCACAGGATTTTATGGAAAAAAATAAACAAATTAACAGAAAACCAAATTTAAAACATTGTCTTTTGGCTGAGGTAGCTATTGTGATGGTTTAGATCCACATGACACCACAGGAGTTATTTTTTGGGCGCAAAGGAGAGTCATCTACTTGCCTTGAACAGATAATATTGGCATGATCCATCTCTAAAATACATCCTATAAACACAAAGTTAAATTTGGCTGGTCTTTGCATTACAAAATTGTAATCTAGTATTCAGGTGATTGTAACTTTGTGCAAACTGCTTTAACTGAGGCTTTGATCTCTGCTAATTTTTTTTTTTTTTTTTTGGAAAAGTTCAGAAAATAGATCAGCTGGTTTTGCCATGCCAATGAGAATGCTTCTAAATTTGACCAAGTTTTCAGTATTTTGAATCATACCTACAACTTTATGTTCAGAACAGATAAACTGAATGGAACATATTCCACCGCCACACAGCTTCTGTATACACTTCTAAGAGCACACATTTCTGACAAGGCTGCAGCAGGGGAAGAGCAATCGTTTGTCCTAGACAGCAGGGACTGCAGTGACAAGGGATATCACAGCTGAAAAGGGAAAACTACCTCCGATACTTCTACCACAGCTGACACCCGGCTGAAACTAGATGAGCAGGAAGCCTGAAACAGAAGTGGCCTGAAGGATGCAGGATTTGTGACACAGGGAAGCAGCAGAGCAGATAAATCATGAAAAAACACAGAGCAAAGGAAGATGGACTCACCTAGATGGAAAGGAAATCTGATAGGAACAGTAAGAGGAAGGCAGGAGTAGGCAGTGCAGAGGAATATGTGAACACTGCTGATGATTCTCCCGAGTGTGGCACCCCTGATTCTCACCATTCCTTTGAGATCAGTGAACAAGTGTGAAATACACTGGCAGGAGCCATTTCATTATCCTAGATTATCTGGTCCACAGAAAGGGTAACAGCCAAAGATTGCTACCAATTATCCCTTTATTTCTAGCATTAGGGATCTAAACTGTACAGTTAAAGTCCAAATTTACTCATGTGCTATGATTTACATAGGTTGCTGAAACAATAGATTAATATAGGTTGCTGATACAGAAGCCCTTTTTAATGTTTCCCATTTTAAAAGGCAACAAACTAATATATATGCATACAAACACAGTATGTGAAAAGTACTTTAAAAGACTATTACAGTTGCATAACACTGCAAATTAGAAAAAGCTAGAATTCGTGCATCAGCTAAAATACGAACAGTACAGAAAGAAGCAGGAAACTGCAAAGAAACTAAGAGGACAGTTTTGCTCCTGCAAATGAATAATAGAAGGTTATTCAGGAATAGCCTTTGGTTAGATTAACACAAGTTAACTATAGTCACAGTAACGGGAACTTCTACTGAGGCTTATACAGACAGCTAGTGAGAAAGCTCTATATGCTGGTATTAACACAGTGACCATTGCACAGGGGTCCTATATCACAACCTAGAAGGAATACTTAAATAGAAATCACTCATATTCTTGTCTCCCATATGCTTAGTAAATTGAGTACCTTCTAATAAATTGAGATCATAAGATGAATTTTCAGGCTTGTGTAGGGCTGGGTATGTGTTAAAGAGATTTGCAACAAAAGCCAAATTGAGTTTAGGGTTGCCTGCAACCACATCAGCTGGAGTTACAAACTGTCTGCAGCCCAATTTATCTGCCTGCTGGAGCATGTATTCAGCCCTCCTCAAGTCATTTTTATCCTAAAAGAAAAAAATAAAAATTAATTTGTAATGAATACTAGCATGTTTCCATTCTTCACCTGAATCTTCAGCTTGGCAAATCTTTAAATGACCCATGTCAGTTCCTCAGTCATTCCCCTAGTGCCTGAGCTACCTCACTCAGCCCATAACAATTCCCCTTATCCCATCTTCCTTCCACTTTCTTTCTGTCCTTTGCTTCTGTTGCTGCCTCTGCAGCTTTCCTCAGGAATCACAGCAACAGCAGCAGCAGTTAGAGGTGTATTAGTTATATTTACATTTCTGTTCAGTTGATTCCCACACTGCATATTCTCCTACATACGGCAAAGGCTCATCATGACTGCTTTGAACTGATACTGTAGCAGCACAGTAACTACAGAACATGCCCCTAACTCTCAATAACAGTTTGAATGCTTGGTGATAATCCACCTGCTTTCCTTTTAATACTTTTGCTTCTAAATTATCGTAAATTGGCGACTTACATGTTATTTTGTCTTTATTATTAATCTATATGGAATAAATCAGTGTTCACAACAGTTTAGCTATACCTTTTGCCTCAAAATAGTCTAGCATGTACTTTTTGCCTCTAATCTCCACAACACTAAGAGTTATTATTTATGGGTAAGTAAGTTAGAAATTGAATTACTATAAGAATTGAGTAACAGTCAGTACTTCAGTATTGGTACACTCGACCAGGAACTTGCTCTAAAACAAGCTGTTACATGTTATTGATAACTGATTTTATAACCCGCTACAGAGCATGATCATATGAGCTATAGGAAATTACATGGAAAAATCCTTACTACTATCCCTTCTCATTCAAAAAAGAAAAAAAAAAACAACCAAAAAACCAACAAAAAAACCCCACCACAAAAACCTAACTCAAACCCACCCAAGAAACAAAACAGCTCTCCTCATGAATGAGTTTGAAAGAACTGAAGCTTGTAAGAAAGCAAAATTTTGTATGTTGGCTTTCATTATTATAATGAATAATGAGATTCTACTTAAGATTCTGATTTATATATAGATATCTATGTCAGGCAGAGAGTTCAAGTTCAATTTTACATCGAATGCATTGTCAGAATAACCCTTCAAAGAAGTATTATGTAGCAGCTTAGAGAAAAGTGGTTTCATATCTACCTAAGCTGGTTTTATACCATCTACACCTTTACAACTCAAAGGTTGAGGGATGCCACAATTCCCTGCTGGTTATTGGAAGGGCTCCCATGTTATTTCTGAATGTTATTTGGTTTGAGGAAGGATCACAAGGTTTGTGAAGTCTACTCTTTTTTTTTGTCTGAATTCCATAAGAGCAGAACTGTGCAGAATGTTGTAAGATTCGTACTGAAGGACTCAACTGAAAATAACAGAGTTAGACGCTACTCCAAGTAACACATTACTCCAAATTTTAGACTGCAGGATTCATTATCCTGTTTAAGCAGCACTCCAGAACTTTACTCTAGTTTTCACCCATTTGAGCTTTTGCGACATAGAGGAATCTGACTAAGTTTTTGTATGCTTTACAAAACAAGAGGATTCTGGGACAGCCTTGTAACCAGGTTGTTGGATACATACATAAAGGTCTCAGATAACTGCAATTTATTTTTATGTTTCTGGATACTTACATGAAATCCTGAAAAGTCAATTTTAATAGGCAATTCATCAAGGTCACCTCCTTTGGGTGCAATCTGATCTAACAGATGGTAGTATGCTCTTGAATCCTAAAATGAGCAATAATATATATATAAAAATTAAAAAGAGCAAGCATGTAAACTTTAATAATAATTTACTGCTCTTATAGTCCAGTTCAACAGCTATACAAGTAAAAATATGGCACCCTAATTCCAGTGAATATGGATGAGGTCATACAGCCATTTTACTACGCTATTTCACATAGGACTTACTTAGCCAGGTAACTAATAATTCTGTGCAATTCTAGTTACATCTATTTTGCTGAAGATGAACTAGATGGCTGTAATTAAGATATTTAAGGCAAATTTGTATAGGTTACCCACAAAAAAAAAACAACTCCAATATGGATCTTATTTTCAGTGTTGGTATTTTATTCCCTCACTATCATTTTTATATAGACTCTTTTATAAAAACTTCTCTTTCTTAATTGATGAGGTAATTGGAATTAAAAATAGAGAACAAAGTTGATTCTTTTAGGGTGAATCTATAGTAACAGAAGCAATTTATTTGATGCAGTTTTCAGTATGCTTCTATTAGCACCCCTACTAAGAAACCAGGAAAACAAAACAAAACTCTGATAATTTTAGCTGTATTTAATGCCTCTCCTTAAATAACATGTAATATTTTTCCCATAGTAGTAGTTTTCATATAAAACCCTAGTTAGTTTTGCTTTAATAATAGCATTCTTGATGGCATTTGAAGAGCTGAAACTAGTAATTAATGATATAGTTTTCTTCAATGAAGAGCTCTTATCACCTTTGGCAATCTTTCTCCTTTGCTTTCCAGTTTTAAAAAGTTGGCGTTTTCTCTCTTCAAGTGGACTAACTACATTACTCCGCACACCTTATGCAGAATGGCTAAAGAAGAGAGATGAAATATGCAGATTTGCCCCCTGCCCAAGAAACCAGCATGCCTTTCAGTCCCCTTGCGTCACTAAACTGGCATACCAGGAAAGCACAGTGATCAAGGGGAGCTGCTCTCTCCTTGGATCAAGAACCAGTAGTTACTCCAGACAGACCTCTGAAGAAGGTCATTCATCAAAAGTTTTCCTACTCTTCAGTAGAATGCTAGGTGCAAAGGCAATCACCATTAGCAAATATGCATTTGGATTAGATTTAAATGCTACACACCACTTCTTTAAAACAACAAAAAGAGAAAAGATGGGTTTCTGCAGACCCAAGAGCAGGAATGGATGGACAGGAAAAAGATAGTAAGATAGTGCAAATTCTCCTAAATAAATCTTAAGAGCATTAGAACTTCCCTGAATATAAGCTCCTCAGAAATGTTTGCTTTTCACTGTGATGTGGTAATATGCAGTATGAGCAACTGAATAGAATATAAGTAATCAGAATAATGCTCTTTCAGTGTTGAAAAATGTGGGATGAACCTATAGATAGAAAAAACAGATGACTACTATTTTTCTAAATACTTCTAATTATTTTTTTTCCATGCATAGTATGTTTAAATAACATTATGTTAAATTTTTAGAGTGAATAACTACATACCTTAATGTCTTGGCTGAAGTTATTTATTTTCTGCCACCCGGCATTGGCTAGATGGTAGTTCACCCAGCGTAGCAAAAGCTCTTCCGGGGAAAGCTTCATTAACTGATCTAGTTCTTCCCCTTCATTTAACAAGGCAATAAGAGCTAAAAGCAAGTTTTAAAGAACGCCAAAATTACTGCTATTGTGGTCTCAGTTAATTCAAATTGCCAACATTGCTATACCCGGCATTCCTCTTACCTTCGTTTCTAGAGATCTCAATATCAGCAAAAAGACCAACTTTAATTATCTGCCACAAGAGTCCTAATACCAAGTGTGGTTTTCCTTCTTGCAAATCTTGTGATCCAATATTGACAACCGTACAGCCAATAGCAGATGCTGAGTTCAGAGCCAGGTTTAGGTTTTCCTAGTTGGAATATAATTGTTAAAAAAAAAAAAACAACCCAAAAAACAACAAAACAAACAAAAAACATATGAGGTTGTAATTCTTAGTAAATTTGCTCATATTATATTTTGTATGATTCAGAAGTTATAAGAAATCATGCAGTAGTTTAACAGTTCCCAGTGGAAAAGTGCACTCTGGAGATTTTTTATGAACCATAAAATTTGTATCTAATAAATACCATTAAATTTGTATCTAATAAAAATTTAATGGAAAACATAGAATCATAGAATAATTAGGGTTGGAAAGGACCTTAAGATCATCTAGTTCCAACCCGCCTGCCATGGGCAGGGACATCTCCCACTAAACCATGCCACACAAGGCTCTGTCCAATCCAGCCCTGAACACCGCCAGCGATAGAGCATTCACAACTTCCTTGGGCAACCCATTCCAGTGCCTCACCACCCTTACAGGAAAGAATTTCTTCCTCATATCCAATCTAAACTTCCCCTGTTTAAGTTTGAACCAGTGTTTAATACAGACCCACCAAAAAATAGCGGATCATCTTCTGCAGCTTGGATTGCTGATGAATACTCTAAATAAAAGATTTTTTGTAATGCATAAGTACTACATATACAAACTAAACAACATTGCTCAAAATATCAGGGGCTTGATCCTGTGGAAAAACGTGCCCATATGGAATTCTGCCCTGTGCACAAGACTACTGACATCACTGTCGTCCCATCTTGATCTTACACAGGCTGACACATTTATTCAAGCAACTGTTAAACTGCTATTGAACAGTGTAAGAAAATCATGGCAACTCAACATCCTGACGCTGAAAGTAAAGCTAATGATTGCTGCAGATTAAACATTCCAAGGAAAAAAGCCTGTCAGCTTTTGTAAATATTATTATTTTCTTGTGTAATAGTTAAACTATTTACAGTGACAACATAAACACATGTAATATCATCTTTGCTGATACATTTTCTTTGAATAAGCAGAGCTTACAAAACTCACTCAGAGGATTTACAACATGGTGTGGTTTTACTTGCCATATTTTAAATGTCACAGCCTGAAATGAAAAGTCTGCCAATAAACCGAAGTTTTTAATGAGGATTTTTTTCTATTTTTTTGGGGTTTTTCTTTTTTCCTTCATTAGGCTGATATCTTATGGATGTAGTTCCCTAAAATATGACCTAAGGATCCACTCGGAAGTCTAAAATTACTTTCTTCAGATACTTAGTAAAGCAGAACAAGAACACTGAATAGGGAAGCATGAAAAATACAAGTTCCTATGTATATCATCTAAGAAACAGGAGGTTTCTTAACATCAGGTTATTAGAAAATTTCATGCTTTGGTATTTTTTAACACATAGGACTTTCCCCCCTCCCCCACTAAAACTGTCATTAAAACAAAGCTATAGAAAAATATTTTAATTTTTAATTTGTAGCAAGTTTCTATCCAGGCAGTACTTACAGAAATAGTGAAAGGAGTGAGTTTCTTCTTATTAATAGCCCTTTCATCAATTGTATCTGGTTGTGAAAAGTTGATCATTTTGCTAAGGAACAAAAGTCAGAGTTTATTCAAACTTTGATTTCTCAAAAAATATATTATTTGATTGTAAGCTCCTAACACTTTAAATTAGCTGTAAATATTTCTGACAAGAGGAAAAAACACCAAAACCTCATCCTCTAAATCTCCTTTCCCTATTGAATAATTGCACATTCATCCAGAAACCCTCAGATAACATATAAGAACCGTGACTAATTGAGGGCTTGATACTTAAGCAAGAGAATATGTCTGTGCCATCAAAATAGGTTCTTGAGATTAGAACAGTAAAGTCAGTTAAATAATCTCTAGTGAAAATCTTTGACATAATCAATATATTGCTGAATTGCATTTTGATAGTACATTGCATTTCTGTAATATCTTGCATTTACAAGGATCTCAGACTAAATCATGTCAATACTAATATGCTAATCCCGTGTTATCACAGTGTATAAATAAGTACTATTAGTTTACTTCAAGTAACTAGAAAGTTACAGCAGACTAAAGTTAAGGGACCTACTCTATGCCTTCTGTTTTGCCATAAATTTAATTCGGATTACTGTTCCTCCCATCCTATGACTTAGTAACTACATTTAATAACTTCTTAGAATTTTTTAAATACAAAGTTTTCTAATTATTTCAGCTAATGAATATATGAACTGTGTAATCATCTCCTCTATAAAGAGCCTGTGGATATCTTGTATGCATAATTATGGGTATGCAGTGGAACCCACTTCTATTATGCATGCACAGTCACATAAAAACTTGCCAAAAATAACATTTCTATTCATAAATAGGTTTTCCCCATTTCAACACTGGTTGAAAAATTTAAGAGTTGAGTCTTGATGTTAAAGCCCGTCAGAAGTTTTCCAATTCAGATCACTGTGACCAGCATTTAACCTTTGAGATAAATTTCTGTCCTTTCTCACAGCCCTGGACTCACCAAAGGAGGATGCCATCTGCAAGGGATTTAAAAAGACTGGCATCTGATGGGTTCATAGGTAGGAGGTGCTTACAGTCTGGGTCATCTTGTAGAGCTTTATTTATCCAATTAACAAAAGCAACTTTTTCTTCCTCTGAAAAAAAGAAGCAGCATTAAAAGATCTATTGTCCTTTCCACTAACACATACTACTAAACATCAGACTTGGTCAAAGAGGCGCCCCTGCAGCAAACCCTCTTAGTTTCACATGGGCCAGTTATTGAAAGAATGGAAAAAAACAGCACACACAGATAGATCTCTCTTAATCTTTCTCTCTAAACCTCTGGCCATTTTCTGAAGGACAACATAAACATCATAGTGATGTAATGGGGAAGGCATCATCATGACTGACTTTGAATTCAGTTTCTCAGCAATTACATCAAAGAGAGGGAACTTTGAGATCTGAAGTGCACATCTATACAGCATTTCATTCTGCCTTCTACTGGGACTTCAGAGACTGGCAGTATTTTTGAGACTATCATCGGGGTTACTGTGCTGCATTTAGCTCTGAGAAACTGAAAAAGTTTAGTACCTCATCTTGAAATTCTTTCATATTTAGAGCAGAATTTATTAGTATGTAACTAAGAATGCTTACTGGGACAACCAGCAATCAAGTATCTGTACTTGATTCCCAGACAGTGCAGGTGGAAGTCATCTCACCTCATGAAACACACAGAACAGGTACATACCCCTGACTATACTTCTTTCATTGTTAGTAGGAAAAAATGTGAAATTCTAGTGCATGCTAATCTAGATGCTGATGAGACCAGGTCAGATGAACTGCACTTCTAGTGGGGCCAGTTTCTCTCCACTAAAAATGAAAGAGTCTAAATGATTAGCTCTGATGGCATCCACATAGAGACATGCTTTGAGATGGAACAGATCCCCTGCTTTGAGCATACACCAAGTACAGGTGATGCTATAACAAAAATACCAAGACAGAAGGTATCACCACCCTTAGGTAACTGAAGTGAATCTTCCTCACATAAAGAATCCTGGAACTACATCAAATCCCAGACTCGAGTCAATCAAATAAGCTGCAATATTGCTTACTGCAATATGATCTTGGAAGGTTTTAACATTGTGACTGGGAGCTGCAATGCAATTAGGCACAATTACCAATTTAAGTGACATGCAGTCGTGGGAGGTAGAGAGAAACAGATCAAATATTAAAAGCAACTTCTCAAGTATGAGATAGGCTATGAAAAAATCATCTGGGAGTGAACAACTCTGTAAGAGTACAGAGACTTCAGGAGGCACCTTCCATACAGAAAGGATATGTGGGTTTTGGTCAAAGACTTGACTAGCTTTACTAGAAGCATGCGCTCAGCTACATGCTGTCAGCGCTTGCTTTTATTTTTCGTTTTTGCAAAAGATGCCTAATTCATTTCTGAGTCCGCATGAAATTAGCAACAACTGAACAGCCCACATCTTAATAAGCTACCACCCACATTTGTCCATCTCCACATACTTTCTCTGTGTTAATTTGCTTTCAACAGCAACATTTTTCAGGTTTATTTTCTTCAGCTATAGTGCAAGTGTAAAGAGTCTTCCTCCATGCAAAAGTTGCTTATGTTCAATTATTTCTTACCTGAATAAGAGTGTTGTGTCCCTTCACTAGATATTGCTGATGTTCCTCCAATTGCGGTAATACCTTGCTTTTTGTTTATTGATTTTCGGAAAGATTTGCTAATGTCTTTACTTTTCAATTCCTGAATTATCTGGAATAAAAACCAACCAACCAAACAAACAAAAAAAAAAACAAACAAAAAACCCAGAGCATTTTATGACTGGTCACACCTTCAAATAACCAAATGCTAACTCATATAAGTACTCTAGAGTCAGTACTTAACCTGACTGCCTTTCTTTTGTATTTACATTTACTTTTGTTCTGGAAAAAAGTTCACTGTATGGGTAAAACCAGTTTAAATCCCTTCAAGAAACTTGTATATTAGATATTTATTATTATTTCTCAGTAAGTACCTCAAGTGCTACCTTTATTAAGCCATGCTACCTAAAAAAAAGTAGACATTCTACACATTTTTTCCACAGATATTTTGTTAAACTGAAGAAAACAATTAGGTACACAAATTTTCAATAACTAGCATATTTCTACCCCATTCTCAAAGTATTAGTTATTTGTACCAAAATATTACTTATTTGTACCACTTATTTCAGTTTTCTAGCCTAGTTATCAACAGATATCAAACAGCAGAGAAACATCTAAAGGGAATGTCTCACAGAAACAAATTCCTGAAAGTCGATTCTTCCGTCCTTGTTGGTGTCTGTTACTGCAATGATTTTTTCTACAATCTCACGGACTTTGTAACCCGGCAAGGGCAAACTTGCTTCTTTAAACAGGTCTTGAAGCTCATAATCACTGACATACCCACTGTTGTCAATATCTGTAAAATGAAAGCACTAGTTATTTTAATACTTATGTAAAGAAGCAAATACAGCAACTGTCAAGAATAAAAGCATGAGAAATACAGTTTTAGGAGACAAGTATTTCTTCTTTTGACACAGGTAAGTAAGCATGAAGAAATACTTGGGGAATAGAGGCACAACTGGCTAGAAACTGTGCCATCTTGTTACGTGTTTTCTCAGGGACTACTTTATTATCCCAAACCAAAGCTACAACAAGATGGCAAACTTTTAAAGAGCAAAATTTAAGGTTTGTTTGGTTTTTTTAAAGACTCCCACCAAAACTCTCTATAAACCTTCAATTGAAATTGAGATAAATTATTGTATTCTTACTTTTTATATTATACTGTTTGCAATCAGCAAGCTCAAATCTGATGAAAATTGTTATTAGAAGAGCACACACACAAGAAAAACTACTTATACAAGAACTCTGCCTGACTCTGCATTTTCTTTCTTATCCTACTGTCCGATAGACATTTTCTGCTCTCCAGGACTTTTGATATGGTTAGGCTTACCTGTGAAGAATAAATCGGGGATGATCTGTACCTATTTATTAAACATGACCTTCCTTAATTTATTAATTAGGTATGTTGGGAGCAATTTGTATCACCACCTTCACTTACACTTGGCTCCCAAGACCAAGTCAGGAATGTCCATATACATCGAAGTATCAGAATGTTTTTTTCAACAAGGGGTATGGTATAGCTCCACAGTTGTGGAAAAAAAATGAATGGCTGTGTCACATGAAAAAATAAATTTTAAAAGGTTCAGTATAATTTGTGTTATAATTAATAAGACAGCAGCACAGAAGAAATCATGAAAATACCCTTCGTACTTCCCCTATGGGCCAATCTGTGTGCAGAAAGCCGTCTTGAATTCTTGTCTTCATATACTAAAGCATCATTTAAAAAACTTATATTTTTATCAATGTAATGGATGAAATGTGTTTGATTCATTAGCTGTGCCTATTTTTTTATATTTATGCATAGTTCCATATATATGTACACACATATCTGTGCAAGCAGGATTTGAGAATGTCCATTAAATACCCTTATCTGTACCTGTAGTGCAACGTCTATGCAAAGAAGTACTTTTCAAAGCAGACAAGCACTGTATAGATGAAGCATAATAAAATAGAAGAAATCATATCCAGCATAAATAGTGCTGGATATAATGCCATAATTTTATATATATTTAATGCTAATCTTTTCAAAGTTCGACAAAAAACTTTGAGTCTCTTTCATGATCATACTAAAGCTCTTTAAAAAATACAAATATTATTTTACCAGTTCTACAAATGATGAATCTAAGATAAGTAATTTAAAAGAACTCCACAAGTAACACAAGGAGTCAGAAACAAAAGCCACTTTTCTGACTTGTCAAGGCCACTTTTCTGACTTGTCAAGGTGCTCCAATTTTTGCTCTCTTTGGTTTACTAGTTAAAAAAACCTCTCCATATTGGCTCTAGTATCAAAATTCAGCCAATACTATCAGAGTGGGTGAGTACACATCACATTACAGAAGGGCACGCAGAGAAACATGCTTTCATCTCTAGTCATAACTGATTGCCATACGGTCATTTCCCTGTAATCCATGCTACACTAAGTAGCTTCTGCACAGCTTCATAAGGCAGCCACGTTTCGCTGCTGACAAAAAGGCTAACAATACCTGTTAAAAAGAAAATATTCCTCTTTCTGTTTTCAATACTACCAACAACTCAAAAAACACTACACAGAAAAGCTTCACGTCTGCAAATGTATTAATCTGCTGTATGACTTGCAGACATATCACAATACACATAATAATAGGGATCATCTAAAAAACGAAGACATGCTCACGAGCTCACTCAAGTTACCAGCTATTTTATTTCCCTAGGTTCATCTTTCAGGGAAGCTAAGTTTCCATGATGACAAGCAGAGAGTTAAATAGATGCCTTTTCTCTCAGTTTACCAATATAGCTGCAAGCAATTTATCCACAAAGACACTGGAAATGTAAAAATGGAAAAATAAAAATGCTAATGATGTTAAATTTTTCTGTTTTACAGAAAAATTTTTACAGAAAGCATAATACAATAAGAAAACATTTGTCAGTGAGTAGGAGCAGTACAGGCAATTCTTAAAGCAGAAACTTGAAAACATGCAGAAAGGAAAGGGAGAAAAAGAAGAAATGCAGATGGTGAAAACCAAACAAACAGAAAAGCTGTCAGACAGTACCAGCGAGTATTACTAATCCTAACACCTCACAGTAGATTAATACATGCATACAGTGCTCTTTAACATGGTCTGTCTTTTCAAGCTCCTACAGGCTATAAACTTCTTGAGCTACAGACTGTCAAGATTGTCTAATAGCAGCTCATGAATTGTCTTCTGTTATTGCATCTTATTCCTTTAACATACCTACTTTTGGTCTGAACAATATCCCAATACAATAGGTTCACGGTTTTATTATTTGTCATGAAGAAAAGTTGCTTCTTTTCATGCTAAGCTTTCTGACTCTACTGGGCATCACATTATACCTGTATTGACAGATACTGAGTAGTCTCCTCTTCACCTTTTCTACTACGTACAGTCTTAGAGATTGCCAACCCACAGCTTCCCAATAGTCTCTTTAACAAACTGGATCCTAATATTTAAGCCTTCTTGCCTAAAGCAACCCTGTTTTCCCATTATGAATTATTATAAATAGGTTAGTTATATTTGCTGAGCTGCAGTTACACATCATCCCTTCAGAACTGCAGCAAATAAGAAATAAAGCAGACGAACTTTAGCATTCACAACAATATTGCAATCTGGAAATAAGGGATAGTTGCTATATCATTTCTCACTCTTTCTGTTTACTCTCCAATAAATCTGCAAACATCCTGTCAAGCATACAAAATTGTACAGTTACTTATTAATATCTGCTAGCTACAAAAGCAAGATCAAAAAGTCTCCAAGATTACCTTTACTTTCAAATGTAACATCCAATTCATTCAACAAATAAAAAAAATTACTCATTCAAAGTGTGCAAGTGAAGCAAAACCAAAGCATCAGTAATTTAACATGAAAAGTTTAATCAAACTTTGTTTTTAAAATCTAAGTTAAAAAATATCGAGATCTATCATACTGCATATACAATGGCATAATAATGCAACTGCCCAGCAGGAAAATTTGTTTTCATTGCTGAAGTTGAAATAAATTAATAAACACACATAGTTTCAGTGAAAATTACAGGGTTTGTGTAAACATTCTTATTTTCTTAGCTATTGCTGGCAACATAGAATAAAAACAGCCCTATCAAAACAAAGTGATCCACAAAGATTTCTTCCACAAACCCTAATTGGTTTTGCAATGTTAATTGCATCCTTATTTTCTTATGTAAAGCATACCTATTTTACTGAATGCTTCTCTTAGCTCTTCAAGCTCTTCACGAGAGATAGTAGTTATGTTGTTTTCCATCTCTGGACAGCAAGAAGTGTTGTCTTCAATTGCTTATACCTAATAATAATGAACAGGAAATATACAAAGCTTTAATTTCAAGTACATATTAATGTAAGTAATGACAATGTAAATAATGACCTTTCCAATACAAGGTACCAGACCTGCATGACATTTCCAGGCCTGGCACACTTAAAACATTACAAACAACGCTGCAGAGCAGATCAAACACCTAGCAAATTATTTCACTATAGTGACTGAGAATTCACAATAGCAGCACCTGTTTTCATACACTTGATGTCTTCATTTACATAGTATGAGCACTGATCAGCAATCTACCTCCACTGCTTGAGTGGTTTTCCAACATAAAAATTGTTTGTTGAAATGAATGGTAATTTTAAGAAAAAATTATTTCCAAGTGCAATGCAGTATCATTGCCACGAATGGTTAGTGCTAGGATCTAGGCATGCAAAGCACTGAGCACTTCAGCATTTACACAGTAGTAAACCTCAGTGGGACATTTTCAAGTACCTGCTTCTAGTCAGTACGTGAACACTGATGAGACTTGCTAGAGCTGCTGCAGAAGCTACCACCTCCTAACCTTTGCTCTTCTGACAAGCTCATTGTCTCATAACACTGTCAAAGAACCAAACAAAAGCTTTTACTGAGCACAAATATTGGGAGTCTCAATGGGAATCTACTTGCTCTACTCAACTCCATAAAAAGGCAAAACAAAACTGAAAGCACCTTTGCAAGGGTGATAAAACCCCCATAATGTACCCTTGCCCATTTCCTCCTATGGAAGCTTTACTAGAACAGGACCCTTGTTAGTAAGTGCAAGTTTGTAAATAAGTCACACGCAACTGCCTCAATACATGAGCTTGTATTTGACATCTCCCACTGTGCGCATACCATTGGCACATACAGATTCAGCATACAGCAGCACACATGTGCACATAGTAAGTTCTCAGCAGCGCTTGGCTGTGGAGAGCACAATCTGCTACAGGTGGTGCTGTGCCTATCATGAAATACAAGTTTTGTCTTGGCTTTACCTTTATAAGCCAAAAGTGGCAAAATAACCACCTTATATAAGTTATTTTCAAAGTTGTCCTATACCTGTGTATGTTTTCTGTTCTGTTTTGGTTGCTCTGGTAGAGTGTTTCTGCTTTAGAGCAAGAAAAATATTTCCGTAATGGTCATATTATTACTTATTCATAATAATTATATTCACATCTGCTATATGCAGCTGCTTCTTCCCCCAGAACTGTGCCTATCAACAGAACTACACTGCTACCCACTGGACAATACACTGGAATTGAACATGAATTCAACAATTGATTTTACTATGGACCCGTTGGATGCCTTTAGGCAAGGCTGTACCTCTGTTTCCCACCTTTGCACATCCTGACTAACCAGGCTAGAAACTTTCCCAGTGCAGGGAGTGCCCTTCTTTTTTTCAGACCAGTTGGCTGCACAATGCCTGCAACAACAGGATCCCTTTAAGGTCAGCTGCAAGACTGTAATGATAGAACCAGAATCTGGTTCAGAATACAGGAGATTAAACATTAGCAATTTTCTTTCCCATTCTAGCTGCATCAGTTTTCTTTCAATCCTTGACAATCTGACAATGAGAAAAATATAACCCATGACAATGAAACAATTGCATGGGTCACCAGCACATGACAGAAGAGGCAGCAGGACACTTTATCAACTGTAGTTTGCTCAGGGATCATGCCAACAAGTGAAACAGACTTCCTGGAGGTCTACCACGGAGGGTATACAGCATCACTGATGGGAGTTACACCTATCCTATTGTGAAAACATTTTTAAGACAAAAGTCAATTAGCCTCACTACATTAACCACTGAAGTGTCTCCTGATTTCAGAATTATAAGTGGCAACATGACCATTGTAGATTATTTCACTGAGAAAGACATCACAGTTCTGTATCACTCATGTCAAAGCTCGATGTATTCTGCGCCCGGGTAGAAGGTTTGTCTATCACAAATTGATTCTCCCCGACTGCCTATGACAGGAGAACAAACAATAAGTACAGCACAACCTCCTGGTTTGCACAGTTCACAGGTTGCCCTCCTTTGCCTGGGGAGCAAAGAGCACAGGGTCAGCCATTCTCTGGTTCTGTAGCTACCTCCAGCTATGCAGAGAGTGTGGATTCCCACTGCATTCCATGCCTAAGGCTGTCAAATATTTTCATATCCTCATATTTACAGAGTTATCTCTCTGGACAAAATGAGAGATGATACACCTTGCCAAAAAACAAAACAAAAAACCCCCTCCATCTGGACTACAAATTTACTTGCAAATGCAAAACTTTTAAGAAACACAGTTACTGAATCTATTTGGATATTATGTTGGAAAGTATGTTGCTGGATGGAGATTAGGGTAGAATTTGACAAGGATATAGGGACTGATAATTTTACTCAAACCTATCAATACGAAGTTATGTATTATGGCATTCCTCTTCCTATTATTCTTCCTTTTGTTGAACCCAAAATGATGCACTTGTATAGAATACGAAAATAAACTTTAAACAAGCATTAGCAAATGAGAAAACCCAAACAGCTTTTTAGTGATCTTTTTTAACTGTAACTATGCACATGTTTAGATTGCCAGGCACTTTTCAGTAAGATGGCGTTGGTTCCCTCAGCAACATTTTCATAAATGAAAATTAAGTTTTTTTACCTATATACAAGGTAAAAAAATACAAGAGGCAATGGGAAAACCTTTTTGCTACTGTTTTTACTGTGGTAAGAGAAGTCTGTACAGAAGGTAATGAACTATCATATACTGTGAAATATTCACTAAGAATTCTTGATCTGTTTGTAATGAAAAAAGTACTCTGCAGGAAATGGTGGAAAAGTCTCTGGAGCTAAAAAAAAAAAAGGAAAAAAAAAAAGAAGCTGAACAAGGTATCCTACATGTAAGCTAACCCTTTACGCATAATGACACAAGCAACATTCATGAGCCAGCAATGATTAACTCCCAACTTTCTTCAAAATACTACTTTAAAATAAAAGCAACTACTTGTTCAAAATACTATAAAATACAGTGAGTTGGTTTTAAAGCACATTTTTTACACCTTTTATTTTTCTCTTTTTTTTTTTCTTTGGGGTGGAGAGGTTAATCTTTGGGGTTTGTTTTGACCTTTGTGCTTAGCTGAAACCAGAGTTAGGCATTGCCTTCAAAAAGAAAATTACTCTGAAGTTAAGCTTCTCATTTAACAAACTTCAACTGAGGGTCAGGGTTTTAAGGAAAATAAATAACACGAGATGTGGTGAAACCTCCTAATATAGCAACTGTACTGCCACACCATTCTAGGAAATACAGGAAAATTTTTGTCTCAAGAGTATGTGACTACTGTCTCAAAGTACAAAAGTAAAAATATTTATTTGGTCCCTATCTATAGCATATGCATTTATTTATCTACACTTACACTGCTGTGTAACAGACACAAAATAAGTAACAGGCTCTATGTAACTGCTTCTCATCTCAGCAAATGTTTCTGCTTCTTTTAAGGCAGCAGTTTACTTTTCTTCCATGATGCTATATAAAGTTTCCGTATTGATTTGTCTTCCATGATGATATATAAAAAGAGTTCTTAAACAACCATGGGTTAATGAGGTCTTGTCTACTTCATTAGGGTATTTTCTGTGTCTTCACTGGGACGGTTCCTGTGGGTCACACAGGATATGGCCTTGAGTGTGGGTGGCAAGTTAAGTCTTTTTCCTGCATGTCACTAGATCTTATTTAAGTACTAAAATCCTACTTATCCATTTTGCTAAGCTTACTAGCAGCATATATCAGTCTTCATACTCAAAAGAAAAATTAAAAATATATATTCAGAAAGAAATTACTTTATACAGATGTTTCTGGAAGTGCAAGTACCTTCGCAGGAAGCCATATGTGGCAATTAAAAATAAAGAAATAATGAACTGCGGAAAAATTGGGGTAAGCAAATAAACATTAAAATCTTAATTACTGAGGAAATTTAAAGGGCTCTGAATCTGCAATAAAACCCCAAAATATAATCCTATGAAATACAGAAATTGCACAGCATGTCAAAGCGTGAAATATTTAGACATTCAGGTGCAAAAGGCAACACCACTTGTCATACATACTGTTAATGTTTTCAACTATTTACCATCACCATGAGTCAGATTTCATCAAAACCAATTTCTACGAAGTTTCAATGTAATTAGTTTCACTTCTCTCTTTTTATGATTTATAGTTCACATTTTCCATCATATTCTTTTTCAGAAAACAGCAGTTTTCGATTCCCAAAGACATTGATTATTTCAGTAACACAGCAGAAACATCTGTTCTTGAATGAAGCAGACTAAAAACCCTAACACCTCTGCCCTAAAGAGACAGCCTTAAATACCCTATTACATAATTACAGGGTAAATTAGCTGGTCAATTAAACAGCAGAAGTGCTGCAATCATGGTTCTGGCATTCAGGAGAGATGTAGTTTGAGCAGAGACAACACCTAAACTAGTCAGACATTTTAGACTATTTCAATATACCAACAAGGACCTTCTATCTAAGTTAATATAAGCTAAAATACCTTACACAGGTTTATCACTGCCCAAGATGGCTCAGTTCACAGGCAATTCTGACAAGATTTAACATTAAGTCTGCAAAGGTATATGTTTGTTATATGACTATGACTACCTGCTGAAAGATGTATTCGTTTACAGAGAACACATTTCTCGCTACTCTGGTAGTGTTCATATGACACTTGGATTTTCTATAGCCTATGCTTACATTAAACCATCTCCTGCTGCCCCAGGACAAGGCAGGTATAAACATTGGTTTTATGCTGAGAAAGTGTTCTTGATCCTCTTTTCAGTCCTTGCCAATATGCTTAACACGAACTAACAACATTGATCTATCCCTAGCCTGCCTTCTATACCTGGAAGGCTGTTTCTATCTGAACATAATTCAATGGAGTATCCTTGAAATGTTCCATATCCAACAATACAATACAGATACCTATCCAATAATACAATACAATATCAATACAGATACAAACTACAAATTACTTTTGATACCATCGTCGTACTTCTTTGTGTGCAGAGAACTATCTGTGGCTGAGCAACCACAAAGTTCCTGTCGCTTTTCTGACCTGTTACCAAAGCTGTCAGGAAAAAGCAGCAGTTAACTGGCATCAGGTCCAATAGTTTCCTCCATCCATGCAGGCAAATGGCAATTCCTTTGCCAGCTCTTCATTCCAAATTCTGTTTGCCTTGTTTCCACATGCAGCTGGTTCCACAACAATAATTGACATTACAAATGCTGACTCAAGAGCTTATTTTCTTTTGTAACTGTTCTTTTTGTCTGGCATCAGGGGCACACCTCCCTGCCGCAAACACCACTTGATTGCTGCATCATCCTTAAATCTGTTGGTTTTAATGACAGACTAACTAGCTCAATTTGCAAATGCAGGTTGTGCTTTTATGTCAATAACCAGCTGGTTATTAGCATATACTATCCACATGTACAAAGCATGGAAATTCTGCTTCTCTTATTGGCCTTTGAATCAGATGGCTATAGATTTTAATGTAAAAAAAAAAAAAAAACAACAAAAGCAAATAACCATCAATTTAACCTGTCTCATTCTTGTGCTAATTTATCTGGATTCTTTAGGCCAATGCGGGAACTGGTTAGCCTTCATGCACTGTTAGCCTCTTTAAGCTCTTGCCAGGTTAAACTAGAAGTTCTATCCTGTCTCAATGTGACAGGAAGGCATTATCAGGTAGAAGACATTAAAAGGAACTTTAAAACAATGATATGCAACAGATGTTGCCTTTAGTCAGTAAAGAAAGAAGAGAAAATGCTGCTGTATTTTAACTGATGAAATGCTAATTGAACATTAGTGAAAAGACTTGCATATAATAAAAATTTGAACAATGGAACAAACTGCCATTGATATACAGAATGTTAATTTTACACTAATACACATACAGAGGTTTCTGATGTCTTCTCCAGATGATACAACTGCCCCATTTTTTGTTTGCTCCGTTGGCTATTTGGGTTGGTGCATCCTGTCCCCTTCCCCCTATCTTTTTACTTATGCCAAGATAATTCATGACCCCCAAATAGAAAAATAATTAGGGGCCAACTAAATCGATCCTTTAATAATGTGAAAAGAAATTATTTGAGATGTTTCACTGGTGGTCTGTAATAACACAGCAGTGGAGGTTATCTTGCTGTGAAATATGGCTTAATCTTTATGAGAAAATGAATCATCAGTAGGGTTCAGTGACTTCATAATTTATTTTTTTTTTTTAATTTACACTGGTATAAGATACAGAAAGATAGCTCATCTTTCCCGTGTCAGTGAAAAAACTGCAGGAGACATTAATAGGAAAGAAAGTGAAAGAAGCCTCAGTTATGGAACACAGGCATAGAATCATAGAATAAATACCAGTCTGGAAGAAACCTCAAAGATCATCTAGTCCAACCTTTCTTGGCAAAAGCACGGTCTAGACAAGATGTCCCAAGTGCTCTGTCCAGCTGAATCTTAAAAGTGCCCAACACTGGGGAACACACCCCCTTCCTGGGGAGATTGTTCCAATGCCTGATTGTTTTCATTAGCACAAATTACCCTCATCTCCAACTGGAATGTCCCCCGGAGTAACTTGTACCCATTACCCCCTCTTTTCCATGTGACTCTTCGTTAAAAGGCAGCACCCATCACCTTCATAACTACCTTTAAATACTAGAACATGGTGATAAGGTCCCTCCAGAGCCTTTGATTCCCAAGGTTGAACAAACTCAGTTTTCACTGCCATTCCTCATGTGGCAGGTTTTCCAGTCTTTAATTATCTTTGCGGCCCTTCTCTGGACCCTTTCCAGGCTGCCAACATTTTTTTAGTACAGTGAAGACCAAAACCAAACACAGCATTCCAGGTGTGACAGTCCTCTAAATACAGAAAGAGCCTAATATACCTGTAGAATGATGAGCACTGGGTCTTATAAAGAAAAATGATACAAAACCAGGTTCACTCCTAATGCAGCAAAGAGGATGCTTGTAAACCTTTAAAACAGGAGAGTACTGAAAGGTCAAAGTAATTAGCTATATAAATACATGTATCTGTATATATATATATATATAAAAAGATATTACAACTGCTGAAGCACACTTCTAATTTTTTAAAGAAGTGACAGGATACAGTTATGTCAGGTACAGTTATTAAAGTCCTTTAAACATCACACAGTCACAGTCTAAAGCTTCACTACTTGAAAGAGTCAGAGAGTATGTTTCTCAGCCTGGGCTTATAAATATGAACGGATATATTTATGACCACCAAAAATGCTAGAAGTTAGAAGATAACAATGACAAAATGTTATGCTTCATCATATGAACTCCTAACTCATGCAATTTTCCTCAGTCTTCTATATACGGCATTATGCAGTGAATAAGGTACAATTTAAGAGGAAAAAAATGCGGTTTTTTTTCTTAAACTTCTTCCAAAACTGTATGCACTGATCTTTGCTAGAGGAAGTCTATCAGACCAGCCAGAGTGATAAATCATGTGTCCATGAAATACATACCTTACGTAAGGAGGACTAGAAGATTTAAATTGAAGTTAATTATTTACTCCATAGGAATTTATTAACACAGTACAGTAACTGTGGTGAATAATAAAATCAACATTTTCCACTATGCCTTTAAGATAAACATGGGTGACTCGAGAATAAACAGTAAAACATTAAACTGAGAACCTAACTGTTAGGTTGGTCATAGGCCTGATCTGACTTCACTTACTGTGGTGTAAGTACAGAATAATTCCATGGGTCTTAAATCAGGATGAAGAGCAGATACATGTTTACTTTAGAAAGATACCTTTTCATTCTAACAAAATGCCTCCAGCTTCCTTCAGCTGCTGAGTATACAGAATAGCCATGTAAATTCATCAGCAGTATCAGTTTCATGTAGTTTCCTTCACATGCATCATTCAGAAGGATCTCAGACTGCCTGTACTTTGTACTGTTGCATTCAGCACTTCGAATAAAACACATCAATGGAAACCTTACCTATGCCAGAAGGACCGCTTCTAGAAATACAACTTTGAAAAAATGCTATTGCATGCAGAATTAATAGAGGTATCTTTCCTGAAACATTCTGCAAACTTCACCTGTTTACAGTTTAGCTACACCAATGCTTTGGGCTGCACAATAAGCAACAAAATTAAAGGACACAAAAATAAAGTTTCCCCAACAGAATCTCTAACAAAGTTAAATTTAAAGAACTCTGATCCAACGTAAAGGCTGGATACAGTGAATCTACTAAAGTGGCACTTGTTCTGAGTTTTATTATCCACAACCTTTGCCTTGGTGAAGGTTCAGTAACAGCACGCACATGATATCCAAGCTATGTCAAGAGAAGTGCAGACACATAAGGAAAATGAAAGCATAGTAGGAATTTGAATACAAACCATAAATCTTAATAACCTTTAATGCTATCTCAACATCTTTCATGATCAATTTCAAATATTTTACATATTTGTATCATTCTTTAACAACATAAATATTTAATCAGGAAAAAACACAAAAGGCGTAAGGACTTAATGTTTAACAAATACATTAAGTATCCACTAATAAGAGACTGTTTCCACTTAGAAGTGTTTTCAAAGCTCCTTTTGAGTAGAAGCAGCTTATGTGCTCATGGAAATAAAACAGAATAAACAAGAATAGAGTTGCTACAATCTACAGCAGAAAAGGATGGCCCTATTATGCCCTTCAAAGATTTTTGAACCTACTACTTGCAGGCAAACAGCCTGGAGACAGAAAGAACACAAGAATCTAGGAAGATGTGTTTCTGATTTGTAGCAATTCAGCTCTGATACACCCTAAGCAAGCCTTACAGTTGGTCTAAAGAAGAAGAGTTATTTCTGCATTCAGGTACAGAACATCTTTCAGAGGCTCAAAAAGCACTTTATCAAATATTACCACAGCAAAGTTACCACAGTTATTAAAGACAAATTTTTCAGCTGTATTCCAGCAACTTTAACCAGCTGAATTTGCAGATTCTCAGCATTTCTAAGAATCATACCATAAATAAACTAATGACAAACTTAAAAAAATTATAACTCAAGTACAATGCAACTGCAATGATACTTCTCCCAAGAGAGATAAAAAAGTTCTTGTTTAGTACTGCTACAGAAATGCAAATGTCAGTGTAAACAGGAACATTCCTCAAGGTCTCAGTTCCATAGTTCACACACAGGAAGACACAGAGATACTTGCTAGCATTTTGACTTTACAGTAAGAAACACCTGCATTCAGCAATAAAACCTGCACGCCACACAAGGCATGGCACACAAGGTGAGGAAAAAATAGGTAAAAACAGTGGCAGGAGAAGTGGACCTCAAGAATTCCCTTTGGAGAAACAAAATCTTGCAGAAAACCTTCCCTTTGTTGAGCAAACCCTAGCGTGTCTCCTCTAGCCTATTAGAGGATGTACATTCGTAGAAATCACCAGGATTGTAATACATGGGATCTTAGTGGGTGTGGTACTTACCTTCCCAATGGGAATCATTTTAGTGCTACTTTAGCTTCCACCATCCAGTCCAGAGTCTAGAATAATTTTTATCTCATACTGATACTGTTAAAACTAGTGCTTATAAAGGAAATTCACAGGTCCTGGTACAAAACCTCATGAAATTGCAGCCCATTTCCAAGAGCTGTGTGGCTTACACTTGACACACTTGTTTTCACTTCTGTCCTTCAAATATGTAACACAGTTACGATCAGGTCTACTTCTATTCACAATTAAAGTCATATTTTTGCAAAGAAAAATATTTGTATTAAGTAAGAACATGCTTTCCTTAGATAGCTCAAGAACACAACTAAGACTGTCCTCTGTAACTCAATGGTAACAGAAGGGAAGCAAGCCCCATTATCTCATCTTTTTATCCAAGAACCTCAAGTTGGATTTTTGAATGTCATTAAACATCTAAAAGCACTGTTCTGGAAGCAAAAATCTTGCTTTTCCATTTTATACATGACAATATCTATATTCAAGTAATCCATGATTGCAGAGCTACATTCAAACTAATTAACAAGCTATTAACAGTTATGACAGGGCTCGAGAGAGATTAAGGTGACTTGGTGGAAGAAACTTCTTCACAAGTGTAAACACCATAACCTTACAGTGGCCCAGGAAGCCTTGAACAGAAACCCTACCTGTCTTTCAACAAGTTCAATCAACTTAATACACTGTTTCGTTTTCTGTGACCTTTTCTCATCTCCTCTTACTAACCATATCATTTGCCCTCTGGACTGATTACTTGATACTATCCAAAAAAAAATCAGTTTATTATACTGAAACCTATGTCCTCTGCTGACTAATCCTTGGCTTCCCAGCACACTAATGTGCTAGACCCTCCTTCCTGGGGAACTTTTGCAAGCTCACATCAAGCATCTTTTCTGGTCTGCCCTCTCTCCTCAATGACCTTGTTCCCATATCCATCATCTTTACCCATGTGAGTATCTTTGCTTATGTACTATTTCTGAATTCATCCACCCACTGATAGGCAAAGACACTGTCTTTGGAAGGCCAGAGCTGGCAAGGATCATGCCTTCCTATTAGTACTGGAAGCTGGTGCCTCAGAAACTGCTGCCAAAGCAAGGAAAAAAGTACAGGCTGCACTAACACACCAGCCACCATAGCACAGAATGAAAACCCCAGAAATTGTGGCAAGATGAATGCCTAAGGTCCAAGCATCACAGCAGTTTTACCATGCAAATGCATGTTAGATGGAAACAGTCAATCATTAACATGTAGAAAATTTGATGAGAAACTGGGAAACAGTTTATTGTAAAACCCGTTTGATTACCAGCCACTGCTCTGAAGAAGAGACTTTTTTTTTTCCAAGTCCAAACTTGGTTTCTCTGTGACATCTCATCAAAACAAACCATGCTAAAATATAAATGGAAAGGCTATACTAATAAAATCAAGTTCATTCAGACACCCCACTCTCAAGTAATTCCTTTGTGCCTAGGCTGACATTACATATCAAGTTTACAACAGCAAAAGGGAGCGAGTTAAAGGACACAACAACAAATGATACTTAATCTCTTTCTTCCTCTGTTTAGGTTTATGCACACACAACTTTTATTAGCGTGCAATTACTATAAAAATAATGCAATTTTTGTCATTGTAAAGTCCCATATAAATATTCTCTGATATATATCTTAACTGGGAAACAAATACTGAAATCCTTATTGAAATATCCACATCAACAGGAACTTTGTGCACAGAACAAACATCAAGCTCAGAGCTAATGATGTGTTGACATGATCCTCATTCGATAAAGGGTCTTTCTGGGTGCCCCAGTACTTCACAAATAAGATTGGAGGTTATACTTTTATTATTCTTGTACTTCTTTATTAAACTATAGCACTGGTAGTTAACTACTAAACAGAAAAGCTAAACAGAAGCAATTGTCATAACCCTATATTTTCAAAAAAAATCACAAATCAGACCCTAAGAAAAAAAAAAAAGTCAGTTTTACAAATTACTAATATGGAATTACATCTGTCTTGTTTTCAGATATTCTACACTACTATAAAAATCAACTTTTCAAGCTTTTCTCCATAACTGGAAGGACTGAAGCTTTATTTTAAAATTAAACAGATCCACACATAATTTTTCAACTCCACAAACAGACTTTCAAGAGCATCTTCAATTTTAATGGAAAGCCTGGTCACATAATGAGAACTGATGATATTGTGAAAGTTACTGACTCAGCATCTTCTGGTCTGTCTCTAAATGACAATTTAGATTAGTACTTTTCTAAAAGTGATAGTGCTATTAAAGTCAAGTAGTTGCAAAATTATCTCCACTTCAGTATTTATAGTAAGGAAACAAAAGTAATCAGAAACATTAAAATACAACAAATGGCACAGCTTTTCACTATCTACCAGCTTCTAGCACAGCAGTTGTTACCTATTTCATAACCACATTCTGCTACTGCTGTTAGCAAATTATCATTTCACATGTGACAATCTTCACAGTTGCCCAGAATTTGCTGGATTTTGCATTCCATCTCCGGCAATCAAAGTGTGCTCACCTTCAACTGTTACAATACCACTGGTATTTTTTCAAGGCTTTCAGGTTTTGTCCCAAGCCTCTATTATCTATTACTTCCAGATTCAGTGCTGCTTGAGAGGCAGGACATACTGTACTGTGTGTTCTTTGCTAAGGAATTTATCTTTCTACAGCACTCATAACTTCAGAAAAGTATCTTTTTCTTAAACCAACTGGAAAATTATGAATCATTTTCCTCCAAGCATAAAAATGCTATATAATAAGCACATAACTTAAAAAGCAAAACTATGAACAAAGCTGTCTGTGAACAAGCAGCCTAAAAGACAAGAAGGGCAGATCTTAAAACCACACAACTGCAACACTCCAGAAAACTACTGTCTTAACCTTTCCATGTGCCTGCTCTCTGGTAGTCCCAAGTAGGAAACCTCAGCTTGTTACAAATACTAAAACTGCAGCCAGAGCCACAAGCTAACTCTTACTAATGAACTTAGTTTTAAGGTCACCCCAGAAGTTAATCATGTGAAGATCATTAAGAGTAACAACACAAACATGCATTCATTCTTCTGCCCTCAGCAATTCAGTTCACATGCACATATTCTTCACATTCCAGCTAATTGCAATTACTAAATAGAACCAACTAGATGCATGTTGCTAGACTAGTTTTCAGGTTTTATTAATTACCAAATGGCAGTACAGCCTTCTGTCACCTGCTAATTCCTTATTCAACTCTACATGGTTCAAGATTATTAGAAGATTAGACTGATCAGCTACTACACTACAGGCAAGCCAGGATTTTGTGTCATGGAAAATTCATAGGTTATTTTTGTTTTTCTTTATTCATTGGCCAAACTAGAGGAAAAAAGGAGAGTCTTCTACAACACAGGGCAAAAGCAACTGGCAGCATTTCCAAGCCATCCAGTCTCTGCTAAGTCCACAGATGCATAAATGTTACCCATTTGCCAGTTCATAGCCTTAAAGAGCTATACGTGCTAAAGTGCTGAGGATAAAAGGAACACATTAGTAAATCTGAGTAACTAAAACTAAGTAGAGTATTGTTTGTAGCTTCTAAACTAGAAGACTATCTAGGGCACACATGAAGTTAATTTGCTGGTACTGTAGTTCTTAATAATCAGGCCAGAAGAAAACATCTACAGTAATTGTTGCCAACTGTCATTTTTAATCATATTTAAGAGTTAAAAGAAAGCAACAACAACAAAAAAAAAAACAACAGAGCAAATGTTTTGTAACCAAGTTATTAAAAATCCAAGCCCTAGGATTCATACATTCAGGAGACTGTTTTCACTTAAGAATATGAAGTCGTTTCTGATGTTTAGGTGAAAACGTCACAATCTTTCTTAAACATATAAGAAATCAAAGTAAATAAATAAATAAATAAAACCCCACCAGAAAACCCCAAGCAAACAAAAGAAAAATCCCAGAACTTTATAAAAATCTTGGGTTTAGACAAATCCTCTGGTTTGGCTTTTTTGATTGCCTTTTTTTTTTTTTTTTAATAGGTTGAGCTGGCAACATGAGCAGACATCCCTTAACATTTAAATCATAAAAAACAACTATGCAAAAAATTAATTAGCTTTTAAAAAATAGTCTAAATATAAAGCCTAGCCAGGTGCTTCTACTAATTTAATAAATTATTACTCTGCTGCAAAACAGTATATAAAGATGTGTATGATTTTATGAACTAAACACTTTGTTTCCTTTTTTCAATATCGTAAACCCATTCAACTTACAAAATAGTGCTAGGCTAGTAATAAAACTTACAAACCTGAAAATTATAGTTAAAAAAGATACTTGTTGCTTTAAAATTAATAACCTGAAGTCCTATAAATGGAAAAGATATGCTTAACACTTACCTACGGTCTGGTAACTACAGGGCACAATACTTAGCACACAGAAAATCCTGTTAGCTCATCATGCATATTGCTATTGTAAGGAGTCTTTTTGCCTAGTTAAACATTAATTCTTAGTATTATTAAATTTAATATGTATTTTCATTTGGTTTGCATTAGCCATTTTAGAATGTCCCACAGTGTGACAATTTTTTGCTCTCATAGCCTGCAGTAAAATCTACACTCTTCCAAAATTGCCAGATAACAGTCCAAGGTCTTTACAAACCAACATTTTTGAAGTAAATTATTACTATTTCTTATACTCTTTTTTAAGTCATAACACTTATTTGGAGTTTGAAAACAAATTTCCACATGTTCAGCAAATGAAATATGTAGCTAAAAACTTCCTTTGATGACAAAATGGTCAACTGTGACCAAATATCAGATAAATCAGCTTGTTGACAAATCAGTTCTTTTACAAGGGTGAAAGATGTCTCCGGAGAAGATCTTACATGATACGCATTTTATTTCACCTAATATTTTAAAACCCAAAATGTTTGCCTATTTAGTTAAGTTCAGAATGAGTCTGTGCCTATAGGCTCATCCTTCTCCCACAAACCTTCACAGTAACATGTTGTTTACTGTCACTTTACACAATGACAGTTCATGAAAAATAACTCGTATTTCCAACCCCCAAAAATTAATGCTCTTGAGCATTAAACATTACTGTGTATTTAAACTCCTGATTTTAAATATCTAAACATACCACAGAAATATTTATTGTGCTACCACTATCAACTAGCAATCTAACACTGTGCTTACCTTCCATACTTTGATTCAAATATGAGGGACAAGTTTTCCCACTGTTACCGGTTTATCTTCCCTGCTTGCAGATTCTAACTGAAAGCAATACAACTTAAGTGACATCTTAATGAAGCACGTCTTAGGTAGCATGGAGACTACAGTAGCACCCAATTACTCATCCAGCATATGCTTGTTTGGTTGAGAAGGACTGATTTGGATTAATCCCATTGAGTTTAAATGCATGGATCTTAACTTACTTAGTAAAAAGCAGAACAGTGGCTTAAAAAATAAACTACATGGCAAAAGAGTTTGTTCCATAGATTGACGACCACAAAAATCATTTTAGGAGGGCAATCATGCAAAAATCTTGGAATGCAACAGAAATATGTGCTTCTATTTACTATACATGTCTACTTGCCCCAAGGCAGTCAGTCTATCAGACAGAACTTTACTAAAATGCCCAGCATAGCCAATCTAGTAGCTGTGTTTCATCACAACAGGAGGCTGCCATTTTAGAGTGCAAGCCACCTTATGAAAAGCAAAATAATGGAGGGCCAGAAGTATGGATTTGCTCTGGCATGACAAACAACTTGTCTCATGCTGCTGTTAGGCCTCTCTGGGGAGCAGCTTTGGTAGAGTGTGGCTAAACCACCTTGCCCATACTGAAGCAGCCAATCAGGAAGTTGAGTTTGAGGCAGAATGAATAGTCTCAAGGATACTGGAAATTCTGGGGGGGTGTACATTGTAGTTTTAAACTTTTAAACTCTATTAAAAAAAAAAAAAAAAAAAGTTGTGCTCCTTTTTTATACCATCCTTATGCAAAAGCTCAATCACCCTGACACATGCAGCACTACCAAACTGCAACTGGAAACTGAAATTTTGCCAGGTTTAACCTCATTAGAATGACTTAAAAAAAAAAAAAAAAAGGTGGAGCAATTCCAATATACACAATGGAAACTTCCACTTTGCAATGGTAGATCCATGTACACATTTTAGTTAATGCTGACAGAAACCGTATTTTATTTTATTCAAAATTGTATCCTATCGAAGATAGATAATTTCCATTTATGTTTAGCAATATATATCTGGAAACACGCAGTAGTAGCAGAATCATGAAAGATCAAAGGTATATAGATATCAATAATGACAAGACAACAGCTTTTAGGAGAATTTGTCCAATAGGCCTTGAACTAGAGAAGCAGTTATTTGTGAATACAACTCTAAGCACATGGTAACTCTTTTAAATCAATGGAATTATCAGTAAAATTTATGTGCTATAATATTTTACTAATTTGGGATGTGAAAAATATTCTACCCCATACAATTAAGGGGCTAATACAGGTGATAACAAATAAAGCAAAATGAACTTTATATTCAGGAATGAACTGCTTCCTCACCTCATGTTACTTAAGGGAGGGGGTGTGTGTGGGGAAACAGAATCAGGGGCAAGTCCTGATGACAGCTATATCATTGGCAAAATCCACACTAGTTTCAATTAAATATATCTTGATTCTATAAATCAAACTTAGAGGACCAGAAACACAGCAGAAATTAAATACTCGGCTCAATGGAAAAGGAGAATTTCATACTACTTTATATTTAGGTTCCTTTTGTCATAAGGGGATAAATTTGTGCAAAGGGAAACTGCAGGGTTTGTGGAAACAAAATGGGAGAAAGGATGACATGGAGCAGGAAGAAGAGCTTGGTAAGTCAGCAAGACAAAAACATTCCAAACTGTAAAAATTTTGAAAAAGAAAAACTTCTCAGGGAACATCTGGTTTGAAAAGAAACAGCTAGCTTTGAAGCTCACACCAAGACAAATCCTCCAGATTAGCATTCAAGTAAATGGAATCTTGCTGATAACATAAAGCCTAATATTTCAGCTTTTCTACATGTCAATGTTTTTAATCAGTCCATTCCACCAATGATTATTAACAAGATGAAAGGATGAATACATTAAGTGAATTAAAGTGGGTAATACTAGACCCAGCATTCTTTTTGCTAGTGCCTATTACTATTAAGGAGCCATCTGCAAGGGAGCTCTGAAAATGTGTTGATAATTCTTTTCCCACCAAAAACACACATGCAGAAGCACACAACTGCTTTATTCATAATTTATTTCCAAGGTTTAGCAATACCAGTCTTGCTAATGAGCTATTGTGACGTACTACCTTTATTCTCCCTGGATGCCAGTGTGTAATAGCAGTAACTAAGTACACACCTCCACATAAAAATCTAGAAATTCATCAAGTAAGTTAAATTCAGAACTACCAAACCAAATAACTATGTATATAATTAAGCCATGACTGATATTCAGTACTTCCCTGAAAGTGACTAGCTGAAATACGGTAATTAGCAATTTTCTCACATAATACACTGCAGAACAGAGAAGTCAGCCTTTCATTTTGCAGCCCCTTTTTAAAGGTGTAGCAAATGCAATGCTTAAAAACCTCTTATTAAAGTGGAATTGTATGACTGTAATGCAGAACTGGTTCTACCATATCCTGGAACTCAGGATCCACATTGATCTGGCTAATGAGAGTTTTCACTGTTAATATCCCTTTGCATATCCTAACATGACCACAAGTCAACTGTTAGCTTAGTGAACCTCAAATGAGCTTAAATGAGCTAGTGAGACATCATCTAACACAAATCTTAAACTCTAGCTTTAGACTGAAAAGCATTTGCAGTTGCTTAGCTAGGGATCTTTTCCCAGCATTACATTTAAAATTTATTGTTTCCTCACTGTTTGGCATAGTACAGTGGAGCCTTCTCTAGTAATAATTCTGTTTGCTAGGAACAGATCCTTTTACTTGCTGGTGCTCCTGTTTAAACCATTTATATAGACACAGAAGTTTTGAGAGGTTTTGTGGCAACTCATCATTAGCCACACACTTTATGGGAAGCATTAAATTTAAGGGTACAATCTTCTTAGTTTATTTATTTTCTCATGACATGCTGTTAAGGTGATGTCTATTTCATTGAGACAATCCTCACAGAATTGTAAAAGCTTCAAGTACTGGGAAAATATTCACCAAGGAACATATGCTCCTCGAAAATGTAATGAATACTGTTCCAACATATAGAGGTTTAAATTATTTGGGGAAAAAAAAGGGGGTGAGGGAGGGGTTAAAGGACAAAACCCATTAATCCCCTTTCTCCTTACTCATTGCATTGGTTTCTGTAGTAAACCAGCCAATGGGGAACGTTGACATTTAGCAGAACTTTTATAAATATTCCCTTGCATAAACTTCTTTCTAGTCTTAAGCAGTATAGAACACAGAAACAGGTGGAAATTTTTTTCTCCTAACATTAAATTTCTCTCAGAAAACAATTCCCCACTACGAAAATTGTACCTAGAGCAGTTATTTAGATTTTGGTTGAAGAAATATTTCAACCAAAGAAAAACCTTATTTCAACAGCCAGAATTTTCAACTGTAATTTAAACAACATTTCAAATTAAAACACTACACAATTTTCTCCTAACATGAGTAGCATACAGTTCTGCTATTAAGAGATTTTTAAGCATCACTGTTACTAAAAAGTAAAAAAAAAAAAAAAAAAAAAGTAATTTCCAGAGCCAATTAAACAATGGAAAAGTTTTTCCCATGAAATCACTATGACAGTTACATTCTGTAGGGTTCCTATTATTATTTAATTTTTAAAAGCAGCATTTAAGATTCTGCAAATTTGGCCTTAGGGAACTGGACTGCAGGCACCTTAACTCTTATTGAAAACTTCTCAACTCAAAAAGACTTGACGTTATAACACTGATCCTGGTAGCAAATACATTTCTGAGAGTTTCCTCCACAGCTACTAGCCTCACTGGCAATACCAGAAACCTAAAAATACTGGAAAGCAAGAAACAATTAACAAAAAAAACCCCAAAAACAACATACAGGCAATTATTTTTAATAGTAGTAGTAGCTGCAGATAAGAAAAGGATAGTCACAACAGGTTCCAAAAGAAACTACATTTTAACAAGGTGTCTCTCCAAATTATGGACTTGTTTAATTTCACTTCATCAACACTCTTAATTATATAAGCAAGTTTATGCACATAAAAAACATGGATAAATGCTTGCAAGACTTCTATATTACATACAGAAATAAGACATCAGAAAAGCAGACTGTATTGTTGTATATTCTCTTCCCTCATTTCTCTTTCCTCCTTTACCTGATAGTTTTGGCTTAGTAGATGGATGTACATAATCTGCTTTTAGGTTTCTGGCTTGCCCTCCTCACCACCACTTATTGTTTCAATTTTCCACTCCCCTTCTTCCCTCTCCCATTATCAAACCAATATCCAGCATGACCGGTAATTTTAATATGTGCCCCAAACAGGTTGGCTAAGCAACACAGGCTTTGAGCTTGCTGGAACACACATTTTTATGGCATATGGGAATCACACAAAGCGTTCAAAGGTCAGACAAATACTCCAACCACCATTTTGATGACTAAATAAGGAAATTAGTCTTCAAGTAGTCACACAGACTATCAGGTGTTATTACAGCAACCATGCAAATGATAAGCCATAAGCACACCTTGACATTACATGAAACTAATTTGTACAGTTCAGAGGACCTCCATGCACCTAGGCTGCATTTCCTCTGACCACCATATCAGCCTCTATAATGTTCATATTTCACAGGTCATGAAGGCATCAAGAAATTCACTTAGTATAATCACTTGTGTCTACCTGCAAGAGACAGCTGAGATTTAATTGCAGTCATGCTAACTACATGGGGGGACATCTCATACATCCAGAGTGGATAAGCCCCAAGAAGAACAGCGATTCTACCTCAAAAACAGAAAGAGAGGGAATAAAAGTGCAATTCGTGTACTCTTGTGCCTTGGGACCTGCTGGTACAAGGCAAAGTCACTCAATGTCTTAAAATAAATATATTGGCCTGCAGAGGCGTGTGGTAAAGAAGCAATGAAAGGAAAGAAGATAGAGGCCTGGGTACAGAGGAATCACACAGGGATGGGTGTGGAAGAATCGTGCAACTCTATAGTGAGAGGACTCTCAAGTGGGGAAAATTAAGGGAAAAATAAAAGGGGGGGGGGGTAAGGACTAATGTCAGCTTTGGCAGAAAACTTAGCAGTGACATATATACTGGATGTAATACTTAGCTGTACCTAGCTGCATGAATTTCCCCGAGTTCTGCAAGCTCTCCACACCTAAGACTCATTTCACCAATATGAATGCTGCACCGGAAAAACAATATACAGAATGGTCTCAAGGCATATTATTTCCACTAGTAATGAGTCACTCTCCCTAGAGCAGGATAATATACCTGCACCTCCTCCTGAGGGTCAGGAGACATAAAAATTTAAAATAATGGGATAAGGAAGAAACAGGGAGATGAATTAAGAGTTTTTTGAGCTGCTTATCATGCATTCAAGAAAAGACAGGAACAAATTCAGGTGTTTCAGCTGGCATTTCTTTAGTGTGTTTGGAGAGTGGTAGGTTTTGAGAGTACCCATAAAAATGTTTTTATGGGGAGAATCTATGAGGCTTCTTATATCCTTGCAGCACAACGAAATTGTTATTATGGGCAGTTTTATAAGACCAAGACTTGATGACATGGTCAGAAGGTAGCAGACGGGACTTTGCAACTGGGAAGGGAAACAAGTCTCCTAACTTCACTACCAGTGAAGAATGAGAAGCAGGAGATATCTTCAGTGAATTGATACTTTAAAAAAAAAGAAAAAAACCCAGCCCCCCAACTAATCACATGGTTGGTAAATGCTTAAGGAAACTGCACCACAAATTTATACAGCATTCTACCTATGACAAATGAAAGCACTTCTGCAATACCTATATTAATGTGATCTCACTGTTAACTCATGAGACTTTCAAGCACTTTGTGTACCCCAATTATGGTTTAACTACAACAGAAAAAAATCACCCTATGAGTCAATAAATTTATCATATTTCTTAGGACTGAAAGCTAAAGAATAATATAGCCTGCTCAAACTCTCCTAAAATTCCAACAGCTATCTCCCTAACTTAAATTAAACAAGGGTGACACAGAAATTTTAACCCTACATCAAATTAGCAAGTTGTGTAATTTACACCTTTCTTACTATGACTGTTGTCTCAGGCTTGGAAGTTTACAATCAGAATGTTGTCTTCAACAATAAACAGATTTAACTGAAATTGTGTAGAAAACTGTTCCAAATAACACTGATAACAAACCGCAGATATACTTGGTCTTCCTAGATCATTACTGTTATACTTAGAAAAACATGTAAAGCTACATAGTTTCTGCTTTCTAAAAATAATTCTTGAAAGACTAATATTTATAAAGTCAGCTGATAGAAAATATCGAAGTATGCGTTTCAAAACAAACTAAAATAAAACGCAGTTATGTTTTATGAAGTTTCTCAAAGTATTCCAGGTCCTTCCCACATTAGCAACCTTTGAAAGGTCAGCAGAATTTTTAATGAAATGGCATACACGTATTTTGCAGGATGAAAGCAACAATCTATGCACAAAAAATTATTAACATGTTACCCAAAAGCATCCATCTGAAACGAACCAGTAACTGAAATGCACATACCCCCCCCACCACGTTTTACATACAAAAGATACAGCCCCAGCACAGTGGAAACAGGCAACAGAATTAAAGGCCACCAAAAAGACTTTATTTTAGCCTTCAGAATAACACTAACACAAAGATCATAACAAGTGCAGAAAAAGCTATATATCATAATTAGAAAAACAAAGCTCAAACTCCGGTTTCCTCTCATTTACTCTCCCTGCTATTTCTATTTATACACAACTCCCTTATTTTACCCTTTCATACTCCGAACTCTTGTAGACTTACTACACAGGTAGGTCTCATACGCACGGGTCAGCAGCTTACGTTCCCCAGCACATCCCAGGACTGCTACTAAAACGTATCTTCTGCACTAGTGGGAGGCAGCACATAACTCTCCACATACAGCATAATACTTTAGTAGCCTTTTCCTGAAAGCTTTTGGTACTTTATGCACTTAAAGGCGCTCACACCCTCAAGGGAACATAAACAGATAGCAACATACGCCACCTACTACCAACAAGGAGCAGCGTCAGAGCCAGTGGGCTCTGAACCCCACACCCACCATCTCGCTAACTAAGCGAGATAGATAAGTCCCTTCCTTCCACCCCACTCCCTCAGACACGACGGAGAGATAACACCGAGAACCAGCCACCAGCGTCCAAAACGACCAATAACTCACTCTATCCGCCTCTACCAGCCCGGCCACCGGCTTCCCCAGTGCCGCGGCACCGCCCGGGACCCGCAGCCACCTGCCGCCCGCGGGGCGGGGTGAGCTGATGGGCAGCTCCGGCTGCCAATAGCAGAGCGGGTGATGGCAGGGGCGGGCCTGGCCCGAGCGCGGGGTCACTTGGGGTCGTTGTGTGCCGCCTTGGGGATGCGTAAAGGACCAGACAGAGCCGGATGTTGTTGAGTTCGCGGCTGGGCGAAGGGCGCCGGGGCACCCCGAAGAGAGTGCTGCCATGGCGGGCCCAGGGGAGCAGTGAGCTGTAGCGAGCTCTTTGGGGGGCCTTTCTTATCCCGCACAGAAGCTTTCTCCTCGCCACCCCTCAGCACGGGGTTTCTCCCCACCCTCGCTTTAAGCAACCCTGAAAACTGCGGCAGTCTTCCCCCCGGCTACGCGCTGCGAGTCCCACAGAGTCGTAGTTCGTGCTCTGGCTGGCGCTCCCAGCAGCCCCTCGGTGGCGCGGCTCGGCGGGGTGTGCTTCGCCGCTGTTGAGTTGCCACCGGTGTGTGCACTGCTCCTCGGAGAAAAGCCGTGCCGCGGCAGCGAGGGCGGCATAGGAGGCCGCTAGAAACCGAGCACATAGCCGCCGTGACCGCCCTCTCGTGTGGGGAAGCGGCTAAACGTCAGCCGCACCGCGGACCGGCGCACCGCCCTCTCCACAACGGAGGAGGTTTGGGTTCCGCCGGACGCCGTCGTGCAATTCCCGCCTCGGCGGAGCGCGGCCTGTTTCAAAGCGGGAGCCATGGCCGAGCAGGGCCTGGAGATGGCCTCCATGATCCCGGCGCTGCGGGAGCTGGCCAGGTAGGGCGGACCTAGCTCCCGCTTCGCAGGGCTTGTGGAGCGGGGACGTTCCGCTGTGCTGGGGGAAGCGCACCCGGCCTCACCATCAGTGTGTGGCGCGGGGAGGAGGGAAAAGTAGATTCCTTCCCCACGGCTGTGAGAGGACGCCTGGGGCGTCTGCGCTTTTCCCTTATCCTCTTCGCCGAGTTCTCCTGCCGCCGGCCCGTGTGGTTCCCTCCCTCACGGGTGGTGCTGGTACATCCTGGTGGGAGAGGCGTGTTGGCCTGCATGGCACCCAGTCTGCTGGTGGTTTCCCTTGTGTTTGAGGAGGAAGAGGCAATACATTGGTTATTAAAACAAATTTGTATTTATTTTTGGAGACTTCTAGAATAAAAAGTCAGCATTTAACATCTTGTGGTTGAGGTAGGCTTCAGATAGGTATTTAGTAATTTTAAATGGATAATGTCAATGTAATGTACTTTTAATTATAGTGCTACTCCAGAAGAATACAATACAGTTGTGCAGAAACCAAGACAAATACTCTGCCAGTTCATTGACAGAATTCTTACAGATGTAGATGTTGGTAAGCATTACATCACTGCCTTTTAATGTAATCATCTGCTTCATGGTTTAAGTAATTCCTGCCAAAAAAAGTTGCAAGTCTCATTTAAAGGAGAATTTAGTAGTTGAATGCACTACTACCTATGACTTATCTTTTAATAACTTCCATGATGAAGAATTTGTTATTAACATGTGAAATAACTTAAGCCAAAAAAAAGAAGAGTGGGGATATGTAACACAGGGTTGTGTGAATATAAGTGCTCACAACACTGAAAATCAGGAGTTATGTGATTGTTCTTTGAGTAGCATAGCTTGCAAGTATTAATACAGGGTCTTTGAGAATTGAACCACTTTGTTATGAACAGCTTTAATTTCAATTTTACTATTCTAGCTAAGCCTTACTTTGGTGTTCTTTAAATCATGATAAGTTTCCAATTATTACAGTAGTTTAACAACAATTTGGTAATTATGAAATTCATATACTACAAAATTACCATTTGTAGTTATCTGTACATTTGTATAAGGGAGAATCAGAGTAAAGGTAACTTAACTGTTTCCCAGATATAATTTTATGTAGCTGTCTGAGTATGACAGATGTTTTGTCTAGTGAATTGATCAATTTCAGTATCACACAGGTTACTCTATAGATGATGTTTGTTAATTCTAGGTGATGCTTGTCAATTCTCTTATAGTACTGAAAGGGAAGGCTATAAAAATAAAAAGGCAATCTGCTTTAAATACTGCTTTTGAATGCATCAGTGTTGTATTTTATCATTACCTTGGAACTTCTCTAGTTAATTCCTATATAAATCTGAGATAGTTTCCTTGTTGTGGTAACTAACCATGTGGAATTTGGAAAAATCTAATGTGTTTCAGATACCTGCTTCAATGGAGCTTTACAGGAGCATTAGATGTGCTTAGTATTTTACCAAACTTTCTGATTGAATAAGCTGAACTTGTCATTTTGAAATTTATATTTCTTGGAGATTTGGAACAATTTTAGGGTATTTTTTTTCTACCAAGATCGTAAATCTAGGGAAAATTAATTAAAATTAAATGCTAACTATTGCTAATCTTCACTTACCAAACAGTTGGATATACGCTGAGTAATTTATATGCTTACAGTTTGGTGTCGCATAGGAGGCTTACAGTATGCACAAGGTCATCCTCGTGGATTGATAAAGCACTCTCCTAATGGATAATTATGCAAGTTTGATACCATATCATAGTATTTTATATTAAAAATGTCTTCTTCCTCTTTAGGTGTGAACAAACTTTGTGGAGTTGACTTATTGCAATGCTAATTTAGAAATGTGGTTTTCTTGTTTGTTTTTTTTTCTTAAGTTGCTTTGGAACTGACTAAGAAATTAGATTCACAGCCCAGTTCTGTAATGTTGCTTGACTTTATTCAACATATCATGAAATCTTCCCCGCTTATGTTTGTAAATGTGGATGGAAATCAGGAGGAAACTGAAAGCGGTTGCATTGGTGAGTTTGTTGAAAATGTTTATGTTGAAGCTTGGTATTTTCAGGACTTAGCTTTTCTGACAGTAGGATCATACAAAAGAATAAAAATGGGAAAGGGGCAGATTCCTAAGTTCAGTTACATATCTATAAGTAAGTTAATATTATGATAGACATTTAATATGTTTAATGATTTGCACTTGTGATAATGGAAATTCATCCAGAGTTTGACCTTACTCATTACCATTGCTTAGTGTGACTACTTGATTGATGTTGATGAGATATTCTGTACTTATGTCTGTTGACCAAGGTTGTTAGGTTTTCTGACAGAGGAAGATGTCTGAAACTATCAGGTGTAAAATGTCTGCCAGGGTTTCTGTTTAGTTGGTTTTCCCCACCTGCCCCGCATACCTCCCCATTTTCCTCTTTTTCAATAAGATCTGCTGAAGAAATGTCCCACTGAGGCTCTGTTTACTAGACCTACACTCATTTATCTCAGAGAATTTTCTTTTGCTGTACTTGTCAGCAACCTGCTCTCAGGGAAGTGCTCATAATAGGAGGGTTGGGATTTTGTTTTATTAATTTTCTGTTCACTGTTTCTTTTTTATTGTCCTAGAGTTTAGCAACTGGATCATAACAAGGCTTCTCCGAATTGCTGCAACTCCAAACTGCAGCACGTTGCACAAGAACATTTCTGATGTCATTTGCTCTTTACTTTTTCTGTTTAAAATGAGAAGTTGCTCCATTTTTGAAGTACTAACAAAAGACGTGCTGCAGCTTTTCCAAGACTTAATCTGCTTGCATGAGAGAGATGCGCAAAAGCACATCTGGGGAGATGGACTTGTCTGGCCAGTGACTGTAAAGAGATTTTCAAGCAATGCAAGTGACAATGTGGGATATTTAAGACTGGCACCTTTACAGCTGATGGGTATGCCCAATGTGGAATGTTTGGAAATTATCTTAATGTCCATTCTGACAGATATTGTTGCAGATGTGTTTTTTGTGAGACAAGATATTATTCTCTGGGGGATAGGCTGCTCCCTGTTGGAGTGTGGCAGTCCAAAGGTTAAAGTTTTGGCAGTGAAGTTCTTAGTAAAATTAATTCACTTAGGAGGACCTCCAGAACAGCTGGCTAGTGTTTTCTTCACAGCCTTTTTTGAAATTCTTCAATCAGCACTTGAAATGGATGCTGACAAATCAGAACTCTTTGGAGAACCACTCTTTCTGTTGGTGAGGACATTGTTGCCTTTTGAAGCAGATTCTTACAAAAATATTGAACCTGTCTACTTAAATATGTTACTAGAGAAGCTCTGTGCATTGTTTGAAGATAATGTGTTTAGGTGCCTTCAGTCTGAAAAGCTGAAAGCTGCTTTTTGCCATATACTGCAATATTTCTTGGAATTTGTTCCAACTGGCTATGAATCTGCCATGCAAGTAAGAAGAGTCCGTATCGGTACCATATGCAGAATTCTTGTGGGCATGCTTGGAACTCAGGAAGACCAAGAGGTAGGCTAGTTTTTAAAACTGTGGCTATTATGTAAATAGATCATGTGCAAAACCCTGCATCTGTGCCAAGAAGAAGGTTTAGGAAATACTATTTTTAATTGCAGAATTAGATTGATACTCTTTCTTTGTCAGCTGTTTTATGTATTTGCAGAGGTCAGAATGTCCAACAGAATTAGTTGGATGTACCTGGATCCTATGTTTTTCAGGTGTATCAAACGATTGAGAAGCTGTGCAGGCACAAGGGTCTGTCTGTAATCATAGCATAAAATGGGGTTAAGAACAGTGTATGTTCACATCATGGCAGCTTTACATTTCCTTTCTGAGCTGCTCTTAATAACCGTATGCTTTTAGTCATACTTGTTGGGGACAGAAAGAAATGTTTGAATTAAAACAGTCATAGAATAGCTCGGGCTAGAAGGGACTTTCAAGGGTCGTCTAGTCCAACCCTACTGCAGTGAGCTGGGACATATTCAAGTAGATCAGATTGCTCAGAGCCCTATCCAACCTGACCTTGAATGTCCAGGAATGGGGTCATCTACCACCAATCTGGGCATCCTGTTCCAGTGTGTCATCACCATCGTAAAAAATTTCTTCCTTATGTCCAATCTAAATCTATCCTCTCTTATTTAAAAACCCTAATGAAGTGTTAATAATGAGGTGTTGATATGCTGCGTATTCTCTCTATCCCGTACACCCACATGCATGTGATATATATTGTCTCTTAAACTTAGTGTGTCTGTCTTGTTGGCTTTGTTAGCAAGGTATTATGGAAAGAATAGCGGAATAGCTGTACAAGCCGCATCCTATCTGGTAGGAACCCAGGAAAATTCATGGCTTATGAGAGTTTACATCTTGTAATTAAGATTTTTAAACAGAAAGGTTTTATGAACTTTGCCATAATAATTTGAAATTTAATATTTTAAGTTAGAAACGGTAATATCGTGTCTTCAAGAAGTAAGTCGCAGAAGTAAGACATCACGATACCTTTGTTGTTTGTCCATCCCAGTATCTGGTCAGTCCACTTTATACAGCACTAAAAACGCAAACAGAAGAAATTTTTCAGGAGCTGCATCAGAACCAACTAGATACTTCTGATACTGATGGGTGGAGCAGCAGCAGTGATGAAGTTCCAGAGAAAAGACGACGACTAAGCCTGTCAACAAAACATCCAAAGAAATCATCTACACCAGTCATGTATGACACTTAACTCAATAACTACTTTTATAGTCATTTAGCTAGTGAATAATAACAAGTAACAACTATTTTGATGCAGTTTCTTCTTCACATCTTCACTGAAAGATCTTCTTGGAAAAGAGTTAAATTATATTTTGCAGGTTCAGAATCTACAGATTATTTTTAAGCCAGCCTTCTGTTAATGAGAATGTTTTTTTAATGTGTTCACTGTGAATTACTTTATTTTTTACCCACTAAGAACAGCTGAGAGAATACATACAGAACTGTGTATGTGGCTGTGCTGGTGTACTGAATGTGCTTAAGGCAGGTTTAGTTAAGTCGGATTGTTCTCAGATGGACAAAGGCAGTTCTCTCAGCCTCTGCTTGTACTTCAGCTCTCTGATTATCTTGGACTTGGTCCAGTGTGTTGATCTATTTGTTGTATCTGGGCACTCAAAAGTGGGTCTGGCATGCTGTACTCCAGGTGTGTGCTCATGGTCAGCTTTCAACCTGGTATGTAGTTGACATTCTCTGCCCCAAGGTCACATTGTTCTTATATTCAACTATTCCAGAAGTCCACCAGGTCATTTTCTCTAAAGCTGCTTCCTGGCCTGGTCAGCCTGTTCTGTTGCACAGGGTTTTTTTGAGCCAGTTGCAGGACTTGTCATATTTCTTTATTGACCTTCATGAGGTTCTTGCCAGATTTGATTTCCAGCCAGCTGAGGTCCTCCAACTAAGCTCTCCTATCCACCTGTCTATCCTTCTATATCCTTCTATCTGCCTGTTTGTTCATAGAAACAAATAAAGTTAGTGTAGCATGATTTGCCTTGGTAAATATATTCTGGCTGTTCCCATTCACCACCTTCTTCCTCATGTGGCTAGAAATGAGTTCACAAAAGACTTGTTTTCGTAACCTTCTTAGGGTCTGAGGTTAGTCTGGCAGGCCTATAGTTCCTTGGATCCTCTTTTTTGCCTTTCTGGAAGATGAGTACAATATTTGCCTTTTTATAGTCATCAGAAACAACCCTGTTCACCATGATCTTCCAAGGAATGTAGAGTTATATCTTTGTAGCCTTTCAGATAAGTCTGATTTGCATCATGCTTTAATTTAGACTTGGTATCTTGTTCTCCCAAAGAGCACATTTAACATAAAGCTTCGTCTGGTAATTTCCTAATCCTGTATCCAACATAGATTATCTCTGGGTTTGCTATGATAATGTATCTTTAATGTGAGGGGGAAAAAAAAAAGTATGTGTTGGAAAATAATTTATATGGTCAAATTACAGACTTAGCCCTGTAAACATGAGATTGAAGAGCACTCTATGGAATGCCATCATGAAGAAAGCTGCATCCTTAATGTTTGTCCTCGAGAAAGAACCTCTGACAGCAGATATCCTTCAGACTGTAGAAGGGATTGCTGTAATTCTGCGACTAGCCGCTTTGTGCATAGTTCATTGTTCTCCCCCAAGAAATTCTACCAGGTAAAGGTACCAAGGTGAAACTGTGAGAGCAATTATTTCTTGTAACTGTTGTTATGACTTGTGTAGATTACTTTAATGCTGGTATATGTATCAGGACAAGTATTGGATAAGTCCTGTATGTTTTGAAATACATTTTAATAGTAGCGTTGCTTACAAGCAATGCAACATTAAATGTTTATAGTATGTTGCACTGATCATATGGTTTTTATTTTTAACAGTATAGATCATAAAGTAACTCATCCGTGTAACTCTGACAAATGTAAGAGTACTCTGAGCTCCTCAGATTCGGTGATGAATATTCAGTTCACATGGATTTCCTCTGATTTTATCATACGAGTAGTGAAAGTCTGCAGAAATCTGTTAGAGGCTGCTATGCAGATTGCTAACCTAGAGCAAGTGATTGACAGAATAGTGAAAATCTTTGATGCTTTGCTATATGCACAAGGTGAGAAATCCTTTAAACTACAATGTCTTTTATTGGTTTTTTGAATTAGAAATGCATTTGACTAAATTCATCTGTTTGTAGTAGAGGTACAGAAATTCTAGATCTTGTCCTAGAACTCCAATCCCAATACAAAATTAATTAAATAATAATAAAAAACCTTTATCCCCCATTTAGAAAACTTCCCTTGCATTCCCTTTTGAACACGATTTACTAGTCTTTGTTCTTCTGTTGATCCTGATCTGAACAAGAGACATCATGGGGATAATGAATATGTGTAAGAAAGAAACAAACTTTTAGCATTTATTTATAACATTTTGGCATCATTTATTATTGTATGTGTAAAATGTAGGATATTAACATGTGGGAATAGAGATACTACCTTTTGTTGATAGAAAAAAAACCCCACCATTTTCTAGTAAATTAAGACCCTAAAATGGATATCTGTTTAATGAACTACGCAGAGCTGTGAAAGTACCATGTTTTTTATTCCTCCTGTAGTGAAAATTCCACTGAGTGATCAGATTCTTGATAATTTATGTGGGTTGCTGTCTCTGCCCTGGATTTACAGCCATCCTGATGATTATTCTTTTGAACCATCTGCTTTTGGGTTTGATCCTCTAGTTTTGAGTCAAAAAACTGCACAGAGTTTCTGTAAGTATGTTAAAGTATATAAACCCTAATTTTCCTTTAGAACAGTCATTCCAGAGAGATAATATTTTCTTCACCCTCGTATGATGATTGATGATATTAAAAGTTTAAATCAAGTAATTATCTGTTTATTTTGATTTTTTTGTTTTGTTTTGTTTTTTTCTCTTTAGCACCCAAAACTCAGTCACATTGTGTGTTACTTCTGTCTCTCTTCCCAAGAAGTATTTGGCTGGATTGGAGAAAATCCGTTTATCACTGGGCACTACAAAGTCCCCATGAAGTAATTCGGGCTACTTGTGTTAAAGGATTCTCTCTCCTGCTTCATCCACCAAGTGTGCAGTCCTGCAGTATGATTCCTAAAGCTCTTTTGTATGTGTTAATGCTGATTTTTGCATCTTCATGTGGGAAGAAAAGCAGAAAAATGGGAAAAGTAGTATAAGCATACAAATGTTTATTTCATCCAGAATTTTCTAGATATCAATTTTGGAAATCATAAGATATCAACAGGATAGGTGTAAGTGATGGTGTCTGTATGATAGAATCGTGTTTGTTTACCTTGTCAGCATACAAGTTACTTCACTACTTGAAGATCCCAATTTAAATTAAGGACAGGAAAGGAGGTATCTTGTTAGTTAAATGTATGTGATATTTGTCCCTATGTTTCTTAAAACCTTTCAAATTTCTCTACATTTTATATATATGCTTTGGTGTCTTCTGTCATATTGTGTCTAGTCTTCAGTTTCTTTATAACATGCAGGACTCACTGTGCCCAGTGCTACTTCAGATGTTTAATAGAACTTGAGGGTAATCTGATAAGGAAAAATATAATTTACTGGACAGGTCCTTAAATTATCCTGATAGTACTTTCAGTATAGTTAGAGAATTCAGACAATGTAGAGATACAAATTTCTATGTAAATGATCTATTAAAATAGTTTCATTGTTGTTTCCATTTCAGAAATCAAATCAAAGATGAGTCTGAGCTAGTCAAGGAGGCTTGTGCTGCTATAGTTGGGAAATTGTCTTGCTGTCTTTCTGGTACATTCAGTGTACAACCTTCCTTAGTAGACTCTGCTATAAAGCAGGTTACTTATGATATTTTATGTAGCAGCCTTTCTGTGAGTTCTGCTCATGGAAAAACTTGTTCTGTGCAAGCCAGTGTTTTCCAGCCATTTCTTATTCTCCTCGAGAACAAAGTATCAAATTCAGTAAAGCTAGGTATGTAACTTTACCTTTATTAACATTTTGCACTTTTGCATGTGGTACTAAGTCACTACTTCTGTACATTTCTCTATTCCTTTTTTTCTTTGTAGGTTTTTTTTTTAATGTCTATAATGGGGCTTGAAATGTTCTATTTCAGTTGATATCACTGCTAAGGTTTGCAGTCATTGATATTATTTTTAAACTACCTTGGCTTAATTTTGGTCTGTGTGCATGTACAGAAATGTATAATGCTTGATAAAATCTGAATTTTAAATAGCATGTCTGGTTTGGCAATATTTACTCTTTTGAAAAAAAAAAAAATATAGGGTGCTTTATGGCTTCCTTGCATCACTGTTTTGTGAATCAATTAAAAAAATATATTTTTTTAAGCATTAAAAAGACTTTTTCCTGTCTCCTAGCATTTATAGAAAACATACCTCATCTTTGTGAGCATCTGGATTTTAACACTGATGTGTCCAGTGTGAAAGTTCTCGTTGGGTCTTTGTTAAATCTAATGGAGGATCCAGACAAAGATGTAAGACTGGCTTTCAGTGGCTGCATAAAGAACATACTAGAATCCTTGGAATCTGAAGAAGGATTCATAAAAGAGGTGAATTTTTCTTTTTTTTTTTTTTTTTTTTTTTTTTTTCTTGGTTGTTTTTGCTACCTTACTGTGGGTTTTGTTTCACCAATGTCAGGCTCTAAAGTTATTATTTGTTTTGTTTTGGTGTTTGTGTGTTCCAGCTGTTTGTTTCAAGAATGAAAGAAGCCTATACAAATGCCAAAATATCAAGAAATAATGAGCTTAAAGATACCTTGATTCTCACAACAGGAGATATTGGAAGGTATTTTGGATAGTATCTTGAAAATTGCAAAGTTGTGCCAGTTTGTGATGCAAAGTAACTTTTGTGAAGTGTAAATGTACGATTAAATTACTTATTTCAAAGTCAGCATTTGTCCAGAGTGCTTTTCAACTGTCCTAAGCAGTTTATATGGAGCAACGTTATTCTTCCCTGTCATGGGAAGTACAGAAAAGCTATGCAAATAAAATAAGTCACTTTGCATTATGATAATTGTATATTCTTAAGTGATTTTATTAATGCAATGTTTCTTTTTCCTTATTGTTTTTCTTCTGTTTACTTTGTAAGGGCATCAAGAGGAGATTTGGTACCATTTGCCCTCTTGCATTTGTTACACTGTTTGTTGTCAAAGTCAGCTTCTGTGGCTGGAGCAGCATACACAGAGATTCGATCACTGGCAGCGGCAAAGTCCGTAAAACTGCAAGCTTTTTTCAGTCAGTACAAGAAGCCTATCTGTCAGGTAAAAAGAAAAGAGTTGGTGGTTTAGGAATGCATACGTTTAGGGTTTTTTTGTCTTTGAAATGGCATTAAAGGTAAAAATTACAGTATTTTACGAAGTGAAATCCTGTAGGACAAGGAAGAGATGATAAAAAAAAACCCAAACCCATAAATGTTTGGGAAGAAATGGGAAATTTTTGACTTTGTCATGATCTTCTTTCTCCCTCGACAGTGTTGCCTTTTTTTTTTTTTTTGTTCCCCTACTTTGTTGTTCTGAAATAAAGGAACTATATAGTTTCTTTCATTGTGTGGTACCATTGCCAGAAGAGGTTATGATTTAAAATTGGGATTCAAGTCAGTGTTTTACAAGCATAATACTGACATGATTGATTTGTTCTTTTTTTATACCCATTACCTAAAGACAGAAGTTCTGTTTGTAAGAAAATTATCAAAAGTAGACTTTTCTAATTTTGAAAAATTTTTTTTAATGCAATGTCTGAATCCCAGGTTGCAAAATTAAATGCAGCTATTAAGTGGATGATAATCCAGTTCTATTGCAAAGTAATAATCATAGATCTATGTGCAATAAATGAGAAATATAACAGATGCGTAACAAGAGGCGCAAAACTTTTGTTTATTTTTAGGGAGCAAACAAAGGGGAAATTATGCTAAAGATAAATTTCCTTATGCTTAGTTTCTAGTGGAATCGCTGCACTCCAGCCAGACGGCAGCATTGAGTGCTCCATGCCAGGGTAATGAGCTACAGAAACAAACAGCTGCTCACCAAAGAGAAGTAGCTCTGGACATGTTATCTGAGATTGCAAGTGTATTTGATTTTCCGGATCTAAATCGCTTTCTTTCAGTAAGTTGGTTACTTCTTTTCACTGTTGATTTGTCTGTGTGGTCTCTTGTGGTTTTCTCTTTTAGTCCCCAGTTCTACTGTGATTATCACAAATTTGATGTTTTTACTCTAGATGCTATTGTATGTTGTAATACAGAATACTTTGGGATTGCTGCAACTGGGAACTCAAATACAGAGGAACAATTTTAACAAGGAATTACAGGGATGGCTGCAGTCCTAATTCAAGTGTGACAAATGATGAACTAATGTCTAGAGTACTCATTGAATTATTAATGACTTAGTGCCCTTGGAGAGATTCTGTATGCAGTATAATTTTTGTATGGTGTCTGCTGCTTTGTTTCAAATGAAGGAAGCTATTGTTCTGTGGATAGATCTCTTCTTAATCTGGTTAGGTACCTGTTTTACTTGAAGCAAAAGTAGCTTCATACTCACATTTTTGATTGTTCATAGATGGGAAATGCACAGTCATTAGGTAAACAGTGTTCCAGTTGACTGTTAGGTTGGGGGAGTGTTGTTGTGTGGAGGTGTTGGGTTTTTGGTTTGTTTTTTTTTTTTTTTGTTTTATGTTTAGTTGTGGTTTTTAGATTTGTTTCGGAGTTTTGAGGGGCTTGGGTTTTTTTGGGGCTTTTGGTTTTTTGGGGCTTTTTTTTTTCCTTCTTCTTTTATAGAGAATCTGGATAAACCCAAAAATGCTAGCTCACTTTTTCTTTGCATGTTTTTCAGTATTGATTAGATGGAGCACATCATTAAGTAATTATTTTTGGTTTTCTGTATTTTTACTGGGTATTTCCATCCTGAAGTTCTTTATGCATACCTACAATTACATGTATAGCCGGAGATGAGTGTTGTTTTACTGACACAATAGAACAAAACCATACTGGTTTTTGGGTTTTTTTGAGGGGGTTTTTGTTTGGTTTTTATCATTAAGCGTTGTTCTTAATTTACCAGCGGACCCTGCAAGTTTTGCTTCCTGACCTTGCAGCTAAGGCTAGTCCTGCAGCCTCCACACTTATTCGAACCATAGCAAAACAGCTGAATGTAAACCGAAGAGAGATTTTAGTCAACAACTTCAAGTACATCTTCTCTCATTTGGTCTGTTCCTGCTCCAAGGATGAGCTTGAGCGGGCACTTCATTACCTCAAGGTAAATTGGTAATTGGTCTGTTTAACATGCAGATTAGGAGCAACAGTTAATGAACAGTAGGCCTTCTTTAAGTTAAGGTATTGCAAAGCATAGGTGGGGAAGTTGTATATGCGGAAGTTTTGTTCTTCTTGTCATTCATAATCTGTTCTATTGGCTCTGAGGAACTGTTTTAAGATATTTTGCAAACTTAAAAACTCTAAAAACTTAGTTTATCTAACAGTGAGCTGATTGGAAGCTTTTTCTTTGGTATTGGAGGTAAATCAGCCAGAGTCCAGTGCCTTCTGTTTGTGTGTGGTAGTTGCATTCTGATGTGACTAAGACTTGGTTTCTGTTTGTTATTTGATTATAGAATGAGACTGAGATAGAACTGGGCAGCTTGCTGAGACAGGACTACCAGGGGCTGCATAATGAATTATTGCTGCGTATAGGAGAGCACTATCAACAAGTTTTCAATGGTTTGTCAATACTGGCTTCATTTGCATCTCATGATGATCCCTATCAGGGACCTAGAGAAATAACATCAGCTGAACAAATGGTAAGGACATGAAAATAGTCATGTTCAGTTTTGTTCAATAACTTTTTCTCCAGTCTGAGAGTGGAGACAATTTTAGATTCTCTGAACATCCCTTATTTGAGGGAAATAAAGTGGAGCAGAGGTTGGCATTTCATATGAAGTGTTTCTGTAATAGTATACCTCATAGCATCCTTCCAGTATCTGAAGGGGGCCTATAGGGATGCTGGGGAGGGACTCTTCATGAGGAACTGTAGTGAGAGGACACAAGGGGTAATGGGTTCAAACTCAGACAGGGGAAGTTTAGATTGGATATGAGGAAGAAATTCTTTCCTGTAAGGGTGGTGAGGCACTGGCATGGGTTGCCCAGGGAAGTTGTGAATGCTCTATCCCTCGCGGTGTTCAAGGCTGGATTGGACATAGCCTTGGGTGACCTGGTTTAGTGGGAGGTGTCCCTGCCCCTGGCAGGGGGTTTGGAACTAGATGATCTTAAGGTCCTTTCCAACCCTAACTATTCTATGATTCTATACATAAAACCCCCAAACCAATAAAGCCACCAAACAAACAAGCACCACGCACCTCCCAAATACTTCCAAAATAGAAAGCCCCACAGTTTAATAGGAATGTCTTCTATTAACCCTGATATATCTTAAGGAGCAGTGCATGTACATGGGATTGTTCTAATTTTTCTTTTAGAATTAGTAGTTCTTGTTTGCTTTATAATTTCTTCAGTTTAGGTTTGTGTTAATAGTAGATGATTTGGGTTTTTGGTTTTTTGTTTTGTTTTGTTTTTTACTTTTTTTACTTATTGTTTTCTTACCTCCACAGGCTGATTACCTGCAACCTAAATTGCTTGGTATCTTGGCTTTTTTTAACATGCAGTTATTGAGTTCCAGTGTTGGCATTGAGGATAAGAAAATGGTGCGTAAACTTAATTTTGAACATTGAAACAAAAATAAGCAAGAGATATTTAAATATTCCAGACTTAGTTGTGCAAGTGTCATTGAAGTCTCCAAGATACTAAGGTTCTGACATGATTCGGGAAAACTGGTCTTAGTGTGGGTAGGACTTCTGTGTAAGCTTGGAAGTTTTGGATTGGTTTCTTTAATGGTCAGCTAGTGTACATGTTTGTCAGACATAGTATATTTAACAAGTCAGTTAGCCAGTAATTACAGAGGAGGAATCCAAGTGTATGATTTTTGTGTGAAAGGAGCAAAATGGAGGATGGGGGAATATGGAAGAAAACTAAAGCTACTGGAGATTATAAGGGTTCCAAAAGGCTAAGCTCAAGAAAATAAGATGCAAATCCAAGAGAAACTGGGATTTGTTTCTGTTGCTTCTCACTGAATAGCTTCTTTCAGCTTTACAGTAGAGAGCATGCAGAGAAATTGGAGCTTATAACTTGAGACAAAGTCTGAAGTTTCTGCTCTGCTGAGGCAGTGCTTCTAACCACAAAGCTTTTAGCCACCCCACTGATGTCATGCAGGTGATTTCTGTAAAAAACCCAGTGCTAGAATGTATATAACCTTTGTGTTGATGAACTGCATTTTCCATGGTATTCTTTCAAGCTTTTTGCTTCTTGGATATTTATGTTGAGATGCTCTTATTTTCGTTGCTACTTATCTTCACACATTCTGAATTTCTTCATTTGTCTAGAATTTCTTCTGCTGCACTTGCTACTGTTTCTATCTTTTCTTGTTCTGTCTGTTGTTCTTGGTGAGTTTCCCATTCCATGACCTTTCTTCAAGCTCAGGTTTCTTCCTGTGTTACTGATCTGTCATACTGGATGTTGTACTACTGGTTTGGCACAATGTTACTGTGACTGAAATATGTCCTGTTTTTCTTGCATCTCAGTATTTATCTTCTGTCTTTCATCAGTCCTGTTGACAACTAAGCATTACTCATTCCCTGATGCTTACCGATCACTTCTGTCAGAGCTGGTGTTTTGTTGATTGGTTGGTTTGGTTTTGGGTTTGGTTTTATTTTTTGTTTGGTTGGGTTTTTTGTTCTTTTTTTCCTTTTTTTTTTTTTTTTTTGGTAAATGCAAGTTTATTTGCTTTCTCTGTTTCCAAAACCTGCTCTTTTCAGCTTCTAAAACTCATACAGTTTTCACATATTATCACATATCACATTTTATAACAGACTTCTATCCCATTGACTCCCTTAGTGTCCTCAGTTTTTCTTCAGCAGTCTGCCAATGGGTTAACTATTGTTATAATATACTGTGAGTACAGATTCCTTTTCATACTCTTTTCCTCTAATCCAAAATTCTTTATTGAAGCATCAAGCTGAATTTGATGTCTTGTAGGGTATGATTTCTTAAGCTAGGGTAGCCTGGTTTTGTTAGAAAATATGGCTTGTGTATGTTTTACTGAGTATTTAATACACTAAAACGACTTTTCTCTGTCTAGGCTTTAAACAGTCTTAGATCTTTAATGAAGCTTATGGGTCCCAAACATATCAGTTCAGTAAGAGTGAAGATGATGACTACTCTGAGAACAGCTCTCAGATACAAGGATGACTTTCCAGAATTGTGTTGCAGGTGAACTGATAGTGTACCTAACCAGTGACAAACCTGTTATTTCTGTCTTTGAATATACTGTTTTGCTTTGGTTTAGACCATAATCTAAGCCCCAGAGCTGAAATAACTTAAAATGCTTCTCATGGCTCACCTAAAAAGTCTTTATGCAGAGAAGTTTTATAGATAATTGTTGTTTTGTTGTTTTTGCTTGTTTAGAGCCTGGGATTGTTTTGTTCGAAGTCTGGACCATTCGTATCTTGGTTCCTTGCTTAGTCATGTGATAGTAGTGTTGTTGCCCCTTATACATATCCAGCCAAAGGAAACTACAGCGATATTCTACTTTCTCATAGTTGAGAACAGGTACTGTACTAAACATGTTCAGGTATATGGATTATTATATAAATCCTGTAATAGGAATGAGGATAACCGTAACTTAAAGTTGTCCAGCAGTGAGATGAGAAAACTTGTTTCTCTGCAAAATAGGATGTTGTTCTATTAAGTTCCCACTCCTCAAAATTGCAACGAGATTTTGGAATTTGACAAGTGATAGCCTCATCTGAAAAGATGCTTTTATATTGTCCTTATAAAAACATTTGACACTATGGAATAGTTACAACCCATTCAGACACTCACCCCTGCCAGGTTTTCTGATTTCATGTCTTTTCTGCTGGTATGGAAAAGTACTTCCCTCTATAGGGCACACAGTCGGAATAGCAGTGGTTGCTAGTACTTGCTCTAAGCTAGAGAGACATGTATAGAGTTGGAAAAAGGGAAGAAATGAATTATTTGTTTCCTTCAATAATTAGAACTGTAATTATGAAATGCACAGAGTTTAATCTTGAGTCAGGTTTCATACATCACACAGAAGTGGTCACATGAACTGAAAGTAAAATCAAAGTCTAATACAAAAGACTTATTTTGCGACTTAACCTTTTTTAAGACCATATTGAGTGTTAATTTTTAATCTTATGTTTTGTAGATTGAAATTATGATTTTTAGGAATGGTGATATTTAAATCTTCTGTTGGGTGTTTGTTTTTCTTGCGCTGCATCATACCAACAGTATGCAAAGTAAAAGGTAACGATAGGAATAATACAGCTCTTGTAGAAGCCCATAGCAGAAATATTAAGAGATTTCTTCATGTTAGGAATGCAGAAAATTCTTTTCTTGGTTGTGTGTTCTCTTATAAGGAAAATTTGAACTGGATTCACATCAAATGGGATTATTCTCACACTTTTTGGCCAGCCCTGGTAGAGATGAATAGCAACTTTGAAAGCTTTGGAAATGACTGTCTTTAAATGAGAAAGTAATTTAAAATATTAGGGGAAAAAATATCTGTGGCTTAGTACAGTAACAAGAGAAACAAGTTGTTTAATGCATATACTTAATTAGATAAAAAATATTAATGGAATTTTTTTCTGGTTTTGAAGCTTTTGATCTTTTTTAGTCATTAGATTTCATTGCTTTCTTTTGATGGATTTTTTTAGATTTTCCAGAGCCAACATCATGGTGTCCCTTGCAATACTTTTTTTCTATTTACTAGGGATGCAGTACGAGACTTCTTACATGAAATATATTTTCTGCCTGACCTTCCAGAACTAAAAGAAATTCAGGTCGTCCTTCAGGAATACAGAAAGGTACAGCTTCTTGTATTGATTGGTTTATTTTTAATGCATGAAATGGTTTCACGGCAAGAGAGGAAAACATGTTAAGTTTTATTGTTAGGCTGAAATAGCTATTTATTGGCCTCTACCACAAAACAGAATATGTGTGTTGCAGGAATACTTAGAAGCTGACTCTGATTATTCTTTGTGAGAGAAATATGCTCATGTTTAACATGCTTGCTTCTGTAGCATCTCCTGAACACAGACTTGTCATCTTTTTGAGACTAAAGAGGTGATAAGAATAAAAGCTACCAGTATTAGTTATGGCAGTGATTTGTTACAAGAAAGCTACTTCTAATTGGATCCCTATTCTTTATTCTCTTCAAAGATAAGAAACTTTGTTCTTAGGACATGGTCCATTTCTTTTGCTTGCCTTCAGAATTGTTAGATAGATACGAAGTAGCAATTTTTTAGTGGGAATGAGGTAACAAAAGTAAAAATAATTTTGATTTTTTTAAATAATGATGTACTGAAAGCCAAGCATTTCCTTCTGATTTAATAATTTTTACTTACACCGTTGTATTTACCCAAGAGTATAAATACAGCATCTTTCTGAGGAAAGTGTTTTAAAAAATAGGCAGCAAAGCAGTGGTAAATAGATATAGGTGTGAATGTAGGCAGGAAGATCATAGAAAAGAAAAGATTTGTATGTGTTCTCACTTGTGTTTTTTGAGATGCTACTTAACCCTTTTCCTGTTATGCTTTACTTGAACTTCTTATGTCATGTCTTCTTCAGGAATCCTCCAAAAGCACCGACTTACAGACAACACTGCAGCTGTCTATGAGAGCTATTCAGCATGAGAATGTGGATGTTCGTATTCATGCACTTACCAGCCTGAAAGAAACGTTATATAGAAATCAGGTATAGAAGACCTCCTTCAGAAGAATTGAAAATAAATCCAAGTTGCATTTGGACCAACAGTCTAAAACTCCTTACTATTACTGGATGTTTACATGAACTGTGTTACTCTCCTCAAATTATTAAGCTAACTTTTTCTTAATAAAAGAGGGAGAAGGGATTCTTTCATCATGTCTCTGTGTAAGAGGACTTTCAGATCCTCCAAATCTGTGTGATGCTGATTCAGCACCGCTAGTGGTGTGTTTCTTACTTCTTTTGCATCAGGAGACTAATACATTAAAACCAGCATGTTTTGTGTGTGGGTATAATATCTGAATGCATTAAGATGTGTTTGATCATCTCACACTTGTTTTATTTCTTTTTTTTTTTCCTTCCTTCTTTGGCTCACACCCTAAAAAATTTGAATCCATTGATCATATTCAAATGAACTTTATAGCCACATTCAAGTTGAAGACACTGCTTTACCAGTCTCTGAGATTGTTAGCCCAGAGGGGTGTATGTGACCTAATAAAAATATAACAATAAATCTGTTCCTTTAGTAGATATAAGATTGTGGGACATGCTTCAGTCAGAAATTTAAAGAAATATCCTAGCTACAAAATCAAACAATCAATGTATATATTCCAGGCCAGTTGGTAATTCTTGGAGCTCAGACCAGCAAAATCTTGCTGTGTCTTGCTTGATTAGAAGTCTAGCAAAATATTTGAGGGAAATAAAACTTTAACTAGTTCCACAGTTTAGGAAGCTATTTGCTCTCTTATGTTGGTCTGTGGTTTCAGTTAAAAATAACAATAGTAAAGATCTTCACATTATTGATTTTTGTTTTTCTGAATTTGGACTTAATGTGGAACTGGGTTATAAAAACTGGGCCAAAGTAAAAAATTCAGGACATCCATTTAAAATGATTGGCATTGATTAAAGGCCTTGAAACCCTGGGCTTTGTAGGCTTGAGAGTGGAGAAACTGCCAACAAATGTGAAATAATAAGGATACAAGTGGCAGGAAAACCAGAAGGTATGGCAACAGCTGCATGAAAAGAATTTGGAGGAAGTATTGGAACACATGAAGAAAAGGGACAGAAAAAGTGAAAAGGATAATATAGAAAAGAGATTTTCTTTGTAAGACAAGGAGAAAAACTAAAGTTAGTAGTGTGGTGTATGATAATGAAATACAGTATTAGTTGTGACAGCATTATTAGTTGTGGCCCAGATCCTTCATTTTTTTAGTACTTCATAGGGTAACAAGCAATTCAGTGCAATTGGGCTTTAGTTACAAAATGGCAGTATTTGAATCAGTAACCTAAAGTTAGGGATAAGTGAAATAGGAAGTAACAGTGAGTTGAAGATTAAACAAATTGAGCTTGTTTACTATAAATGTTGTAGAATAACTCATTTTTATTTTTCAACTTTGTAGGAAAAATTGATCAAGTATGTAACAGACAGTGAAACTGTGGAGCCAGTCATCTCCCAGTTGGTAACTGTACTTCTGATCGGCTGCCAGGATGCAAATTCTCAAGCCCGACTACTTTGTGGAGAATGTTTAGGTGAATTGGGAGCCATAGATCCCGGCAGGCTCGATTTTTCAACAAGTGAAAGTCAAGGAAAAGATTTTACATTTGTGGTGAGTTACTATAGTGTTTGTTTAGCATTAAGGGGTGTTTTTAAAGTACTTAAGAGTAGGGAACGTCATCATTAGATGCTTTGAAAATCTAAACTTGCTTTCTCATCTAAACCAGTTTAGAGTCAGTGACTGTTTAGAGAGTAAAGATAAAAAGTACTGTGTTTGTTTTAATAAAACTGGTGTTCTGTTTGTGATTGAGGCTGGTGTGGAGGATCCAAATTTTGCCTATGGATTATTAATGGAACTGACCAGAGCATTCCTTGCTTATGCTGATAATGTTCGTGCTCAGGATTCTGCAGCATATGCAATTCAGGTAAGATATGTGGTTAGATCCTTTTTTTTTTTTTTTTATTTTCACAAATTATTTCCTATTACACTGAGCTCAAAATTACACAATATAAGTGAACTTTATGGAGTACATGTTTAAGTATTTCAAACTTTATCTTATGCAGCTTTAAACTACAAAGTAAAATGGTTTTTGGGATTCTGATTTCTAATTTTTTAAGCGCCTCAGTGGTTACTTAGAATTTTCGGGAGCTGTTAAATAAAGTATTCGCTTTTGTGTCATGATACTGGTGGAGAGAACTGATGTTTCAGATGTAACTAAGAATCCGGACATAGTAATTCAAGGAATAATCCTAGACTGACTTAAAAACGGCGCAGGTGCCATAGACAGAGATGAAAAGCAGTAGGTATTCTGCTTACACTTTTACACACGGTAGGGTTTCTTCTTACACTTTTAAGAAGCAACTGAAAGATGGCCTACCCTTATTTTCAGAATATAGTCTTTTATGCTGGTTTGCCAACTCCAAGCTGATTTGGTGGTTGGGTTTTTTTTAGTTTTTTGTTTTGTTTCTGGTTTGTTTTGTTTTTTTACTTTATGGGGGTTTTGTTGTTGTTTAATAGCTTTGTGAAAACTTCAGGACAGCTATTTGCTCCGGGAGAAAATAAGTGGCTCCATGTAATCAGTGGAATAATAAGATTCTATTCGCTTGTGCACAAGAAGCAGTCAGACTAACTTCTACTCCTGGCTCACTGGCAGATGTACAGAGTACAAGATAATGTGGTCCAGATATCACCCTGAGAGTCTGGAGGATCAGTAGTTAACTGGAATCAGCACTGCATAGTAATAGGGGATTAACAGTATTGGATGGATATTTTGCTGTTATAATTTGAGTTAAGCATTCTGTAATTCTGTCTCATTATTTCTATGTATACACCGGTTTTTGTTGCTGCTGTGTCCATGAAATACTTTCAGTGCTGACTTGGTCGTGTAAACCATGCCTTTTCAGGAGTTATTGTCTATCTATGACTGTAGAGAGACAAACACTGACTGCCCAGGCTCCAGGCTTTGGAGGAGGTTTCCTGAGCATGTGCAGGAGATCTTGGAACCTCACTTAAATACACGGTATGTGACAACTTAAGCAATTTCTTTTCGTAACAGCTTTTAGTTTTTTTTTTTTTTAACTTCAGTTTTGTGATTGTTACTCTTCTGTGAAGAGTGATGTGCGTATATACAAAATTCAAATGAAGTCTTTCTGTGTAAAGCTGAATTAGCACTTCCTGGAATGTAATTCTCTATAAATCAAACGTAAAATTCTCAACTCATACTTTGTCCAGATCTGCCTGTTTGTCCCCAGAGCATCATCTTATGCAGTGTATTGAAGCTTTTTTTTCTGTTTTCTCTTCTCTGTGGAAATTCTTACTAGGATTAGAGTTTGCACTCAAATTCATTAATAACTTTTTATTGCTACCGTTTTTAGAAGTAGAAGATTACTGGGTTTCAATTTGAGTTTTCATTTGTTGAATTAATGATAAAAATTGTGTGAAGAAAATTTCAAATTATGTATGCACCTTAATTTAGTATAATGAGCAATATTTCCTTTCTATTTCTTCACAAAGACAGTCATGCTCATCTGTGATAAATTTTACCATTTTAAACGGCGAATCTCTTGGTGTTTCTTGGCTTTCATAAAGGTTCTGATTTTTTCCTGTCAAAAACATAGTACTCAAATATTAATCAAAGTGCATTTCTTAAAATTGGTTTGAACAGCACTTTGAAGTATACTTGAATTCTGGTAACATGTTAAATTGTTTGTATTTTATGTTTCAATTTAAAAAGCTCTAGAATAAAAGATGCTGACTACTGAAAGTATTTACTTAATTTTGATTTTTTTTTACTATTCAGTATAGGAAATGTAACGATTCATGATTAACAATGTGCTCTTTTAACTACATAAAAAATAAAAGTTCTATTAAATGGATATTTAATAATTACAGGTACAAGAGTTATCAAAAGGCTGTAGATTGGTCTAAGATGAAGAAGCCAATTTACTTAAGCAAATTAGGTGATAATTTTGCAGAATGGTCAGCAACGTGGGCAGGTTATCTTATAACAAAGGTAAGAGAATAAATCTGCTCTCTATATTGCTATGTACAACCCAATTGTTGGACTACATTTCAGTTTCTGAAACAGGGTGGATGGGGAAATGTGCCTATTTACTGTAGACCTATTAAAACACATACCTACTTCTTGCATCATCAAGGTAACCATGCCTCTTCCCTTCCTAGCATTATTGCTTCTTGGCTAGGTTTCACAGGTAGTGTCAAAGCTAAAAATCTGGGAAGTTTGCCCTTGTCCTAAGACTGTTATACAGCTGAAGGCACTGACAAATGCTTTTGAAAAATATATTAAATGCTTCTGGAAAACCTCAAATTTACCTTCTCAATTTCTGACAAATTTCTTTGATTTCCCTATAAATTTCTTTTATTTTCCTATAGCTCCACAGTCCCAGCATATAAAAAGTATTTATCTCTTTCTTTCCGCTTTCCAACATGTGACCCACTGGAAATTTCATTTCTAAATCAGCCACTTTAGGAAGTGAATGTAATCGCAGTAGCTCAGTATCTACATGGTCCTCTTTATATTCCAGACAGAGAACAACTGAATATCTTCATGGCTACCTACTTTTTATAGGCTTTTAAGGGCAGAAGAGAGGCTGAGTGGAGTAGTAGCCTTGTAGTCTTTTAAGTTTTTTTTTTTATGGCCAGTGCAAATCCCCAATGGTGTAGGAAACACAGAAAAGTGGCACATGTAAGCAATATTTGCCTGTCTTTCTGTAGTATCAGCAATTGATACATGTAATAGCAGCTGCCATCTGGCATCCCTGTTGCAGCTTTAAATCTGAATCTTCTGTAGGAGACAAGTTTCTTAAAAATATTTGATGGAATAAAATTTGTATTTGTCAGCAAAAAAAAATCTAGTTAATTACCTGGGCATTTGCACTTCTCTAATGATGCTTTTCCTGGAAATAATATTTTCTGTAGGTGCGACATGATCTCGCCCGAAAAGTTTTTGATTGCTGCAGTATTATGATGAAGAATGATTATAAAGTAACAATTTATCTGCTTCCACACATCCTTGTCTATGTTTTGTTGGGATGCAGTCAGGAGGATCAACAAGAGGTGAGATGTGTAAGATCTTGGTAGTGCTCTTCCTAAGGAGCTGTTCAACATGTACACCTAGATGAACAAATTGTATAAGTGTTGAACTCCTTTTCCTGTATTAATAATAAAAATTTTCTGCCAGAGTTTTGAATATTCTCATACAAGTTTGTGTTTAACTGCTTTTCTGTGGATTTCCATCTATTTCTTTAGTAGGGCCTAGGACAAGAAATTATGCAGTTAATTGTAACTGCAGTAACATCAAGAGCTGGAGTGGTACAAAGAGAACAGAATGTAACACGAAAGGATTAAATTGAACTTGTATAACTCCAAGAATTCAGAACCACAATTTTTTTTCTTTCCCTTGTATACTCTTAAAATTTAAGTGGGAGAACTATTTAGCCACTAGATTTATGCAAAGCAAGAATCAAAGATGTCTTGCAGCAAAGCAGGGATAGGAGAGAAAAGAATCACCCAATCTGCTTTCCTTCACTTTGCTTTAGCGGAAGTTGGAGAGTCTGAAAAAATGTAACTTACATTATATTAATTTGAAATTTCACAGCTAACATAGCTGTATTTAAACATTGTGGGTGTGTAGAGGTGTGTGATAATTTTTCTTGTGTGAACAAGTCCATCCACATAAGCATTTGTTGTTTGTGTTAGCTCATGTTCTGTTGACTAAACCAAACAGGAAGCAGGTCTTTCAGCATGTCATTTGCTTAAATGTAACCAAAAAATAAATCTGTGATCTGATAGCCAGTAGATAACTTGACTCTTATGAAACCTTGAAGTGTTGTATTTGCAGCAGAAGTGCACTAGCATTCATCGTGTCTGGAAACCTAAAATTCCAGTAATTGTGATGGTTACTCTGAAACCAAGGGTTTGCTTTTCAAAGGCTTTATCCCTGTATACAATCTCCTGACAACAGCTATTGCTTGGTTTACAGTTTCTTCCTCTTAAGATTGGAACAAAGTTTGCAAATAACATCAAAATTATAAAAAAATAAAATTAAAATTATTTAGTATTTTAGCTTGATTTTTGTGTTAACTGCAGTTTGCTACTATTGTGATGCCCGTATGCTGCTTATGTCTTGTATCATATTAATGTTTGTGTAGGTTTACATGGAGATTATGGCTGTTCTGAAACATGATGACCAGTCTACGAGGAGACTTGAAGACAGTGCATCTGATTTAAGTCAGCTGAGCACACAGACTGTGTTCTCCATGCTTGATCATCTAACTCAGTGGGCTAGACATAAGTTTCAAATACTTATTGCTGAGAAAAATACTGGCCAGTCTAGGAAAGACAGAAGTGATCTAAAAAGTGAGTGCTGCTTATTTTATTTAAAATGACATATATATTTTTCAACTAAGTATTTAAATTTGCCATTTAGGAATGCAGTGTCACTATTACATGTTAGTCTGCTTTATGATTTCTTACTATCAGATTGTGATTTCCACATTCTCCCACCTCGAAACCATTGTTTGAATGTTTATTATATACAGATTCAAAATAAAAACCAAAATTATAATTTCTTGGCAGTATCCTAAAGGTTCAATATAACGTATTTGATACAGTCTTGCGTGATGTAGGAAGATCACCAGGATTGTTTTAAATAAATTATTGTTGACAGGAAACTGTATTATTAAATTAATCAGGTTGTCACTAAATTATGAAAATAACTGAATTTTGATGTATGAGGTAATTCTTTAAATAAAACATGATTAGACAGACTTTTTAAAATGTCCTTTTTCTGTAGCATCAAGCGAGAACTATGGAGAGTATCAAAATGTGACATGTTTTCTGGACCTTATACCTCAGGATACGCTAGCTGTGGCTTCCTTCCGCTCTAAGGCTTACACAAGGGCTGTGATGCACTTTGAATCATTCATCACAGAGAAGAAACAAAATATTCAGGAGCATCTTGGATTTCTTCAGGTTCTGAAGTTCTTTTTGGGTTTTGTTTGTTTTAACTTAAAATTAAAATAGACACTGATGAAAGAAGCTTTGTGAAATTATTCTTAGAGATGAGACGAAAAGATGTAGCCAGGCTCTTACTGTGGGATGCAAGTGTTTAATCGTCTGTCTTTCCGCAGTAATTAGTACTTTCGTTTCCTTGGCATGCTTCTTTTATGTAAAAGAAGGAATAGCTTTTTTAGAGTATAATGAAAGACTGTAAAAATCCTTGAAGTAGTTAAATGTGGGTTTGGTGAAAATGTAGCATTTATTTCTTTTAGTTAACTCTATGCCTTTTGTCAGAGAAGACACAGTCAACTGTAATGGAAAAAAAACCCAAAACTCAAAACACTTCAAAGAAAAAACCTCTTAGCTTTCCTAAAGTACAGAAAGAGCTAATGTTGAAAAGGATTTAAATTATTTTCAAGAAGTGTTTTAACCTGTGAGATGAACATGTTCTGGTTCCTCATGGTTTATATTCCTCAGTAACATTTTAACTATGAAAAACTTAAAATGTCGCTTTTCCACCTTGCATAATATGAAGCTGCAGATTATTTAACTTTATCATGCAATAATAGCATTTTTGTTTTGTCCTTTATACAGAGTGTTTCAGGTAACTTGATGTGCTATTCTTACTCTTTCTGTAGTACGAGATCATGAGTATTACAGAATGCTAAGCAAAAATAGGGCTCAGTGTTGGAAGTAGCCCAGCAAAGCTGATGTTTTTCCATGAAAGCTTAATGCCAAGAAGTCCTACACAGTAATTTATTCTCCATTTTCAAGAAGATGCATGATTCTTAGCATGTTGTATGTAAAATATCTTGTTGTCTTAGAGTTGTTTTTAATATCAATTTCCATTTCTGTTCAAATAAAGAAATTGTATGCTGCTATGCATGAGCCAGATGGAGTAGCTGGGGTGAGTGCAATTCGGAAAGCAGAACCATCTCTCAAAGAACAAATCCTTGAACATGAAAGTATTGGCTTGTTAAGAGATGCAACAGCCTGTTACGACAGGGCTATCCAGCTGGAACCGGATCAGGTAAATTCAAGACTTTTCAATTAAATATATGTTGCTGCTATTTTTAAAAATCTTCGGTAAATGCAAGGCTAAGCCAAAAATACTTCTCCAGAACATTTAAGTAAAATGAGAATGTAAGAGTTTACTGTGGCAGTTGCTGAGTAATTACTGCTATTAGAAGTGTCTGTGAACTGAAACAAATTTCTTACTGGGTTTATATTGTCTTTTGCAGGCTTGGGTTAATGGCTGGATGCTTATGCCAAGGTTTTTGCTAGGGCAAATTTTTGCTAGGACCAGTTAAAGTTCAGCCTTTGCATGAGATGGCCGGGAACTGAACTGCTTAAGTATCAATCACTACCTGGTACATGCGAAGAGAATTACTAAAGCAAATCACCACAGGTTGTAGTCAAAGTAATTCTGACTTACTATTTTGATTATTAACTTCCAGGGAAAATATTCATAATAGAAGAGCAATTAGAAATTGATGAAAGAAAACTTAAAATTATTCATCTTCCATTCCTCTGGCCATACTTCATTCCCAGGGTATGGAGGACATTTTTATGAAGACTGAAATCGCTTTGGGTTTGGGGGTTATTTCCTTCCTGTGACTTTCTTTCTTCTAGTTCATGTCTTTAAATTAAATTCTTATTCACAGCTCTAATATGGGTATTAATAAATTTAATATCCAACTGTATTTGTGGTGAGGTGCATTTCAAACATTGCCAGTGGTGATCTAAGTTATTGGATAATCATAGACTTTAAAATTTTAAATGTTCATTTAGCTTATGATGCAATTGATAGTGCATTTTCATATTATGAGAAGCATCCGAATAGATGTATTTCCTCATTCAGACTGCATGAATGTAACTGATGTATCTGTGATTTTTTTTTCCTTTTTTTGTGGTTGGTTTTTTTTTTTTTTTCTCCCCTTATTTCTAGATCATTCATTATCATGGTGTAGTGAAGTCCATGTTAGGCCTTGGTCAGTTATCTACTGTAATTACTCAGGTCAATGGAGTCCTTGCAAACAGGTACTGCAAGCATTTATTACAGTGTTTTTTTGAGTAATATTAAATGTTTGTGTTACACCTGTGTCTCAGTAGCAATTTTTGTCCATTGTTAACCATTTGAGGCTTTTCAAGCACAGCCAAATAGCAGTGTGAAGCTAGAAAATTTAGCGTGTTTTGTCTAGGTTTTATTTATTTCAAGTACTTCCTGTCTGCACTGTGTGCAGCGGTGATACGTGCTTTAGTTCGTTAAATAGAATATTTCTTTCGTTGTCTTATGTATTACTGGTTCCAAAGCTATTCTGTAGCCTAATAGAGTAAATGCATTGGAAGATGGCAGTTTTTAAAAAGAGCCATAGAATTTAAGTATGCTACTTGGAAACTGAATTTGTAAGATCATGTTGTACAGCTATCATTTGTTATCAGTTCATATCCCTTGGTTTTATTGATTTTTATTAGAAGCAAGCTTACCTTTTTTTCTTTTCAAGTAAGGAAAGTTTATATAAAGAATATTTACAAATGTTGTGTAGGACAAACATACTGATGGGGGAAAGGAAAACCAAAAAATAGTTCAGCGCAAACTTTTATTGCCTTTGTTTTCTTTTATAGGCCTGAATGGATTTCTGAATTGAACACTTACAGGGTGGAAGCAGCCTGGAAACTGTCAAGATGGGATTTACTGGAAAATTATTTGGCTTCAGGTAAGTTATGATACCAAAATACGAATACTTCCTTGCATTTCTGAACAAGCGTATGTGTTAGTCTAATCGTCTTGAATCAAGGGGGACAGGTATTTTAATTTTTTAATCTTGGGTTTTACTCGGGGGAGGCTTGGTTCTGGCAGTCTTCTAGAATTTGTAAATGTATTTGATTGTAAATTTTATAGTATTTGAGTAGAAAATTAAAGCGAGTGTGAGGCCAGCTTTCTTCTGGGCTTGTTTGGGGGCGTGCATTTTGAGGTGAAATTACACAGTATTTCTAAAATTCAGTTAATGAGTTCTTGAAAAAACTTAATTTTCTAGTAATATGTTAAGACAAATTAGCATGTTCAGATTAAGCTGCTTAAAGAAAGAGTTTAAGAGGCTTTTTTTTTTTCCTCACCAAAGATGAGAAGTCTACCACATGGAGTGTCAGACTAGGACACTTACTATTGTCAGCCAAGAAGAAAAATGAAGCAGCTTTTTATGAAAAACTTAAGGTTGTTCGAGCAGAGCAGATTGTACCCCTTTCAGCAGCAAGCTTTGAAAGAGGATCCTATCAGCGAGGATATGAACACATTATCAGGTCTCTGTTCTTCATGTCATTATTTTCAAATCCAGAAATCATGTAATTAGCTATATGCAGCAAGAATTTTCCATTTCCACAATAAATGGTACTGATGTACATTTTCTGTCACCTTTTTGTTTCTTATACTCACCCAACTGTTACTCTTTGATTAATTGGGAATTTATCTGCCATGAAAAATATTAACAATAAAACTTTTGGTTATAGCCTTTCAGATTTGGCAACCAAGTTTATGTAAACATCAGGTAATAAAATACAACAATTTTAAGCATGTAATTAAGTAGTACATATAGGTCAGTAATTCCATTAACTTAACTCCAATAGCTTAAGAGCATTGCTTTTAATCTATATGGTGGCCTAAAAGCACTCCCTTCTTCTGTCACAGAGCAGTAGGAGTTGAAACCCCATCTCTTTCAATACTTTTACTTTTTCTTTTTTAATAAATAGCTTTGGTAGCTGTAGCAGGCTAAAAAGTGAGTTGCTTTTATTGATGAAAAAGGCATGATACTTCCTCTGCACTGTAAATGCATCCTTATGGTAAGATATTGCATGAAATTAGGCAGTTGAACTATCATTTCTTAATTACTCTTTAATTCTATTTTGTGTTGGTAATTTTTGCAGTGTTATTTTATTTCGGAAACGAGTTTGATTATTGAGAAAGAAGTGTTTCAAAAGAGTTCGATGTAGTCATTGATCTTGACTACTTGGAAGCCCTTAGCCATTGTTTCTCTGTCAGATACACCCATTTAATGCTTAGACTCTGCCAGTAAGAATTTGAGCATTTACAAGCTTTCGGCTTTGCAGCTTTTTTATAATTAGTGGCATCTAATAATAATGGTACTTTTTAATAAATGGAATAACTTTATTGTAAAGGAGGTGTTTAAGTAACAGTATATTGCCTCTAAAATGGTGTGTACTGAATATATCAGACTTTGTGAAGAATTATTGCTCAAAGTAATGGATAGAAACACCTTTTCTAAAAGTTGACCTCCTTTCCTAGAGACCTTCATTTTCTCCATGTTCAGCAGCTTGGCAATGGAATAGTGAGAAAATAACTAATCAGCTTACAAATTTTTGACTTCTGTGTGTTTGGATTTGCTGCATTTTCTCATTTTAAAAGCTCCTACTATTTGAAATTACTTACACGGCTAGCTTTTAGAGAGAAAATGGCAAAAGCTTTGTGAAACTTGCATGCATCTCAAACAGCAAGCGATTTATTTTCTTTTTCTTTTATTTTTCTAAACCAGGTTGCATATGCTGTGTGAGTTGGAACATAGTATTGGACCAATGTTTCAGCAAACAAATGGGGACTATGGTAGAGATTCCCTGAACTGGTGTGCTCGTATTGAAATGACCCAAAACTCCTACAGAGCAAAAGAACCCATTTTAGCACTGAGAAGGGCTTTGCTTAGTCTTAGTAAAAGGTGAGAATGTGACTATTTCTTGTCTGTGTTATACTGTCAAAAATATTTTGGTTTTCTACATGTATATTAGAAGAGAGAAGGTAAAACTGCAGACATTTGTTGTAGATGTAAGCAGTCTTCTCCAGTACTACAAACCTTTAGAAGGGAAAAGTGGTCTTTATAGGAAAGATAAAGGAGAAACAGGGGGAAAGAGTATTTGTTTCTAGGCCTAAACAGAAAGAGGGTGAAACAGATATGTGTTACAAATAATTTGAAATTATCAGTATATTGTAGTAATATACTGTATTGAGAAATTTTGTGTTTCACACATTGTGATATTTACTTAAGATTGTAAAGGAGCATCAATGATTGAAAGTTTTCATTTCCTGTAAAAATATCTCTGCAGCCAGGATTACAGTGAGCTTGTTGGTCAGTGTTGGCTCCAGAGCGCTAGAGTGGCAAGAAAAGCTGGTCATCACCAGACTGCGTATAATGCTCTTCTGAATGCTGGGGAATCTACACTCTCAGAGCTTTATATTGAAAGAGCAAAGTGGCTCTGGTCCAAGGTAAAGGAAATAAAAATGGAACTTACTTTCTTATGTGCAAGTTAGCAATCTTTTTAGCTTTCTTCAAGTTAAAAAAGGCACACAGTCAGTATATGTAAAATAAAATATGTCACCTCTGACTTTGAGCACATTCTGATTGCAGTTGAGCCACATGAAGTTTTTACCTCCCACAGCTAGTCACCACTTTTCTGTATCCATTGACTTTTCTGGCAGCTATGTGTAAAACTGGTTGATCACCTGCCTCTGTGAAAGCAGCCCTTGCAAATTTAGATTATCTTAATAGTAGATGTTTTCTTAATCTGTATCCTTTTAACTAACAGAGGCAGGTAACAAACAGGGGAGCAATTATTGTGGTAAACCTAAACGTACAACAATGCTGAGGTAAAAAGGGAATAAAAGAAGCATTTTAAGACAGTACCACACACTTGGGGACATAGCTTTGCCTTATGTACAATTATAACATGGAAGTTTTACATTTCACTTACAGTATATAAACTGTTTTCTTCTTTCCCTTAGGGCGAGGTTCATCAAGCGCTTATTGTTCTCCAGAAGGGGGTTGAGTTATGTTTCTCTGAAAATAAATCGCTGTGCAATAGCAAAAATCAGCTCATCCATGGTCAGGCAATGCTGCTAGTGGGCAGATTTATGGAAGAAACTGCTAACTTTGAAAGCAATGCAGTTATGAAAAAGTATAAGGTAATTTGATACACTAGTGTTAACAAGACATTCATTTTGAATAATAATATAGTCCTAAAGTAATATATTGTTATGGTCATGATGATGTCAATCAAGGGTAACATCAATTGGATTAAATGGTGTATCAGTATGTAGGAGGTAGTTACTTCTTTTAAAGATTTAACTATCTGAATTAGCTTTAATATAACATGTGAGTAGAGGGAAATCTGCAGTTCCCAACTCACTGAGTGGGAGCTAAGAATACCTAATGTAACTCTTTTAAAGTAATAAACAAATTACAGGAGCATGGCTTTTTTTATGAATGCACGAATTAGAATTCCTCATTAAAATGTGGGCTACTCTAAATAGACAGTGAGAACTTGATGATGCAGTGTGCTACTCTTCATTATTACTTCTCTCTGGTGGTGGTTTATAATTGCACTTCAAATATGCTTGCAATCTCTGAGGAACTAGGTTGCCTCTAGGAAAAGGGGCAACTGGTATGTTTCTCTTCAACAACACAGCACTACACTGCTTCATCTTGCTATGCTAGTGAAATACTGTGTTGGCATGGATTAATTTTGTCAGCTAAACCTGTAGTAGATGCAGATCTTTATGCATCCTTAAAAGTAGTATGTCTGCCATCTGAGTTTTGGCATTTGATCCTTTTAATACTTCGTTATCTTCCTAATTAAAATACTTTAGGAACATTCATTTAGAGAAAAGTCTAATGGATGTATCAAGTCAAAGGAAGGTTAAAATAATGGGAACTAATGAATTTTTCGTGGATTATATTAAAATACTAATGCTTAGAATTCTCTACTGTCAAAATACTGGCACTAGAAACAAGCCAGTGTTATAAGAGAATGATTGTGCCACTTGCTAATTTACTTCTTTTCTAATGTATGGATTTAGAAGGAAAATAAATGTAAAAAAACAGAATCACTTAGGTAGGAAACGACCTTTAAGATTTAATCCAATCATTAAAATTCTACTGTTTTACTTTTCAAAAACACTAAAAGAAACCCAGTACTGAGTCTATCAGCATCAGGAATTTAATAATATTTTTCATGAAACTATTAATCTTTCCTAGTTGAGGAATCCTACATAATCTTCTCTCGAATTATCTTGCTCTCTCCAAATCCAAAATGTATTTTAAGAACAGACTTCTAGCTTGTACAGGCGTTTATCTTGGGGCCAAATTACAATTTCTTGAGTTAAAGTTACAATTAATACTTCTTTGCACTTAGTTTGCACAAAAGGAATTAAAACAAGATTCTTGTTTCTTGAGAATCTTCTTTTTGTTATTGTTTACCGATTTTGATTTTAAATTTAGCATCCTTCCAAAGGTAACTCTTTTTTATTTTATTGCAGGATGTTACAGTATTCTTGCCAGAATGGGAAGATGGACATTTTTATCTTGCTAAATACTATGATAAATTAATGCCAATGGTAACTGACAACAAGATGGAAAAACAAGGAGATCTGATTAGATACATAGTTCATCATTTTGGAAGGTTAGACCCTAGGGAAACTTCGCTTAGCTTCTATAGAAGGATGACTATTACCCTGGAAACAAAAACCCACAAAAAAACATTTTACAGGAATATAGTCTTGCAACAAATCAGAATGACTCAGGTTTTTTATGCAGTATTTTAAAACAAGGTGCTGCATGCTTCTTTTTTGTTTTCATACCTAATTTTACTTTTGCCTTCTGTGTAGGCAATTGTCTATCTCATGCAAGGCAATTAATTATTTTATGTGCAGTTTTGATTAATAAAAACAAACCCTTTGTGTTTTATTAAGCTTTAGTTGCTGCAGATGCATTAAAATGTTGAACATGCTTTTCTGAAGTCCAGAATGGGATGTGAAACAGTTCAGAATGTAGAATTTGTAATGCTTCTAATATATATATCTCATTAACATGGTGTGCTTTAAATATGTAATCACAGGTCTCTACAGTATGGAAACCAATTCATCTATCAGTCAATGCCACGTATGCTATCTTTATGGCTGGACTTTGGAGCAAAAGCGTATGAATGTGATAAAGGTAGAAGGTTTTTTCCCAGTACATATTTCCTATGTCATACTTTTGGATATATGATTGAAAGAGCAGTGAAGTATATTTCCAGTTCTTTGTTTAGACTTATAACCTGAGATTATATGGAAACAAGGAAGTACTATTATTCTTTTAAATTACTGGATGTTAGTATGCAGGAGAGTTATTTGTTTTAATTAAACCCTCCAAAATTTCTTTAAAATATATTATGAGATAGCGTTGTTCCTCAGGTAACTGAAGTTGATAAACAGATTTAGGAAAAATCCTTGCATGTCACCTGCCATCTGAGTTTTCTCACGAGTAATGAATAGTGCTTTTGTATACACTTGCTACAGTAGAGTGTTAGGCTTTGGGGCTTTTTTCTTATTTGTCTTTGTTCCAGTTGTTGAAGGAATTTTACTGGAATTTAAATGGAGGGGGGAGAAGGGAGAAGGGGAGGAGCAGCATCAAGGCAAGTGAAACTACTCCCATTAGATACGTTTTGGGTGGGAGTTTTTTGTACAAATGAGAAATGCAAACTTTGCAGGTCTAGAGTGAAGAAGACAGTTCTAGCTCCTTGATCTTGACTGGGTTCTATAAACAGGCCAACTGAATTTGGCTGCAGGCACATCAGATGCTGCTTTCTGTGTTTGTTGATGTGCTACTCATGCTGGACCCTCAAGGGCAGGAGTGGAGATAGGAGCAGACCTGCTAATTTCATTCTTTGTAAAGAATTCCTTCATTTCCTCTCCACTGAAAATACCTTTTACTGGGCATGTACATGGAGTGTTGTTCTATGCCATTGCATCACTTAAAACATCTATTATTCCTCTAATTTTAAGAGTGTAAAAGAGAGCTTTTCTAGTATTGTCTGTTCTATGTTCTTGTTGTCTCTGCTTGTTTATTTCCTAATATTCTGGTTAAATATGTTTCTGTACATATTTGATTTAAATGATTTCATATTTCCAGCGGGGGGAAAAAAGGAGAATAATCCTGTCCCCTTGTGTTTTTCAGCTAGTCGTTCAGAACGTGTTCAAATGAAAAATGATTTAGCTAAAATAAATAAGGTGATTACAGAGCACACAAATCACCTGGCACCTTACCAGTTTCTGACAGCTTTTTCTCAGTTGATCTCCCGAATCTGCCATTCTCATGATGAAGTCTTCGCAGTTCTGATGGTGATTGTTGCTAAAGTGTTTTTAGCCTATCCCCAGCAAGCAATGTGGATGATGACTGCTGTGTCCAAGGTACTTTGATAAATATAGCTACAGCTTTATTAAGTTTATAAAACTGCTTTCATTAAAGAGAAATGCGAATATTACCTATTTTAATTTAAGATGATAAGAAAGAATTAGGAGTTGCAGTAGCTGTAATAGTGTTATGGAACAGGGCAGCAATGCCATGACTGTAAAAGATGATATTGCAGTCAGACATTACAAGATATTACAGTTTAGATGTTACTGGTTTTCAGATTACTATTCAGATATAACAGTTTAAATGTTTCAAATTAGAATGCTAACATGCATCCTTACTTGTATGATGTATTAGGAAAGGAAGTTTGAACAAAGAGCTGATGAATTAAGGAGTTATAGACAACAGATTTTGTTGGTTCTAGTAATAGTGCTTCCAGTTTAATAATCAAAACAATAAACTCTTTGCCTTGATTAAAATGAGATAGATATACCTAATATTATCTGGTACTTTATCATTCCATAGCAATTTGGATAGCGTGGTGCATGCTATTTCTTTAAGGCTGTTGAAATAGCAGTCACGATACACTGTCATATTTTTGAGTATTTGCCTTTATGTTGTGGGTCTCCCAAGAATGATTTCGGAAAGTAATAGCCCGCACACACACCCTCTATGCTTCCCCCAATTGTAACACTTTAGTGTTTTTTCAGGTACCAAATTTCAGTTGGAGAACATCCTGCTCCAATTATTAAATATGACAATAAGTAGCAAAATAATGTATTCATTATTGTGGGGTTTTAGGGGTTTTGGGGATTCTGTAATTGATTTGACTGTTTTAATAAATTTTATCTTTCCTCTTTTTTCAGTCCTCTTACCCTATGCGTGTCAATAGATGTAAAGAAATTCTAAACAAAGCTATTCACATGAAGGAATCTTTAGGAAAATTTATCGGCGATGCAACACGCCTTACAGATAAGCTATTAGAGCTATGCAACAAACCGGTACTTACAAAAATATCCAAAGTAATGCATGTAATGCAATAATTTAAAGATGTTATACAAAAGCTTCTTCTGACAGCCTTCATTAGCCAAATCTTTACATTACTGCAATTTAACAGAAGCTACACTAACTTGTTTTTTTTTTTTTTTGTTATATTTATTTAATAAAAATATTCTAAACCAGTAGAAAATAGCTCTAAATTGAGCACATAGCAAAGTATTTCAGTACATAATGGTACTTTTCACAGTGCATAGGCTATATATTGTTTTGTGCTTTCACATATCATTCTGGCCCAGTAGCATTCACAGAGTTTTACTGTAAAAAGAGGCCAGTTGTTTTTTTTATGAAGAAATGAACTTGATAATAAAAGTAAAACTGAATAAATTCATTCATTATTCTGTTTACGTTCAGTATGAAAAATATATATGACAGAATGGCCATATATATTTTCTTTTGACCACTGCCATTTAATTTGAAATGTAATTTGTCATTTTTCTTATTACCATAAGCATTTATTATTATGTTATTCTCTAGTTAATGTGAAATTGCAGTAATATTTTAGGTGTTGATTTTTAATATGTGAGCATTTTTTTTTTCCCAAGGTTGATGGAAACAGCTCAACATTAAGCATGAATATTCATTTCAAAACACTTAAGAGACTAGTAGAAGAGCACACATTCAGTGAAATTCTCATTCCCTTACAATCTGTAATGATACCAACTCTTCCTTCAATTCCTGGTACACATGCTAACCATGACCCTTTTCCTGGATGCTGGGCCTACATTGCAGGCTTTGATGATACGGTAAGCCTCTAGTTGGCAACTTGTTAAACAAATGTGGCTGCAAGTATATCTTGGTTCCTTAGTAATGGAAGAATGAGTAGAAAACTTCGTAATTACTTTTGTGGAAACTGAGTGGCTTCTGTCATAACAACGTGAGACAGATACAGTCTCTTGATACTTCGGTAAAGTTTTGGCCTGAGGCTTTTGTGCTGTAGCACCATGGGAGTGCCAACATGATTGGTTTCAGTGGTTTATTACAGTTAGATATTTTATTTTGTATGATATGATAAAGGCTTGATAAAGACTTTAATTATTTCCTTAGGTGGAAATTCTTGCCTCACTTCAAAAGCCAAAAAAGATCACCTTAAAAGGTTCAGATGGGAAATCTTACATTATGATGTGTAAGCCAAAAGATGATCTAAGAAAAGACTGTCGGCTCATGGAATTCAACTCCCTTATTAATAAGGTTTGATGACTTAAATAATCAGGGGCATTATACTTACTGGCCACAACAAAATGCTGAACTACCTAATGAAAAAAAAAAAAAAAAAACCAAAACAACTTGGACTCTTCATTAGGGACTGTAGTGATAGGACCAAGGGATAATGGGTTCAAACTGAAACAGGGGAAGTTTATGTTAGATATAAGGAAGAAGTTTTTTACTGTGAGGGTGGTGAGGAACTGGAACAGGTTGCCCAAGGGAGTTGTGAAAGCGCCATCCCTGGCAGTGTTCAAGGCCAGCTTGGATGGAATCTTGGGTGGCATGGTTTAGCACGTGGTGTCCCTGCCCATGGCAAGGGGGTTGGAACTAGATGATCTTAAGGTCCTTTCCAACTCTAACTGTTCTATGATTCTAAGTTACCTTGAGATAAAGCTTACTGGAAGAAAAGTAAGCTATTGCAAAATATCTTATTTAAGCAGAAATCAGTAGCAATTGATAATGTGTAACTTCTTATGGACTTGTGGAAGCAATAACAAAACATAACATTTTGCCAAAACAGTTGCTTATTCCAGGGAAAATACAGAGGAGAGGTTACTTATATCAAATAAGTAACTGCAGACTTTCTGCTGTCATGCTTCATATTTCTTATTCAGGATTTTCTAATATTTTCTGTAAGAAGTAGGTAAATTCATCTTTTCATGCTAAAAGTATTTTCATACTTCTTACTTCAGTTACAATTTGCTTCTTAGCAGTATACTCAAGGATAAAGTACCAGTTTTCCATGAGGTTAAAGGATCTCTGATAGCATCTCTGGAACACTAAAACACTTACTTCAAATACTCCTCTTAAGGGATTAAAGCCTTGTAGAAGTTATGCAACTTACAAATTCTATTGCAAAATTCTGTTTTAAATTACTTTGGAGAAAAGATGAGCATTTTGCTTGTATTTGAGCTACTGCAGACAGTGAAGCTTAGATTTTTAAATTCTGGATCATGTAATTAGAAAATAGATATAGATAGAATGGTTGATGTTACTGATACATTTTAATCCTGTCTGTTATCTGTTAATCTCATTTTTCCTTTTGGAATAGTGCTTAAGAAAAGATGCGGAGTCACGTAGGCGAGAGCTCCATATTAGAACCTACGCAGTTATTCCATTAAATGATGAATGTGGCATAATTGAATGGGTGAACAATACTGCTGGTTTGAGAAATATCCTGATAAAACTTTATAAGGAGAAAGGTAAAGAAATATATTAGACTGTAGTGATATTTACTTTTTTTAAAGAGCTTGTATCTTAATAAGTAATTAAGACAAACAGCAAGGATCAGACTAAATTCTAGGAAGATGCAGTCGTGTATGTTTAACTATCTGCAGTATATTATTCTTCTTATGTGTGGTAGACTTCAATGGAAGAGAATTGGTGCTTGCAATGAGCAAGTTCCTTACAAGAACTGATAACACAATCATCTTAATATATTATTTTACACAATGATATAAATATTTTAATCAGCAGTGCCAGTAGCACTGTTGTTTATGTGCCGAACTGAATAAAAGAAGAAACTGTGGACTTCTTCTTTAGATTTAATCTTCTGTTTTTCATTTCCATTACATTTGTTTGAGATAATTAAGATAATTCATAATCATATCAAGGTTGAGAGTACAGTAACTTTCCAGGGAGATCAGATCTCTTTTTATTCTTTGTTAACAAAGCAACTTTTTGGTCAGTGCAAGAAAGTTTGGGGGAAAATGTTAGGCATACATCGTATGTATGTATGCAGACAGCTGCAACTTTGGAAATCCAAATAGCTCATCAATATCTGACTATGTCTCTGAATACAATGAATGGCTTTATGAGGGTGGTTTTGGTTTGGTTTGATTTGGATTTTTTGTGCATGTGTGTTCTACCTGTCTCACTCCATGGTGATCTGGCAAACAAGCCACAAGTTTTACCAGTCTTCTCTTTCAGTTAACATGATGAATTTTTTATTTCATCTTTATGGAGATAATTATCTTCTCTAAAATACTGTATTGTAATAGTACATATAAGGCTTTATATTGGAGTATTTCTTTTACCTAATTGGGGAGGTCTATTACAGGTATCTATATGACTGGAAAAGAATTGCGTCAGCATATGCTTCCAAAGACAGCACCTTTGCCTGAAAAGCTGAAAATGTTCAAAGAAGTCCTTCTGCCTCGTCATCCTCCTCTCTTCCATGAATGGTTTCTTCGAACATTTCCTGATCCTACTTCATGGTGAGTGACTGGAATTGGGTTAGCTCAAGAATACTTACTTTGTGTATTTTCACTAAATGTTGTTGATTCTGCTGATAAAGGCTGATAACCCAAGGAAGTGACTTAGACCTATCTGGTTCTTATTTCTGCAGGTACAACAGTAGGTCAGCCTATTGTCGTTCTGTTGCAGTGATGTCAATGGTAGGTTACATACTTGGTCTAGGAGATCGTCATGGTGAAAACATCCTGTTCGATTCTTTGACTGGTGAATGTGTGCATGTGGATTTCAACTGCCTTTTCAATAAGGTGGGAAATGCCACTTGCTGAACTTGCTCTTTTTTTTGCATGCATGGAAGTTACAAATTTCTACTGGCTTCACGGGGTTTTTTTCCACTTCTTTTACTTGAATATATCTGTTGTGTTCTCTCTCTCTTGGTCTGTTTCTTACTTATGTTCAACAGTTTGGGGTATGTGAAGACTATGATTGTTGTATATACTGCATTAATGAAAGCCAGGTTTTTGATTTAGCCAATATCAGATGAGCTGATTTGGATACACTGAAATAGTCCAAATCTTAGAGTATTCATATTTTGTGACTTTTCTCTCCAGTACCGGCCTCCAAACAAAGCTGTAATTGCTCTATTCAGAATTCTGCTGCTGTGAAAAGTTTCTTTGCTTTTCTCACACAAATTCAGAAAAAAAATCCAATGGTTCTGTAAAAATAAACAGCAGAAATTTTGGCCAGAGCAGGATTCAGAGTTTTGGTGTTTCTGTTGCAAAATGTTTTTTGTGTTGGACATGTGCCCTTTTTAGTTCAAGTGGCATAGAGATATTGTTTATTTCTCCAAACTCTGATCTGAGCAAATATCTCTTAGCAGGTAGGAAACTGGCACTAACAACAATGGGGAAAAAAACCTGAACACAATGCAAATGTTACCCTTTATTTTAATAATGCTTAAAACACTTAGGGCATACCCTCTTTTATCAATGTAAAGGGAGAAACTTTTGAAGTTCCGGAAATCGTCCCTTTCCGTCTCACTCACAATATGGTTAATGGAATGGGCCCAATGGGAACAGAAGGTCTCTTCCGAAGAGCTTGTGAAGTTACAATGAGGCTTATGCGTGATCAAAGGGAGCCTCTAATGAGGTATGGCAACTGGTTTTGGTACAAACTCTGAAAAAGCTGTCTGTAGTTTAAACATCTGAAACAGTAACTCCTGGTGAATATACCAGTTCCAGCACATGCCTGTCATGCAGCTTAGTCTTACTATGACAGTTAGTTAAATATAAAACAATATAAATATTCAGTGCTTTAGACTCCCATCGGTGTTCTTGTTTTGAAAAATAAATGTATTGTGTATCTTACCCTTTTTAAACTTTCTTTATTTAGTGTCTTAAAGACTTTTCTCCATGATCCTCTTGTGGAATGGAGTAAACCCATTAAAGGGAATACAAAAGCCCAGGTGAATGAAACTGGAGAAGTTGTCAATGAAAAGGTTAGTTTAAAACAAGCATAGCATTAAGGTATTCAAATGTCCATTATGGCTGCAAGTTATGTATTTTTTAATTCAACTTTAACTGTCTTGTTTCAAGGTTTTTTGTTTTATTGTTGGTTGGGGTTTTTTGTGGGGCTTTTTTTCCTTAATGTAAAAATTCCTGTGGTTGTTTCTTCTTGATTATCTCTGTGTTCATAATTTTTATCCATAAAGAGACTATTTATATTGATAGAAAATATAATTAGCTACTAAAGAACCAAACAAAATAGAGCCTATATGTCTTTAGTATTACTAAATAAAGGACAGTATCAACAGAAGCAATAGGATAGGTGAGACTCTTGCCACCCCTTGATCTGACGGTTACAGAGTTACAGCGATTGTAGCATCTCTAGTCCTTTCCATGCATTTTTTTGTGTTTTTCATGGGTGCCTTGTTACATGACAAGGAAGACTTGGTGAAAGTTAGGATTACATATGTACTGTTTCTTTTGTAGCTGCTGATAAATTGTTCATCCAAAAGACAGTTTGCACAACCTGTAATGTTTGTTCTCTTTCCCCTTTTCAAAAGTTCTGATTTGCTGCTTCTTGCTTTAAAGGGAATATTTCTTGAAAATAAGTATCTGTAATAGCAGATAAAACTTGGGAAGTGCTGAAAAACACGGGAGCTAAGATAAGGACAAGCAACGGTACTAAAGCTATATAACAAGACAGAACTTGCTATTTGAGCACAAAAAATCTCCTGATCTTCGAACAGTTACTAACCAGGCTCTGTCTATGGAACTTTTATTTTAGTTACTGGACCTCCCACATAGTTTTATACCTTAACTTTTTTATTGGATAGTTGCCAACATTATGCTTGAGCTTTAAAGGAAAATGTGTGAGTGTAGCCAGTATGAACTGTCTACTTTAGTGAGCCCCAGAACAGCTCATTTTGGGTTGTTTCCCACACAACTTGTTATTAGACAGCTTCCTTTTCAGTTACTCATAAATTTGGCCTGAATGTTCCAGACTAGGTGTTTGCATGATTTTATCCAGAATTCCAAGAAAACGGCTGAGAAAATCTTGCATTTATTTGAAGGTAATTGTATGAAATAAAGCATTCTAACATTTTCAAATACATTTGCATAGTTTTTTCAGTCTTCTCTGGTAAATTTTATCTGTAAAAATGTAAAGCAAAAGGTATTACTTAACTAACACTATCCATTTTCAAGAATTATTTTTAACAGTAGGTATCCTTTATTTTCAAAGTGACTGATGTAGACATCTGGGCTTTATATTAAATTAACATACAGATTTCAAATGCATCCCAATAAATACTTTTTTTTTATTTTAAGAAGTGGAACTTCATGGATATTAGTAATTTTTTTTTTCTTTTCCTTTGTTTTCAGGCCAAAACCCATGTCCTTGATATAGAACAACGACTGCAAGGTGTCATTAAGACTAGAAACAGAATAAAAGGATTACCCTTATCTATCGAAGGGCATGTTCATTACCTTATTCAAGAAGCAAGTGATGACAATCTCCTCTGCCAGATGTATATGGGCTGGGCTCCGTATATGTAAAACTTGTTCATTTTGGAACAATTGAACCATTCGCAAGCCATATAGCTATAATATTCTTGAAGGTATTAATCAGTGGTAACTGGTTACTCTTGTTGATTTCTGATTATAAGCAGCAGAACAGTCTTAGGCTCAATCCAAAATCTTTGTAAAATATATGATACACTTGCAAGTATGTTAAGAATACACTTACACATGTGTAAGGTATTACAACTTATGTTTTGTATATATGAAGAAAACAGTACATGGGAACTGCTTAAAAATTGGACTGCAAATCTCTGCAAGTTTCTTAGTCTGACTATATGAAAAATTTTCACGATGTACGTAATGCACTCTGTAAAGTACTGAGTATTTTTGTAAAGATTTTCCTTAGCTTACTTAAAGTTTTCTACTGATATGTCATAAAGGATTCTTTCAACTTATTTTACCAGTAATTCAGAAGGTCTTTCTAAAAATAGTTAGTATTTTGTTTCAGCAGTAGACCTTGAATTTTGTTTAACTTGGACTTCTTTCTCCATGTGGCCTGGCTGTATCTGGAAATGCATTTGCGATCTTAAATCTTGCCAGGAAGAAACTGATGCAGTGTTACAATGTAGTGAAACTGTTACCTTCCTGAAGGAAATGACACAAAGCTGTGAGTTAGAGGACCCTAGTAGTACAGGTGTCATGCCACTGTTACAGCATCTGTGACTTCAACATGTATTCAGGTGCCTGAGTTCAGGACATGGCCATCTCTTTCCACCTTCTAAAAAGTGTGGCTACAGGTACTATTTTTGAGACTCCATTTCACAAAAAGTGTTTTGACATGGACAAGAATAGACTAATTTAGCATGGTCAGAAGGCTTGTTCTAACTTACAAGTAATGCTTGCTTCTCTAGACATCCAAATTGTAGGGAAAGGGACTGGGGGAGGGGCGGAATAGGGATAAATTACACTGTGTTATCTTACAGTCGGTTATCATTAGAATCTTTGTGCAGTATCTTTGTTTCTGTTCTGAGAGACGACACTATTAGTGTTTGATTACAGGGATGCTGTATGTTTTGGTTCAGCTTCACTCCAGCCACGTTGGAGAGTGTAAAATTAAATAATGTATTTACAGTGGGTTTGTTGCTCTGGGCCACGAGTGGGTAATTTTCCACGAGCGTTGTCGCGGTCTCCAAACCGTGAGGGTTTGTTTCTAAACAAAAGGCCTTCGGCAAGGGCCGAACGCTGGCGGGGCGGTTGGGTCGGGGAGTGTAGGGCGCTGCTGAGGCGAGGGGGGAGGAAGTGGTGTTGTCAACGGCCGCGCCGCTCTGCGCGCCGCTCTCGATGGTCGGCACGGGGCGCTCTGCGCGCCTCTCTGTGGCGCGGGAGGCCCGGCTGTCAGCGCGGCGCGCCGGAAGGAGGGCGGAGCGTGGCCCGCGCTTGTTTGGGTCTGGTGGAGCTGCGAAGGCGGCGGAGCGGTGGCCATGGGGGTCCCCAAGTTCTACCGGTGGATCTCGGAGCGGTACCCCTGCCTCAGCCAGGTCCTGAAGGAGCATCAGGTAAGCTGTGAGCGGAGCGCCACTGTCTGCCATGCTCCGGGGCGGAGGAGGGGGTTCTGCCTGGCCCCTCGGCTGGGTGAGGGAGGGGGCCTGGTCCCCCCGTCCGGGCTTGCCTGCGCCTCAGCCGAGGCCGGCTCGCAGAGAGATGGGTAAGCGTAGGGCGGGCGGCTGCGCCTTCAGCAAGACCCGCATCTCGAAGCGGCCGAAAGTCGCGGGGTGTCGGCGAGCGGGCGGTCTGGCGGTTTCTGGGAACAGGGCGAGGCTTTCGGTGCTCCCCGAAAACCTCAGTATGCCCCCCAGACTCGCTGTGATCGCACAGCGGTGTCGGGAGCCTGCTGCCGGAGGCCAGTGACGCGGATATTTGCTCTCTTTGTTACACGCAAGTAATGTTTTCGGAAGCACCCGAACCCGAAAGCGCTCTGTTTGTCCAGAAATCGACCCGGCCGGGTTCGGCTTCTGTGTCCCCGGCCCGGTCGCTTGTCTGTCCGTGGCTCTTCAGCGCCCGGCTGCCCGACACCCCTCCGTACCGGACGGTCGGAGTTGCGTCGTTCCTGGGCTCAGGAAAGTTATTGCTGGTGACAAGGAATAGCACAGTAATGACGAAGGACAAGTTTTACAGCTCTACTGCATTTCCTTGTTGTTGTAGGAGTGGGACATTTTGTATTAGTAGCAAAACCAGAGGAGTTTTTTAAAGCCTGAGAAGGGGAAGGATCAAATAGTGCTTTTAGGAGGGAAAGTAAGTCTTGTTTTCAGAGAAATCATGTTTGTTGTCAGTTAAACATCAGCTCTTAATTTTTCATTATCATTTTCAATTAGTTATGGATGTTGTTTAATAGTCTGAATAAGGGTGCTCTGAAATGAGTTGGGTGATGATTGAAGGCATGTTTGAGTGTTAGCATGTTTTTACTAAACAGCATTTTAAAGGATTAAACAGCTGTTTATCAATATATATCTAAGATGTCCTGCACAAGTCATACCAAACCTGGATGTTCGACCCTTCTAGTTTCAAAGCAGTTTTCAAAGCTTAGGTCTTTGCTTATGATTTATTGGATTTCCCAACTATGTCTTATACTGTCTGTGTAGCAGGCAGCAGTGTATGCTGGCTTTTCAACTGTTTTGTTAAAACCCTGGGCTGCTCACTGAAATTTGTGCTAGCTTTAAACTTCTGCTGAAGAATCGTGGCCCACTGAGGAGTTAGTCTAACGAGGGGGTTGTATCCGTGATGCTTTCTGAAAGAGGCTGTTAGAGCTTCTAAAATAAGCCAAATGCACAACTCAGCCTTACGTGCTAATTTCGTTGTCTCATTAGTCTTTCTGAAGACTAAATGATGTTAGCTTATATGGAATTCTTGCTCTCTAAAACAGAAAAGGAAACGTCTAGATTGTTATCTGTGATACTAAGCTTAGCAGTAGCACGCTAGAGCACAATCCGTATGAGGAACATCTGAGGGAACAGGTTGTTTAGTCTGGAGAAGGGAAGGCTTAGGCTAGACTTTATCGCTCTCTACAAATATGTCGAAAGTCAGTCACTTCTCCTAAGTAACAAGTGATAGGACGAGAGGAAATGGCCTCAAGCTGCGCCAGGGGCGGTTTAGATTGGATATTAGGAAAAAGTTCTTCACAAAAAAGGTGGTCAGGCATTGGAACAGGCTGCCCAGGGCAGTGGTGGAATCACCGTCCTTGCAAGTGTTCAAAAACCTTGTAGATGAAGCCCTCAGTGATATCGTTTAGTGGTGGACTTGGCAGTCTTGGAGTAATAGTTGGATTTGATAATCTTAAAGGTCTTTTCCAACCTAGTTGATTGTGCAACCGTATTCTTCCTTTTCTCTTCCAGACCACTTGAATATACAGACTGACAGACATCAACATCTAGATTAGGTTTTCTGTTTGCTATTACAGAAAAAAATACCCAGAATAAAAGGCAGTTCCTATGTAAAACACATAATGATTTTAAATCATATTGTAGCCATGTTTCTTAAAAGTTTATCTGTTTTCCATATATATGTTGCATATAAAAGCTTTAGTTTTCATCTCTTTAGAATGTTGCCCATGCAATGCACCTCTCTCTTCTTATCTGAAAGTGATGCCTGTGTGGTTGATGTGGTGTTTGAGCATGTTGAGAGCAGTTTGGATACTGAATTTGACTACAGTGAAGATCATTATGCACAACAGAAGACTAGTTATTGAAAGTGACTCGAGGTCCTTCTCAATCCTGCCTGTTATTTCTTCTCTTCATCTGCTTTCTGAAACAGTTGTTTCTCTTGTGTCTGGATATTTAAATACAAGTCCAACAACATGCCTTTCAAAATTATATAAAGATAAGAGTAAATCATGAAAAGTTAGCAGTGCCTTTTTCAACTTTAAATGACAGGAGGATTTTTATGTATAGTCATATTGGTGGATTAAAGAATAGATTTGTTTACTGCAAATAGCTGTTGTGCATGTTGGGTGGATTTTGGTAACAAGAAAAGATAAATAACGACCCTCTTGCTTCATACCTTTAACAGTGTTTCTGCTCTATATGTTGCTTGTGTACATCTGTTCGCTGGCTTGCTTCACTGGGAAAATAGTAATATCTGATTGCAAACCAGTCAAGATATTCTTAGCCCATTGGTGTGCAGTAGGTTCCAGTGCTTCCAGCCTTAGCTTGTTTCCAGACTTCATTACTCTTGGCTACACCTTGAGCAGTGATTGTATTGCTTCAGCTGTCACCAAGGAGGTACTAACTCTGTTTTTTGTAGATTCCAGAATTTGACAACTTATACCTGGACATGAATGGCATTATACATCAGTGTTCACATCCAAATGATGATGATGTTCACTTCAGAATCTCAGAAGATAAGATTTTTGCTGACATTTTTCACTATTTGGAAGTACTGTTTCGCATCATTAAACCAAGGAAGGTTTTCTTCATGGCAGTTGATGGAGTAGCTCCAAGAGCAAAAATGAATCAGCAGCGTGGGAGACGTTTTAGGTGAGAATATTTGTTCTGGCTCTGTCTTGAAGGGAGTAAATGCTTTAAAAAAAATTACTAAACTGTGTGCCATGAAAAGTTAAGTATGAGGGTATGAGTACTTGTGCCTTTGACAGTAGCTTTAATTTTTGTTAAATGAGGGTAACTACCTGTAAAATGGTAATACTTAAAAACAGGATTCCAAAAAGGAAAGTTTGTTTATTACTTAAATTTTTCCCTATGCATGCAGGACTGGGGGGAAGCTTTTTTTCCATGAAATTTTTGGTGAAATAAATCTCCAATGGCTTCATAACCTGTGAGGGTCTTTCGTATCTGTGAATGCTAATTCTAGACATGCTGCTTTGATTACTATAATATGCCGTGTTCTTTGACAGTCATAGAAGAAATTAAGTTTCTAATGAAACTCTGGTTTCCTTTTGATGCCAGTTAGCAAGCTAGCTCAGATGCAGAGCTGCAAGTAGATTGCACGTTGTTAAGGTGGTTTATATTAATGTTTTGGGAGATGTGGAAGCTTCTTTGAAGACTGCTATAAGGAAAGCAAGCCAGTGGTCAGATAGTACAGGGATGGTGAGTGAAAAGTGACAGAAGAAAACTGAGGGGAAGGAACAGGAGAAAATATTTTCAAGCTGCAGAGTATTTTGTGGGGTTTGGTTTTGGTTTCTTTAAAGGAAAAAAAGGAAGTTGAGAAGAAGACGAAATTTAGAAAGAGTTCTAAGTAGAAAATTAGAGTGAAAGTGAGAGAAGGACAGGAATCTGAGATATTGGTGGTTTCTCTTTTTCTGGTTCAAAAGTGTTTATGAAATCGTTGGTCAAGGAAGGCTAGGATATTTGCTCATTTCTCCATTACTAGTGATGATAACTTGTTAGTTCACCCCTTCTACTCTAGTGATATTCCAGTCTTGCTGCTTAGTTTAATAATATTCTTAACTATAGTATTAACTCCACAACTACTGTTCTGATACAGTGTTTTCAGATACTTAGATCCTGAGTGCTCTTACTGTTTCAACATTAATTTGCTTTTACTGTACTCAGCCATTGAATGATCATCTTGGTAATCTAAATATTAACTGTATTTGAGTAATGACAGATTATCATCATTACTAGGGAAAAAAAGTTGCTTATAAGCCTTACAGTTGTGTGGGAAACAAGGTCAAACTCTATCCAGGAGTCAAATTTCTCTCTCTCCTTTTCCTAAACACTCTTTAAAAAATCAACTGATATGTATTTTGTCAGTAAAGCTGTACTTTAAGATATTAATGTTTGAATAAGATGATTCTTTCTCTGCTCCACTCTTCCAACCTTGTGTTGTTTTAGATCAGCAAAAGAGGCAGAGGACAAAATAAAAAAGGCATTAGAAAAGGGAGAAACTCTCCCAACAGAAGCCAGATTTGACTCCAACTGTATTACACCAGGTAAGAATATTTGTCAAATATTTAAATTTAAATGTTTAGATTTATAGTTTTGCATCTATTTCCCTATCCTAAGGCATTCTTTTTTTTTAATTGGAGGACAAACTTGATACAGGCTCAAGTTGAGAACAGAAGTTTAAATAACTTCTAATAGGACTGGAATACTGTCTTACTCTAAAAATTTTTTTAGATTGCAATGGAAAAGATGAATCTTCTTAGGGAAGAAAACAGCTATTCCCTTCATCCCGTGCAGAATTTTTACTTCTTGGGTTTGGGTTGGTTTTTTTTTTGTTTTGTTCTGTTTTGTTTTTTTGGGGGGGGTTTTTTTGGTTTGGTTTTTTTTGGGGGGGGGGAGGTTTTTAGTTTTGGGTGTTTTTTATCTGTTGTTTTCCTTGGTTTAGTGGTTTTTGTTTTGTTTTTGTGTTTTCATTAGCAATTTTGATATGTAAATAGAGTTTTGAATGACTAGTGAAAAGTTTTGTGTGTAACTTTGGGGTTTTTTTTTTTCAGGAACTGAATTCATGGCCAGATTGCATGAGCATCTTAAGTACTTTGTAAATATGAAGATTTCCACAGACAAATCCTGGCAAGGAGTAACAGTTTACTTATCAGGCCATGAGGTCACTGTATTTTGTTAGTATTTTATTTTAAATAGATGTTCATTTTATAGAAAAATACTTACTGATGAATTTGTTGTTGCGGGGGGGTTTTTGTGCAGACTCCAGGGGAAGGTGAGCATAAAATTATGGAGTTCATCAGATCAGAAAAAGCAAAGCCCCATCACGACCCAAACACAAGACACTGTCTCTATGGCTTAGATGCTGACTTGGTATGTGCAAATAAAATAATACAAACAACAGATGTTTATAAAGTATATTTGATGTTTTCCTAAGTGCACAGGGTTCTAAAATGAATCTTATTAAACAAGAGCGTAACTTTGTACTCTTGCAAACTTTTGAATTTGTAGTTAAACAGAGCAGCAAAATTGCTTTATGCTGCTCAAATCTTGGATAACAGTTAAAAAATAATAATAAAGATCTTTCTTTATAATAGATTATGCTGGGATTAACAAGTCATGAGGCACACTTTGCACTCCTGAGAGAAGAAGTCAGATTTGGTGGTAAAAAATCTCAAAGGTAAATTGATTTAACTTCACTCTTTATACATGATGAAATTAAAACTAAAATATACTAGGTGACTAAACCAGTTGTTTGCTTTATTGTGTTTTTTTTATTGTTTGCGTACTAATTAAAGTCTTTGTTACTAAAATCCATGAAATCAAATTGTTAAATCATGCACTTAAATGAGTTTACATGGGAAAGTGTGCTGTCAGGATAGCTCATTGAAAAATCCGTAGAGCTTTGGTGTGTTGCCCTTCTTTCTTCACATTATGAATGGAGCAGCCCAGGCTATACTAACGCTGTTTCCGTAATTGCCTTCTGCAGATATTAACTTTTTAAAAATGTATTTATACCTTTGAGGTTTTGTGCATATAAGTAAATTTCTTGAGCAGTTACGAAAATAAACTGTCTTAAGGTGGTTGCCTGAATGTTTTTATTCTGGATTTGCCCATTTGAACTAACTTGTGCACTATCATCAGTCAGACCAAGGTGATTTGTTCCAGAATTGACCATGTACATGGAGTTATAGAAGAATTAATTTTATAACTGCTGCTGTGACTTAGGTCCCTTCTTTGAAGAACCATAAACATGTATTTGGTGGCTAAAGGGAGAAGGTGGGAGAGACAGAAACACACTTTTTTGATACGTTTAAAAAAAGATTTTGGATAAGGCATTCAAATGTTTAGATAAATGCATGATTTTTCTGAAAAGAATGTATTTTTTGTGAAGGGCAAGATAGTGCACATCAGAAATAAGTATTCAGTCTCCTACAGTCAACTTTTCACTAATATTCATTGTCTTGGCAGTGTTGGCATGTAACATCGTGATAAAAGACCTTAAGATTAGTCAAAGAAGAATGTTGGTTTCCTCTTTTTTATAAAAATAAAACATAAAATTGTGACAACTTTTTGAGGAATTGGGATTAAGTATGAAATCAAAGGGAAGTTGTCTTCTCCCCTGGCTCCGTCCCCCAGCATTGTTGCATGTTTGGCTCTTGTTGAAATTTCTGGATAATATTGCTCATTACAGGAATTTACTTCTGGAAGTTACAGGATTTGCCTTCTGTCAATATTGTCACTTTTATGAATACTTTCAGTTGGAAATCTGAAAATGCTAAAAATAAAAAAACATGCAAATTAATATCTCTCAGCAACTTCTTGATTGGGAGAAATTACTTTTTTTTTTTTTTTTTTTTTTTTTTTTTTTTTTTTTTTTTTAGGATTTTCAGGTCTGGTGAATGTAGACTAAGGGGCAAAATGTCTCTAGAGTCTTAGAACACCAACCTGGATTTGGCAATGTTCTTTAATACCAATATGAAAATTATAGTTTAAAAGTGACAGAATTTGGCCTAAACGTCTTCGTAGTTTAGAGTTCATTTTAGTAATCTTCATGTAAGCTTGTATATCACACTCATCTTCCTCAGAGGATTTTGGCCAAAATCTGCTATGTATGTGTGAATACACAGGTATTTCTGTTGGTTTGTCTTTGGGGGTGGTCCCAGCTGGTTATAATATCTACAAGGTAAAATAGTCCTTTATGAAATTAAAAATACATCAGTCTTGAGCTCACTATCTTTTGGTGTAGGTATTAACTGATTTTGGCCTAATGTTGGAGTACATATTAAGTAATTCTAGTGAAGAGGAAAAGAAGGCAGAAAATATATTGACTAATCTATGCCACAAACAGTAGGTTAGTAGTTTTTTTTAGTGCTGTGTTGAAGCCACCAGATAATACATATGTAGACTGTCTTTAATTTGAGAATATTATTTTCTTACGAGAAGTGTTTCAAATTATTGCAAATGTAACCAGCAAATTTAAACATGAATCTCTGTACTCTGTATGTACTCAGACTAGTTCTGAAATACCTTAAAATTTATTTTCTTTAGTGCAAAGTTAGGTTAGGCTGTACCTTTTTGGACAGTGTGATAATTACTTGGGAAATAGTTAATTAAACATGGAACTCGACGAAGGTGCCCTGCTTTCTCTAAGCTAGCTGTTTTCCATGCAGTGCAGTCACATTTGTTTAGAAGGTTCTACTGAAAAATTTTACTTAACCAGATGAATCCTAAAACAGATTCAAACAAGTGTATATATATTTCTTCTGCAAAGATTTGATCCCAGTAAGATTACTTGGTTTTAGGTAACCTTGGACTTATTAAATATTCGTATTGAAAGTGTGTTTATAAATAATTTAACTTAATGTTTTGAATAATTTACAGAGCATGTGCCCCAGAGGAAACCACGTTTCATTTACTGCACTTATCGCTTATGAGAGAATATATTGATTATGAATTTTCACCTGTAAAAGTAAGTTTTAATGGAGCTACGACTGAAAAATGTGTGAGGTCTTTTTATGCTAACATGATAATAAAAATTATACTGCTGTGGTTTTTTTTGTTTTGTTTTCTTTTCTTTTCTCCCCCTCCCCCCAGGACAAGATTTCCTTTGAATACGATATTGAAAGGATAATAGATGATTGGATCTTAATGGGTTTCCTTGTAGGAAATGATTTTATTCCTCATCTACCTCATTTACACATTAATCATGATGCACTGCCGCTACTTTATAGAACATACATGGCTATCTTGCCAGAACTGGGAGGTAAGACTATTTTGCACAGTTGGGGGAAGTAGAAATATTAACATTCTTGCTTTAACATTTATTGACCTTTTTAAGCATGTTAGAATGTTTAGCGTTTCTAACACTTTTTTTAGACAGCCAGCAAAATTGCATTCTATTATCTATTGGGCATTTAAATGGAAATTTTAGAATTGTTAATTTAAAACCCATACTTTATTTTCCAAATAGGTTACATAAATGAGAATGGACATCTGAACTTAAAACGCTTTGAGAAATATCTCACAAGATTGTCAGATGTGAGTAACTTCAAAATTGCACTGTATAGAATGATGTAGTCTGTTGAATTTAATCTCAGTGCGGTGCCCTAAAATACACCATGCTGTAGTTTTAATGAGCTGTTAAATGACAGAGTTTTACAAGTGGTTCAGTCAGCTGTTCTATCATTTAAGTGATGGGGTCCAATCAGTTTCTGTCTGAGCTTATTGTAAGAGGAAAAAGGTTGAATTGTGTAATCTATCCTTTAGCTAGTATCTTCTAGTAATGCAAGTCAAACAAGGATTTACCTCACTTGAGTAATGATGGACAGTACTGTGCAAAAGTGTTCTAGGCAGCAACATTCTTTGCTTCCGCTGCTGGTCAGTTTCTTGTGGGGTAAGCTCTTGGAGAGTGGTATTTTTTTGCAAGTTTTTCATGAAGATCTTTGGTCAAGAGCGATGAAGCATTAGTATCTCTGAGACAGGCATCACCATTCTTCATTAACTCACTGGCATATAGGAGGCAACCTATTAAGTGCCACTGCAGTAATTCATCCTAGAGATGAGAAAAGGTATAGGTCAGATAGAAATGGAAAAGTCTTGGCCTTCTGCTGAGCTTGGAAGGAGGAAGTTCATCCATCTGCTTTTGCTGTTTCACCCCCATCTTCTGATTCTTGGGTGGAAGTATGAAAGTGTTGGGGGTGTGGCACCCAAACCTTATATATGTTTTACTGCTTCTAGAGTTAATAGTGAAATGTGGAAGTTATCTAGCTGCTTTTATTATACAATGCTGCCTTACTGAAAGAAAAAAATATGGTTGGGTCTATGTTATGTATCACTAAGAAAAAAATATTTTTAATACTGATCTATTGGTTTAATTGTAGCTCTAGGCCAAACTGTTTATGTACAGATGCCTCCAAGTGTAACCTAATGCATATACTATGAAGATGTTGTTAATTTAGCACTCTAAATTTGGCATCCCTCAAGTATTTCTAAACTTACTTTAATATTCCTGTACAGTTTGATCGTGAACACTTCAGTGAAGTCTTTGTAGACCTAAAATGGTTTGAAAGTAAAGTAGGCAATAAATACCTCAACGAGGCAGCTGGTATTGCAGCAGAGGAAGCCAGAAAAATGAAACAAAAGAAACAAAAGGTTAGTATTCTGCATGTGCGATTTTTGAACTATGAATGTTACTTATTGTAAATCAGTAACTTGATTTTAGACAAATTAAATGTCATAAATCTCTGTGTTGCGTCCTCCGTGTTGAGGTTTTTCTGAGATCAGAAACGATAGTAAAACGTAACATCTGAGGAACTACCTGTATGCATTGCTGGTTGTGAGTGATGAACAGGTTAAATCAAGGTCAGGTTCTTAGGATTTTCGAAATCTTCTAAGCCTATAACTTAATGCTTTATGTCAATTTATCTCTTCTCAACTTCAGCAAAACTTACTTTTGGGTGAGTTATGGTCACACTTGCTATGCTTTGTAAATTTACTTTTCATTGCATAGCCTGTTGTCAATTTTATATATTTCAGATACAGTGATAGATGGTTCATGCATGTGTTGGTTCTGCCCAACCATTTGACAACAAATAGATAAATAGGAATTTCATTGGTGTGAAATATCTCAGATTAAGCTTGCAATTCTAGCTATGACTAGTTAATGAGGAATAGCACCTTTTTCTGTACCTTGACTCTGCCCCACTGTTGTGTTCCTCACCACCACCTCTATTGGCTATCTTTCAATATATGCCTTCAGCATAGTGTAGAGTAGCAGCAGGAAATTCCTCCAAGATTAATCTGTCACTGTGTCCTGGGTTCAGCAGTAGCAGCCATTTTTCTTCTTCTTAGTAGCTGGTGCAGTGCTCTGGTTTTGACTTTCAGCCAGGGAACAGCGCTGATAACACCAATGTTTTTAGTTGTTGCTAAGTAATGTTTACTCTGACCAAGGACTTTCTGAGCCTCATGCTCTGCCAGGGAGGAGGGGAAGCCGGGAGGAAGTAGAGACAGGACACCTGACGTAAACTAGCCAAAGGGGTATTTAATACCACAGCACGTCATGCCCTCTATATAAACTGGGGGCAGTTACCTAGAAGGGCTAGATCACTGCTCAGGTTGGGCTTGGTATCAGTCAGTGGGTGGTGAGTGGCTGTATTGTCCCCCTTGTTATTTCCCTTATCATTATTATTGGTGGGAGTAGTAGCGGTTTTGTGTTATACCTCAGTTACTGGACTGTTCTTATCTCAACCCATGGGAGTTACATTCTTTGGATTCTCCTCCCCATCCTGCCGGGAGCGGGGGAAGAAAGGGAGGGAGTGAGCGAGCAGCTGCATGGTTCTGGGTTGCCAGCTGGCCTTAAACCACAACACTCTGTTTATCATTATCCTGTTCTTTAGTGAAGTTTGTGGTTTGTAAGAACAAGATGTTAGCTCTTCCTTTAATAAGGTATGTTGTTGTTGTTTTCTTATTTACTTGAGAAGTTTGGAGCAGTTGTATAGTATTAGCTATCTATCTTGACTCATCCTTTGAATGGCAGTAACAGGAGCTTGCGTATCTCAGATACAGGGGAAGAGTCTGCTTATTGAAAGCTACTCAGTGCTGTAGACAAAAGACAGTGAGAATGAAGTGAATGTTTGGCTTATTTGACGCTCTAAAGCAAGATTTCTTGTGTCCTTATTCCCCCAACAGTCATTTGAGCTCTTAAAAATTTACTCATGAAAAATTTGACTGCATACTGGTGCTGTAGCACAATGCATGATGTAGGTAAAAATCCTTAAATATGTACTATACAGTTTTGGAAACAGTAGTATTTTGGAAAACAAATCTTCAGATATTTTATAAAGGGTAGTTGAAATTTTATTTGTGTCTTCCCGTTTTTGTGATCTGTCCTTTTGTCAGATAAAATAATTTTCCCTAGGCAACTACAAGAGAAGGAAATGTAGGGGGGTTTATACTAAATAATGTTTAAACATCTTGGTTATAACATTCCGAGTTGCAGATTGTATGGTTGTAGATGAGGTTTGTGCATTTTATTCTCTCTTTTTACTTTATCTCAAATACTAATTTAATAGGCTCAGGAAAACTCCATATGTTTGGCTGCTTTAGAAAAGAATGAAGGTGAAGTGACCCCTAAAAGTAAGTGCAAATAATTTTTCAATATACATATTACAAAAGAGAACTTTTTTAATTTGTGTATAGACTTGGAAGATCTGTAAGAATTCTATGTCAGAAATGACCTTAATCTAAATGGAAGAATAAATGTGGTCAGCTCTTGGTAAATGGAACTGCACATCACTGGCTTATGGTGAGAGGGAATGAAGCTAAAGCTTTTGAAGTGCTTCTTCCCTGTTCAGTATTTTCATGATGAATTAAAGGAAAGAATGAGCAAATCTCCAACATTGTTTTTGATATTTGTATGCTTAGGTAAATTGTTATACACGTGGGGATAAATGAATAGATTTTTATATGGCTTTGGGGTTTTTGGTTGTGTGAATTGTTTTTAAACTCATTCCACTTGTAGGAAATGTCTTTTGCTCACGTTAAGAAATTTAAGGTAAATATGTATAAATATTTCTCCATGATATAAGATGTTGCTGGAAAAAGGCTAAATTTTAAAATGTATTTTAATGTGTTCCGAAAGCATATATTTTCTTCTCCGTTCTGTAATTGGGCTACAAAACGGGTTGCCAGTCTTCAAAAAAAAAGTTCCAGACTTGCTCTGTGCAAAGGTTTTGATTGATTGGTTCATGGTACTTCAGTGCAAGGAAGTCGAAACTGAAAGTCTTCAACCTTACTGTAGTAGAGAAGTGAATGTTCATTCTTTTCTTGTCATGACTGCTTTTCAGCTGTAGTGGAAGATGAACCAGAAGATGATGATCTGTTTGAAACTGAATTTAGGCAATACAAAAGAACTTACTACATGACTAAGATGGGTGTAGAAGTAGTTTCTGAGTAAGTGTATGGTTTTTTGTGGGGTTTTTTTGCCTTTTTTGTGTTTTTTTTTTTTTTTTTTCTTTTTCTGTTTTTAAACACCAAAGTCTTTACATAACGTCCAATACAAGGCAGAATTTTCATTCATGTTGAAAGCACAGAACACATGACAGTGTACTGCATTGGTGATGCTTTTGGCTAATGCAATAAGAGCTGCAAGCCAAGTTTTCTGTAACAAGTATGTGAGAACCAGAGAGAAAAATTCAATTAGTATTCTATCAATCTGGAAAACTATGGCCTTATTAGGTTCCCCAAACGCTCTGTCTTTATTCCTATGTACAGAGTGCTAAGTAATTTTTATATACTAGTGAAAATGAGGAATACTAGTAAGTATCTCTCTTTTTCCTTTAAAGTGACTTCTTGGCTGATCAAGCTGAATGTTATGTCCAGGCAATACAATGGATTTTGCATTATTATTACCATGGAGTTCAGTCATGGAGCTGGTAAGAAAAATTGTGAACTGAGAAATTATTTCACTGTGTATGCTTGGAACATTTAATGCAGTTCTATTTGTTTCTGATCAGTGAATATTGCTGTGCTAAAATTGAGTAACTGAAGAGATTTTTTTTTTTTCCCCTGCAGGTATTATCCTTATCATTATGCACCTTATCTGTCAGATATTCGCAACATAGGTGAACTCAAAATGAAGTTTGAACTGGGAAAACCTTTCATGCCATTTGAACAACTTCTTGCTGTACTTCCAGCAGCTAGCAAAGATCTACTACCTAAATGCTACCAGGTAGGATTTAGAATTAAATTGCATTTATCTATTGTTTACTGGTTGTCATTACTGTTGTTTTATTCTGAAGTACCTTTTTTCTGGATATTTTTTTCATGTCCTCTTAATTGTATTCTACCTCCAAATTTTAGGTGTAAGGTGAAATACTTCTTACTTTTCTTAAGTATATTGTAGAGTTAGTAATAAATAAAAAGTTTTGTGTTTGCTAAGCAATTTCAAACTAAGATATTTAAATGATGAATGTTAAATTCCTGTTCAGCCTTGACTTGGTTTTAATTCCAGCCTTCCTCTATCTAGGCTGAGAAAATTGGCTCTGTTCAGCCTGGAGAAGAGAAGGCTGCGTGGAGACCTCATAGCAGCCTTCCAGTATCTGAAGGGGGCCTATAGGGATGCTGGGGAGGGACTCTTCATGAGGAACTGTAGTGAGAGGACAAGGGGTAACGGGTTCAAACTTAAACAGGGGAAGTTTAGATTGGATATGAGGAAGAAATTCTTTACTGTAAGGGTGGTGAGGCACTGGAATGGGTTGCCCAGGGAAGTTGTGAATGCTCCATCGCTGGCGGTGTTCATGGCTGGATTGGACAGAGCCTTGGGTGGCATGGTTTAGTGTGAGGTGTCCCTGCCCCTGGCAGAGGGGTTGGAACTAGATGATCTTAAGGTCCTTTCCAACCCTAACTATTCTATGATTCTATGATTATTGCTAATTTGTCTCTGGTATTATGTAATTTCAATATTGTATTTTCCTAGCATTTGATGATCAGTCAAGACTCTCCTATTATAGAATATTATCCACCAGACTTTAAAACTGACCTAAATGGAAAACAGCAAGAATGGGAAGCTGTAGTGTTAATCCCATTTATCGATGAGGTAAGTTCTTTCAATGCCTGCTCTCTATAAAAGCTCTGTAACAAAGTGCTAAACTTTTTAATTAATCAACAGGTAGACATGCAATTAAATGGAAGTTTAAATTAATACTTAATAAGACCAGAGAAAAATATGAATGTTTGCTGCCTGGATAGTAAGTTACCAGAAGCAGAGTTAGCTTCAAGTGGCAGAAGTCTTAAGTAAAGGCTGTGGAGTTTTGGTGTTTGTTCATGTTTTTAATCAGCTATTCAAATATTTAGTTTCATATTCTTTGATGGGAAAAAATTATATCTATAAATACATAAAAAGAAAAATAAGAGAAAAAAAAATAAAGGAAACACTTGGAGAGAAAATAAACCCCAGACTTTTTACAGGAAATCTCTTCACATGAACACCAGTAAATGGGTAGAAGTACAAATCAAATGGTAAAAAGGAGAGGAATAAAATACCACGTTTTCCTTTTGTAGATAGGATAATAATATTATATATGTTGTTGTAATATCTTTTATCAGATTAAATTTGAGCCCGTCAAAGAGTGGATGAAAATAAAAGTGCAGATTAGATGTTAAGAGTATATACAGGTGGTGGCATGTGCCTGTCAATTGTTTCCATAGTTTGCAGTGAAAAGTTGGCATGACTTAGTCTTCTCAGAAAAGGCAACCATTGCTACCTGAATGACACATAAGTTTTTGAAAATTTTTCAACAGTTACATTGTAGAATTTTATTATAACATTTAAAATCTTTTTAATATTTCTTTATGTGTTAAATGTAACAGGCAAAATATGGCTACCCTTTGGGAACCATATTTGCAAAAAGGTTATCTGTATTCTCCAAAGCCATTCCATTGGAATTGTTCTATTTATTACAGACATGGGACACAAGGAAAGGTGAGGCCGCAATTAGAAACTTAGCTTATTAGCCAAAAAAGTGCAAGTATCCACTTACCCACAGTAGATGTTTCCATGCTAATTTTTGTTGCCAGTTTCATGTACACTAATTTCTCTAAAATTTAGAAACGACTGCTGCTGGCTATGGAATCCTGTAATAAGTGCCTAAAAGAAGAGGAGAAACGAAGAAATACTCACAGTGCTTGCTTGATGTATTGGTATGAGAAAGATGTAGAATTTCAGTACATGTCACCATGGCCTGAGAAATTCCCTGCAATAGAAAGATGTCATACAAGGTAAAACTGGCATAACTGTTTTAGAGTAGGCTAAAAGTAGGTAGAATACTTTTATTAGCATTTTAACCAAAGCTTGTATATGCCAGTATATACACTGAAAAAAAGTATAATTATGTTGAATTATATGTCACTTCTTGTGGATGGCACTGTAAAAGCGTTTAGAATTAAATTGGTTGGTAAAAGCATTTGGCCCTTCAGACATAGTTTGCCTAACAAATGAACCAATGCTAAGTCAGCAAGAACACTCAAAGAGAATTACTAAACTTTGTATGACACAGAGGATGAAAGACTGATGCAACTACCTGATAATAGTGACAATTTATCAGCATGCTAATTCCAGAGCATTTGTAAAAAAAATGAAAGCATTTGGATCCAGTGCAGAGTTGAACACAACTGTGTGTTTCATCTTTCTTGCATGGAAAGTAGCCAGCTTTATATAACACAGGCTGAGGTTTTAAGACTAAATGGAAACCTAACCTTGATAGTAGTCAAACTTAAAGCATAATAGAGGAGGAATGCCTGTTGCAGGATTACACTCATTGGAGGATTAACAGTTGTGAAAATAATGATACCATATGTAACCATTGCAGTTAAGGATTTGACAATAACAGTGAATTAAAATGGTGACATTGGGACATACTGTGGCTTGATGTTTTGTCTTTCTTAATGAGTAGTGTTTTTCCTGCAATAGCACAATGTTTTGTAGAGATTCCAAGTGACTTATGTTAATTGGCACCCTACAGAAACGTCAAAGCATTGGTCAATTAATGAGTGTTTGAATGAGTAATGAGAGTTTCTAGAGCCAAAGGTCAACCTGTTTGAGCAAACATTGTGCAACTTGTTTTTTTTAGGTATAAAACAATACCTTTGGATGCTTGGCATGTAGAAATAACCCACAATAAGATAACTAAAATCAACAAGAGTGCATTATATTTTTGTGGATTTCCTACTTTAAAGCACATTAAGCATAAGGTAAAAATTTCTCTCTTCTGATGTTTTCCATTGTATTTAATAGACAGCTATGTAAGAGTTCCAGTAAGTTTTATGTGCTGTTTTGTTTTCACACAGTTCTATCTTAGAAAAAGTGGTGTACAGGTGTTTCAGCAAAGCAGCCATGGAGAGAACATGATGCTAGAAATCATAGCTAATGGGAACTCAAAAGAACAGGTAAGCGGTCAGCTGCTAACAAAACAAAACCAAAAAACAAACAAAAAAAAAAAAAGGCACAAAAATCCCCCCAACAAAACAAAAAAAACCCCCGACAAAACCAACTTATCATAAAAACGTTGATTTGTTAAATAGTCAGATTTGAAATGTTGGGGGTTTATATCCTCTATAGTAGGAAAAAAATGTGTTTAGAGTAGTATAGAAAAAGTTTGTGAAAAATGTTTAAACCCAAGCATTTCCTAAAGACTAGTTAATATATTGAGTAGTTAATTTAAAAGAATATTTAGATATTTTGTAAACTGTATTTACCTAGTAATGTGTAATTTCAAAATGAGCTTTATGTCTAACTTATTAAAATGAAATTAATTAATAGAAAGGAAGATGAAGTACGACTGTATGCTCAAGGCCATAGAATTAATTGCTGGAGTAAGAACTATGGAGCTGTTAACTCCCAGCCCAAAGTGGAGACAATTAGATGATAGTATTCTGAATATGTATTTTGAAAACATCAGCCAAATCAGTTCACTGAAAGCATCAGTGTTACTAGTTCACACTGAAAGCTTTTGTGGACTATCAAAGTCAGTAGTAAAAAGTAAAGCTCATTAGGATCACAGTGCTATATTTGTATGGGGAACAGTCTCAAATTTTGGAAATCTGCTGAAAGATTTAGTTTTGTCCTGACTTCAGAATACTGAATGTCAGACTTCTTAGTAGAGTTTCTGGCATTTCTCTGTGGTAGCCATCAGATGTTCGCAGTTAAGGAGTTGGTGAGGCTCACTCCTGACTAATTAATAGTTGGAAATGGTATAAATGCAAGGAAGCAGAGTCTCCAGACCAGTGCCCCTTGTCTTTTGTGTAGCTGAGTATATAGACACTTTTTCATTTTTAATCAATCTCTTTTCATCAACAAAGCAGACTTAACACCTTCCACTTGAATAAGACTGTTTAGAGAAATTAGAGGAAAGAGTTGGTGCAGAGACATTAAGAAGCAAAATATATATATTTTTTTAATCCTTTAAAAGCCAACTGTATGTAGTAATCAAAAATATCAAGTAGAAAAAAGACAAATCTGGGAAAAGAAAAAAGTTTCAGAGATAAATAAATAAAACCAGGAAAGAAGAGAGGGGAAAAACGACAAGATAGGATTTTACAGGAGAGAGTTAGGGAGAGTGAATAGAGATACTTGGCAGAGATAATTAAATAAGCCAGAGCAATTCATTAAAAATAGTAGAAACTCATTAAAAAAAACAACATAATGTGAGACTAAAATTACCGATGCTGGTTTAATTCAGGACATAAGTGCTATTTCTTTATTTTAGTAAAAAGTAAAAAACTTTAATTAGAAGTAAAATCTACAGTAAAAAATATTCCACTAATTTCAAATTGTCAATTTGATCGTGTCCCACAGACACAAGTAGTTCTCAGTGATTTAACAAAAAAAGTACGTAGTAAGTGTATACCAGAAATGTAAGTCAATCCAGGTCTTACAACTAAACTGTGCTACGTGGTAAAGAGCCACAATTAAAATATGATACTTTGTCCTAACAAATGAAATATGATTTTCCATTTCTATTAAGAGATTGTGTTATATGTCTCAAAATACAATTTAATAAGCTAATATGAGCTTTTTATTCTGACAGAAAACCTGTTCTTTAACTAGGGTGGCTTTTATTGAAAAAACAGTTTGAAAATACTTTAACAGAAATCTTTTAGTATGTTAAATGATTAGTAACATCTGGTTGTTTGGGTTTTTTTCAGGTAGTAGAAAATGTTGCCAGTTCTGTACTTGGAAAACGTGTTTTCGTTAACTGGCCACACCTTGAAGAAGCCAGAGTTGTTGCTGTGTCAGATGGAGAGACTAAGTAAGAGACATTTCATAGATTGTTGTTTGTCATCTTTATTATTGTTGTGGTTTAAGCTGTAAATTACGCAGCCTGTTCTCTCACTCACTCCCCTCTCTTTCTTCCCCCCCACTCCTGGGTAGATGGGGAGGAGAATCAAAAGAATGCAACTCCCAAAGGTTGAGATGAGAACAGTTCAGTAACTAAAGTATAACACAAGACCACTACTGCTACCACCAATAATAATAATAAGGCAAATACAAAGAAAGAATACAATCGCTCACCACCTATACCCAGCCCGACCACGCAGTGCACTCCCACCCTTCCGGGTCTCTGCTCTCTGCTTTTACATCCTGGGCATGACGTGCTGTGGTATGGAATAACCTCTTTGGTCAGTTTGGGTCAGGTGTCCTGTCTCTGCTTCCTCCTGGCTTCCCCCCCTCCCTGGCTGAGCATGAGACTCAGGAAGTCCTTGGTCAGACCAAAACATCACTAAGCAGTAACCAAAACACTGGTGTTATCAGCACTGTTCCCAGGCCCAAAATCAAAAACACAGTGCTGCACCAGCTACCAAGAAGGAGAAAAATGACTGCTGCTGCTGAACCCATGAGAATTATTTTATTCAAAATAAGTTCTTAGGCTGCACAAGAGTTTTTGTTTTTTTTCAATACTTGCTAACAGTAAGTTAGTCCAGACATATCAAAGGTTGCTTGGGTGGAAGGACCTTTGTTTAACATTGTTCTGAGGTTTGGTTATCTCTGTAGAAGTCTCAGTATTTTGCCATTGATGTGGAAGTTTGGGAGAGATCTTTCTTAATGTTGAGAAGGAAAATGCATGTACAGAAATCCACACAGAATTAATGTAAAAGAGAACATTTTTACACATTCTTCTTTTCAGCATATGCCCTGGTATTTTTTTCATAAAAATGTTGTGTAAGGAGTTGAGAAAACAGTGCTGCAAGTTTTCATGTCCTTAACAAGTGATTTCTAACTATTCTAAGTTTTGCTCACAACTGCTTGTGTCTAGATTAATCTCACCTGCTTAAATTCGTACTTGTCATAATATTTTCAGGTTTTATTTGGAAGAACCACATGGCACACAGAAGCTTTATATGGGAAATGCAGTGCCCCCAACTAAAGTTGCATATGTTGGAGATAAGGAACAGAGCACCTGGTTCAAAGACATTCAAGGCATTTCAGAGCAGTAAGTAACTTTGCAAATCAAGTGTAACTTTGAATTGCATAGCTTAGAGATGCTTTATTTGATGTATTAGACATAAGTAGCGGAGAAGAGCAGCTGCAATTTGAAAAAAAAAAAAAAAAAAAAAAAACAAAAAAGAAAAAGAAAAAAAACACCAAAAACAAAACAACCTAACAAAAAAAAACCACCAAAACCCACCACAAACACAAAAACACCAAACTGACAAAACAGTTTATGCTGAAATTTCAGAGTATATGGAGTTAGTCTTTAGGTATTTAAAGTTAGATGCTGTTACAAAAGAATTCTCAAATGAATGAGTTTGTATTTACTCTCCCATTCAATTTTCTGTTCTGGTCTTCGTAATAATCTTCCGATGTAGAAGGTATATAGAATAGAGTTATACAGTATCTAGTTACAATTTCAACAGCTTAGCATTGTTAAATTTCAATATAGCTCTTGCTTTTCTCGAGTGTAGGTGCCCAGTGGAACACAACTGAGATACAGAAACTTGCCATTTTATTAGCTGTCATTTGAGTTAACTGCCTTAATTACACCAGCACTTCCCACTGTAAAGATATAAATGTGTTTAAATTAACACACTTGGCTGTGTAGTGGTGGTTGTGCAACAGCCATATATAAGCAGTTGGTTAAGCTGTTTATTCTGGGCATTTTTATAAAATGGGAAGCAAACTATTGGAATAATTTTGTTGTTGTTTATTATATTGCAAGCAATTTATTCTGTCTTCTTGGTTCAGTTCTGTTTATTGTAATCAAACAAAATGTTCTGCTTTGTATTCAGCTATCAGAGAAGAAAAGGAATAATTATCCATGAAACATCGATAGTTGTATATGCTCAGCTACTCACTGGTAATAGATATCAGCTGAAACAAAATGGAGAAGTTTATTTGGAGAAGCAGTGGTCAAAACAAGTTCTTCCTTTTGTTTACCAAACTGTTGTCAAGGTAAATACAGAAGGTACACATAGCACCTTATTCCATTGAGAGTAAGCAGGGGAAAGAGTATATGTTCCTTTAAAACAAAAGAATGGACAAAAGTAAACAAATTAATGCAATTTATTGTATTAAAAAGCATAACATGCTTAGGCAAGTATTTAATCATGAAATTTGGGTCAAAATTTGCATACTTTAGCGATTTTATTGAAAAAATACCTTTTGTCATGTTTTTACTGATGGTATTTTGAATGAAGTACAGTTAGCGGTGCTCAACTATGCTACTATAGTATCATAGTTGCTTGTGTAACAGCATTTGTAATATAGCATTAACTTCTTTGCCTTTGAATTATTTCAGATTCACATGTTTTAGAATAAGTGTGTATTTAGATGAACTTCTTAATTCTACTGTAATCTGATGATACTTAACATTAGCAATTTTGTCTTTTTATGTAGGATATCAAAGCCTTTGACTCTCATTTTTCAAGCATCAGAACTTTGGATGACTTATTTCCTCCTGGAAGTACAGCCTTTATGCTGGGATCTCCTTACTATGGCTGCATGGGAGAAGTTAGTTCCAATCATTTCTTTTTCCATTTTTTTTTTCCCCCCTAGACTTTGTTATTCACAAGCCTAAAATAATAAAAAATATGTTCTGTGGTATTAGTGGTCGCTTGCTAGCTAAAATTTCAAATCAAAGATTCCCTCATGGCTTAGTCAAAGGAGGAGGGAGTTCTGCTTTCCCTATCACTGTTGCTCACATAGGAAGAAAAAGGTAGCACAGCTTGAATGCGTGATTATTTTTAATAATTATTTGGCATAATTTGCAATGCACAGAGTTCCCATTTTGGACCAGTTTTAGTCATTGATTCCTTTAATGCTGTTTGGTTGCCTCTATGACGAAGCACTGCACAGATGAAGGCAAGATGATGAATCCAAAAGTATCTGTGTGATTACTGCAGCAAAGTTATTGACAAAATATCCAGAGACTGCTGGTTTTAAGTAACATTTTTAATGTGTTGTATTTCTCTCCAAGGTTCAAGATTCACGTGATGTGATCACAGAAGGTAGAATTCGTGTCGTTTTCAATATTCCATGTGAACCCCAGCTTGATCCGTTAATACAGAACCAGCATGTAAGTATTTCTGGTTTTCTAGTAGAAGTTTAAACAATCGGCCAAATATATTTTGCAATGGTAAATGTCTTTAAGGGTTGCTTCCGTATCGTTCATTTGCTGTTTGCATAAAAATCATTATCCTTTGGGAATTGCCAGTATTTTTTGTTTGTTTGTTTTAAAGAAATATTCTGTGAAATACAATCCTGCATATGTTTTGGCCAGCCGTCTTGGAGTAAGTGGATATCTTGTCTCCAGATTTACAGGGAGTATCTTTATTGGAAGAGGATCAAAGAAAAAGTAAGTTCTATTTGTGAATTTTGACTGTAGAAAAGCTTCTGAATTCTAATACAACTCTACCTAATTTTTGGTATGTTTAGGTGTTGTGCTTACCAAGCATATAACAGTTTTGTGATGTGAAGCTTCCTTTAAAGTAGATTTTCTGTGAACTAAATTCATGTGCAGTGTTTTTCTCTCCTATCATAAACTTCCTAATTTTTGTTTACTGAAAAGTTGTTCTGTAGGCTTTAGTATTGTGAAAGACATAAATTGACTTTCCTGGTTAGCTATTTGTGTAATTAAAGCAAGAGCTTGAAATTACTTTGCCACACTGAGAATAAAAAGTGGAATTGGGAACTAGTTTCATTGTACTTAACATTACTGTTGGCATAAAAGGATAATTGTACCTGTATTTTTTTTTTTAAGAGGTAGCTAAGACTAAAACTGCTTTTTATATATTGACACACGCATACACCCACACACACATATATATACATGCATATACATATATATATATATATATATAAAAAAAGGGAAGCAATACGTGTAGTTTTATGAATGTCAGAATTGTGGTTTCCTACGACAACTTGCTAAGGAAGTGGTTAATGCATGAGCATCTTCTTTGATTTAACGTGTCCATTTGTTCCCCACTGGTTGTTCTGGGGTAAACAATAATATTGTAAGTAAAAAATACAATTAATTTAATTTTATTGTGATTTCAGGCTGAAGATGTATGTTTGTGTTTTCTAATGTATACACACACGTTTTTATTACTGGAAGTTAATAAACTTTTTTTTAACTTCCAGCCCTCATGGAGAACAAAAAGCAAATGTGGGACTAAATCTTAAGTTCAATAAGAAGAATGAAGAAGTTCCTGGCTATACTAAGAAAGTTGGAAATGAATGGACGTATTCTTCTGCAGTAGAACAACTACTTGCTGAGTATTTAGAAAGGTAAATATTGGATACAAACTTCATCCAAATTATCCACCTTTGGATCAGTCTTTGGATTTTGTCCTCTGAACACACATCTTCTAAGAGCTAGTGAGTTTGCTTTTGGAGATGGCTTGATTTTATTTTTTTTTTTTTCTTTTGTTCCATTATTTTCCTTCCAAAAGTCTCTCCCTCCAGGGAGAAGCATATTTTGGGGTAGAGTAATTCTGTCAGCGGCTTACCCTTGACAAATGCACAGTATGACACTAAATTAAGTAAAAGATTATTTCTCTGGCCTCTGCTAATTTTGGAGCTCGTCAAAGTTTGTTTTGATTAGGCTTTTCTGTTGTCTGTGCTGACGTGAAACTAAATTTATCTTCTGTTCATTCATTTTTTAGAGTTCCTGAACTATTCAGTTATATAGCCAAGAATAGCCAGGAAGATATCTTCTATGAAGATGACATTTGGCCTGGAGAGGATGAGAATGGGTAAGCCTTCTTTCTCCTATTTCCCCACACCCCTAGAATAAGTAGAATAAAGACTGACAACATTATGAAGTTGGTGGTAATCAAATAGTGGCTGTTCCTTGCTATTCCTTAAGCAACATGACTTTAGTGATGACTCTGAAAAAAATACCAGAATGTTGTACATTGTAGTTGTGGAGTTCAAGTCTCTGTCAGACTCCTATCTCAAGTCTAATAAGTGATAAATCTAATTTCCAGTGGCTGTTTCATGACTCTTGCTTTTAAAGTACCCCTCAATAAGCGTAGTTATGAATAATCACAAAAATCACCAAAAGATCATTTTCGGAAAATAAGCAATAATTATTTCAATCGTTTAAGATCACTTCATATTTGAAAAATAACATGCTCAGAATTTAAATTACTTTGTCCATTTTAAGTATGCATTCAGTCAGTTTCATGGGAGACAAGGAGCAACCTTGATTCCAGACACAGTACAGAAACATTAAAAAGGCTTTTCGTCTTACCTCTATTCACAGGCTTGAGATGGTAAGTCTACATGATGCAGAACTCTTGCCAGCTGCTTATACCACTGTGGGATACTAATCTCAGGTGTGGGCTCTGTTTTAGTAGAGGAATGCCCTGAAGTTCTTTCTCACTGTGTTCTGAGACACAGCTGGTCACAGAACCTTTAATCACAGTTGGTCATGGTTATTTGGTTGGATGCAAACATAATTTACTGAATATTTCTTTTTTCTTGGCAAAACTTCAGGTTATAATTTTGAATCAGTATTGCATGATTCAGTTAGATTTTTATTTTTTAACCCTTATTGTAAACATGCAGAACTCTTAAATTCTGTTACATTATGAATGTATACAAGCATTGCACCTATAATACCTGATGATTAAATCAAGGAACGTGGTAAAATGCTTTTTTATACAGTTAAAAGTTTTAATGCATGTCTTTTTTTATTTAGAGCTGAGAAAGTTCAAGAAATTGTTGCCTGGTTAAAGGCACATCCTGTGTCTGCTTTGTCTCGCGCATCTTGTGACTTGCAGATTTTGGATGCAGCCATTGTTGAGAAAATTGAAGAAGAAATAGAGAAATGCAAGGTATGCAGCTTGCTATCATTGTGAGCAGGGGTAAACCAAAAAACAACTGCTTGCTACTTTGCAGGTTCTTGAATTAGAATAAGACAATTGAAGATTACCTCTCATTCCAAAGAAAAAGAATACAGAATGTAATCTAAGACCTGAATTTGTTATGTGAATTGTCCTTGAAATTCAGAAGAGCTCAGTATTAATCTTTTTAATTGACTCTTTTTCAGGCAATCCAGCAGCATTAGGCCATACTCTGAACTGTGATTTTTAGAAAGGAACATGTGTCAGTATATAGATTCTGAACTATTGAAGTGCTTTTTCTACATGCAGTGCCAGCTGGTTTTTCCTTGTTTCTCTTTGGTCTGAAGAAAATTAGAAAATTGTGTTCTGAAAGCCGCAGATCAAAAAAGGGGACAAGAAAATTACTAAAGCAAAAGCTAAAGGCAAAGCCACATGAAACAATGGGCTTATTTCTTTGAAATTACTTGCAAGGACATGTTAATAAAATCAGTGTGAACTCTCAAATTAGCCAAACAGTGCAAAAGCTTTGGTAAGAAATCCCATGTTTTGAAAACTGGCTTTAGTCATCCTAAAGATTTCATAAAGCTGTATACCTTTATCTAAAAGAAACAGAAGAATTCTCCATAATCTTTTTAGGTGTTTTGTTGTACCTGAAATCCACTGTTGGTTCCTACGCTAATTTGTAATAGCTTTCTGTTTCTTTCCTTCAGCAGAGAAAGAGTAACAAGAAGGTGCGAGTAACTGTGAAACCCCATTTACTGTACAGAGTAAGTGTCAGGAAAAGTGTTTTTTTTCTTGCAGTTAATATGTCCAAATGGTATTTATTTTACCGAAGCATACCAACTTTCAGAGAGGGGTATTTTATGACAGTATTGATGGAAGAAGAAGTTTTATGGTGCCTTCTAGAAAATCAGTTTGATAACATTGTCTGTCTCTAAAAAGAGAGAATTTCCACTAAAAACTCCATCATGTATTACACTCATTTTCAGTTCTTTTCTACCCTCTGTCCTTCATGCTTCTACAGTTATTATTGGCTGTACAATGAAGGCAAAATAAAATATACTTCCTGTTAGTCTCTTCCTGCCTGTTTTGATTTTTGTTCAGTTATTGACATAGAACCAATTGCTCATCTTGCTTGGTATTTCAGAGATAGCCATGTTACTGACACAGGCAGGTTACACCTGATGGCTTTATTTTATCTAAATTGATCCCATTGGTCTGCCTTGGATCATGTACAGCTCTGCTGTTTCTCAGGCAGCAGCAGTAAGTGACAGCGGCAAGGAAAAGAAAAATGCTTTGTGTCTAGGGAGGAAAAATTTCTGTTCTTAAACTTGCACGCACACAGACAAAAGTTCACTTTATACTGTTTCAGATATTGTTGTAAATGCATTTTGATTGTAATCCCTAATTTTTTTGCAAACATTAACACAGTCTTTTGGTCACTGTCAGCCATTAGAACAACAGAATGGGGTTATTCCAGATCGCGATGCAGAGTATAAGCTGTTTGACCGTGTTGTCAATGTAAGAGAGAACTTTTCTGTTCCAGTTGGTCTTCGAGGTACCATTATAGGAATTAAAGGAGGTAAGGTTTTCTTCATAATTATAGCTATATAACAGCACAGCTAGTGATGTGAAAGCAGGTTTCAGAAAAGTGTTTTGTCTAATGTTTGTGAACACGCAGAAGTTTCTCATCTGTGAAGCATATGCAACTTGAAGCCACTAATGGCATATTTACTGCTTTGATTTAAACCTACAGGTATTCTATTTTAATTTTATGTGTTATGATGCTGTACTTTGAATGAGAAATTATCCTTTGTTTCTTCTTAATATGAAGAAGGCAGAGATCTGTGAGGAAGAAGACGGTCTGCAAAAAAGGAACAAAATGAAGTTATGGGAAGATACAGGCAAAGTTAGGAAAAGTAGAGATAAATGTTAGCCTTAATACATTAAGCATAAAATTTTATCAAATGTCATTTCTCTCAGATTGCTTTATTTGGAATTTGGTTTTTATTCTGTGATATTCCATTTCTGTTAAATGGCATGGATTTATACCTTCTTTGACAAGATTATCCATAAATGTATTTCAGGTAAACAAAAGGATTTGCAGTATCACAGTGGCATAGCGGTTTGAGATCTAGTAATATAGATTGTTTTCATACCTGGTATTTAAGTAGTTGCTTTCTCATTCAGTTGGCATTCAGCAGAATCTTGAATAGACTAGACTTGAGTGCAGCTTTTTAAAAGGGGTATTTTTTCTGTAATGATCATATACTAGTATAATTTTAAAGGAATATTAGTCTATCATTATGCAAGAAGGTAATGTTAGAGCTGTCAGTTTCCAACTGCCTGAACATAAAGATGGCTTGCATCTCTTTTCTGGCAGTTTGACAGCTGTGACATACTGCTATAAATTGCAGTTTTATTAATGCAGGTTGATAAGTTGTTATGCACGGTACATATTCTAAAAGGGCAGATATACGACTTTGAGAAACATTTCTGAATTGTTGTTAATTAACTCATTGAAGGAATAATGTTGGATTTATAGCTGATTAGTTAGGTTTTGATATTTTTATTATTTATTGCATAACTAATATAGATATTTACATAATTTAGATGAAAACAGCTGCTGTTACATATATAGGATGACTTTTTTTTTTTGTTTTCTGTAGCCAATAGAGAAACAGATGTGCTCTTTGAAGTTCTATTTGATGAAGAATTTCTTGGAGGTCTAACTATAAGGTGTGTGCAGGGGATTTCATAGTCATTTCATGCTGTTGGTACAGATGGCATGAAATTGTTGCTGTTGGATTCAGTGACTGTTCTTAATACCTCTTTTAAAAAATTTCTGAACAGTGTTGGTCAGTTTTTATTTCTTTTGTTTCTTTCTTTTTTTTTTTCCTCTCTGCGTACGGATAATTTTTATGAAGCCTGTATTTTGGAAATGCTCTTTAGGCTTTTTTGCATGTTTAGTAGCTTGTGATTTGTAGAAAGCAAATATCAACCAGCAGAATAAAGCACTAAATCCAAATGTCTCTCAAAATTAATATGTAGAAAACAGGTTGTCATCAGTATGTCTTCAACATGTAGACTGAAAAATAGTAATCATCTGTTCCTCTGAAGGAGGGACTCTGAACTATCAATGAGTGATACTTAGGCACTGAATTCTGACCACCATTAGAAACCTGAACTGTTCCTTCAGGAGATAGAGGCATGGTTAATGCTGTTGTTTCAAGAAGTTTGGTAACTCTTCTGTATTTAAGTAATCAGGTGAACTTCTAAGTGCAAACATTTACCCAGCAGGCTTTATTTTACTGTTGTTCTTAGATAAATTAAGTTTTTTATGACAGAAATTAGAGGAGAATCTTACCTACTAACTATGTTCAGCAGCCATAACATAACCCTTTTGCTTGCAAGGGCATATCCTGTAACACACAAAATCTTCAGTATTCAAAATCATAAAGGAAGATATAAAACTGGTTAAATGCTGCATAAGTTCCGTTTATAATTTTGCTACTGGCTTCAGTTTTTATCTCGGAAAAAAGAATAGTCTCCTGGTTCATCATTTTTTACACAAGTACTACAGAACTGTGCTATAACAACTCACTCATCTTTAAAATATCTTTGAGCTCAGCACTGAAAGGTACAATATAAACTCAGAGTAGTAGTAATGACTTGTTTTCTGGTTTTGACAGCCAGAGGCCAAAGGAGAGAACAGTGGGAGTATCACTGGATAATTCAGTACTGGGTACAGTTTTCAGCCTGTTAATGTTAAAATATATTGAAATGTCACCAACTGAACTACATGAAGCAGCTGTGTCATTTTGCTTGTCTTAAGGTGCTCACCCTCCAGAGGATATCGTCTGCCATCAAGTGCCTTAATTAACCTGTCTCATGGTAGTCGGTCAGAAGTGGGAAACCAAAAACTGACGGCCATAGTTAAACCTCAGCCAGCTGTGAATAACTACAATTCATATGCATCTGATCTGTCATCTGTATGCTCACAAAAAGTGCATCTAGGAGGCCTCAACCATTCTCCTCGCTCCCTTTTTGTTCCTACTCAAGTAAGGCTTTTCCTTCATTTGTACAGAAATGTTTTTTTCCTAGAAGCTGAACTCTGACCATGGTTGTTATCATCTTCACTGGTACAAACAAAATTTAATTTTTACATTGGTACGTTAAAAGGAAGATAATCCTCATGAAATTAGTTAATCAAACAATGAAGAGTACCAAAATGTCCTTATTGTCAATTGTAGCTCCAGCTGCCTTTCCAAGAGACAAATATTTGGTGTCAAGAAATACTTTGCTGGGCAGAGATGTAATTGTTCCCTTAAAGCTCTGTTCCAAGTAATTCTTCCTGTAGGCCAAGTTTGTCCATGCTCAGACCGAAAAGATGTGATATCCTTGTTGTTTTGCTTTTGGGGTATGATTTACTTTGTTTGAAAATACAGTAAAGGGGGGAAAATTACAGGTGAATTGGGGTTCTCACTAGTTTAATTAAGCTTTACTTTTTAATAAGTGATTTCTGTAAAGAAAATCAGCTGAATGGGTAGCTTCATGGTGCTTATAGGTGTTTAAGAAGCACTGTCTCATGCTTTTTAAGTCTATACAAGAAAAACTACTTTCCAAAAGAAAATTTAAGGCAATGACACACTCCTGATTTTTTTGGCATTTTTTTTCTCACATGATTTAGCAGATGAATGGAAGACAGCATTACAATCTCAGGGCTGAAAATCAGGGCACCTCTCACTCACCCCAGAAAGGATGTGGCAATCAGAAAAATAAAGTGAGTGTTCTGATTTGTTTAGTAGTGGATCCAAATGTCTCAATATTTTGGCCCCCTGTTTTAAGCAGTCCCCTATTCTCATGACTAATGGATAGCTTTGGCTTAGTACATCAGATGTTTTAATTCTGATACAGACTGGAGCAGAACTTGCCCCAGTTCTTGAATGAGTATAATATCCTGCGTTGTACTTGTTTAGAGTCTAGATTTTCAGAAGTGGTTTTTTTACATAGCTGGGCTTCAGTTCTGTGGTAATATACCTATAATGTTATTAAGCAGTTGAGACTGACTGATAAGGCCTTGCAAAATAGGATACTAGTAATAAAATTTAAGAATGCAACCAAACATGAGAGCATGCTTCTAACGCCATTTTGAATTATTGTCTGAGTTTAATTATTCTCGGTGATCGTAACTTCAGTTAATAACAAAACAAAAGCAGTCTCAAACTAAGATCATTTCTGCTTTATAGTGGTTCTTAGGAAAAGATGTTACATAAATACAACCTACCACAATAGTCTATTTCATAAATTACATACGTGCAAGTTCTAGTATCAGTATGAAGATTCCTGCTATCTGAGCACTGTTAGACTTGAACAATTTTCAGAATGTCTTTATATATGATTAGCTGTTCAGAAGTTGAGTTTAAAGCTGCTGAGATTGTTGAGGGTGTTGTTTCTTATTTTGTCAGGCACAGAGTAAGCAAGATGATGAATTCTGCAGCATATGGCAGTCATTGCAGAATTCTGCGAAGTCTCACCACATTCAGCAAAACATGCATGAAAAGGTTAGTATATAAACTTTAAACAGATCCGTGGAGTCAAAATGTGAAGGTACTTAATTTTATATGTCAGTTTATTACATCAGAAAACTTTCTAGTCAATGCTACAAATAAATCCTCTGGATGAAAGTATTGTTACACAGGGTGTACATAGCTGTGGAAGGAGGTAATCATATGGGACTAATATGTAAATAATACATAAATAGTTTTATGGTTAAGATTTGATGTTTGAAATCCTAGGGTGCAGTTCTACCTCAGGAAATTAAGCTGGCAACTGGCAATCAGTTCTACAAGCCAGGATTCAATGACAGCAGCTTTAAAGGTCAGCAGAGAAAGCAGGAGCCATATAAAAAATGTAAGTACCATAAGTAGACACTTAGTTTAGGAAAATTACTTGCTTTAGCTAATCTTCTTTGAAATCCTTTTGAGTTTTTGTGGTTATCAACAGAAAATAGTTTATTATAGTTACATAAACACTATGTTGCACTTGTTATTGTCAAATAGTGTCCTGGTGTGCATACTTGAACCTTTTAATCAAGCTGTTCAGCATTATTATGACTTTACACCCATCTGATTTAAAAAAAAACAAAACAAAACAAAACAACAAAAAAAGCCAAAGCCAAAAAACAAACCAGCCACAACTTGGCTTTGAAAATTTGCTTGTGATCATGTTTGTAGAATATAGACTTAGATATATTATTGCATATACTTCATTTTATCCTACAAGACAAACATGCAGCAAATGACCTATAAAGTAAGAATTAAACATCTGATGCAACCATTCAGATCAGTGCAACTTGGTGTACTTGTACAGTTATTTATTTTTTTGAGTCTTGATTATTACAGTTTTTAAGAGCATTTCAAAAGAATACGTTCTTTTGTAGTTAAAGAAGATTCCAAAGTTACAAGAGGTGAAAGTCAGCCACATAGTAAAATATCAAACAAACAGGTAATTTCTTCTGTACTGAGTAAATGTATTCTTTTCTTTTCATTTTACTCTGATCTGGTTCATCGTTTTACAGTTTTCTCTGTAACTGGCATCTTGATTCTTCTACTAGGTAAATTTTATTTTGGAGATTTTTTTTCTCTAGAGATTTTATAGACAGAAAGTGAGAGAAAGTGCATAAGATGTATAATGATGATGCAAATTATTTTCCTATTCCTGTTAGACTCTAAAAGCTATGCTGTAATTGCAGGACACAAGTGCTAGGTTTTCAGTGAGCTGAAATCCTCTAAGAATATTAGCTTGTGAAAGCTATTTGTAGATGCATTTCTAATGTGATTGTGTTACACTGAGTAATGGAGTATTAGTATTCAATAATAAATGCTGCAGTTTATTTCAGAATTTTGCAGGTGTGAATAAGTACAATGTCAAACTTTTGAAGAGGAATGAAAGTCCCAACATGCCTGTAATTCAGAAAGCTGCAGTTGATGGTCCCTGTACAGGTGGAAAGGTAGTATTTAGACATTTGATTTTCTTGTGATCTTTGAATAACTTCAGTTTCCATTTCATTTTGTTCCAATTATTCTTGGTCACTTTTGTGCAAATTCATGTTTATAACATACAAGACAAACCTGTGTAACCTTGGTCATTCTTTAAATCAATCCTGTATTGGTCAGCACTTGCATCTTTTATATGCAAAACTTGATGTAGTCTTTGGATATCTGTTCACACTCTGAGCAGGCATGACAAGCTAAAAGGAAAAAAAAAAAAGAAGTCCTGAATAAGCATAAAATTAATCTCAAACGTATACCCTTCCTCTTGCATCTGTTTGTAATATCCTAAGTTGATGTATCTTTTTTTCTATATTTGTTTTAAGAAGGACAATGAACTTGAAAGCCTTCTAGCTTCTTTGAAAATTTCCAAAGAAAATGAAGTGCAGACTTATTCCAAGGAAGCAAGAGCTACAAATGAAGAACATCTGTCACCACAATCATTTGCTATGGTCTGTATACTGCAGGATCATTCCATTACAATTTAGCATCTGCTATCTTAGCATCAATACTTCTATTTAAAGAAACTCTGTGAAACCTTATATTGCCTTTTAAACATATTGATGAGCTTTTAATTATCTATTCTAAAAATAAACAAACACATTTGTTCATGCTAGGATGCTGTTATCTGTACTCTGATAAAATGTTTCCTCTGATAGGAAAACAAGAACTCAGATTGGATTACCAATTATCATATTCAGAGTTAAGTGAAATCATAGTGTTACCTGAATGTCAGCATGTCCCTGAATGGTTTATTTTATTTTTAAAGAAAGGAACACAGATGCTTAAAGAGATTTTGAAGATAGATGGCTCTGACCAGGAAACAAAGAATGAAGTGAAAACCCAAGTTAATGATGTTCCTGCTCCCCCTGGCAGAGAAGATTGCCATGCAGCTGCCTTGCAGTATAGACAAAGTAAAAAAATGGGTACGTTTGGACATCAGCTCACAGTTCAGAATTTAACCTCGTAGTGGCATTTTAGAACATAGCTAACAGTATAGTACTGGTTTTCAAAATATAGTAATAAAATGTCCATCTTCTTCAGTTCTACTTCTTTATTCAGATCTGAAAATCTTATATATAGTGTCCTGGGTCTTGTCCATCAGATATGAAAATACCAGGAAAAATGAAATATGCTTTTTTGCTTTCTGCTAATAGCAAAGTTGCTGTCCTTTCAGTGCAGGCAATGTTTGTGCTACAGCTTTTTTACTTTTTTTTTTTCTTTTCTTCTTTTGTCAGCTGCTTATATGAACAAGCCTCATAGCACTGGAGGCCCTCAGAACACACCAGCACTGGAAACTGGAGGTCACCCTTTTGCTTGTCCGCAGCCTGCACTGTCTACTGTTGCTGAACTTTGCCGTGTTTGTTCTCTTGTTGGAATGTCACAACCAGATTTCTCTTTCCTAAAAACACCACAGGTAAAAAGATTTTTCTGCAAAAGTCAAAGTTCTCAACTTTGTTTCAGCTATCCTAACTAGATGATCTATAAGGTCTCTTCCAACCCTAATAATTATGTGATTCTGTATTAAACATTTGGACTGAAAATCCATCTAAAAATAAGTCTTAGCTCCTTTTGTTGCCCTTTTCCAAAACAAACAAACAAGTCCTCTGTTTCTCAGTTTCTCAGCAATACAGATTCCCTCAAAAATCTTCTCATTTTTCTAGACAATGACAGTTTGTCACATAAAATTCTCAAATGGTTTGTTGATTCATGGACCACAGTGTCATTCTGAAGCTGAAGCAAAGGAGAAAGCTGCGTTTTTTGCTTTACAGCGTTTGGTGAGTATGCAAAGGATCTTTTAACATCTGTATCTCTGTTGCACTGTGTCTGTTTGTGATCCTTCGGTTCCTCCTTCATAGAGTGCTATAGGAGTAAACTTCCCTTCGCCTCCAGCTCCACCAATGTTTCCGAATTATCAGCCACTGGGAGTTCCTGTGCCACCTGGATCTATTCCTCCAGTATTTGCACAACCCACTGGTAAGTATACTAGTACAGTTCACTCTGATAAGGATGTGAAGATGCTAAGTTACATGTGCTCTGAAATGCAGATGTGACTTAGTGCTCTTAACTGTGCTGTCATCTAGGTGTAGTCCTGTAAAAGCAGAAATGTTTGGTATTTTTTGATAATAAATAAATACCCATTTTCAAGTAAACATGAATAATATGTGGCTTTATTGAAACAACATGCAGACAAATGTAATTGGTGTACTTTTGGGGTCTTTGGGAGTTGGTATTCTCTTATTGAGGAGAGCAAGCTAAAAGTTACTTGTTTTCACAGCTAATATAATGCCTTCATCATCTCACATGTTTGGTCCAGTGTCCTGGGGAACTCCAGTGCCTAAACATTATTTTCCTGGCTCCTATCCAGGAAATGTGTCTCTTGCAGGAACTATACCTGTTGGTTCTCACAACCAGTTTATACCTCTGCAGGTAAGATTGTTTGTGGATTTGTCTTAATATTCTATTTCTGTAAAAAAAGAAACCTGTGCCTACGTGATGATTGAAACAATACCTGGGCTATGAAGCACTATTTAGGATTAGAAAATTATTTCTAAAATTGTACACGTTTTCTAAATGTGGAATATTTGCAGGTTTTTGAGAATGCGTTCTGTTAAATAATATTTATTTAATTTAAAGGTAACTAAAAAAAGGGCTGCCAGCAAGAAAAACTTAGAGCACAAGGAGTTTCAGAGTTTCCCTCAAGCTGCACCACTAAAGAATGAACAGCCAGTGTCTTCTGACCACACTCAGCAAGACAGTTCTTCAGCTCCTTTAAAATCTCCCCAAGCTGCTCAATCAACTGTTTCATTTCAAGACAATGTGGCTACTCCAAGAGTTCCTCATAACAAATCAACACCAAACACTTCCAGCAAGCGAAAGTCAAGAAAGTTGGCTGTCAATTTTGGCGCGCCAAAATCTTCAGAATAAATATGGTAGCTGGGTGTATCCTATCTGCAGCTCTTCCCCCACTGTTATGTTCTGTCATTTAAAAAAATCAGAAAGCTCTATTAAAAAGACCAGCCACTTTAAGTATAATATGGAAAAAAAAAAGGCATTTTATTTGCTATGATTTTCACGTTATTATGAAAACTATAAAAAATTGTATTGAACCTTGATTGCTTTGACTTAAATTAGCAAAATGCTGAGTTAAGGTTACCATGTCATCAATTGTGCCTAGGTTCTAAACAGTCGCTTACAGACTACACTGGGTAAGCAGCAATAACAGTGGCAACCTTAATTCAGAACTGCCGTGCTTTTTGGGAGGGATATGGAACAGTAATAAGTTGGGCATCTAACATTGCTTTAGTATGACACTTATATTCTAGCTTATTTTTAAATAGTGTAATAGGACAGAAAGGAAAAATTATTTAAATGCAGCTTTTATATTGTCTCTCCAGGTCCTTCTGAGTTGAATCAGGGAGACTAAAACCTAACTACAGTAGAGCTGCAAATCTGCTTTAACTGTGAGCTATAGGTTTTATATCAGGGCAAAAACTTTCTGACTTACAAAATGTAGGTATTATTGTCTCTCTAGTATTAGAGTGGCAAAAAGTGGTTGCTGATGCAGAACCTGTTCCAGGAGATTAATTTATAGGATGAAAAAAAAAAGTATATATCAGCAAAACAGAGACCTCTTTGGTAACATACATTTTTATTTTTTTTAATCACCAGCATTATCAATGTCATTGTTTTCTGATTATAAAATAGCATAAATATTTACTACAGATCTACAGAGCCTCCTAAAATGTTAGTGATACCCTGATTTGGTATTTTTTTCTAAAGTAGAAAGATGGCCAGAGTTTAACGATGACCATGTGTGTGTACATAGCTGTCAAAGTTATGAGTCCATTTCTCCCTGTAAGAGCCTGCACCCTGAAAACTTCTGTGGTGTGTTCTTTTTCTTTTTTGTTGCTAATTACTTTTAATATTTATTTTTCAGTTTTGTGATAGAAGTTCTCTCTAGCAAAATTAAATTATCATTATTATGTTCCATAAGAATATTCAAGCAAAAGGTTGACCTGTATTTTTGGAGGGAGTTCTTTTGTAAAAGTAACTCCTTCATTCTTGGTTTACATAGGAAAAATTAAGGCTTGAAGGTGCCTGTACCATTTTTAACCTGGAAGTACCCTACTTACTGACATTAAGAAGAAATCTTCAGTCTAATTAGTGATTTATTTTTTTTGCCTCCAGACAGGTTTCATGTTGTTTCTACAAGTCTGCAGATTTTCTTTCAGTTCCCTACGTTGTGCTTTGCCTCCGTTTCTTGGTGTAGTACAAGTTTCACATTGTTACTGTGGTATCGGATTTTTTTAAGATTGATTTCTCTGAAACAGTTGTTGCCTCAGCAGTGTTTGTAGGATAGCAGGAAGCTGCAGGATCACAGAGGTAAAAACAAGGTTAAGAAATTTTATTTCATTTTACTTGGTATCACAATCCTTGGAGAATATTCTGTATGCAGTCTTCAAATATATTTTGTTCTCTCTATATCCATCTAGTCTCAAGAGGGCTTGAAAGCATATTCTGTGAAGAGAAAGTTGTATGCTTCAGTGATTTATTTTCATTAGGAACACGAGACTGCCATGATGCAGATATGCCAATATTTTGGAATTGTTTATGTGAAGTTATGAGATGCAGATGCTGTTCCCCCATATCTTACATGAGCTTTCTGACTGTCAGAGAAAAGGCCTGTTTAGAAGTTTTTATGGTGGAGAGGAGACTTAATGTTAAGTTCTAGCATTGCAGAACTGTGACATATCTGGATAGTCAATTTATGCAGATCTTTTAGAAACAAAGTTATGAAGGACGCTGTACTCATCACCAGTAAACACAGCAACTTTTATTACTAATTACTTCTGACTAAGACTTCCTCTTCAAGTAGAATTGCTATGTTTACTATATATTGCTGATTAAACACTTTATTCTGTAGCTGCTGCATATTGTATCAGTCCCTGGTTTTAGTTTATATATTCTATGATTCTGATTGCCTGGTGCCCAGTTAATTACAGTTTTACATGTCCTGCTAGATGTGACATCTGCACTGATCTATGCCATGTCCCCTATGATTTCAGTTTTATATTTTAACAAGGTGATTGTGTTTCATTCATACAGATATAAATTTAAGCATTTGTTTTTCTCATAGATATAAAGTATTTTGTAAGCACTGGAGTTTTTCATTAGATCTTATACAGAGCAGTATTTTACTAAAAATCCAAAAGGGAAGACTTTTATGTGCGCATTTTTGTAGTTTCTGATTTTTTTAAAATAACTTTTCATTGTTTATCTGCCAAGTGAAATGTTTTAAATTTGCATATGAATGGATACAGAATGTATTTTTTGTGCTGTTTAGTGTTAAGTGTGCATTTGCAGATTTTTCGCATGTAGTTGCACAAAGGACTGTGCAAAGATATTTTCAAATATGAATATATGATACCCTGAAGGAAAAACATTCATGAAAGTTAAATGCTATATAAAACTTTAATGCAATAGTATAATTTTATAAATTGTGTCTGTGTCTGCTTGGATTAAATACTGAAACAAGAAACATCATTTATTTTCACTGGTTTATTTCCAAATAATATATGGGACCTCGTAAGCTCCAAACCAAAACTTTAAGGTAGAAATTAAATATGAAGTCCAGTTTCAGTGATTCTCAGAAGCAGCAACTGCCCCCCTCTGAGCTGTTTCTTGGTGGCTTTCAACTACTATTCAGTTAAAGATACGAAGGTTGTTGAAAAGGCTGTTGGTTGCTTTGCAGTTAAAAGCATTTGACTAGATACTGATCTTTCAAAATGTCTTCAGCCTCTGTTACCCATTGGATTTATTAAATTGCTATAGAAAGGGCAGGAAGATTAATTTCCAGCAAGTTTTGTCCTAGTGGTTCTTAACATAAGTGCAAAACTAGCTCATGACTTATAAACAGGAGGAGACATGGATACCTGGAAATATTTGACATCTTTTTCTGTACCTGGAGCAAAACACTGTGCTGAGGTTTTTGCAAGACTAGGGTAAGAATAGTCACCTCATTTGTAACAAGGCTTCTGAATGAAGCATGATGACAAACTTCACTAAAACCAGTGTAATGTGTTTGAATTGGAGACAAATGGCAAGTTAGATTTCATAATTAATTTCCTTATCCCCAAGAATAGCAGATTTTTTAAATCCAGTATTGCCAAATTAGTGTTAATAGATTTTACCGTTATTTTAGACAGGGTAAATAAAGTCACCTTTGTATTGCATATACCATGTGCTGAGTTTTGTTCTCTTTCACCAGTTATCTCTAAGATTATGTTCAAACTCTACTTGTTCTCTTCTAAAGCATAATGAACACTGTAGTCATGTCAGTTAATTTGTAGTATCTTTATGAGTTTTGAACTTTGTTAGGCTCTGTCTTTTGCCAACTGCAGCACCAGCTTTTCAGGTAGAGAGATGTTATTTTCATTCTCATAGATTATTGTGTGAATCAGCTTGTTTAAAGCAACTGGCATAAAGAATGGAGTACACCCTTAGCGTGACCAGCTGCTGAAACTTTGTGTAACAATATTCTGTGTAGAACATCTGGTTGGTACATACTCTCAGGTCATATTACTCAATATGAAGATACCAAGATACAATCTTGCATTTCTTAAGCTGTCTTCAAATTATTAGTCAATAGACTTAAGTACTGCTGTTATCCTGTATGGCAAGTTCTGCCTCGTTACTTTCCCCATCTCTGTAAATAGCACAAAAGGAAATTAAAACAAATTAAGTAAAGGGATAACTTTAAAATATATCAGTTTGTGTGTAATAAATGTTGCATGACACTCCCATTCAAAAATGAAGTTACTTTTGTCCAATTTAGTTTAGTTCATCAGACCCTTGAGAGTGAGGAATCTCAAAGAACGAATGGTTACTTACAGTAAAGGGTATTTTTTATTCTTTTTGAGATGTGATCTCAAAATGTCTTCCATAATCAGCCTTCCTTACTACTGAGAGACAGTAATGTTCTTCTGTTTCTGTCCCTGGAAAGCAGACACTGTGACAGCAAGGTCATAAGTACAGTCTGAATACACACTCTTGGCCAAAAGAATCCAAATTCAGGTGCATGAGGACCCATAAATTTCGAGACTGTAACTGATACGTATTTCAGAGAATCAGATATCATTAGGTAAGGAGCTGTTGTTTATTACCAAAAGAATCCATGGTTCCAACAGCAGTTCTTTATTGCTGCCAATTTTTGACAGGTTTATTTTTTGTAATTTACAAATTTCCTGTTTCATTTCTGCTTTGAAAGGTGGTACAAATCAAAGAGAATGAAGGAGTTGCAGTGCCATCAAGTGCAAGCAGTAAACCTGAAAAGACAGAGAAGGCATTTTTTTTTTTCATTAAAACTTTTTTTTTTTGCTAGTAAAACTTAGTAATCGTTACTGCATCAGCAATGCTTCATGACAGTTGGTAATCACCCTTAGTTCTGTATTTTGTGTAACTGCAAGAAAAACAAAGGCTGGCAATCAAAAGCCAATATGTAATTTCTGTGCATGTAACAATAGCAATAAAATACTATACTTGCTATACATGTTAAAATTAGAAATTGTCAACTTCTAGCATTTTGAGGGTATAGGGTGAAGCAAGAACTGTGATTCCAGTGCAAGTAAGTGATCTCTTTTAGAGTAGCCTATGCATGTTTTAGATTTAGCACTAATTTGTGATAGAATGTGATATTTACTATTAGATCGTAATGTTTCTTCCAGTACGTATTTCTTTGAAACAGCTGAAATGCTCTGTCAGTTGCTGAAACTTAGCAGGGTAAATGGAGAGCACTGTAGGCTGCTGGAACCTCTTGAGTTTACTGAGCCTATACTGAGATCATTCGTTCTTCTAGATTTTCTGTGGTTTTCCTTCCCCTTGGTTTATTTTTTAACTCTCCTTCCTTCTTTCTCCTCTCCCCCCCCCCCCCCCCCACTGGACTTGTGGCTAGGTGTTATTGAAACTATAATTCTTAAGTGCTTTTATTCCCTGTAGATTCTAGTATATACATTCTGTTGTTCTTCTCGTTTCATTGGTTCCCTTTTTTTATTTTTAGATATTTTTCATGTGAGCATCCAGACTTTGAAATCAATGTTCTTTTAAAGAGCTGTTCAGTCCTGGATTTTCCAGGTATAAATGATCATTCATTGCATGCGTACATACAAACACATATATATGTACAAATATGAGACTCAATCTCTTATTTTCTTAAAGCTGCTCATAGTTCAGTCGTTTTTAGTCCATATTGTAATTCCTTAAGAGCATCCAGAGGATGATGGACATTATCTTGTATATACTCTCTGCACATCTCCAAATGTAGGTATTACTTGGAATGGGTTAAAAGCATGGGTAAATAATGAAACATTAACATAGTAAATACCCAGTTCTCGCTTCACTTTACTTTGCTAGATAAATTCTTGGCTTAAAACTTGATTGTCCTAAAGTCCACCTCATTATCTATCAAAGGCTACTTCTGTCACAGAGCTTGCAGAAAGGAAGGACTTCTTTTGCCTCAGGCATGATACAAAACCTCATGTATGTGGGCACAGTTTTGATGTGCAATTGTGTAGTGAAAATGCTGGCTTAACCAGTCTCTTACTTCTTGTTTCCACTTGATCGTGCCAAACTGTATCGCCACATTAGGAATCATGTAAAGGAATTAATCTGATTGAAACTCTTTCCCCATGTTATTTTTCAGCCTGATAGTTCACTGTGGAGCCCCAAGAACAGCTGGGTTGGTACAACTGTTCGCAGCGTGAGGCTAGGATGATACAGCAAGAGTGGAACTGCTTAGGAAACATCCCATCGCTGCCTAAAACTCGGATCACCTGTGAAGCTAACAGGCTAGACTAACTGATGTCATTGTGTGTCACTTTGTCTGTTGACTTCAAGGAGAGCGGTAAATTCTGGCAGGAGTACAGGAGGAACTGTTGAGAATGGTCATATGCTAAATTATTGCAGCAAAATTTGTCAATTTGGGGCTGTCTGTTAAGTTTCCAGGAAAGGCTTACTGAATAATGTATGTGAACTGCACCAACCAAGGGAGCAATAGATGTTAGAGGGTTCTTTCTTTTTTAAATGCAAAGTGATTAAAGGACCCAGAGGTCAGTGCTTTCATAATGTTAAAACTTGCTACAGTGGTAGAGGTAAGGAAGTGGATAAAATGGTAAATAAGATTTTGATGAAACAGAAGGATAGATGCATCTTGACAAAATACAGTTTAAGAAGTGAATTTAAAGAAAAAAGATGTTCTTTACAAGTTTTGTATCTTGCTCTCCTAGATTTCAGCAGCTAGAATTCCTGTTAGCACTGCCAGTGGCAAGTTTGATTCGGACTGGAAGCCTGGGGTGAGTGAAGAGTTTCCTATGTATCAGACACAACAGAATGCACCTGAGAACACCTTTATTTAAAAGAAAAATTACAGCTATTCCAAATATAGTTTAATTAATAATTTGGAAATTTGAATTAATAATGTAGTCCTAGAAAATGTCAAGGTCATTTTTTTTTCTAGTAGCTAGGTCTACTGGATCTGCAGCACTCCCATCTCTCAAGGCTTATTTTAACCTGCTGTGCGTGGTGATGTTGCTTACAAATATTCAATATATATTGCTGATGGTAGGAGTTTTGCCATTGCTGCCAGTGATGATCTTGTCCCTGACGTTCTGCTGTTCGGTTGGTTTTATTTAATAACTCTTTCCTTTGCTACAGCATTGGACAGGTCCCTGGAGTGCCTCCACTCCTTCATTTGGTTTGATATTCCAGTAAAAGATAAGACCAGTCACGCCTTCCAGAGAAATAGAGGATTTCAGCAGAGAAGATGCAGAAGTATGGGACATAATGTTGCGCTGATTGGTATGTGTCCCCAGGTGTGTGAATTCTCTGCCTTCTGAACAGTGGAAATGGTACCAATGTGCTCTCACTGAAACAGGAAGGCTAGGGTGGCAGTAGAGGTTACACAGGCTCATTATCAGTGTTGCAGTGCTGTGTAAGAGATGCAAAGATGTCTGTACATCTTCATTTCAAATTGAGTATTTATTGTTTGTGCCAAGATGAACTTGGGCTTTTATCCCTGTTGGCAATAAGAGAGGGTGACAGAGGTTTGGCTAGACAAAGAGTGCCTGTGTGGGAATGATATTATTTATGACAAAATAACAGAAGCTAGTGCCACATAAGTTATGTATGGACAAGCTATGCATGTCTGAAAACCTGTTGCCTCCTCTATTGCATTGTTTTATCATATTGCAAACAGAACAATAATGTAAAATTTCATAAGCCTCATAAATTGAGCAATTTAATACTTGCTACATAACTGAGATTACGCATGGACTGCAACTCTGGGAGCTGGTTCACGTTAAATTCTCCCAATGCATATGCAGTGTTCCTTTTCAAGATGCATCTGAATTCTTATTATTGCATGAAGAAATTGGCTTATCTTCACTTCCATGCAATACAGTGAATCAGAGGCCTATGTATGTGTTACATTAACAGGTTCTAAAGTAAAAAAATGTGCACCTCTATTTTCTTCTGGAAGTTTTGCTTCACTTTCCAGTGAGACGGGATGTACTGATACTGTAAAAACATAAAAGATGTCTGGATGCATTTTCCCAATTTTACTTAAAGGTTCTTAGTTTTTGAATGTTTGCAGTGGTTGTAAGTTTTACCCCAGTTGGACATGTTGAAACTTATTTAGGGAGCTTTCTTCAGTAGTTCTGAAGAATTATTATTTACTGAAACTAACAGTAATGAAATGATTTTGAAGAATAATAATCAGATGCAAAATACCTGCTATCTTTCTCTAACATACATTTACTAGCTGTATGTCAAGAGGTTATAACTTGTCATCTTTTGACTTTTATATTCTCTCTGACTGTAACCTGACCACTTTTTAATGGGTTGTTTCTTAGCAGGGAGTGGTAAAGCAGCCATTCCTTGGCTTTCTCTTTCACATGCCTTCAGTTCCCTGTGATCCAAACCTTTGTCCCAGTGACCTCTGAGACTGCCATGTGAGGTGGGGAGCCTCTCCTTCACGCGGCTTTCACTGTCCTTAGTATTCCTGGTTTAAAGGTCCAGTGTCATCAGACTGTTACCCCACATAATATCCTTTTGTTGCTCATAGTGCAACTTTTTGTCAGAGAGGCCAAAACCAGAAGGACAAGGGGATATATTTTTTAATGATTTTTTGTTTTTCCTGCTCTAATTAACTGAGTAAAGACACATTGAATAATTCTTCTAATTAAATTGGGGTTAAAAACTAAACTCCAGTTTGAGGTTGAGCATCCTGAATTTTATTGCTTAACTAAGAATATTTCTGGTTATTCCTGTTTTAAAACTACCACCCTATCTAAGGGCTGTGAAGGCACATTTCTGGCTCTAGTTCTGTTCCAACAGTAATTTTAAATGTGGTTGCCTGTCTGAGAGAAAAGGATGGCACACGACAAGCTCATGAAGACTTTGTATAATTATATATAGTTTCTTCACTGATGCTTACTACCTTCAGCCTCAATGCCCATGAGCGACCATGCCTGGTTGTTTATCATGCCCCTACTTACCATTTTTCTGTGTCGCACACTTGTAAGGGGGAATTGGGTTTAGGCACCATGTTCACTTAGTATGAGCACCTGTCCTGGGTTCAGCTTAAATTGACATGACAGCACCATGCAGAAACGTTACAGTGGTACTTGTTGAATTCCGACTTTTAGAAACCTTTTAACCTTAGGCGTTTGTTTAAAAGCCTTTTAGCTGCATTTGGTAAATGTATATAAAGTTGCACTGTCTGGAATAGGGGCTGTGTTTCTGCTCTGTATGTGGGATCCTGGTGCTGAGGACTCGACCCCACCGCGAACAACGCCACTGTGAGCGAGCCGGCGCGCAGGTGCCGCCGTCCCCGGGGCAGGGCCGTGCACCCCCGAAGTGTCCCTCAGCGTGGGTCGGCGCCGCAGGGCCTCAGCCTGCGAAGGCCGCCCCGAGGCCCGCCGGTGGCGGGCGCCACCTGCCTGCCCGGCGGCAGCACCGCGGCACACCCCGCCTGCTGCCGCCGCGCTCCCCGCGCCCATAGGCCGCCCAGGCGCCCGCCCCACTGCGGGGCGGCTGTTTTCCCGCAGGCGCCGGCCCGCCGGCCGCACTCCGCGCTCGTTGCGCGCCGGGCCGCGCGGGGAGATGCCGTGTGGGCAGCAGGAGAGCGGTGCCGGCACCGCGCGGTACGTGGTGGCGGTGGACGTGGGCAGCACGGTGGTGAAGTGCCACGTCTATGACCGGGCGGCAGCGGTCAGAGGCTCCAGCAGCCGGAAGGTGAATTCGCGGCAGGGGAAGGGAACAGCAGGCTTGTGGGCAGCAGCGGGCGTGCTTTGGGACTGCGCTTTCACCTCTCCGCCGGGTGGAGAGGCGAGGGCCGCCCTCCCCCGGGCGAGAGCGGCGGGACTCGGCGCGCGCGGGCAGCCCGAGGCGGCATTTGCCTCAGGAGCCGTCGCCGGAGGCGGGCGCGGCCGAAGGTGCCCTCTCCCCCGAGCGCCGGGCGGCTTTGAGCAGCGAGTCCTGGGAGGCGGCGCGGCGGGGGCAGCGTTCACAGGCGCTCACCCGTGCTGGGTTTGGGCAGCGTGTGGGCTGGGTCATATGGGGACGGCGTCCTGAGGGCCAACCTGGGTGAAAAGAACCTCTCCGACCCGGCTGGGAGACCCGCAAGGATGCCAGCCTTGCCCCTCGCCCCCTTACCTCAGCGATTGTTCCCGCCCACCTGTCACTGTCGTATCGGCTACTCCCTCTGCAAACAAACCGACTTCTGTTAGTAGGGCGCAGCTGAGACTCGAGTAGGACCTACACATGTCCCGTTTATGTAACAGCCCACTGTGAAGAAGCCTTTAGCTGCCTTTGTTTTGCATGGCTCATGATTTTGGGATCAAGACGATTTCCAGAATCATTTTTTTTATTGATAGCTATTGCAATGAAAAGATTGTAGTGAGAAATGCTAGAAATCTGATGGATTTTTGGAGATGGAAGGGGATGTTCCTGGCAGAGCTGACCCCCTTCTCACTGGAAGCCTATCTGGTGGGTAATCCTGTGCCTGCTGTGCTACGCTGGTTTCCAGTTTTGAGCCCTAAAAGGGATTTACAGGCTCCCCAGTTCCTGAGGCTTTGAGCTGCTTTATTCCCTCTGAACAGAGGAGGTATTCTAAAGACCCATGTTCAACCATGTTTTAAAAGTGACAAACGCTGTTGGTTTTCTCTTGCAGTAGATTTGGAAAATGAAAAGAAAAAAAAAGGAAAAAGCAAGCAAAACCCAATGTATTTCTACAGACTTTCACAAGAATGCTGTTTGCTGTGAACTGTGGATCCCAACAGTGCTGTGTGTCTTTCATCAACAGGTGGAATCACTTTATCCTCGTCCTGGCTGGGTTGAATTAGATCCTGAAGTGCTATGGAGCCAATTTGTTGGTGTAATAAAAGAGGCTGTACAAGGTAATGGCTTGTAAAGTTTGGGAAATTACTTAAGTATTCATCAAAATTGCAAAGCTAGTTTAATAAGATTCTTTTTTTAGAGTACTGAAAGTTCATCACTGAGCATAGGTCTGCAACATGCTTTAAGGCCTATTCAGTCATTACGTAAAATAGGACAGTTATTTTCTTTCACTGGGGCTAGATAAAGATTGAAAAAGAACTGGAAGCAGTGTGCATACTTGATTTACACATCAGTGACAGCACCTTGTTGCTCCAGCTTTTTTTATGTGTTTCCTTCCCCAGTGTTTGCCTTCCTTCCTCCAGATGCCTCTGTGTACAAAGTCCCCATTGTTCTGCTGCTGCTTTGTGTGTGCGAATGTGAGCATATGAGAGTGAAAGTAGGGTACTGCATAGCTGTGCTTGCCCAGTCACAACCCGATCTTCCTGCTTTTCCCCTCCAAACTACAAACGGTTCTTACCATCCGATTTCTGTATTGTTGTTCTTTTCTAGTTGTACTTTAGCCTAAAAGTTTCTAGTATTCCACATATGAAACACACGCAGTTCCCTTTTCTGCCAAACTGCTGATAGTTCAGGGAGTTTTTTCCCCGTTTTCTGGATATTGTTTTAAAAATGCACCTACTCTACAACTCCCGTAGCTTTTCCGTTATATCAGTTCCAGTGTTCTGCAGTCCAGCATGGATCACCTTCTGTGCCATGCTGATGCTGTGAACTTTGCAACTGCACCCAGCTCACTTTCTCAGTGCCCCAGCCTCCTTGTCATGTGTGTATGCATCATACATCATCATTCAGTATATCATCATTCAGTGCCTAAAGTTCCTCCTGTTCAGCCCCTGTGCAGTTTCGTCTCCCAGTGTTGCTCTGCCTCCAGCCTGCCTCAGGGCAAAACTGCTCTTGTCTCTTCCTTTGAGAGACAGTGTAGGGGATAGGGAAAGTAGTCATTACTAGGTGTGAGCTGCAGCTGGTTATTTTGGGCTCTTGGTCTGTTTTCTCAGTGGTTGCAACTGTTGTCACAAGAATAGTGATGCCAACTCAACCCCTGAGGACTTTACTAGCTTCCTCTGCTCCTCCTGTTTTGTGGGGCAAAATGGGAAGCAAGATTTTCTTCACCTGGTTTTAGAGGGGAGGATTTTCTTGTGGCCAAGCTGTGTACATTGTTGGCAAGTCATTTTGAAGTGGTTGTGTAATGTGAGCGAGTGTAACCCCACACTGCTGTCAAAAGGAGTCCTGCCCTCCGTTTTACAGGCTTGTTTCAAGTCCTTGGCAGTTTCCTGAGTTAAATCACTGTGTGGTTGTTCATGCCAGCAGAGCTTTACCAGTGTTTGTACTAGTGCAAGAGAGGGTGTGGTACCAGGGGCAGGAGTGACTGGAAGCAGAAAGGAGGCATAGGAGTATTTTAGTATACAGGGCTTATGGAGCTAAAACATGTCATTTCAGGCACTGGTGGACGAGCTGTTGTAGTTCAGTACCACCCAAAGGTGGTAACTGCTTCTGGCTGCATGCTCCCACCCCTCTGTCTCTCACTTAGGTACAGGGCTTATGGAGCTAAAATATGTCATTTCAGGCCCTGGTGGATGAGCTGTTGTAGTTCAGTACCACCCAAAGGTGGTAACTGCTTCTGGCTGCATGGTCCCACCCCTCTGTCTCTCACTTAGGTACTAGTTCAACCCTTCCAGGAGGCAGCTTAGCTGAAAAATATACGTGTTTGTCTTCTGGGTTTGGGTGGGGTTTTTTTTAGTCTTGAATGGAAGTTAGTCCTGCTCATAAGGGGTCTAGAGAACATCATAGTGACACAGGAAGGTATTGGGAGCATGCAGGTTGTGGAGATGGGGAGAAGTAACACATGCCACTAACACATAGTGAGCTGTGATTGTACTGATACGGCTTTGCCTTCAGTTTAGACCCAGCTACTACCAAAAAAGAAATACCTTTGTTCTCAAACCACCCACTCCTAGATCCTCCTCCCATACACTCCCACTGCCAGCAGCACCTGTGCAGGCAGTTGGAGCAGGTAGCCTTGTGATTGATTGCATTTTCAGCTGATTGAGGGCCTTGATACCACTCCCTGCAGGAATGCAAAGACAGTATAAGGGAAGGTGCCAAAGCATGTGTAGAAATCCACAGAGCAAAACACACTGTTTCTCTTTGAAACCCCATCTGTATTTGTCACCCAGAGGCTGTAGAGTCTGCAGTATGTATGCTTACACAGATGAGTAACTTCACAGATGGAAGTTCACACAAGAACTTAATATATAATAAGCATAGGGACACATATATTAACTAACATATATGCAGGGGACAAGGGGTAATGGGTTTAAACTTTAACAAGGGAAGTTCAGTTTAGATAAAAGGAACAAGTTCTTTACTGTGAGGGTGGTGAGGCACTGGAACAGGTTGCCTAAAAAAGTGTTAAATGCTCCATCCCTGGCAGTGTTCAAGGCCAGGTTGGACAGAGCCTTGGGTTACGTGGTCTTAAGTGAGGCATCCTGTGGTAGGGGAGTTGTAACTAGATGATCTTAAGGTCCTTTCCACCCCAAGCTATTCTACAGTTCTGTGAGGTGTACTTAACCTGTGATTTGTACAAGTAGGGGTATTGAGAGCCCTGCGGAGCAACAGTACTTTGGACAAAATACTTAGTCTGTTATTTAAGTGCAATTTCTTAGTGTATATTTTTTTCACATAATTTTGCTTCTGGAAGCCTACATGTTGGTACGTGGGAAGCTGACCAGAGCTGCTTTGAAAATAGCTGTGACATGTATAATTATTTACAGTTAGAATGCATTAGAAACATGCATTAGAAAAAAAATGTTCTGTAACAGTTATTTGAAGATAAGATTTAACAGTAAAATTGGTGTGTACCCAAATGCGCTTTTTCATACTTCTGATTTTGAAGTATACTTTTCATTCACTGGTATGTGGTTTAGGAAATTTGAATTTTGAAAGATTGCTTAAGGCGTGCTTAAGGTGAGATATGTTCTTATCAAAGTATGTAAAAAATCATGGCATACTAACATTTCACATACATCCATGTGAAATGCAAGTTTTAATTGCTTATACAGGCATATGTAACCTTCCTACCTGTCTGTCTCTGGGATTGTTCAAGTACAGTATCAACAGACCTTTCAGAAAGTGGAAAGGGTCAGTGTGCCACAGCTGCTTTTGTAAAATATGTAGGTTTATTTACCTGCTTTGGAATCAGTTATCTGTCTTGGAGTTCTCTAATATTTTAGCCACTTAGTTGGGCAGTCTGTAGAGACTTACATTCTTTTAAATTGTTATTTTCCTAAGTATTCCATAAGTTTTATAGTTACATTTGAAAAGTTTTAGTTTTGTTTCTTCAAGTAAATCCTTCTTTAGTATGGTTTGTTTTTATCTTTTAGCTGCGGGTCTGCACATGAGGCAAGTTGCTGGTCTTGGCATCTCAACGCAGAGAGCGACTTTCATTACATGGCACAAGTATGTATATTGTGTGTTGCTTAAAATGAACTTAAATTCATTTGTATTCATAGACTGGATGGAAGCAGACTGTGGAAATGTTGAACCCCATCAAGTCACAGTCTGAAAGCAACAAATGTCAGTTTGTCATGTTCTCCTGTGTTTGCACAGCCACTCCTTACAGTAGTTGAGAATAGTCTAAGTGTATGTCCTTTTTGTTTTGTTCTTAGTACTCTGGAAAAGATGAAGAGGTATGTATTCTTTAATTCTGGTGAGAAGTTTCATCCTCAAAACATCCACATACCTATTACTAATTCCTCAAATCCACCAGGAGGATATGCACATAGTGTTAAGTGTCCTGTCTGGAAATGGTGAATGATGTTGCAATTTTTGCGCAGTGTGTGTTCTGTAGTTTTAAATGAGAATGCTCAAATGCTGTTTTTCAGGAGGACAGGGAAACCTTTTCATAATTTCATAAGTTGGCAAGATGTAAGAAGTGCTGAACTTGTGAATTCATGGAATAAGTCCCTTCTGCTGAAGGTAAAACTGTGCTAAGCTGGATACTGCTTGGACATGTTAGAACTGTTTCATTTTTATGAGAAGTAAGGGCTATATATGAAATGCTGCAAGTGTCCTGTTATTATGACATGCTGAGGCCTAAAAACTGACTGAGCAAAATTAGCATGAAAGGTAGTACTGATAGCCTGGAGGTAATTAATTACAGGCAAAGGTCTAGCATGCATTTTGTTACGTTTTAGTCTCTTTGTTAGTCTCTAAAATGCTGCATGCTAGCACTGCTATGTAATTTCTAGATGTAGGTAGTTCTTGGTTGGCAGTGTGTGTTTTGTTTTTGTTTTTTATTGTACTATTTGCTCGGATTATCTATAGAAAGAACATTTTATGTTGCTGATGGCTTGTGCTTCATACCGTTAGAAGAGAAAGATTTTCTCCAAGTGGAAAAACTGAAGTTACTTTTCCTGTAAGTGGAAAATAACTAGCACACTCACAATAAGAAGTTAAATTCTTTGGTTTGCCACTGATTTCAACTACTGCATGCAGTATGCTCATGTAGGTGACCTGTCTTTGTAACGCAGAGCAGTCTCTATGAGTGTGCTAGCAGAAGTCAATAAAACAGACTTGCTCTGTGCCCTTTCCTGTAGTATTTATTGGGGGAAGGCCATTTATTGAACTTCTATGTAAGGGTTCTCTTAACAGAATTATGGCCTTCTGAATCTAATCTTACATCAGCAGCTTTCATCTTTGTTTTCATCCCAGAATCGTAGAATAGTTAGGGTTGGAAAGGACCTTAAGATCATCTAGTTCCAACCCCCCTGCCATGGGCAGGAACACCTCCCACTAAACCATGCCACCCAAGGCTGTGTCCAGCCCGGCCTTGAACACTGCCAGCGATGGAGCATTCACAACTTCCCTGGGCAACCCGTTCCAGTGCCTCACCACCCTTACAGTAATTAAAGATAATTGATCAGAAACCTTTAAAGGGAGAGATTAAAACTGATGTAACTGTTTTATTTTCAAACAGGTAATCCATGTTATTTTTACAGTGCTTCATTTCTTGACTGGGAGTGATCGGTATTTAGCACCAAGTTTTCTTACTTTTTCAACGCAACAAACTTCTATGAAGTTGTCGTGGGTTTTTAAAAACATACAGGAGGTAAGCTGGAAAGGGGAAAATTATAGCTTTCTTAAGCCTTAATAATAAATAGTGACTTAGGTTGGTTTTAACTTCTTCAGTTTGGTCTTGCTTGTTCTTTTCCTCTGAAGAAGCAGAATGAAAGACTTGTATCTATGGTAATGTTCAAAGCTTGTCTACCTAAGTGTCTACTCATGTTTATACAACTACTTCTTCTCATTCTGGAAATGTGTAGTAGTAAACTGTTTTCTTCATCCATAAGAGACATAATAAAATTGCTTTATTTCACTTATACCATTAGTAACTGTACTTTGTTTTAAAGTTGCTTGTTGTGTAGTTTTGCATGACAGTTGTATTTATTTTCAACTGGCAATCTTATCTTTCCACCCTGCATTATTCCAGTGTTTGCATTTTGACAAATAATATCAAATTGAACAATCAGCCAGTCATCCATTTATTCTGCTTTTTATTGTACTGTAAATTGGAAAATAGATATAAAATAAGTTGTGCTGGACTACTCTAAAAGACTAATGAACCCTGCACTATTTGTTGCCGTATTATTTGCTCTAATCTTTACTGTTTTCCTTGTTTCTTCTTGTAATATTTATAACTTTAGTCATCTTATTTCCTATGTTAATTTTCAAGTTATTCCTTAAGAAAATGGTTATTGTCCATTTTCTACCCTGTATAACAAAACCCCCAAACCTGAGTTTTGTCTGGTATTTTCTGTCACAAAACTCCTGAGAAGGTCAAGTATATTTTTTTACTGACATGTTTTGGTTGGACCTGATGAAAATGTGAAGTGTGAATTTGGAGGATTATAGAATTAAAAGTTGCATAGCTGCTGAGGTTTTGGTGAGAGATGAATGTTTTACCACATTTTGTCAGGCACTGATACTTAAAATATATGACTACCAAACCAAGAAACTAAAAAATTCATGACTGTTAATTACAGAGAATAGTGTATTCAGTCATGTTTTGAGTGAAGTTACATATGTTCTGTGTATGAATTCTGTAGTTGTACAGTTATCAGTTAGTAGAAATTAGATGAAACCTGAATTACCCATTTTAAATGGGAAAAAGATCCCAAGGAAAGTAACATTTTGAACCCTTTGCAGATGTCATAAACCAGAAGACAGTGGTTACAGTGGCCCTGTCTATTTTGGTCAAGCATATACACTTATTCTATTTCTGTTAATTTTCTGTTAATTTTTTATTCAGGTGCTGTATGCCAGACCTTGTTTCCTGTATTCACCACTTCTTCACCACTGCTACAGTTGTGACTATAGAGTTTCCCTTCTTAAAACTCTGATGTCACTTCAGTAGAAGATTGATTGCTTTTCTTTCCTTAGCAGTAATTTTAAGAAACTCTGTTTGTTCTTTGTTAGGAGCGTGGATTGTAGGATGATATTAATTAAATAGTCAACTCTCCCTTTTTAGAAGAAAAATTGGCAATCAGAGACTTATTTTCTGGGGACATTATCATTAACCACAAAGAAAATGAGAAAAGGAATTGGGAAATACGTTCTTCTTTATTGTACCCAGTTGTAAATACTTTTTTTTTTTTAACGTATATTTGTTCCCAGGCTGAAGAAGCTGCCAGAAGAAATAACTGCTGCTTTGGAACAGTTGACACATGGTTATTGTATAGATTAACTAAAGGTGAATGTTTACAGTTCCTCTTAATAAAACATACCAGAATCTAAGTAATGATGTTCATGACTGTCATTGATATATCCTGGAATTCAAATACTTTTTTGACAATTTATAATTGATGAAATTCTGATATATTTACTGTTTAAAAAACCCAGCCTTCTGAGTTAAATATTCTTTGGGTCTGTTTGGAAGGATAGGCAGAAAGGGAAATAAATATTCAGTGTAATCAACCTTTTAGGCATTTAAGATTCAAAGAGGACTCCCAGAATTACTTTGCCTGAGTTGAAGAAAGGTGCCTGTGAAAGCAAAAGAACAAAGAATTGTTACAAACGTGGAAGAACGACAAGTTCTGTCCATGTTCTTAGAAGTACCAGCTCTCTTCTAGCCAGTTTCATGAGGGTTAAATAAGGTAATTAATACATGCATGTTTTAGTGAGCAGCAGGTAGAGTTTGTATGCTCATTTTATCATTATGACTTTGCCTGTAGGCACTCAGTTTATATTTCATGGGAGCCACGGAGATGTTTAAAGAAAAAGTATGTTTAAAATTACTTTTTAGATGTTTAAAATCTTACTGTGTTCTTTGTTTTGTTCTTTATGGTAGGTTCTGTGTATGCTACAGATTACTCAAATGCCAGTGCTACAGGTGTTTTTGAACCCTTTACGGTATGTGCTGTTCCAAAAAAAAAAAATGTTGCTGCTATTTATTGTGCTTCTGAGAGTTGCTAATATTTTTATTTTTTCCATGTAATTTCAGAAATGTTGGAACCCCACTTTGTGTAATTTACTTTCCATTCCCATGTCTATTTATCCACCAGTGAAAGACACAAGGTAACTATGAAGGCATATTGAAAAGAACATAACTGTTAAATTAATTGCTTTTAGAAAATCACTAAATGTCTGCACAAGCAAAGTAACACGTAGCTGCACCAAAAAAATCCAAAATTATTTTAATATGCAGGTGTATTTTTTTTAACACTACATGCAAATTTTATTTTTACTATTGGTATTTCTTAAAGAGATAGTTTTAACGTCTTCTTCACAATAAATTGGTAGCATTACCTTTCATATGTGCTGCAGACCCAGGCCTTAGATGTCTATATTATATAATAACAAAAGGTCAGTTTAGTGTTATGATGTTTCTCCATAATGTTTGTTTTAAGCTTCAACTTTGGATCAGCTGACTCTGAAATATTTGGGGTACCTATTCCAATAATGGCAGTGGTGAGTTTTCTTGCTTGAATCTGTATATTTGTACCTATGTTCTTTTTACCTAGCTTTGATTTAATGCTTGCTTAGTAAGTGTTCCCTATTCCTTCTGTATAACTACAGTAGAATTGGTTGTTCACATTTTCTCCAAAAACTTGGTTTACAGCTTTAGGGGAAAAGGAGAAGAGAGGAACAAGAAGGGATTTCTAGAAGTTGAGGTCCATTATGATTAGATGACCAAATGATTAAGCATTAATTTAGGACTTAACAGATCTGGGTTCTATTATAAACTCTGGTAATCTGTCTCTCTCTGGCTTAAAGTCAGTTGTTCTGTATGAAATTGTGCAGTGGGGTCCATTCTGACTTGACTTCAGTACGACTGTACACAAATGTAAAAGTATTTACTAATGAATGTACTTGGGGTACCTTTTATTTCTTTTTTCCACTGAAAATAAATGGTGAATGGCATGTTCTTGCCTCGGTAGTTATGATTTGGATAAGAAAAACTCATTATTTTTGTCAAGTGATGACTTGTAAAAAAATCTGCTTGGATTGAGGTAAATGGAAAAAATGTCACCTAGCTAACATGAATTTCTCCTACTATTTCTAAAGAATTCTGGGCTCTATCTGCAAATTTACTGTTCCACCAAGGAACAAAGAGGTATAAATGCATTTAGTAACCATCATTGCAGAAAAAAATGAGCATGGAGTAATTTGGTACAGGCATGGGTAGCAGGATAAAAGGAAGGTGAAACCTCAAAACTTCGACTTGCCATCCAGGGGAAGAGGAATTCAAACCAAGCTACCCTCTTGTGCTCCTTGGTATTTCAAATGCCCTGTTTATCCTTGTCAAATACTAAACCATGAAGTATTTCTTTTTTCTCATAACATTTTTTTTAGTGTTGCAATCCATACTACATACATTCATGTTGTGTCCAAACCTGCTGTAATTTGATTCTAGTGATAAATGTGGCTGTTGGAACAGCCTGCATTGTATATAAGCCCTCTTTTAATGCTCAAGTCCTTTCTGAATTGTTATTTTTATTCAGAACTCTGACGTGTTCTGCAGTGATATTTTGAAGTCCTGCAGCATTGTAGGTAGTTGGTAGCTAACTTGTATTGTTCTTGTTGGTACGGCAGGTAGCAGATCAGCAGTCAGCTATGTTTGGAGAATGCTGCTTTCACCCAGGAGATGTTAAACTGACAATGGGAACAGGTGGCTTCTGGAATGTGAATACTGGAGAGCATCTCTTTGCATCACAAAGAGGTAAGATAGTGAAATTTTGGGTTTAAAGTATTTCATGTGATTCAACAGCTATTAATGATAAGAGTACAAAAAAGGATAAAAGGGGGCTGTGCTTTTCCTTCTGTCTTTAGCTGTAGAAAAACAGCTTGAAATTGTTTTCAGAACTCTGGAAATTATTTTTTTTCAGAAACGTAGATCTTGGTTACCCTGAAATACACTTCTCCAGGGAATCTAAGCGACATCACTAGTAATTATGTCTGCTACCTGCATCCCTGTTTGTTTTCTTTTGTTTGTTTTTTTGTGGGGTTTTTTGTTTGTTTGTTGTTTGTTTTTCTTTCTTTCTTTGGTTTGGGTTTTTTTGTTTCTTCACCTCTTCTTGATAGCAGTATTTTAGTATTATACAGTACAGATGGAGAAAAAGGGGATTAGTCCTCTGGCTTCTCACATCAAACTGTTCCAGCAGGTCATTTTAAGTTCTTCCTCTTTAGCCCTTACTCTTTGAAGCACCTGCAATGAGTTAATTCAGGATTAGCAATTTTTAGTTTTCTTTTAAAATACTAGAAATGAGCTCCCCAATATGTTTCTAGGTTTTAAAACTTTGTTATTTTGGACATTTGTGGTCTGTCAAGCTTGTTAATTTGTCATAGGTGGCTCTTTGTCAAGAGGGCAACAGGCAATGCTGAAGTAAATTTGCCGGCACGGTCTCTCTCTGTGTGTCTGTCATATTTTTAAAGAGTTACTAATTTTGGGAAGCCTGCAATTTAAAATGGGAGGGGTAGATTTGGGGCTGAGGACAGCAGTGTGCTAAGGAGACTTTTACCAGCTGAAGTCTGGAAATACCTTAGCAAATACATAAGATATGTCAGAACTGAATAGCATAGATTTTGAATTCCCTATGAATGCAAATGCTTTTTAGGTTAATTAATGATGATCTGATGATCCTTCTACTTAGGAAATCATATATATGTAGTCTGTGGAAATGTAACAGCAATAACATGCTGTAAGGCTTTCCTATTTTGTTTTCTTCTAAGAAAATATTTAGCTATTGTGATAGGAGTTGAAATCTTTAAGGCAGTGCTGTGAAGCTTTTGCTGCTTTAGGCTGTTACTTACATTAAAATTATTTTCCCTATGTTCTTTGGCTGTTGGGTGGTATGGTTAGTGACACAAATTAAGCACCTATCTTTGCTCTGCACCCTGGGCATGAAATGTAATGTGTTCAATCTTTAAAGTTGACATATGTATTTAAGACTGCAAGATGAATTCCCACAGCATCCTTGTGCAAGCTGTTCATTAGCTGCTGTTCTAGTTTCTGGTCTACATTTAGTTGCTATATATGACAGTTTAAAAAAAATATAATAGTTACTTCAAGAACCGCGCTTGTCGCAATCCAGTGATGGAAGCATGTTGTATAGATTTGAAATCTATGTCTCCATCAATCTGATGGTTCTAGGTAACTCCGGTCATGCCAAGTGTTACGTTGATCCATCCTTGGAGGTAGATTCTTTTACACTACTAGAGACTCTGGTGTATCTTTAGGAAGGCCACCTGATGGACTTCTCTGTCCCTGATAAGTTGTCCCTTTCTAGTTCTGTCTCGGTGAATTTTTGGTGTTGCTTCCTTGCAGCCTTGCCTTAGGTAGAAAATAAGGATTATAAGGGAGCCCTGCACCAATGATCTGAGGAAATTTATCACTTTTTCCTTTCAAGAGACAAATGCAAACTTTAAATAGGTGCTGCTGATTGTTTCCGTGGTAAGCATCAGAGTGCCTCCAGCACTAACCAAGTGTCTGCAGTTGCGCTAGTACTACCACATGCCACTTGAACACATGCAAGCAAACGAGATGATTCTGTGAGGTGCACTTGTGTACCAGCGAAGTCACCACCCTGAGAAAACAGAGATAATTCTGAGGTCCTGCTGCTGCTTTTCTGGACCTTTAGTTATTGGGGCTTGTCTACCTTTGTTGCATTGCCCATGATCTCCAAGTCCTGATCAGGGTCCCATAAAGTCTGGGTGCTTTCTTTACTCTGGTACTAATTGAGCTTGGGTTGGGGGAAGATTTTACTGCTGTGGCCATTGAGTGCTTATCGAGACACCTGAAAAAACATTTGTCCAGCTGCATTACCAGAGAACATCTACTGCTCAACTAGATAATGAAATCTTTTTGCTTTAGTATTAAAAGCAGGACTCTGCTATCTTCTTACTAGTACAGATATCAAACAAGAAGGTCTTTGTGTTAATACTGACTGGTTTTAGTAGCATGTGTCTCTTGAAGTTTTCAGCATTGGCATGGGGAGCAAAGGGGAGAACGAATTGTCAGGTTTAGCCTAACATATCTTTAAGCAGGCAGTTCTATGAAAGACGCTGTACTGTGTTTTCAAATAAACTAACAGTGCTTGCCCTATGTATTTCTGCTTTTCTGCTGAGAGAAAAGAAAAACAAAAAGAGTAATTTTGGCTTTGGGTGTTGTTTTTTTTTTTTCGTCACTGCAAAGCCCAAACTAGTTGGAAATCCTAACTTCCTGCAAATCCCATCATATAAACCACACAAGTGCTACTCTTTTGTAGTTATAGACAAAGCATGCCACCAAATATTTTTATTAGGCAAACAAGCACACAGGTAGAATGATGTAGTCAACTGGCAGTAGCCTTTATTGGGGACAAGGATGGGCAAACTGGGAAACTTATTTTTTGCTTTCTATGTAAGGAAGCATTGCATAATGAAAATGAATAATAAAGGGTATCACTTTTATCCTCTTCTATGAGTAAGATCTATGTTTGAAGCTCATGCTGCCTTTGTGTGTGTGTGTGTCTATCTGTCTGGTTTAGTGTTTGTGCTTCCCATCTGAAAGCCTGGTCTTCATGTTCTGTGTTTTGGGGAAGTAATTCCACTTTTTAGAAACCACTGGGGAAAATTAGATGGATTTAAAACAAATGGGGAAACACTGATAAATTTTTAAGTATATACAATCTCTTATTACATTAAAAAAGTGCAGATAACTCTTCTGTTTAGCTTAAAGAGGGTGGGTTTTTTTAAGTTGATAGTGTTTTGAGTTTGGTTTTTGTTTTTTTAGTTTTTTTTAGGGTAACTGTGGTTTAACTAACTTGTTCAAGTCTCTTGTAATTCTATCACTTAATTTTTAGGCAATACTTTTAACCTCTATCAGTGACATTTTTCAAGCTTGAGTTGCGCAAAGGAATTGAATAAAAACTTTTGGAGTTTTTTGTTACGATTTATTAGGGACGTGCTTGTATGTGTTTTTCTGGAAACATTTAACTGTGTTTTGTTTCATGGAAAATAATTAAGGTCTGTATCCACTGATTGGTTGGAAGATTGGGGAAGAAGTTGTTTACTTAACTGAAGGCTGTATTTCAGACATTGGCACTGCCATAAAATGGGCTCAGGATATAAGTAAGTATTCTTTAATTTTATAATAATATAATATATTATTAATTATATTATTAATAATATAATATATTATTACTTAAGAAACTATTTTATGGAGACACAGTTATGTTACTGGGCTTGGGTTTAGTATCCATAATTGAAGAAACTAGCCTACATGTTTTGGACAGTGGAAAATGATGTCTCATTAGTAGATTCTCTGCTGAGTGTGTTTGCTGCAGGGAGTCAGCTCCTTTTCAGACTCTCTCAGACCCTCCTGCCTGCATAGGTGAGGCTCAACATGGATGAAGATGAGACATATAATAGTGATAAAAGTTTGGAAATAAGAATTTCTGCAGTGAGACAAACCTGGTTTAATGCACTTCCTTTAGTGGGATCAGATCCCTTCTACAAGTTTTGAAAAAGTGATATGAAATATCAAGGTGAAGTCAATCTTTTTTTTTTTTTTTTCCTTTTTCATCTTTTATCCTGGCACAGAGATACTCTATATAGTTCAGTAATAGCGAATACAGCAAGAAGGATTAAGGCTTATTAGTCTGGGCACAGCAGAATCAAAGATTTCAAATAAATTTATGAAGGTTATGAAAGTAAATTGAAACTCCTGGTAAGTTACCAAGATGTGTTTTTCAAAGATAAATCAAGTTAAGTTAACCTAATTTATTTCTGATAGGAGAATTTTCTTTTTAGACAAGAAGAAGCAATATATCTCATTTACATGTTGGTAAAAACATGTTATGTGGCCACATAAGGACATTGTTAGTTGAAACTACAGAAGATGGGCAATAGTAGAAGAATTACATGTGAGTGAAGAGCAAGCTAAAGAGGGATGTCTGTGGAGTTGTGAAAGGAGACATCTTGCTAGACAAAATAAAAATTGTATTTCTCAAAGAGGTAATATTAGGACCTAATTTATATTTATGTATCAGTCACTTGTAAAAATACTAATGGTGCTGATACCATATTAAGGACTTCCTCTGTAGTCATTTGATGCCTGTGCTGACAATAACAATATCTGGGGAGGATAACATGGTTTATGTTTTGCAAATCTAGGTTTTTAAATACTTAGGGTGCTGTTGTTAGCATTGTCAATTCCTGTTTATGTCTGTTTGGAAATCTAATGGCACAGGATATGAATATTAAAAGACTACAGCATAGCAGATACAAGAGGATCCTCATAGTAGGAGGATCACAGATATTAGAGTTTAGTCTAATATATCTTAGTTTTTGTTTTTAATATGAGAAGTGATAATTTTCCTTAGAACATGTAATTTGAGAATATTACAAAAGGAAAAGTCTAACTCAATTTTTTTGTTTCTTAATATATGAAGAAATGGAAGTAAATTATAAAAGCATACGATTTATACATTTTTACAGATCTTTTCACCAATGTAGATGAAACCGCAAAAATGGCACGAAGTGTTGTTGATTCTCAAGGCGTTTGTTTTGTTCCAGGTTTTCAGGTAAAATTCTTACTATTAGTATAATTGAGAATATAATTTTATTAACCCAGCTAAAATTTTAACCTTTACATATTTGCATGTAGTAATTTATATCTTGTCACAGTATTTATTCTGTACTGCTCAAGTTCCTGTTTTCTCTCACCACAATGCATGGAGATCATTGTTATATCAGAATGCTTAAACACCATCCCCCCCATCAGAAAAACCGTACAAAATAGGAAAATTTTATCCATTTTGCAGATGGAAACCTGGGGGACAGATAAACTAAATGAATTGCCCACAGTAAGTCAGGAAGTGCCTGCAGAGACAGAAACCGATCCCATAGTTTTTTCTGCCTCATGCAGAGCCATGAGAAAGTTGGGGCTGTTCAGCCTGGAGAAGAGAAGGCTGCGTGGAGACCTCATAGCAGCCTTCCAGTATCTGAAGGGGGCCTATAGGGATGCTGGAGAGGGATTCTTCATGAGGGACTGTAGTGAAGAGGACAAGGGGTAACGGGTTCAAGCTTAAACAGGGGAAGTTTAGATTGGATATGAGGAAGAAATTCTTTACTGTAAGGGGGTGAGGCAGTGGAATGGGTTGCCCAGGGAAGCTGTGAATGCTCCATTGCTGGCGGTATTCAAGGCTGTGTTGGACAGAGTCTTGTGTGGCATGGTTTAGTGGGAGGTGTCCCTGCCCCTGGCAGGGGGGTTGGATCTAGATGATCTTAAGGTCCTTTCCAACCCTAACTATTCTGTGATTCTATAATACTTCTAAGCACTGTTCTAAAATAATTCAAGAAGTATGTTGCAATCCATCAGAGTATTCAAACTTACTGAAATATGAGTAAGATTCTGCAGTAAGATTTAGTACCCCCAAGTTCTGGTGTTACTAAAAGCCAAGATACTTTTCCTGGGAATGGTCAAATTGAATATGGTAGACTTTTCTCTTAGAAGGTTTAGTAATTCATTAGTTCGAATGTTACCAACCAGTTCATCTCTCTATGTTTCTAAAAGTGGGTTTGGTTTTTTTTTTCTGTATCTTCATTGGTCAACTGCACTACATTGTTTGATCATTCCCAGGACCAGTGGTTTTTCTAAAGAAACATAACATCTTTAACCTGAGCTTTGTATAAGTCCCATATGTCAGTGGAATGAGGCAAAGAAAAATTTCATTTCTGCTGCAGGTAGCCCAAGTACCTTCTCTGGTGCTAATCATTAGATCTATTTTTAGGTATAAAGCTAGATTGTGCTAAGATGTTTCCATTTACTATTTACTGTGAGTAATTGTGCCACGCCAAATCGTAGTATTTGCAGACAAGAATCCCAAGGTAGACAAATGTTAGTCTGAATTTTTTTTGATTCTGAAATTCTATTAATATTCAAGTTCTAGACGTGTTGGTAAAACTTGGTTTTGTTCAGTTTTTGTTTGGCTTTGTTGGTTTTTCTCCCTCTTGCTTTCCTGACACTGCTTCCAGAAGGAGCCCCACCCAGTTTCTTGGTAAACATTGATTCAGTCTCTTTTTTCCTAAGTCTAATATTCCCAGTCTGAATTTAGAAGCTGTACTTAGAAACCTGAATGGCTTTCTCTAATCATGACGTGGTGACCACTAATAGTATAGATAATGTGGATTTCTTTGCCTTTAAAAAGTCTTGCTTATTCCAGTGGCCTGTGCTTAGCTGGTGGACTCACAGTAGCAGAATCTGTATCAGTTTAGAAAGGGAGTGGAGTAAATGGTATGAAAAGGGACATGAGCAGAGTTGAACACTTCTGGGACTGTAATGTGTCTTGTTTAGCTTCACTGGCTAGATGCTAACACAAATTGATTTGCTTATAATGTTTCTTAGACCTCAGAATGATAGCAGTTGGGGAGGATACTTACAAAACTCGTGTTCATTTCCTACCCAGAGTAAAATGTTTCTCTATTCATCTATATTAAGGCAATAAGAACAAATTTTCTTTCTCACTGGATTCTACTGCTATGGTACAGTACACTGAGAGGAGGAACATCATTGTGAAAGTATATTTGAAATCAAGTGAATATGAGCATTAATTGTTTTTCCTTTTACTCACTCTGCTCAAAACATGGCTTTGCAGGCTTATTTTGCTGTGGTTAATAGTTACAGCAGAAACTTAGGACTCTTCATTGGAATGCATATATATGTATGCATACACATACATATACACTGCTACTTTTTTCTTTAATGATTCTTTCAGGATACTCACCCTTATGTAGAATATGGTCTATACTTTTTAGTTTACTACTTTGTATTTGAACATCTGTAAACTTGGAAGCTATGAATCCTTATTATGCTGCTGGGCTGGACAAGTGGTTCCATTCTTAGAGTTGGAAGGGTACATGTATATTAAAAAAAAAAAAAAAAAATTCTTTGACTTCAGTGCAGTAGTTTCTTCTCTTTGGGAACTTTTGCAAAATGCCAGTTCTCATTTGGCTGTGTGTACCTATGCGTACATAATTTCTTATATATTTTTTTATATGATAGCATTTTCTTAACTTGCTTTACAAATACATGTGTGTATTTTGTAAGCTTGAAATTCAGACATCTGGTAAGTGTTGTCATGATTGATTTTAGCACAGTACCACTGGAAAGGATTGTTTCAATTTAAGAACGACTGTCTAGAGTGAATATGAGATTTAACAGTTGTCACAGACCAGCAAGCAAGTATTTTGTGATAAAGTTCAGAAGAGTGGAAGGGTAGAGAAGAGATTCATCAGCTGATCCTCTAGTTCTCCTGAAAAAAAAAGACAACTTGATGACCATTAGAATTTTAGTTGGACTCTGTTTATCACTGTGTGTGTGAAATCTGACTAGAGAACAGCTGTATCAGTGTGCCCTGCCTTAGACACTTAAAGTGTTTGCTATATGTATTTTCAAAAGAAGTCATACAGGTTAGTGTTAATTTAGTATGTCAGTTTTGGAAGAAGCCACTTAAACCTTTTGCTGTTGAAAGAAGCTATTGAAACTGTTCACTGAGTTAGCTAAAATAACACTATATACCTCTTACATATTGTTTTCAATTTTCTTCTTTCACTATGCTGCCTGTAATTGTCGTAAGTTATTTTTTCCTTACTATTTGACTCCTTTCTCAAAAGCCTGCAAATACAATTCACTGAACTCATGGTGAAATCTTATTTGCAGGTTTCCGTGAATGACCCATATTTATGTGCCTCTTTCATGGGGCTGAAACCTTCCACTACCAGAAACCATCTTGTACGAGCTATATTGGAATCTGTAGCTTTCAGGTACTGTTTGCTTAATTATCTTGCTTGTCTTTTCTTAGATTGGCTTTTATTTTAATCAGCAGTGTTAAATGGACATGGCTGCAGTTTGTAAAATATAAATTATAATAATCTATTACTGTTACATTGGAAAGAAGCCTTAGCTGCTTACCTCTATTTTTTTTTCTTTCACACCTTACAAATAAACACATGTATATTAGCTCAGAATTTTTATTAAGTAACCATATAGAGATTCTTAAATTATATTGGTTTGTGCATGTTCTAAAAATGTTCAATGTTTGAAGTTTGCCTTTACTCTTCTGACAGTGTTTTGTCAGAAGCTATAGCCCACTCCAGCTGTAGTTAAAGTTTCCCAAAAGCTGGAAGTTTTATACTAGCTCTTTGGCTGAAGTTTGAAATGTAGGTGTTCTTATAAAACACCACATCAGTAGCTCCCAGTGGAACAGATTGGTTCTGCCTTGCAAACCCACCCAGCATGTCTTGAACTGAAATTGAATATGGTTTGAGCCTGGTTCACACTGCACTGTGGCCAGTTAGGGAGCACTGATACGATTTCTTCCGCCTAGTCACCAGCTTTGCTTTGGGCATAATAACCTCCAGAAAAGAGGCAAAAAGGATGTCTGGAGAGAGATAACATTCTCAATTGGTGCAACGGTTTCTAATGCATTTTTTTTCTGCACTGCAAGAGCAATGTGAGATGCAGTAATTCTGCATTCCTGAACTGAAGCATGGGTCTCTTGAATAGGGAGGAATATTAAGAGTCTCATCTCATTCAAATACCTAACCAGAAAAGAGTAGAGATTATGGTTAGATTTTCTCCCATTAAATAAAATGGCTTCAGAACAAGTCAAATTTACAACCTTCATATGTTCCCTTTAAGAACAGCTGGAGAAACTCCCACTAACACTCTGTCAGCCTACTTTCCTCACCCTAAACCTCTTGTTACATCAACAATTGCATCTCCTCTATAGAAACCAACAACAATTTCCATCAGGGGAAAATATACCTTGTACAGTGACTTGCTAAAATGGGCTGTAACTTAGCCATACTTATGCCTTTGTAATGACGTGACAAAACCAAGTTTCAGTCTTTTTTTCTTTATGCATTCTGGAAATTCTGTTAGCTATTGCAGCAGTTCTGACACAACTGAGGCATTTTTTTGCCTTGTATTTTATATTCTGACAATGTAGATACTGGAAACACTTTATGAAATTTAAAATGCTTAATTCAACTAAATATTTTTTAAAGAAACAAACAGCTTTATGATATGATTGTGAAGAAGATACGCATTCCTCTTCAAACAATTCGGTAAGTTCTGGGCAACTTTTTAAATTTGATACATGGGAATTTGATTTTAAATAGGATGACATTTATTGTGCATTTTTTATTACTGTAAAAATCCTGCTGCTGAGAAATAAATGATTACCAAGTCAAACTTTAATGTAACTTAAGTGGACGTAACCCACAGAAGGGTTGGTTCTTAATTAAGCTGTTGGCATTGGTGATTGTCAGTAGGTGAGTAATGAATAGTTCTAATTATTCTAAAGGAAAAGAAAGAAAGAAAAAGGCAAATTAATGTTTTCAGGTAGCACTTGAGTGTATATGGCACTGCCTACCACAAAGGTGATTCTCCCCCTTATTCTTTCAGACTGAATTTTTTTTGTGCTGGGGGTCTCACAGACTGAATGTGTTTTCTTCAATGTCAGTTAAAGCTGGACCTGTTTGTGAGGAGGAGAGGGAGGATATTTTTACAATTCAGTTGTTAAGATGCTGGTTTTGCTTCAATTTTTGAAGAAGAAAATGAGTGACATAGCCTTGATCCCTAGATTATGCTTTCACATCTTGGAAAATCTAGCTGAATTATGCGTTGCTGGAAATCTGTGTTGCACATTTAGGTAGCTACTTCATTTGAACACATTAGTTGTCTTACGGTCAAGCCCTCTCAAGCCGAGAAAGCTCTCCAAAATTTCGCTTTCTGGCAGCGAGGGGTCATTGTGATACCACAGTCAAAGAAGAGTGAGGAAAACATTCCTGTCCTTTTTGTGGCTTTTTTCCTCATACCCATGTAAAGGAAGAAATAACCTGGCAGGCATGTGAACAGCTGAGAAATCAGATTTTTGAGTAGTGGAGGGGAAATGAAAGTACAAAGTGGATGGAAGTAAAAGTTTCTGACTTCAATCAGATACTGGGACAAAGTAGGCAAAGATGAAGGAACAGCCAGGCTTGGGGTTTTAATGAAGAGGAAAAGATAAAAAGTGCTAGATTTTTTTTAAGTTATTTTATTTTATTTTTGTTACATAGAAAATTGCATCAAAAATTTGGGAAGTTGTATTAAGACTACAGACTGACAAATGGGATGTGTGGAAGTGCTGCCTAGGGAACTTCAGAGTTCTGGTGCCATTTACGTTGTAATGTACTTAAAATTGTATGATCGTATTCTGGTTTATTTGTTAAAATAAAATTGCTCTTACGTATAGTGACTGTAATAGTTAACTACATCAGTAGCAGTTCAGCTTGTGGGTTGTTAGAGGATGAGATACACTTAATGGTTTTTTTTCATCTGGTTGTAAACTGCTGTCTTCCCATCCTCTTGTCTGCACATCTTCAGTATCTACCCTTTACTTCTGATGTTTCTGTTTTTGTGTTTTATCCCACAAATACGTTTATTCCCTTTTTACCTGTTGTCCTGTATCCCTGGTTTCTTCTTGGTCTCTGGCCCTTTCAAGCTCCTAGAAAGTTGTTTACATTGGTCCTCCACATTCCTAATGATTCTCTTTGATTGTCTCAACACCATCAAGGAACAGAGAAGGAACTGTTAGTTTCAGTGCTTGTGTCCTGTGTTGTAGCAGTATGCAGCAGCCTTTACAAGGATGATCCTGGTGGTTCCTGGAGTTCTGGAATGTCACCTATTATTCTCAGAAATAAGACATCCTGTCAAATGGCATATAGGAACTTTGAACTAGAAGATGTGTGGATTAAATCTTCAAAGTATCTTCATGCAAAATTGAGCTAAATGTAAAACTGGGCATTTGGAAAATTTCTTTTTTCCCCTTGTAACCTGAATCAAATGAATGTCTTATTTTTACAGAAGGAAAATATATGTCACTGGCACAAAGAGTGTGACTTTGCCAGTTAAAGGGTTTTATGCCACAGTATAAAAGTGGTGATCCTACTTAACTGTTTGTACAAACTAGCAAACCCTGTAACATCACCAGTCAGGCAGTGTCCTGATTTTACTTTCAGAAACAGCCAGAACACTTATGCAACAGTTTTCTGAGACACCACATAACACAGAAGATTTCTAAGCAACTGTGAAGTTTTATTACCCAATACTTTCTGTAGTAATAAACAGTAAATGTCTTTACTGGACCACATTTGATAGAATAACAGCTTCATACCTGGCTGGTATTGGAGTCCAACAGTGTATAACAAACCAGTCTATGACAATTCAAAGATTGCTTTTTGTTCTAGTTATATTTTGTTTTCAAGACTGGTTACCTTGCACCACTGGTAATCGCTCTGAGATGATGAAAGATCAGCATTGATAAGTTCTAGTTTTCTCCATTAAAAGGTCTCTGATGTAATGCAATTAAGAAAAAGGTGGGTGGAAGCCTCATTCTCATCTTCTTCATGAAAAGAAGCAACTGTGATGTAATTTAGCTAACTAGTACAAAGATTTGGGAGTAATGAAAACAGTACTTTTCCAGATCTGATAACACTTGAAAGGGTTTGGTTAAGGTAATGGTTTTGACTGTTATGTTGTGGTGATCACTGTGGAAAGGTTCTCTTATAAACCCCAACATTTCAACAAGGATGACGCATAGTTTTAGAAGACAGAGCTTATAAAGCTTTTGATAATGTGGCTGCCCTGCATCCCTGTCTGTCTAGCATTCCTCCCACATTTTATAGGCATCCTTTTTCTTTTCCCAGGCACCTTGTGCTGGCTTCTAAATTTGCCATAAAATGGAAAAGCATTTCTTCATGAGTGACAGGAAAATGTTATGCATAGGTGTGAAACCCCAGAGTTGTTTTCTGGAATGTTGGCAATAAGCATTTGAACTAAATGCATATTTCTTTTAACTACTTCTTCCCTTCTCTCTGTAGAGCTGATGGAGGTGTCAGCAATAATAGTTTTGTCATGCAGATGACTTCAGATTTAATTAATAAGAAAATAGAAAAACCTGTGAATGCAGACATGTCCAGTCTTGGCGCAGCTTTTCTAGCAGGCCTTGCTTCAGGTATGTGTACACTTAAAGGGGTGTTGTTTTTCCCATCATAATACATGTTTGTAAATACAGGGAAAAAAAAACAACCCAAAACAGACAAAACTAGAGTGTAACTTCAGATAATTGTAAAAACTCCCCACAGGATTACTTTAGCCATTTTTGTGGGAATTCAAGATAAGTAGTTTTTGTGTTTATCTGTACAGTGCTTTGTACCCATGTACTTGCATTTAGTGGCACAAAGAAACAGAAAATGTCCAACATCAACCAAATCAAGGACCTTATTTGTATTTCTGACACAAGGTCCTGATTTGCTGAGCTGTTTTATGCTTGGTTAGTTTTACATAAACAAATAGTGACAGCAAGTTTAATGTGAGAAGTGCCTGCACATAGGTCTATAAGATCTGTTGACATTTAGAAGGATATAGTACTGGAGAAGAAGGAGGTGAACCTTGTCTTTGCTGCCTCCCACTTTCTTGACCTGGACACTTTGTATCTCTTCCGACATTTGCACTTGGAGCAGCGCTTGGTGGGGATGGATCCCATGACAAGGAAGCTGCTACACTTAACCTGCAGCCCTGTCATTCCCACTGAAGCTCTGTCCTGTCATCTGTGAACCAAGTCTTTATTCTTTAAGGTTTTCACAGAAATTAACACATTAGAAGTAGAAAATAAATTATCAACAGGGAAAAAACCCCACCTCTATTCACACAGTATTATTTTAGATAATTATCCAGACTTAAAGCTACCTACTGTCAATGGTTTTGCTTAATATCCACCTAAAAAATATATTTCCATTAACTTCATAAAATTGCTCCGATATGTGAATAACACAACTGGAAGATAAAAACTATGTGCTCAGTAAGACTTACTCAGCAATTAAAACTGTAGGAAAGCTGCAGCCCTTGTCAGACAAGAATGCTTAAATAACCTAAATGAATCTGAATATGTAACACCAGATGTTTTCTGCCATGGGTGCAATTTTGGGGACAGTAGCAAAGCATCTAGAGCTAAGTCTTGGTTTCTGTGTCCCTTCTTCCTTGAGAGGGACCTGCAGCCGAAAGCACAGTGTGGATGAAACCTAAGGGAACTTCAGTGTACCAGAGGTGTTCTTGGAAGCCATCCCAGTTAAGCAGATGTACTGTTGTAAGGATTCCAAACAAGTGGATGCTATTGGAAAGGAGTTTCACAATGTTAAAAATATGCTTCCCTCTGAGAAAGTTGTTGGTTGAGTAAAGAAAAGCTGTTGTGGCTTCTTACTGTGTTTCTGCTTTGGATGTCTTGGAAATAGATTAAAACAACTCAAAAATAACATATTTGCAGCTGAGCTTGAGAATGAACTTTCTGTTTATAGGATTTTGGACTGACAAAGAACAATTAAAGAAGCTAAGGCGAATCGAAGTAGTTTTTGAGCCGCAGAAGGACTTGGAGGAATACAAACCTGCTATGGATACCTGGCTACAAGCAATGAAATGCTCCCTGCACTGGTAGAAATTGGCATTTTAATGATATAGGAATTGAAATGGTTTAATTCATGTTTATAACATCTTGACAGTAACGGGACAGTAAAAACCTGCCCCATTTGAAATTTGTGATGGTATAGATATAAAATTATACAGTACTCCAGTTACCCCACCCCCCCCGCTGCTAGATTACTTACCACACCATAATGAACTGTCCTATCATCCTTATGACAGCTGTCATCCAGCTTTGTGTCCCTTCAGTGACCTCCTCTGGGTGGCCCAGCTGCTTGAATTCTCCCCTGTACTAGAGATGGGGAGTCTTTTTCCTATGATGGATTTTCTACTGAGGAACTCGCCTCCCTTCAGATTTTTAAATCTTTGGTATGTTAATCGTCAAGGAAGGGTAAAAGGCATATGTACTCTTACGTGCCTTAATAGGCATTTCTAAGAAACATAAAATGATTTTTGGGGATTGGGTTGTGATGAACTTGATGGGATACAAAGATACTTTCTGATTAGTAGCCTGTTACCACCTATTGGTTGACTTCATAAGGAAGCATTTGACCCAGCTCTGTGATGACATTTTTGTGTACTTAAATTTAAGATGAAATACAAAAGCAAATAGGCTTTCAGTACTCCATTTTAAAAAACAGAAAATCAGGATTTTTGTAGCTGATGGTTCCTATTTAACTTGTAGAACTTTTTTTTTTTTATATTTTCTAAAGACCAACAGCTATATTATCTGGCATGGGTAATAAAAAGACATTAGAAGTAGTTACAGGTATGCTGTCTAACTTGTAAAAATCTGTAACATTAGTATTTTCATACTGTTAGCTAAATGGGAGTAAAAGTCTATTTTTGAAACTTAATTTTACATTTTTAAAACAAATTATAAGAAATGTGTAGTTAATTATTTTTATGTATTTATCATTAATCTTACTCTAATTTTCTCAGGTGTATGTGTAAATAAAAACCGTAAAATTATTAAACATTTTCAATTTAGAATAATACCAAATCCAAGCTGTGGGTGATTGTGTTCCACCAACACAGGAGACAAGAACTGTTTGTAGATTTGACATTATTGAAGAGGGCCAAGAAACTATCATCCACCTTTTCTTGTGCTGAAACATGGAAGGTCAAATCCTCTACCATCCCCTCAGTTTCTTACACAGTCATCTGCCATGAGCTGGAACATCTACTCTACCTGTCTTCTTCAAACTACATCTCATTTCCCTGTCACCCTTAGCTTAATGTACCATTTTTCATATTATGTTACTTTGTCCTTCAACCTGTTCTACATATTGGCACATTCTTTTTTTAATCTGGGTGTCCTTCAAGTTGCAGAGACCATTCTCTCCTGAACCTACTTTATGGGAATTGTAAACTGAATTCCAGAAACAGGTCTGTCTGCTGATTTCTAGTGATATGGCAGGCTTTTTGTTGTTGTTGTTGTTTTCTTTTTGAGTCATAAAATGCGGCTGTCTAGGTGCCAAGACTCTCAAGTCCATTGACGAGGTTCCCTCCACTCCTCTGCCTGCTCTAAGGTAAGAACCTGTAGTTACAGGATAGGTGGAACACTTGATTTGCTTCAACACCTGTGTTCAGCTTGTAATTTTCTTTGTCATCTCAACCTCACTGCTAAAGAAAATGCACATGGGCAAGTAGGTTCTACTAGGCTGAACAGAAGGGCTTTCAGTCTGGCATTTCGAAGGGAGTTTGTGCCTCAATCACTGGTGTTCTATGCTTTGTTCTCACTGAAGGAGTTTATTTTCATCAAAGTCTGCCTAGGGATAACATCCACCTATTTTCCTCTTGATGAAGGCTGCTTGACCGTATGTTCCCTTAATAGTTCTGTGGTGGTCTGGGCTTGATGAAGGTTTCCACAGTGTTCCCAGACAGAGCTTTAATAAGAGCCAAATCGGATTCTGTTCAGATCACTTCTTTGAAAGTAACCCAGCTACCCATGTGCCTTATTCTGTACCTTTACATAGTGGTGGTTTTCATCCTTGCCATAGAACAGCTAGAAAGAAGATACCCAGAACATCATATAGCCCTCTTACTCAGCATCCTAGAAGGACCTATTCTGGTTAACTTTTGTCGCCATTTAATTTGAAGCAGAAAATTTAATCTGTTTTCCTTTCAGTAGCCTCAAATCTACAGGAAAGAAAGTTCAGTGCAAATTAAGGATGCAAAAAGGCCTTACTCTTAGTCAGCACCCCAGCCTTTCAAATGAAGAAAATACTGCAGAGCTGTGTTCTGTTGTGGAGAGGCTCAAAGTAGTGAGCAAGTCATTCTGAAATGAATGGTGTGTCTTTAAGTCTACCAAGATGGAGCAGCCTTTGGAGGTGAGGTTAGAGCATCTGCCACAGCTTGTGACGTGCAGCCACCCAGAGAACAAACAGACTGATTGGCGTCTTGAAGAAATTTGGTTAGTGATCATTAAGCCTCTTTTGCTTACCTGTTACGAGAGTAAATTATTTTACCTCCCCAGGAAATTTTTTATGTGCTGACACCTTAAAATAGTACCTTTTAATTGATAATGAATTTGAAATGGGCTTTAAGTAATTAGATGCACTTTTGCTGGCACTTCACCATCTCAATTTTTGCTACACAGAAGGACATTAAGACTGCTGTAGAAACTCACTCATGCTAACTTACTTGAAGTACGACAGCTTTTCCTGCTGCTCTTTGGTAAAGATAGTAAAGGTGGTAATACAAAAGTAAAAAAACCAAAATAAATTAGTTTGATAGTAAAGATAGTAATACAAAAAATATATAAAAATTATTAAATAGTTTGCAGTTTTACCATTTTAAGAGATACATCATGTTGGACTGTGATGCACCTCATCAGACATGTGAAGTTTGGAAATTCAGTTGAGAGATGTGTTAATGATCTCTGGGCATTCTGCCTTCGCAGATACACACGGTGCTGATGGTAGAGAATTTCATCCCAGTTTGGCAATTTCATAATTCATAATGACATTTAGTCCTACTATGTATGTGGGAGCTACATGGCATGAAGAACCCCTCTGATGTTGCAGGAATCTCACTGCTATTGAATTAATTATTGCATGTCAAAAGAAAGGGCAGATAAACTGGTGTTCAGAGAGCTGAAAGTACTGAGCAGAAGTTGTATGAGTTTTCTTACACAACTAAGAAAAGAATCCAGTCAGCTGTGTTTAAAATCTCACTGTTAATGAACTTTGCCAAGATTTTTGAGTACTGTTTTCATATAAGTAGTGTTTTTTTTCTCTCCTGTAACAGATAATTTTATCTAAAACTAATTCAGTCGCTCTCATCTGTTTTTGACGAGAGCATTTAAATCTGCTTTCCTGTCAGAAGAAAGTAAAAAAGGAAACTGAGTTGCTCTTTCAGCCTGCTAGCTTCTTTTTGGTATAATCTCTTGTCGCAAGTTCCTTCTACTAGACCCAGTATTTCCAGGATCAGGGCACGGCATAGGGGCTCAGCAGTCAAAAAAAAGGTAAGAACCCCTTTTTTTGTTGCCAGTCAGTGGGCCATAGAATTTAGGGAATTTTGTGCTCTTAACTGGTCCAAGCTAAAAAGTACAGACAAATTTGTGACCCGCTCTTCTCAAAGAAACAGGTACAGCAGCACTGCAGATTGAGTCCGGGAATATGGTAGTACTCAGACCCATTAATTGGGCAGCATCTTAGTTTAAGGTTTTTTTGGCAGCGATGGCAAGTTCAGCTGTAGCAAAGAGGCGGAGGAGGCTGTTTTGGGTTAGTGTTTGTATAGGTTATCATGGCAAGGGGTGTAGGCTGGCAAGAAAGCAATCAGACTGACAAATGTTGATAAGTAATGTATTGACAAAGGGAAAGGTTTGTGATCTGAATGGGATCTGACCAGCCAGCACGAGCAAGAGTCTGTTCTAAGGCTGGGAGACCACTGTCAGTTTCTGGAGGGAAACATGAGAACTTCCTGCAGTGCAGGTTTTACTGTGAGTAGTTGCTAAACCTGTGCCTTAGCATGTGTAAAAGTACAATTCCAAGATGTTTTTCAGTGCAGCTCCCATTCTGGGATAAAGTTTGGGATTTGTGTAAGTTCTGAAGGACTATGTATTGGTTTAGAATGTTAAAGCCATAGCATACTCACACAAGCTGATAATGACCGTTGTTTCAGCAGCTTCAAACTCAACAGTATATATAGTCATCTCATGCTGCAATTTGCTGTTGAAAGCAAACTACAGCAGTGACCTTTCTTTTGTTTCTCTCCTTAATGGTTAAAATACCTATTTTTTATGTTCAGAATCAGTTACAGTACCTGACCTCAGCTCATCCATGTTTCTTGCAGTAAAATAAATAAACCAATGAACTAAAGAAAAATTTGAAGCATTGTCTTTATCGAGGCTGGCTTTGAGTTCCATGTGTTTGTTTAGCTCAAGTAACTTACTGCATAGTGCAGTAAACCAGCCAACCTGGTTTGCTTCTGTTTTGATTCCTTTTCTAAGGAAGTATGTGGTTTCTGTGCTTCTGCCAGGGCATTTTTCAGTTGCCTTTGTGTTACTGTGGTTGTACCTACTAGAGGGGTCTCCAAGAGAATACATACTAGTTTGTTCTCTATCTTTAATATTTTCATGAACGTCTCTTGCATAACACTGCAAATATTGATAAAGGCATTGTTGCCTGTGATAGAAGTATTTTATAGAGGATGAAAAGAAACTAAAACCACGAAGTCAGCAAATTCCTGTGCACATGCTTTCTTTTCAGTTGTAAGCTGTCCCACTGAAGTGAACATACAGTTCTTGCTGTTTTCCTTAGTCCTTTGTTTAAAAACTCTGTTTTACAGGCTGAACACCTGGGTTTTGATGCTTCTTCCCTTTTTAGGAAAGGAAACAGGATCAAATATATCTCTCTACAGCATTTCATAGTCTGTAAAGCAAGAAAAGAGCAAATTTAACACGTACTGTGTACTCTCTGTATGGTCTACAGGCTTCTAAGGCACACAGATAGTGTTTCTGCATCCACATAAGTCTTGATTTGTTCAGTGGCATTAAGGTGAATTTACGTAATAGAAGTTTGGAAAATGGTTTACTGCATGCTTGGATGTGTGCCTAGTTGTGCAGGTGAAAGACTTCAACAAATGTTGCATCCTTGCTTTGAATGGAACTAGTGCTAATTTGATTATTTACTCCCAGGAGTGTTCTCTATTCATATTCCCTGTATAAGAATATATATGTACCTATATATATATACCTACATATATATATGAGTGCCTCTCCTATGAAGATAGGCTGAATTTGGGTTGTTCAGCTTGGAGAAGGCTCCAGGGCGCCCTTAGAGCAGCCTTCCACTACGTAAAGGGGCCTATAAGAAATCTGGAGAGGGACTTTCACAAGGGCATGTAGTGACAGGACTAGAGATAATGGTTTTAAACTGAAAGAGGGCAGACACATTAAGAGGAAATTCTTTCCTGTGAGGGTGGGGAGACTGGGCACGTGCTGCCCAGAGAAGCTGTGGCCAGGTTCAACGGAGATTTGAGCAACCTGGTCTGATGGAAGGCGTCCCTGCCCATGGCAGGGGGTTGGAACTAGATAATCGTTAAGGTCCCTTCCAATCCAAACCCTTCTATCTCTAGAATACTGAATCCTCCTTTGTGGAAATTTTATTTTCCACATTTCCTTTTAAAAAAAATATACTTATTAAAGCTTTAATAATGCCCCAACACCTCCACACAGGACACGGTTTCTTGGGCTCTATCTGCAACTCCGTTCCTCGGGAGGGCCGGGGCTGCCGCAGCACCCCCCCGCTCCGCACCATTTCTTTGTTTGCCAAGAGCCCCTTTGTGTCACAGGAAGGAAGTTACGGAGCTGGAGCAGGGCACGTTTACAAGGAAGCCATGTCCGAGGTAGGCCAGGCATCGTCCCGACCGCCACAGCCCGCCGGTGGAGTGACGTTCCTTCACCTCAGGCGACCAGATCGGCGGCGGGGCTGAACTCCGCCTCCGCAGGACAAAACCGCGCTAGCTCTCCTCAGATCAGCAGACGGGGCCCGGCATGGCCGAATCTGCAGCCGCTGCGGCGCCGTTCGGTGTCTATAACCCCCCCTATTTCTGTTTCATACCGACCTGCAGCACCCCGCCTTAGGAGGGCAGCGCCGGTGGGGGCGGGCACGGCCGGGAGGGGGGCCGCTAGCGACAGCGAACCCCCGCCGCCAGCTCGGAGGCGGGAGAGTAGGCGGGGGCCCCATGCCTCGGCCGGCCACGCCCTTCCGCCCCGCCCCTCCCGCCGTCGCGTGGCGGATTGGCGGGGGGGGTGTGTACACACACGGGATCGAGCCAATAGCGCGGGGAGGGCGCCTGACCTCACGCGGCGCGGAGGCCAATAGGCGCGCGCGGTTCCCAGACGCCGCCAAGCTTGTGCGGGGCAGAGGGAGCCGGGCAGAGCACGGCGCGGCGGCGGAGCGAGGCGGCTGAGTGGGGCCGCCGCGCCGCGGGGGGGAGGAGGGCAGTGGCGGCCGGGCTGGAGGCGCTGCGGGCGCTCGCGCCGCCGCGCCTCGCGTACTGGCCCTGGTGGGCCCCCGTCTCCGGGGCCTCCTCGCGAGCGGCGAGTGTGCGGCGCCGGCCCGGCCGGGAGGCGTCGTCGGCGCGCGGGGCCGGGCGGAGCGGCTGGCTGCCTGCCGCTGCCGCTGCTGCTGCTGCTGCTGAGGGACCGCCGGCCCCTCAGCGCCGCTGCCTAGGCCCGGACTGCGCCACCGCCGCCACTTCTCCTCTTCCTTGGCCGGTGCCGGGCCTGCGGGTGAGTGGGGAGCCGAGGGGGGGTGGGGGGCCGTGAGGGACGGGTAGCCCCTTTCTTCGCGGCGGGCCGGGGCGCCTCTCCGCCCCGCCCCCACGCCGTCTGGCGCTCGGTCCCGTCGCCGCGCCGCACGCGGGGGGGGCGCCTCCCGCGCCCTGGGACGGAGCCGAGCCAGTGCCTGACACCTGCGGGCGGCCGCGGGGCGGCGGCGTGCCCGGGTGGCGAGTGACAGGCGCCCTGCGCGCCGCCGGGTCACCTCTCCTCCATTGTGGGGAGCGGCTGAGGGCGGCGGGCCTGGGACGGCGCCGCGGCGGGCGGGCGCGGGGCGGGCGGGGAGGTGACCGCCCCCCGCCCAGGGGGCTTACAGTGCAGAAAGGGTGCGGCGGAGCTCGAGTATGGGTTGAACTTCATAGCGTGGTGGGTTCGAGTTTTGTCGGGGGAGGGTTAGTCCGACAGCAGCAACAACAACAACAGCAAAACTTAATTGAGCGCCTCTTCCTGCGCCCGTTGAGTTACAGGCCTTCCCTGACTGTCGGCCGTAAAGGGTTTAACGGCAGAGGTGGATCCAGATATAAACAGCGTCTTTCGGGGTTGAGGGTACAAACAAACAATAGGAGGAAAATACAGAATAAGCAAACTTCCTTGAAATGTGGAAGAAAACCGCATCTGAGAGCATGCTCCCTCGCTGAGTAAAGGGATGATGCTGAGCTGTGTATCAGAACTTGCACTGTTTTTCTCTGCAGAAGGGACTTTGGTTTTCATTTTCTCTTTGAATTTTTGAGTTTACAAAGCAACTGTATAGTTTAAAGTGATGTGATTTAACATACTGTGCAAAACCAAAGGAATTATTTGGTCACTTTTTATAATTTGGAAATCAGTTCTATTATTTTTATAACTCTATAGGCTGATAAAAACATTAATGCAGTTATTTGTCAGCTTCTATCACTGATGTAGCTTAATTATGCTGACAGAAAATAGAGCAAAATATTGGATGTTGTGTGATGTTGTAACTTGTTATATTCTTGGATTAAAAATAATGTTATGCTAGTGTATGTTGATGCCCGTACTAACTTTAATTCACTTGATAATACTGCATCCTATCTCACAAAAAAAAAAGGTCATGACAGAAAACCAGTGTTATGGAGCAAATGCAGAGCTGTATTTTGCAGCCCATATTTGTGCTAATACTGTGTACTTGGATGTTTTGTACATAGTGAAGTACTGAATTTCAGGAACTTCTGTTCAAATTGGCATGTAGGGTGCTAGCTACAGTCTGAAGAAACGTGAAAGAGTAAGAAGTTTGCATTATAGAATAGATTTGGCAGGAGAGGTGGTTATAAGGATAAAAATAGGACAAATTCTCCATTGAAAACCTTTGTTGTGAAGTGAGTCTGATGCCTCTAGAACAGGGAAGAGTAAAAGGCAAAATGACTTAGTCCTATACAGAGGAAAAATCTGAAAATTAACAAGATTGTCCCATGGGTGAATTTGAGTGATCTTATTTCACTGTGAAATTAGTGGGCTTTCTTTTAACCACTTCCTTTTTGTACAGAGATCACTCTTGTAACACAATAAAAGCAAACCATTTGACTTGTACGATATTGATGTAATTAACATTACAGAAAAACACACACAGTTGATGGGAATGATCTTTATTGCTGCAGGGGGTTCTGACTGGCAACTCACTTTACCAAGGGGTAGGGTACGATTTTCAGTGCAGCGTCTTGACAGCAGCTATCCAGTGTAATGGGGATAAGCAAAACAATTTAGCTGGGCAAAATGCACAGTGCTACTTTGCAAGGGATCTCAATACTATGTCTGTTGTTGCACACTTTGGCCGCTACTGCGAGGGCCCCTTGTGCATCTGGACATGCTTCCTGGACGGTTGCGAGCACCCTCACAGTTAAGATCTTTCAGCTGGTTTGACTAAACTATTGTTACAGGTTTAGCAAAATAGTAGGAATGAAAATTCCAATTTTCCATCTACTTCAACAGTTTCTTGTGTTATTCGGCTTATGTGTGCAGACGTTTTTGCTGTGCCTATAGGAAAGTTTAGTGAAAATCTCTAGAAGCAATAGAATAGTGACCTGATATGGTTAGGGGAGGGAAGCTGCAGCCCATATTGTTATGGATAGGATGCAGTAGTTCAAATATTACTACTGTGGAGCAGAACAAGTTCTTCAGTTACAGCTAGTCTAATTCAGTTCTTGGGATTGCATTTCTTCTGATGTGCTACCTTACAATAATATTCCTAGGGTTGTCTTCAACAAGAAACAGTTTCTGGAATTGTTTGCTTTTTCTTACATACATTTTGGTGTAATGGTTAAGAGCTTCTCCTCTACCTTTCTGATGACATCCACAGCACCTGACTGGTAATAAATCAACAGGGAATCTTAAAATAGGGAAAATAAACTGACTAGTCTGGTGCGAGGAAATACATCTGTGGAGATCTTGTGTGCAAAGCCAAGAAGCCCCTGGAATTTGACAGGTTTATCATAAGATTTTAGGTATTCAGTGGAAAACAATCCAAAAGTCTTGGTGTGGTAATAGCATACATACCATGTCAAAGCTGATGGTATAAATGCTTGTTGTGGGATCTGAAGAACTAGGTATATGCTGGGAAATACTGTAAAAGTTGCAGGTGTGGTAGGGAGTAACAGGTTTGTAACAACTTCCTGGTTCAGTTCTTCATGTTTTCTGTAACATCCAGTATTAGAGTGAAACTAATTCTTCCCCTCCCCCTCACCTACAGGTCTTTTGAAAGAACGTGAGGCACTAGCAAGTGATCTTATTCTTATAGTTTCATTAAATGAAACTTTGCTACCTTAATTTCTGATGTGTAGTCATAGTTTTCAATAAAGGTCTTTACAGACTGTTCTAGTTTACTTTTATACTTTTCAATATTAATAGCGTTAAAATAAGTCCAAGCAAATCAAACCATTCATTTTTGATAGTTCAGTTTGCAAGACTACTATGTATTATAATATATGGTAATATAATATATATGCTAATCATGTGCATACTAGTATATTCTAATCTATGCATGACTGTAATCTGTATTAAATGCACAGCTTTCTAGAGTATACTATTTCTACTGAAATACAGACTAGTAATTAAATGTACTAGTAAATGTAAAGGGGTGGTGTTTGGAAACAACTTCTCCTAGATAAAGCTATTCACTTAGTACTGTTGAAGAAGCTCTTTGCCTTTCAGGGCACACTTTGCAAAATCCACAGCCTGCTGATGCCACTTGGGGAATATTTGTCTTTACTGAAACCTGTTGAAATTTTTAGATTTTTTTGCAGCACTAACTTGGTGATAAAATAACACTTTGGCCAGCTCACATTTCATGTTGGCTGTCACAATAGAGACTGAAACCAAGCTGGAAAAGGTTAGCATTCAGTTTTGTTGGTATGCTTGGTTGTGAATGGCAGCAATTCAGGTGTTCTGTTGTTCAACAGGGTCCCTCACTAAGCTCTGTCCAATGACTGTCTCATCTGACAGGGTGCATGAAAAGGTTGCTTTGGTTAAGAACTCGTAATCCGTTTCCCCATGGTGGATGTTAGCCGATGTGTTCTATGTGTGTAAGTGACCATTTTCATTCACTGTTTTGTTACTGGGAATTTCAACCCACAATATGAGTGGAAAAATCAAGAAAAAATAAGGTCACATGTTCAGAATGAAACTGTCAGGTTGCTACAGGTACACACTGGCTTTAAGGCTGTGAACTTTTAGTAAAGTTGTATAGATGAATTCTTCAACTTGATAGCAGCTATTCGAGTGATATTTGTGGGAATTAAAGTCTGAAAGCAAGTATATCAGTATTTGTGCATTAAGGCTTGTGAATGCCAATGCATTAACATATTAAAAGTCACTTGTGAACCATAACGGTCATCCAGGTACTAAACCTTTCCCATCTGAGCAATAGTTGTAATTACCAGAATAACTGTAAATGACCTGTAATAGAAATTACAGTGGTAACATTACCAATAATTATGAATGAGATTAGGAACTGCAAGAGAAAGTGATCTTATGTCCCCAGAGTGAAATAAAAAGCCTTCATATGCATGGGCTTCATTTATTGTGAGGAAAGATTTAGGGTTTTCCTTCATTATATATTTGACCTTGGGAAATATGTTTCTGTTCTCTTAAATATGCAATCCAATTGTTGCAAGCTTCAGTTTATTTAAAATTCAACTTAATATTGCAAATACATTTAAACAATTTTTTAATCAATACATACAACTGATAACATTTCAAGCTGTGTATTGATTCTGCAGAACAGCAGGCTTCTGCTGTCTATCAAAAGCAAATTATTCATCTTGCTTCTTGTGGTGTAAGAGCTTGGGAAAGCTGTGATCTGAAGATAAAACATCCCACTTCTTCCTAATGGATTTTTACGCACAAACTCCCGTGAGCACTTCAAAAGCATGGAGTAGTTTTTGTACAAACAAAGCATATCCAACCTGTGTTGTACTTCAGCCCATCAGTAAATTTTCAGGAGATCATAAGTGATTTTTTTTTTCTCCCAGAAACTGTCACGGTGTGGTTCTGCAAACCAGACTGAACTGAGCAAACAGCTCTAAATCTGGAGGGTTAGTCCTGCCCTGTGCACAGGCTCAGGTGGTCACCTGAACTTCTTCCTCCTTTCAGCCCCATTGTTGGTGTTCCTACAGTATTAGAACTACATTGACTCACTAAGGGGATCAGGTATAAATTGGAGTTGTTGGGAGCATGTAGCATGGGAAAGGAATGTAAAGTGGAATAAGTAGGGGAAAAAGTGGAAGATCCTTTTCAGCAATGATAGCAGGGGTAGGATCCGACATTGGTGTGACTTGTTACATAAAATATTACCCTTCAGGTAACTCTGTGTGCTGTAATTGATATTTGAGAGCTCGTGTATCACTAGAAAAAAACCCTTTTGCCTTTGTACTGAGTTATAACAAAAAGTATGAAAATATTTTTAACCTTCACCCTTCAGTGAATACTGTCATAATCTTCAGTCCATTCCAAAGTAGAGTTAATAATGGCTTTAAAGTAGAAAAAAGCTTCTAGCAAATTATAAGGAAAAAGTAGGGAGTAGTTTCTAAGTCTCTCTCCATCATCACGTTCTTTATCCCTATATAACCTGATGATCTTTAATGAAATGCAAATGTAAAATTATCTTCAGTTCATTGGATGTTAAGATCCTTCTAGCTGCGGGGTGTAGATAAAAGGGTATCTCAACAGGATGGTTAAACTGTTCCATGTATGTGTCAATGTACTGAGAACTCTGGAAATCTTAAAATCTCAAAATTAAAACTCATTACAAGAACAGATTAATATCTTGATTACTCTCTGATGTATCATACAGTATATGAGCTGGTGGAAGTAAGAGGTTTGTTTGAAGTCTCAGTAGTCAAAAAAAGATGCTCTTTTCAGTTGCGCTTAATTGAAAGTGGAGCTAATGTTTTATTGGCAAGGCACAAAACTGACTTACCAAGATACTTTACAGTCATTCATATAGATCACTAAATTTTGTTCAATTGTCAATCCATTGCTAAAATGAAATGTCTAAAGCAAGAATATGTTTGTGAGAATACAGTGTGCTCTTTACTCAGTAAGGAAGTTGTAGCTGCCTTTTTCCAGTGAAGCCGCAGACTCAGATGTTGTGTCCTGTGTAGTAGTCAGCTATGGAGAAAACCCTGGGCTAGAAACCTAGTTAGAGAACAAAAGATGAGTTTATGGAATTAGATTGTCTACTTAAAAGAGCTGCAGCTGAATTTCTGTAAATTCCAAACCTGTGTGTACCTGTGCTGATAAACATTGTAAAACTCCACAAGAAATTTTAGATCATCTTACTTTTTTGAGTGCTGCATGAACATTATTTGCTGTTCTGATGTCAAGCCCCATGTACGTTATCTTGAATGACAGTAAGCTGGTTTGGGGAATTTAAAGAGCCTTCAAAGGTTCAGGTACTTGGGAATTACTCCGTATGTTTTATGTAATGTCCTCCTTATTTGAGCAATAAGGGACATGCTTCACCTCATTGGTTTTGAGATAAGCCACAAGTGCTGCTCCTATTCTTAGACTTACAGTTTAACACCAATACTTGCATGATAATGGCCATGTCTGAGAACATGCCTGAGAAACTGAGTCCCTTGGGGGAAGGAATATTTAGTTCCAGGTCGATGGAGTTTGGGTTTCAGCACTGTCAGGACTGTACAAGCAGCAGAACTTGAGGCTTAGCAGTGCAGTTAAGTGCATGGAGACTTTGGGCACCTTCATCTAAGGGAGGGTTTGATTACAGTTTTGGATATCATTTCTGTGTTGTCTGTTCTTGTCTCTTGTACATCCGCATATCTGTTTTCATCCCTTGGATTCAAGACACTCAGCAGCTTCCATCAACAGTGCTTTTGCTAGTCATGTTATTATATGTACAACAGTGAGAGTAAATGTAGTGAGTGAGCATAATGGGAAGGTAGCATTTAAGATCAAGGCTTAGAGTACTGAAAGGAATCTGATTCATTTGTTGCCTCAGTACCTGCTGCATGAGGTTCTTGAAGGGACATTTCCCCCACATGCTTTCAGCAAACTGCAGTAAACGTTGTCACATTGGTTGTTCATTATATAGCTTAAGTACTACAGTTTGTACTAATTGAACTTGTGTTTAGGCCTTGTCTGTTTTTCCATGTTCTTTGTACTGTGTAAACTTGAGTCATGGCTACTGTTGCCAGGAGCTGTCAGTTAATTTGCTCTGATGATACATTGGCATTTTGCTCAATCACAGCAATTCAGGAGAACCTGGTCAACTGTAGGTGCTTGGTTTTGTTCCTTCTGAGTGTGTCATCTGGTTCCTCCAAACTACAAGATGAGATCTTCACTTTCAGATTAGGTTAGTTACATATTCTGTTTGCCATCTTAGTTCAAAGCAGTCATGCTCATTTTGGTTTTGTGTTAGTAGTGAAGACCTGCATTTTGGATTCACAGGTTGCAGTCTTCTCAGTCACATGGAAAGAATTAAATAGTGAAGCTTTTAAACTCGCTACTCTTTTCATGTTCTTTTATTTTGTTAAAAACTCCTAATATTATTTAGAAGTCAAGTCACTTAGATTTCCTTTGTTCAATCTCTCTAATCACCTTGTCTGTTATCTACTAGAGCTTTTTTCAAGGCTTACAGTTGCTCGCAGTAAAAGCTGGGAAAACAAGTTGTAGTACCTGCAAGACCTTCATGAAATACATTGTGGTGGGGGTTCCTTTCAAATGTTTCCTAAGAGCTACTTTTAAATATTATTTTCAAGACAACAATTAATGTGTGATAACTGAAGATGGTGACTTATATCCCACTCTGTATGTGTGACATGTGAATACATCCTTGGTTGGCTTTTGGAAGTTCTTCATTAAGTGACAAGCTGCATATTATGGATGTGGGTATTCCTGTCTTTTGCAGTTTGCGGTCCAATTTTATTTCTTGCCTACATAAATGAAGGATAGAACTGGAAATAAGTCATCTGAAGAGGACTTTGGAAACCCACTTGACAAATCAATGGAGTCTTCTTACAGAAATGCAGAATCTAATTTAAATTTCAGAAATTTGATGACAAAGTTGTATTTCTTTTTCTTGGGGTACCAAGAAATTACTCTTACTAGCACATGCATATTCTCACTAAAAGTATGTTTTCATCTCAATTGCTTTAAAAAGGGGTTGGATATTGAAATTTATTTCAGGAAAAAGATGGGGAAACACTTCTGAGAGCAGGTGGAGTTCTGATAAGTACTTCATAATTCTGAAATTTGACTGGTCTGAAAACTGAGACAATGAAGCAACATATGTGTAACAGGTGGTCCAATCCATATAGATGCTGTGCGTAAATTAATGGTTAAAAACTGAGCTTGCACTGATTAATAAGGAATCTTTTTGTTACTGCTGTCTTCTGAAATCAGCTTTGTAGTACTGTAGCTTGAAAGTTAGTACTGTGGAGAGTGGTGTGAAGAACAGAAACTAATTACTAGGGGAAAGGCTAGCATAAAGTGGGTTGGTTTTTTTTCTTGAAACTGATGACACTTTCTTTCCTCTAAGGTGACACAGTTACATGCAATAATTTTCATTTTGCAATACCCTTGGTCAAGTAAACAAAAAGGCTCTGTGATGATAAAAATAATTCTAATATACTAGAATATATCTACATATTTTTCTGTGCGCCATTATGACTTTTCATCATAACAATTTAGGTAACTGCCCAATAGTTGTCTTAATTTGTAGATGTTTAATACTGACACTTTCTGTTATGAAGCGGAAGTGGCCTCTGGGGCTAGGGAGAATCTGCGTGTGGTGTGATATGTGAAGTATTGATAAGAATCTGAGAAAGCTAAAGAATCATAGAATAGTTAAAGGATAAATTTTGTGAAGCATAATTTTAAGGGGCAGAAAATACGATTGTTATGGTACTGGGCTTTATTCATTTCTACTGTTGGGTTTTAGCCAGTATGTGGATCTTCAAGGTCTAATTTAAAAATAAGACTTTGTACCATAGGAATAATACTCTTCTGCGGGTAACTGTTTTCTGTTCTGCATTGGTTCTTGTACTGTGATTCAGCTTCAGTATCACTGAAACTTCAGAATAGATCCATCATGAGAATAGGTTCAGGTAAACACTCTAGCACTTCAGATGGTTTGTTGTAACTAAAGCTTGATTATCTGGGTTTTGTAAATGTGATGCACAAACTGTCTTTTTAATGTCATTGACGTAGAGTTATTAGGCAGCATATTTTATAGAAGAAATTACAACTCAAAATTTACAAAGTCAGACAGTTTGGTTGGCTCACTGTGATTTATGGTATTTGACCAAAAGGCAAATTGTGGGAGTGGATTATAAACCAAGGCTTAGATTATGAATGGACAACCTTAGTTCAAATAAAGCAATCTTTGTGTCTCATGTGCTTTGGGCTCTAAACCTGTCTTTATGCAGATTCATTTCAGTAGAAACCAGCTAAAGAACAAAAAGGTTGAGGTTTATATTTCTCTGTCTGTGTGGTGCAAGCTGACAAACAGCAATTGGGAGTGAAGAGAATCTCCATTTTGAGGCCATCTGTGTAGGTTCTTTTGTCTGAACCTGACAAGAGGTCATGGCAGATGGTGGGGTCACAAAGTCTGGCTTCTCGAGCTTGACAAAATGTGTTCATAAAGCTGGAAGAATACCAACTGTTCATACTGGCTAAAGAGCATTGTGGCTAAGGACGGTAATAGGTTATGGACAATAGCTTCTGGATCGCTAAGCTTGGCAGCAAATAACCTGTCAAAGATGAAACTAGTTTGCTTATCTGTAAACAGGTTAAAACTGGTTAGCAAGTGTGTTCTTAACTATGTTTTATTTGAGTAAATTGCTTGTAAAGCCTCTTAAAGCAAGAGAGAGAGGTCAAACTGCATCATGGCTTTTTGCCAGAGCTCCAGATGATGTGTTTGAAGAGTTTGTATGGACGGAGGAGGAAGGTGGAAAAGGAAAAGCCCCTCAGATCATAGTTTCCACATACAATGCAAGGATTCGGTATTTGTTCTTTGCCATGACTACTGTAGCTTTATGGCTTTTCTGTGGCTCTTCTTGAGGTTTCAGGATGGCTACACAGATCCAGTAGCCTCTTTACTCAGGGTGTGAATTGATACCTCTCTAGTGTCCTCTCTGAAGGCAGGAAAAAAAAAAAGCTTCTTATTTTCTTAGATTCTCTGTTACGAAACTGAAACTCAGAAGTTTTCATGGGCAAATGTCTTAGAATTGTGTGGTGTTCACATGCTGGAGTAACTGCTTTGTTGTAGCTGCAATAAATTGAGGTGCAAAGGAAGATAAATACAACTCACTTGACAAATGGAGAATACCTCTAAGAGGAAAAAACTGTTTTTCCAGTAACTCGCATACCACTTTAATTGATATGATATCTGATTAAAACAAGAAATAGATAGAAATCCTAGAATTTAAAATTCTTCTGCCTTGTTCAGAACCACTAGTGCAGTGATGGTGGAGTTCCCCATTAGCTACACACACTACTAGAACAATTTCTAGCACTTTTCTAGAAGGAAGGTGAAGCAATGGCCCGTTCTAAAACTTTGTGTAGGTTAAAATAAAGAGGAAATAGCAATTTGCGTCCTGCCTTTGTAGCAAGGGACTTCTGCTGTAAATGGTTATGACTTATTTTTGGTAACTAGTTCAGGCATCTTCCAAAAGATCCTGCTGAGTTGGTTCCACACTTGGATGTGTAAGACAGGGAGAATTATTTACACTTTCAAATGCAATTCAAATGTATTTTTTAGTCCATTTTTTTAACAGCAACTAGTACTTTAAAAGTACTTTCAAACTCCTTTAAAATGCCTTGTCAAGTTAATTTTATCTTTAAAATGGTTTGTGCTGCCAGCATTGATTTGTAAATTCTTTTCTTCTGGTTTTCTTTAAGACTGATAGAAGCTTACATTTTACAGAAGATGTTGCTTGAAGTATTTTTCAGTGAACCAAAATGTTTGTCTCTTCCCAGAATTCTAATACTATAATTCTGATTACATAGGTCTAATAATATAATAAATAAATTAGTGAAATAACATAATAATAAAGCCTGAAAATATTAAGAAGCTGAGTTTGAACTGGAATGTTTTTTTCTTGGATGTTTCCTAAAAATACTTAGCATTTGCTGTGTGTATATATAAGCATATCCTATTTTTTATCAAGATCTTGGATGTCTGCAGTGACGGAAGTAGAATCTTTCTGTTGTAGGAGACTGAAGACACAATGGAGAGAATTCATTCACTTCTAGTTTTTAGAACGTATCTGCATTAGAAGCAAACAATTGCATGGTTTTAATTATAAGACTTTAGTAATGGTATAGCATGCTTTGTTAGCATGTTAATATAGTTAAGCCTTTAGGTAAGTTGGGCTTTTATATATAAGATTACATCTCTGCCTATTCCAAGCAATGTACATTTTTAGTATCTGTGCAGAGCATCCTCTGGAGATGCAGGGTTTCAGCGAGGGAGGGAACCGAAAATATATTTTCACTAAGATATTTTATTACCTTACTTACAGGATGTACATTTTAAAGGTTCTGTGAAGATGAAAAGGGATATCTTATGGTTTTACGGAATATAAAGCAATACTGTCTGACATGACGGCAAAAAATGTAAGTATAATTCTACAAAATAAATTGCATTTTATCTTGGCACGCTGCCAGTCGCTTCTGGCTTTTGGCATTTGAAGGGCTTTGTGTTTCATTTCTTGTATTTGTCCACACAAGAAATCAAACATGAAGACCTTCAAATTAAAAAATCTTGTCTGGTTTTTGTATGCCACAAATATGTACCCCATCATCTTCTGCAGTGTTTTGATAAAATTAAACTGTTTATTTAAATATTTAATGTTTATTTAAGTTTAAACTGTAACTTTAAACCTGTTGAGGGATGTGGAGTTAACTCAGCTATAGGTCAGATTGGTAACTGGGGCAATGCTTTATGCTATTTCCTTATTGGTCCTTACTGGTCCCTTCTAACTTGAGATATTCTATGATCCCTCTAGCACTGCCCCAGAGTTATTAGGGAGCTTCAGATTTTGTTGAAGCATCTCACCTTTGCACCAGAGCAAAATCCTTCTGAGTCCAAGTATAAAAACTCAAGAAAGAACAGAAAGATGGTGTATTTCTTTACTGATGTTGGTGCCCGCTTGGTGCCTACAAGACTAAGGGCCTTCCTGTTTCTTCATCTGCTGCATTAACAAGCCTGTACTATGGTGTCTAGAGGCTCTATATTGACTCCCCTGTCCTGAGTTCTAAGAAAGCTTATGAAATATCTAACATCCTGACCTTAATTTTCTACCTAATTAGCTGTGCTTCATGCAGTACACAGTTTGTGTAGAGAACAGTTCTGATTAAGCTTTATGGTCACTGAGTTGAGTATGACTTTGAGTCTTGGGCAGTTTACCTATTGACTGCCTTTGATAGGGCATCTGCAGTCTAATTAAATCTGCACACAGCATGATTAAAGAAATACCCCATAGTAAAGTGCAGTTAACCATAGGATGTCACTCGGTTCAGTAACTGCAAAAGCTTTTGTGCATATTTGGTTGAATTGTTGACAAGGGCATAGTTTGGTTAAATTAATTCTCAAGTCTTAGAAATTTCTGTTGTCTTTATTAATAGCTTCATTTGGTGTGTAGTTTCAGGTAAGGCTTTTGGATGTCTTATGTCTAAATGTTTGATTTGAGCTGACCAAGCCAGAAAATAAATTGGTGTGTATGTACCAAGCCTTTTGATTTACTTATTTCGTAGGCCATATTCAACTGTTGTATAAATAGGTAATTCTATTGATGTATGTGAAACAGCTGCACAAATTGAAATCTTTTTTGGTTTGACCTTTTGTTCAATGCAGTCAAAGGATAAATACCAAAGCCAATAAAATCCATGGAGTGTTGTGTGGTAGAGTCAGAGTTAACATAGGTTGGAAGGGATCTCAGGAGGCCATCCACTATGGTGCTTTGCGTGAAGCTCTGACACTTCAGTTCAGAACCCAGCTGTTTGGTGCTTTGTTGAGGGACTGCTCAGGGCTTTGCACTTTGAAAATCTTCAAGGACAGACATGAGACATTCAGTCTGCTCAACCTACGCTTATGCTGAATATAGAAATAATGGTTTTGCTGTTGTTTAACACAAGGTTATAGTTACTTTACAGAATATTTTTATTAGTATGCATACTTTGAAATTTTGCGAATTAAACTCCGCAAACCTAGTTATTTATCTAATTTTTATGGGTTTATTAAAAAAAATTAGTTTATGGTGCAGATGAAAGTAGAACTTGTGTTGTTTTCAGTTTTCATGTTAAGTATACCTGTTTAGAGGATTTGCAAAGTGTGAAAACAAGGGTGTTCATATACTTTTTGTCCTCATTTGTAGCACTTCTTCAGGATTCCCCAACCTTAGTTACTCAGAACTGCACACTCAAGCCAGTAGTGTTCTCTGTTGCTGTTAGAAGTCCCAGGGATGCTTCTGAATTTGTAGAGTTCCGGGGTTTAGCGTGTCTGTGAGTTTCTGCAGCCTGAAACCCATTTCAATTGTAAGGTTGGTGTTTGTGTGTTCTACTGTCTGAAATATTTTAATGAACTGCTGAGTGAGTTGAGGGACAAAGCTATGCAGAGCTATTTCCATCTTTTTTCTTTCTGTTGAAGCATCAAGGAAAGGGAATTTTAAAGTACTGGCATTTGGACATCTGGGAAGTTCTTAAAGGTCATACCTTTAATTAAGCATGTACACATCAGGAAGCTGTCAGCTCTTATGTTCTGATATCAGTACCCCTCAACTGGGTCACAGAAGCATAGGGATGTTTGTTCTCTTAATGCATCTCAAGAAAAAGCGCAGTGAGCTTACGCTGTCTTTGCATCTCACATTCATAAGCTATGTTGAGCAACTTTGCCTTCAAGGAAGCTTGTGCTTCAAGCACATGGCAAGCTGTTTCCGTTGGTTGAATGTGTATGTAAGATGAATAATGTTCCGCATCACTAGTTTTCCTTGCTAACGTTTTGAGTACGTGATGGGAGAATTACCAAGGCTGGGCTCACTGCTCTAAATGCAGGACAGTTTGTAGTATCTGCTTGTGGAATATTGCTTATGGATAATCTGACCTTCATTAGGAAACAAATCCAACCAGAACAGCTGTGAATAAAAGTTACAGATTCTCCTGGAGATGAGATGTTTACATGCTTACCATACACATTGAACCCAGATGTAATTTAAATCTCCCTGTCATAATGGGTTATTTTATTCTTTGCTTATATCATAAAATGATTTTTTCTTGCCTGTTTTGTACTTCCATTCCCTTCTGTCCTTCAGATAAGAAGGCACTGAAACAGTAATGACAAATTGTGGAAAAATGAGCAAGTATTCATGGTAAACTTTTTTTTTTTTTTTGTGACAAAATAAATAATGTGACTCAGATTATTTGAATAGCATTTAGTTTTTATTGTCTGATCTGAATTTATATACACATGCTTATAAAGTTATTTGTCACTGCTTCTTAAGAGTGGTTTTCTCATAGATGAGGTCAGTTAAATGGCTATAGTAGTTCTCCTTTCACATGTCAATAGTTTAACTGCTGAAGTCAAGAGGGCCTTAAACAAGACACCTGTTTTACACAAGGAACACTTCAAAAACAATGTAAAGGACACTAGCTGTACTGTATTGATAGCCCATACAGATTTCTTTTAGGTTATGGTGAGAGCACCCTTTTTAGGTCCTACCTGAGTTGTTTCTGTAAATGATACTACTACAATATGTCTACAAATGAGTCTGTTAGGGATTACAGATGTAAGGAAACAGCCAGTTAGTGTTTATCCTACTAATTTACAACTTCATCACGTTAGAATCTAGAGTAATTCTAGGACAGAAAGAATGAAAACTTCAGGTTAATGAGAAAGTTACTTTCTGTGAGGGAAGGGAAGGATTACAGGCAGAGCACTATCAAGCAGAAGGCTGATAAAGCTGCAAGAGCAGACAGTTTGCTCCATTCCAGACTTTGATCGTGATTCTTTTTTTCTTTCCCCACACACCATTTGGAAACTTCTTAGCCACCTACTAGGAAAGGGGAAGAAAACCTGATGAAAATATTTAATAGGATGCAAAGGCCTGCCAAGTGCCTGCTTCATTTTACTTCATGGCTGGATTCATCTTGCTGTAGATGGACAGAAGCAGGAGTCCAGCTCCTGCTATACCCAGTAATGCCAACAGTCTGGGGCAGTGTTACAAAGCAGAAATAATGTGAGCTGTATGGAAAGTAAAAAATTAACGTATGTAGGTGTTGGCTTGTTTACTGGTTTCAGCTTAGGAGTGGTTAAATGACAAGATTCCCAGAAGTAGTGGATGGTACGGCCTCCAGATAGCAACACGGCCTGGGATGTCTCTAACATCAAAGTGGAATCCCATTCTTGTTCTGCTGCAGGATTGTAATACTGTCTCAGACTTTGCTGCTTCTGAAGGCTTATAGTTACAATAATTCTGTAAAAGAAACAAATTCCTTTAAATCTGCCACATTTCTCATTTAAGTTCTTATGAAATTCAAGTTTGTTTTCAAGCTCTTCTAAACATAGATATTAAGATTATAAAATTGAGAGAAGTGCTTCTGTTAATCGGATGCTCTTTATAAATGTGTTACTAGGACTATCATCATGAAAATATATAGTTCTATGCAAACTAAAATTCTTCTGTAATTTTCTATCATTTGGATCACTGAAGTACAAGATACACACAAAAAAAGAATTCAAGTACATTGCTACATTTCCTTAAATATTGAACCAGTTAAACAATCTAAATCTTTCAGACAATTAAATGTAAATGTTTGAATTTTTGTAACAGCTGGGGAGTCATCTTGGGCTGATAGTTCATACGTATATAATCTCCATTAACTGAAGCACTGATACAGATCAGTAGGGAAAAGTACAGTTGTAAATCTACACTTGAAGGTTCAATAGTGAACTAATTGGTAGTACTGTCTTTGAAGATGTTCATGGGAATAGTAATTCTTATCCTTTCTCTTGGAGTGGGTTAAGGCCCTTTATATATACTTTACCCTGGGGCTCCCCTTTTCTTTCTCTGAATTAAAAACCCCTATTTATGGTGTTCTGTTTCTTGCAGAGGCAGGGGTCCTAGGGAGAAGCTCATACTGTTATTTATTGTGCAAAGGCAGCAGTAGTATGATCCAAGAGTGCTGGCTCTTCATCTTGGCTTTGCAGTCATAATGCCCTTTCAGTGCCATATGCTGTGCAATTTACTAACCTTTCCAAGCTCTATTTTAAATATCTCCTCAAGAATACATTTTTACTGTAAGGAATCACGGTGACTTCTTAATACATTAGCTTTCCCTGCCACCAAAGCACTAGGGGAGGAAGGATACTAGAATGCTGCTGTTTTCTGTATGGACCAGCTACCAAAACGTGATAGGAGACGTTTTGCATTTGTTTTCAGGTGTTCTTTGCTCAAATCCAGTCGTCCATGTTCACATCCTTCCCAGCCTCGCTGCATTGCCTTTGCACCGCTGCCACCTGGTGGGAGACAAAAGGGAAAATTGAGAGGAAAGAATGAGACAGACTTGTTCTGTTTCAAAAGCAACTTCTGGTGATACCATAGTCTGCAACAACGGAGCACTTGCTGCCTGTTGGGAACAGTATATGACTGTCTAGTTGGGTGTGACAGGAAAGAACCAGTCTGACACAGACAACATTCAAGATAAATTGATGAACTGTATTGAACAGCTCTAATGGCTTGTTTACAGAAGCACATCACTTAGCTCATTAGGCAGAATGTTATGATCAGCATAGTGCAGCAACAGTTAACGTCTGTACGTTGCTCCTGGTGGTGAAAATATCTTACGATAGAAGTAGTTTTGAAAGTGCCTGTCACATTGCTGTGTGCAGAGTTTCTCCCTCAAAAATTACTTGCTGAATATAAGTGTGTGTAGTGGAACTGTGTGGCTTAAATGCTTGTAGTAAGTATTTTTTTTCTTGCATAATTTATTTTAGAGTTATGTTACTACTGTTTAATTTGCTCACAATTAAAGTATCCTCTGATTTGAAATTAAAATTCTTTGAGCGGCCCTAGCATATGTTCCATTATTATTACATTGTAAAACAAAGCAAATATTTGATCCTTGATTGTCTGATTGGTTTTTCTTAACCTGGATACCTGAACTCTTTGTACCAATTATTTACAGAAGTACTCAGATTTTATAATATTTTTAAAAGATATTTTGTAGTATTTAGTTTGTCTACTGCTCCAAAGGGGCACAGTCCCACAGTACTTATCACAGCTTCTGGCTGGGAAGCAAAACAAAATGCTTTGTTAAATGGAGGTTATTAAGGTTGTGCAAGCATGATGCTCTAAAACTGCAGAATGCCTGACCATTACTTGCTGCTGCTTGGCCAGTGCCTTGTTAGCTGGGATCTGAGGGACTTTCCAGCTCTTCCCTCCCTCATCCAGGAACAGCGAACTTGTGGTGTTGTGTACAGACTCTGCCTTTCTATGATGTGTGTACATGTCAAAATCAGAAATGCACCGTTCTATGTGTCTCTTGTAACTTACCCGCAGGGTAAATCAGTTTATCTCTGAAGACTAGAGAATCCTATTTAAAGTGCATCAATTGTCACGTCTCCTCAGACCTGTAGACTGTGCATCTTAGTACTAGATTACTAGATATCAGGGAGATTGCTGCTGTATCACTGGTGGCAGCTGCTCTGTCTTGTCTTTGAGGGGACAGTGACTTACACCATAATAGCCAGAATGTACTGCTTGGGTCATGTATGTATAGTACAGTATCAGAATATTTAGGGTTTTTTTGGGGGGGTAAGAACTTTGCTAGAATTAGTTGTCTTCATATATACACAGTAAATGGCTTTGATCCTTTGCTTTGAATCTCATGCTCTTGTTAGACTACTATCCATAGAATTATGATGTTTCAGAAATGCAGGACAGATTACTTTTATAATACCATTAGTTGCATTATAGAAAACACAGAAAGGTTTATTGTATTTTAAGACTTAAAAAATGTTTTGTTCAGGTTGGTGTGACTTCCACAAATGGAGACTTGAAAGGATTTATAGATCAGAACCAGAGTCCAACAAAAGGTAAGAGAATTCTGTTTGTGTACATAGAAGAGAAGCATACATTAACAGTTATTTCTGTCTTGTGTTTAGTAAATTAGTATTGCTGCTGATTTCACTGCGTATGCTTGATTCAGTTTTGGGAATTTAAATGTTCAAAATGTATTCACACATCCACACTGATGTTTTATTACTGACACACAAGCGTCAGTAACAAATACTGGATTTCAGAGGGGAAAGGAGAGTGTGGTAAAAATAAGCAGAAGATAAATAAGCTTCCCCTCTTCTCCCCGCTTTTCCCCCCTTCCCCCTGCTTTCCCCCTTTCCCTTTTACTCTTTTTTCCCCCTTTCCCCTTTTTTTTTTTCTCTTGATGGTTAATAATGTACTGAAGTTTCCACCCTACCCTTAAAGGTCTCAGCCTTTGATGTAGTCCAGATAGGAGAGAAGGTTAAGCACAACTTTAGGGTCAGTGATATCTTGTGGTACTTTTATAAGCATTCTGGACAATTTACAGTAATAGCTATATTTTGTCATATTTCATCTTAGCATTTCTAGTTTCATCACTTCTGACTCTAAAATAGTGTGCTGGCAGTCAGAACAGCTATAGGATTCCAGTAAAATAAAACTGCAAACCTATATGAATATTAGAAAACTTGGGGATTACAATTCAGGTAATGCTTTGATTGACTTTTCTAAGTACACACTGGTTTGCTGTTATCCAGTGCGAAAAACAAATGCAAGTACTACCTGGAGGAATGATTTTTTGTCTCATCACAACAGTTTCAGAGTCCGAAAAAATGAAATAGTCTAAATAGCAAATGGCTGGAGCCAAGGTATCTTCCTCCTTTTCTAAACAATGCAGAACAATACAGACTGTTTTAGGCCTCTGAGGATTAATTTACTGCGCACTGGTGCAATAATTGCCCTTTGGGGTTCATTATTTTGTGTTTAGTGTGTCATGATACTAGGGAACAAGAGCAACATTTTCAGATAATTTGGGACAAGCAATTAATTTGTCCAGAGAATAACTGAATTGAATAACCTTATCAAGTAGAGGGCATTGCTGTTAGTAGTAACATCTCAGTGATCCTTATCCCAGTCTTCATTAGATTTTGTTTCTGGGATGACAGATACATTATTCACCTCTATTCTTCCATATTTTCTCACATGTTATGCTCTAAGTTTTTTTTTTTTAACCTAGAAATAAAATTAAAGATCACTGACATCTCTGTTGAGATGTAACATCTTGTTCACACTAGCTTATTCTTGGAGAACAAGCACTAGAAATGCGCAATCAACTGCTCGACCCCTGTGCTCCAAAATTGCCTTCTCTGCCTTTTTTTTTCCATTTACAAGTTTAACTTTCAAAATCTCTTTTCTCCCCGAGTTTTTCCCCTGAATATCTGAAGCAGTTACTGTTGCTGCTGTTCCTGTATGCATTTGATCAGGCTTCATTTACCTTTCCCACTGTGACCTTTAGCGTCTATGCACAACCTCTGGATATTTTCCAGGTTTATTTTGCCACAGGAGAAGTTAATGCTCACAGACTGCTTAGGTATTGCAATCTGATCTTTAAGTCTTCAAGTACTGCTGTGTCACTTGTGCTGATTTTTAAATCTGAATTACTGTTCCTGCATAGGTTGACAGGTTTAGTGTATTTGGGAATTCAGTTTTCTTATTACTTGCTTTTTTCCTGCACTTGTTAGTAAATGCTGTGATCTTCCAGCTGTAGCTTTTTCTTTTTATTATTATTATTAATATTGTTTTGGGTTTTTAGAATACTTTTAGTATTTTTTTTTATTCCTTCTATAGATGATGACTGGGAAAAAGAAGAATCTGTAGTAGCCGGCATATCTAAATATGATGCAGATTTATGAAGTAATTTGTTGCAATTCCTTGCTAAAGGATCTGCATTTGGAGCTTGTTTCCTCTGCTTGAAATGAATACTCACTGCATCTGAGAGGGAATGCCACATGTTGTTGGCTCTTGACTAATGGTCAGAGTTCTCACCTGATGCCAGGGGCCACTTGGTGCAAGGACAGTCATTGGGTGAAATAATTCAAGTAGTAGATTGTTACTGTTACAGTCAAAATGGTTCAGGTATGTCAGGCTGGGCTGACTATGCATCATTTCCTTATCTTCAAGTACCTGGGAGATGAGTGATGAAAATTACTGCTGTAGGAGACCTGTATTTTAATTTTCCCAGACAAAAAAATGGCCCTGGTTCTCATTCTTTAGTGAATGAGTACTCTTGGGTTGCTGAATGCAAAAGGGATTGATGCTTCCTCTCATGTTTTAGAGAACAGATGATTGTTGCTGCGCTTAGCCTTGGGGATAGATCTGTATGTGGGTGTTAGGTATTCTTCCAGTGTTTCATCATAGATTGTGCCCACTGGGAGAAACTCCTGGTATGTGCCGTGCCAACAGGACTGACACACTCCTGGATGCAGGCGTAACTTTGGTGCTTAATAAAGTTAATTGACAACTAAGGTACTCCATTATTTAGGTAAGGTACTAGTCTGAGTAGCAACATGTCTTTGTAGAGTTGGCCAATTCTGTTAAGACTATGAAATATTATAGTTCCGAGTTCGTTCTCAAACAGGTATAATTGGGTTTGTGAATGAGTTGGATAATGATGGCTCAGTTGTGCGTTTGCATGATTGTTTCAAGCCATGAATTAATTAAATCAGACATACCGTAGAGTTCATGTGTAACAGTAGGATTTAAAATTTAATCTGTTCGGGCATTCCCAGTCAGGAAGTTGGACACTTCCAGTTTTGGAATCCTGGTCATACATACTGTAAAGTGGAAAATCAGATCTTTTCATGCTGATACCATGCAGAGGGCACGGCTGTGTGTCTTGGTCGCTTGTCCCATAAAGCCACCTCACTTGCCCTCTGTGCACCTACACAGGTGTCTGCGGCTTTGGGGGCTCCTCTCCTGTTTACAGGCCACCTGATCTGGTGAGCGCTGGAATTGCTAGGTACGAAGCAAGGTTTGCAGTTGGATACTACTTGCAAATCATTTCGGTACTTAAAAGAACTGCTGCTTCTCAGCTGTAAATTCAGTGAGACTGGTGCCATCAGGTGAGCACTGTAATTGAACACACCTGAAATGGGTTGTTGCCTTCGGCAGTGACAGGTGAAGGGGCGGTGTGTTCTCAGGATTCCTTTGAACAAAACAAGATACGCAGAGAGCTGCAAATCCGGGAGGAGCTGCAGACCTTCAAGCCTTCTGCCTGGCCCGTGCAGCTCTGCGGAACAAGCCGGGTGGCGGTGGGGCAGAGGCTGCGCACACGGCTGCTGCCCTGCGCCTCGCTCCGCACGGTGACCGCTGCTGGCGCCACCAGAGTCGTTCCGGGGCGCGTGGGGCTGCCCCGGCCAACGCTGTCCGTTCAGACGCCGGGTGCCCGCGGGAGGGCAGCGGCCGCGTCAGGGCGGGCGCGAGGCCGGCCGGGGCTCACGCGGGCTTCGCCGGGGCTTGCTCGGCGGGCGACTGCTCGCGCCCGGACCCGCCGCACGAGGGTCCCGGGTAACAAAGGCGCGCGCGGGCGGGTGCCGCCATCGTCTGCCGCGGAGCGGAGCGGGCTCGGCCGGAATCCCCTCGCTCGCCCGGTTTAAACGTAACATGGTGGCGCTTCGCGGCGGAGCCGGGTCCGCCCGAGGCGGGCGGGAAGCGCCCAACGCAGGGAAAGCGGCTCCTGACTGACCGCGGGCGGCGCGAGCCGAGTTCTTGGGGTGTTGTGGGAAGCGCGCGCGGAGCGTGAGGTAGCGCAGGGGCTGCGGTGCCAGCCCGGGCAAGCCGGAGGGATCCGTGGCAGGGAACGGCTCCTGCAGCAGTAGGGGCTGCGGCCGACCGGTGCGGAAGGGACCTGTGCCGCTGGTGGGCAGAAGGTTGAGCTTGAGCCAGTGATGGTTGGCTCAAGGAACACTAGCCTTGCTCAGGGATGCAGGAGGGTAAGGGTATCCCGGGCTGCATGGGAACGAGTGCTGCCAGCGGGTCGATGGGAGTGACCCTTCCCCACACCTCAGCCCTGGTGAAGTCACTGCTGGGAGTTACGGGGCTTCCCGGTGGGTGAGACAGACATCGTGAAGAGAATTGAGGCAAGGGCAGTGAAGATAATGAAGGGACTAGAATATCTCATACCGAGAAAGGCTGAGAGAGCTGGCGCTGTAGCCTGGAGAAGAAAAGGCTCGGGCAATTTGCTAATGTCATGGAGACTGCTTAGAGGATGAGGCCAGGGCCTTCCCAGTGGTACCACTGACAGGACCAGAGGCATGGGCACAGCCTGGAACACAGGACACTTTCCGTGAGCATCAAGAAACACTTTTTACTGTGAGGGAGACTGAGCACTGGCACAGAGAGGTTATGGATCTCCATCCTTGGGGATATTCAAAAACCATCTGGACAGAGTCCTGGGCAGCCTGCTCTGGGTGGCCCTGCTTCAGCAGAGGACTTGGACAAGATGACCTCCAGAGGTTTCTCCTGACTATTCTCTGATTCTGCCTGCAGTTTCTTGTAACTGCTTGTGAAGTACGTATTTTACCAAGAACAGTCAGTACGGGGGGGAAGGAGGGTGATGTTAGCCATGAGTTAATGTTTTTCATAAAATTGAGAAGTTGGGGAATTGATCAGAACTGTTACAACTACAGCAAAAATCACTGTGAACTCAGTAGAAATCATCATGAAGGTTTGATTTTGGGGAAAAAGTTTTGCCAGACTTGGAGCCAGAAAACTCCCATTAAGAATTTGTCTCTGAAAAAAGATGTCTGTGATTGTGTCATTCAAAACTCATAGCTGCTGATAGGAATCAAAAGGTAATGCATCCGAGCTAAAGAAAAAAGTGTAGTAAAGATTAGCTTATATTTGATAGATTGCATTTTTAATGATACTATTTCCAGGGTCTTGTTTCAGCATGCTTTTAGCTTGTTTTAAAAGTACTCGACATACATGACCTGCAGGTAAGTGATATTGCCAAAAGTAAATCGGATCAATTAAATACACTGAGAAGTTCCCTGGAACACAAGCTTAATTTTCAATAGATAATGACCAGAAAACTTAACTCTAAATTTGTGAGTGCCTGGGAAAAAGCCAACAAAAGTTACTGAAACCATAATTTGTTATCTTTCATAGGGAATGCTCTTGCATGTAAAAACTGAATTTATCTCACAGGTTAACTGTTCTGTTTGGCTCCTAAACAAAAATCTACTGGCTGACCCAGTGTGCCTGTATCTGAGCGAAGACACAGGGTACTGATCCACTTTTTCTATGAACAGCGAGTTGACAATTATTAGCTGGTAGGGTGTGAATGGAAGAAGCAACAGTTTCCAGGTGGTTGAGTGACATTTACTTCTCATTTAAAAAAGTGTAATGTAGACTAACACAATAATTTTGGTGAATTGCACTGTCCTTGGTTAATAGCGTATATTCCTAAAATCTGTGAATTTACATGGTGCTCTCTGTTTATTGCTGTGGAGAGAAAAGGGAGCTCAGCTCTAGACCACCTGTCTTGCAGCAGCCTCCATGAGGAAGGGAGGATCCTTTAATCAGATCAGATTGCAATCCAGATTGCTGTGGGTGGGAATCATAACTTTTAATGCAACTTCACAATCAACTTTGTTTCATTAGGTCTTTTTTTTTTACTACTTAATTTTTATTAAGCCCTGATAGAGCTGGTGTTCCAGCAACTTATCAGTTCACAGGATTGCTGTATGCCTGTGCTACTGTGAAGGAAGTGGTAAGGCAGGTATCTTTTTGATTGCTTTGATAGACATTGTCTCTGGCAACAGTGCCAGTGGAGTTGTCTCTGGTCAGCTTACGGCTGCTTTTGAGCATTTTCCGGAGTTGGTGCCAGTGTAGCTGTGTAGGTGGTTGAGCAGTTCACTGGGCAAATTAAGCCAAAACACACCCAGTGTTCCCCCTTGCCAAAGGAAAAGGAGGCAAGTTCACTGCATAGCCATAGCCATGGCTGTGCTTGTGGGCAGGAGTGCGGGTTGGTGACAAGGTCCCCAAGAATGAGTTTTAGTGGCAGTGTGCTGGATATCTGACCAGGTCTCGAGGCCTGGAGAGCACTGGGAGTTCATTGTGTGCTTGAAGAGATCTGCTGAAATGGGCAGAGCAACAGAATTGGTTATCAGTAGGCCTATCCTTGGTACTTTGAGATTCATGCAACTGTTATCTCCTATAAAATTATCTCAGTTGAACAGTAAAAGACTGAAAATGTACTGGTCAGTGTAAGCCTGAAGTACACTGTAATACCATCTGCCCCATTTTGTTTTTTCTGTAGATCTCTTTGATTTCATGTGATTCTAGATATGTATGTGATTCTACGGACTATCTAGGGTTTTTAAACTTGGGTTTGTATTTATAGCCTTAGTAAGTTTGTGCAAGAAAGAAATGTATCAAGAAAATATGTGCAGACTAATAACATGCTATTAGTTTGGGTTTTCCATATGCTTTATACTACTCTGTCCTGATCTTGGAGATCAGTTCATGCTGTAGTGTAATAGAGGACCCAGAGGACACATCATACATTATTGCAAAATATTTTATCGGACTTCCAGGATTTCACAACTCTAAACTGCGGTTTTGTGCCATGACTGTCAAGCCGTAGTCTGTATTATTTACAATGGCTGGTCATTGATATACTTTTAAAAATGTGGATTTTTTTTTTTCAGAGCTTTGAATATGTAATCCAAATTAGCAGCACTTCCCTGGTGTTTTGTCTAAAAATTCAAAAGCGTTTTTTGTTGATGTGCGTATTGCATGTGACTCTAACTGCCTGGCCGCTGCTTCCATCAGCTATGGTTCCCTTGAAACTGGCTCTGACAGATGCTATAGATTCTGGTTGACATTGTTCCTGATTTTTTTTGTAACTAAGCTGCAGTCCCAATAGATTAAGTTATACCGGGGGGGGGGGGGGGAATATCACTAAAACCTCCTTAGCCTCATATCTGTAAGGGGAGTCCATGTTGTTTGTGTGAAGTTATTTAGGATGCCACATAATGTTTTAGTGTTGTGGGCTGGTTAGAGTATGCATCTGAGTATACATGAACATAAACGTGAATCACTTTGTTCTGTGACTCCTTGAAGCTGAGGAGCATTTAAATTGAATTTTTCTTTGTGTGTGCAAATAAAAATATTTTGCGAGTGCCAGGACAGATCATAGTTTTACAGTGATTGTTTTTCTAAATAGGAAAGTATAGCAACAGCAGTTTTGCTCCATGAGAAACAGCAATAGTGCTGACTGAGGGATGGAAAATTATTTGTAGAATATCACTATTCTACAAATTCTTATTCTACAAATTATTATGTAGAAGCAAAGTGCTTTTGTTCTAAGAGAAACATACATATGCCTACTGGATTTCATTTACTTTTGGATTTCCATCAGTTGTGAGCATGCTCAGTTTGTGGTAGGGTTATATATATTGCAGTTAAAGCCCTTCTATGAGAGTTTGAAATGGGGCTCTTTCCCATGTGCTCGGTTTTCCCTAGGTAAAGTGAGAATAATGACACCCACCTCCTTTGTGCTTTGAAAGTACTGCTGAGAAACATTATTTAAGAATTGAGTATTATTATACAAATCGTTCTAGTTTGATCCATCTCTGCTGGCCTTTTTCATCCATGAGCTAAGATGACCGTGACTTGGAGGCTGATGGGTCTCATTGTGTTCAGCTTATCACTGTACCCACTGCTGGTTTTCTCTGGAACATAAACCAGTGTAGTCTTTTTTTTGTCCCTGGATGATGGGAGCTATTAAGACTTGGTACTTATTTGGAATCTAATCATGTGTAAAGCCTTTACAGTTACTGTATGATAAAGTAAGTAGGTAATTAGTTTGGTGATGTTTCTGCTTTAAGTTGAATACAGAAATCTGTTGAGTGTGTTTTAGAACTCTGTTGAATATTTTTAGATGATCTATGGTGTGACATCTGCTTCCTCCTAGTTTTTCTGTGCTGTTCTATAAAAAAGCCTTGAAGAAATTGTTCCTGTTAATGCTGTTTTGTAATACTACCGTGCCTTCAGAACTCTGGAGATTGCCAGCTCTTCAGCCAACAGAGGTGCACTGGCCTTGACAGTCTTGACAGTCTGGTGTAAAATGCAGCCAGTCACCTTAGCAAGGAAGTGCCCCCTCTCGGGGCTGGTTGTACTTGTGCTGCACTTTCCAGTTTGTGGTGATGATGTTGTCCTGGCCAGCTCCAGGTCCTTCCATGGCAGCTGTGTCCCAGGGACCTGGGCTGCTGCTGTGCAAGGACTGCAGGCAGGATGGGATGCTCTTGAAAGTTGGATTTCTCTGTGTTTAGAGAAGAGCAGTGGCATTGGTGATATCAACTGCAGAATCTGTCTCTTCAGGTTGGGGTGCTGGTGCGATATAACTGAACTAAACATCATGTTTGCTGTGAGGACAGATGGGAGGTTGGTGCTTCCACCGAGTGTCTGGACTATGACACTATTCTGGGGGAGAGAGAGGGGAAACCCCAAACAAACAAAAAGAAACCCGTGAGGTAGTGAATATTTTATTCATAAGTGATAAAACCTTTTATTTTTTAGTTTTTCAACTGCTGATGTATACACAGAATTACCTCATTGTGGAAAGTTTGGTTGCTCTTTCCTTCTGTCCATAGTGGATGAGAGAGACCTCACTCATAAAAATAAACTGGTCCCTTTCCATCCTACCTGTGTTTAAGAGTCTGTACAGTCACACACTTCTGTTTACCCATAAAGGAGTTAAAAAGGAAGATGAAGGGCAGGGAAGCTTGATCAACTCTCAAGGTCATTTTGACATTGCTGCTGCCAAATGTGGGATTTGTGTAGGGATTAGTAGATGAAAATGTTTCTTACCTTCAGCAACTCTAGTCAAAACCACTTCAAAGCATATGTCATATGTAAGCAACTGTCTTTTTAAATTAAGTAATTTGAAGGACTCTTTACTAAAGCTGCCTTGATGATGGCTGTATACCTTCATCTAGGTAGCCTTGTACATGAAAGCTCAGTGCAGCCGTAGCTCTGTATTAGGATTTTTCCCAGGGTTGCTGCACTAAATCTGGTGGTTGTGAGTGGCTTTGGCTGTGGGCATTGTATTTTTAAGCTACAGTTTTCAGAGAGTCTGTGTGTGTGTGCACGAGGGGAGGCACATATGTACATATGTGCAAAGAGATTACCAGCTACCTGCCACGTGTTGAGAAGGAAACAAACTGCATGCACAGTGACTGATGTGGAGTGGTGGGTAGATGCACATCTGACAACGGCTGTGCTAACTATACTGTACACCAGCAGTGCTAGTTGTATGGTACAGTGAGTCTGACTGCACTGGCAGTGCTAGTTCTATGGTACAGTGAGTCTGACTGTGCACCGGCAGTGCTAGTTGTACAGTACAGTGAGTCTGACACGTTCCAGTCTTGCGTTGTGAATCGTGACGTTACAGTGCCTCTTGCAGGCCAGCAGTGTGGCTGGAGGTGGCTCTGTGGTGTAACCCTGTGGTAAAAGAACTGTTGGCCAGGAGCTGACATCCTAGCAGTTTTACTGCGCTTTCTGTGTGACCTTATATGGTCGGCACCACAGACAGTAATTTGTTTTCTCTGATTGGAAAAGGGGCGAGGAGAAAGCATGAGAGCTGATCCCAGAGGAAAAGGTGCCACAAGCTTCAGCTGCAGCAGCAAAGAGGGAGATTTCTACAGCAGTACTGGGAAGTGACAGGCACGTCACTGATGACAGCAGCCTGCAGTGGGAGGGGAAATTATGTTTTTATGGGAATATGTGAGCACAGTTTAGCACATCCTGGGCAAAATCCTGTGGCAGAAGTGAAACTGACAAGTGACTGGCCAGTTTAGAGAACTATTTTGAGCTCAAAACGGGAACACCGTGTACATAAGTCAGGAATTATTGTTGTCTCGTGCACTCTGGCACTACCTCACAAGAGCTGTTTCATAACAGAGCAGGAAGGTACCGTGGGGTGAGTTTGCAAATGTGTGGGGGCTGTAAGTGGGGTTTTTTTCTAGGTGAGTGAGTTGAGCCATAGATCACTCAATTTATTGAGTTAAGAAACACACTGCTTCTCAGGATGTTCTCAGATACAGATCTGCCTTTTGGAAAATCAGCACCAAGTAGAATCATAGAAACATAGAATCGTTAGGGTTGGAAAGGACCTTAAGATCATCCAGTTCTAACCCCCCTGCCAGGGGCAGGGACACCTCACACTCAACCATGCCACCAAAGGCTCTGTCCAACCCGGCCTTGAACACCACCAGGGATGGAGCATTCACAGCTTCCCTGGGCAACCCATTCCAGTGCCTCACCACCCTTACAGTAAAGAATTCCTTCCTCATATCCAATCTAAACTTCCCATGTTTAAGTTTGAACTCGTTTCCCGTTGTTCTCTCACTACAGTCCCTCATGAAGAGTGCCTCCCCAGCATCCCTATAGGCCCCCTTCAGATACTGGAAGGCTGCTATGAGGTCTCCACGCAGCCTTTTCTTCTCCAGGCTGAACAGCCCCAACTTTCTCATCCTATCTTCATATGGGCGGTGCCCCAGTCCCCTGATCATCCTTGTGGCCCTCCTTTGGACTTGTTCCAACAGTTCCATGTCCTTTTGATGCTGAGGACACCAGAACTGCACACAATACTCCAAGTGAGGTCTCACAAGAGCAGAGTAGAGGGGCAGGATCACCTCCCTCGACCTGCTGGTCATGCTCCTTTTGATGCAGCCCAGGATATGGTTGGCTTTCTGGGCTGTGAGCGCACACATGTTCACTGGCTCATGTTCATTTTCTCATCGACCAACACCCCCAAGTCCTTCTCTGCAGGTCTGCTCTTAATCTCTTCTCTGCCCAACCTGTAGCTGTGCCTGGGATTGCTCTGACCCAGGTGTAGGACCTTGCACTTGGCATGGCTACGCTTCATCATGTTGGCCTCAGCCCACCTCAGAAGCGTGTCAAGGTCCCTCTGGATGGCATTCCTTCCCTCCAATGTATCAACTGAACCACACAGCTTGGTGTCATCGGCAAACTTGCTGAGGGCGCACTCAATCCCACTGTCCATGTCACCGACAAAGATGTTGAACAGGACCAGTCCCAACACCCATCCCTGAGGAGCACCACTCGTTACTGGTCTCCAGCTGGACATTGAGCCATTGAGCACAACTCTTTTCGTGACGCCATCCAGCCAGTTCTTTATCCACTGAGTGGTCCAATTTGATATTGATGTCTCTCCAACTTAGAGACAAGGATGTCATGTGAGAGAGTGTCAAACGCTTTGCACAAGTCCAGGTAGATGACATCAACTGCTCTACCCCTGTCCATCAGTTCCGTAGCCCCATCATAGAAGGCCACCAGATTGGTCAGGCAGGATTTCCCCTTAGTGAAGCCATGCTGGCTGTCACCAAGCACCTTGTTGTTTTTCATGTGCCTCAGCATGCCTTCCAGGAGAATCCGCTCCAAGATTTTGCCAGGCACAGAGGTGAGGCTGACTGCTCTGTAGTTCCCCGGCTCATCCATTTTCCCTTTCTTGAAAATGGGGTTATATTTCCCTTTTTCCAGTCATCGGGAACTTCACCTGGCTGCCATGATTTTTCAAATATGATGGACAGTGGCTTAGCAACTTCATTTGCCAGCTCCTTCAGGACTCACGGATGGATTTCATCAGGTCCCATGGACTTGTGTACATTCAGGTTCCTAAGATGGTCTCCAACCAGATCCTCTCCTACAGTGGGCCCAGGGTCTTCATTCTCACAGTCCATGTGTCTGCCTTCCAAGACTTGGGTGGTATGGTCAGAGCGTTTTCCGGTGAAGACTGAGGCAAAGAAGTCATTAAGAACCTCAGCCTTCTCCAGGTCCAGGGTAGCCAGTTCTCCTGATAGCTTCTGGAGAGGGCCCACGTTGTCCCTAGTCTGTCTTTTATTTGCAATGTTCCTATAGAATCCCTTCCTATTATCCTTAACATCGCTAGCCAAGTTTAATTGTAAGTGGGCCTTAGCTTTCCTAACCTGGTCCCTAGCTTCCCGGACAACATCCCTGTATTCTTCCCAGGCTGCCTGTCCTTGCTTCCACCTTTTATAAGCCTCTTTTTTCCTTCAAATTTTCCTCAGCAGCTCCTTATCCATCCAAGGAGGTCTCCTGGCCCTCCTACAGCACTTCCTTCTAGTAGGGATGCAACACTCCTGAGCTTGCAGCAGGTGATCCTTGAATATCAACCAAGAGTCTTGGGCCCCCATGCCCTCTAGGGCTATATCCCATGGAACCTTACTGAGCAGGTTCCTGAAGAGGCCTGAGTCTGCTCTCTTGAAGTCCAGGGCAGTGAGGTTGCTGCACACTCTTCTCACTGTCCTGAGGATCTCGAATTCGACCATCTCATGATCACTGTAATCAAGGCTGACCTGGAGTGTCACATTTCCAACCAGCCCTTCCCTGTTGGTGAAGACAAGGTCACGCATGGCACCTCTCCTTGTCGGCTCCTCTATTACTTGCAGAAGGAAGCTGTCTTCCACACAATCGAGGAACTTCCTGGATTGCTTGTGCTTGGCCATACCATCCCTCTAACAGATATCAGGGTGGTTGAAGTCCCCCATGAGAACAAGGGCCTGCGAGCGTGAGGCTGTTCCTGTCTGTCTGTAGAGCGCTTCATCCACTGAGTCCTCTTGGTCAGGCGATGTGTAACAGATCCCCACAATAATGTCTCCCATTTCTGTTCTCCCTTTAACCCCGACCCACAAACTCTCTGTCGACTGCTCACCTGTCCCCTGGCACAGTTCCATACTCTCCAGCCTATCCCTAACATAAATAGCAACTCGCCCTCCCCGCCTACCTGGCCTGTCTTTCCTAAAGAGCCTGTAACCTTCCATTCCAACACAGCAGTCATAGGATCCATCCCATGTTTCTGTGATGCCTATGATATCATACCCCCATAGACGTGCACACATCTCTAATTCCTCTTGTTTGTTCCCCATGCTATGGGCATTTGTATAGGGGCATCAGAGCCGAGCTCCAATTGAAGCTGGCTCATTGGCTGGAGCAGCTGGAATATCTCTACATTGCTCTGAATGTTTACTATAGGTGCTGGCAACTGACTGGGTGTGATGGGATGGAATGATGCCCCCCTCCCCCAACACATCTAGTTCAAAGCATCCTTGACCAGTCTGGCAAGCCTCCTACCAAACCCACTCTTCCCTTTCTTTGTCAGAACAGCTCCACCAGCCCCCAGTAGACCTGGCCTACTAAATTGAGCCCCGTGTTCAAGGTACTCAAACCCCTGACTATAGTACCACCCTTCTAACCATTTATTAACCTGGCCAATCGTCCTAGCCTTTTTGAGGTCCTGCCCTGTATCCTGGAGAATTGACCAAAAGACAATCTGCACTCCAGAGCCCCTGACCACCTCTCCCAGAGCTCTGTAGTCCTTCTTTATGTTCTCTGGGCTACTGCTATCTATATCAGTAGCACCCACATGGATCACTAGAAGTGGGTAATAGTCAGTGGGACTGACTAGAGCAGGCAGCTTCTCTGCAACATCCCTGATCCGAGCCCCTGGTAGGCAATGCACCTCCCTTGAGCCTGAGTCAGGCCGACAGATGGGTGCCTCTGTTCCTTTCAGAGTAGAGTCCCCTACTACTACGGCCCACCGCTTTTTCCTGGCAGCACCAGTAGTGATCTTCTTTACCAGTGCATCAGCCGGTTGTTCCTGGTGGAGTGTGGTTCCTCATCAGCCCCCTGCAGGACAGTGAAGCGCTTCTGGGTGGGAACAACAGATTTAGGAGGAAGCCCCTTGCTTTTAATTGTCCTCTTCCTCCTTTTTTTGTTGTTTTTTTTCTGTTATTGTTTCCCAGCTTCCTGGGTTAGCGGCCTCCTTTCCTGCATGAGTGACAGTGGACGCTTGAGGCCCCTGACACCTTTCAGCCTCATAACAGCGTCCGGCAGCTCAGCCAACTGCTGCAGGAGGACCTTCACCAGGGAGCACAGAGTGCAGCCCTGCCCATTGTGCACCCTCTTCTCAGGAGAGAAGTGCAGGCACTCTCTACACCCCGAGCTCTGCACTGCAGCCTCCTCTCTCATCGGCTCTGTCTGGGTGCCTACACTGGCCACTGCCAGGGCAGCCAGAGCAGAGCTCCCAGACAGAGCCCTGGTCATATGATGAGTGCTGTCAAAGGGATTTACACAGAACATTACAACATCCTTGTCTGAAATTGTAAATATTTCTCATACTTGTTCATTTTTTGTAAGGGGCAGACGTGTATGTGTACATCTGTTCAACTTCTGTGCTGTACCTACAGAACATCCCTTTTTTTCTTTTTCTCTCTATTGTGTTGCTCTGTTCATGTTATAGAGAAGCTACACTGTTGAAGGTATGATTTTCCAGTTACCTCATGGCAGAACATAGGTGCACTAAAATAACGTGAACAACCATGGTTCAGGACCACATGAGAAGAGGAAAGTGAGCAGTGGAGGGGAACAGCTTACATGAGAAAAGACTGGGGAACAGCAATGTGCAGCCCCACCGAGTCACCTTGGGACCAGCTCCTGTGGCAGGGAGGTGTGGTGAGGGCTGGGTGTGAGCTGTTCTGAGGAAACCATCAATGCTGGTGCCTTCAATTTCTGTCTGCTGGTGCCAGGGAGTCCCAGTGGCTCCTCAGGAGCCAGTCCTTGTCTTTACAGCCTATGACCCCAGCCGGCTGAAGCTGCCCCTGGATTACAAGGCAATGCCAGCTCCTCCTTGTATTTGATTCTGCCTCCAGACCCAGTGCTGTCATTCCCCATGTGGAACAGGGTTGTGTGTAAGCATGGGAGGAGGTGTTTGATCGATGCCCGGCTCTTTTGCTTTGGAACTGTCATAGAGGCAGCAGCTGCTGCTGCCACCATACCCACAGATAAATGTATTCACTGCTTTGAGTGGCTTGTATGCACCAGTTTGAGCACTCATGGGCTAATGGTAGTGCTGCATGACAGTTTGATTAAGGTAATAAGTCTGAATAACCAAGATTACAAGATACAATTTGGCCTAGAGGAGGAGCAGCACCATTTTTGAGGCCCTTGGCATACAGCTGCGCTTCTTGATGATGATGACCTAGAGTTTATGGGTGAGCTAGATCCATAAACGGTTCAGGATCATAAAGATGATAAACATCTTGGGATCATTACATGCTGGATTAGTGATCACATGGCTGGCTTTATCTTGATGTCCAGCTGCCCACTCTGGTACTTCAGATAAGTAGTAAAGGTGTCATTTACTGATAAGCTGCAATAGGCTTACTTCACTGGTGTCCCAGCCCATGGCAGGGGGCTGGAACCAGATTATCTTTAAGGTCCTTTCCAGCCCAAACTGTTCTGTGATTCTGTTTATAGAATAACACTTTGTACATGTGCTTATGTTATAAATAGGGTTTGTATGCTGACTTCTAGAGAAAAGTACACTTGTTCATTTTAACTGTTAATGCTGAGGTGTGACAGGTGGTGTGCTCTTTGCCAAGAAAAAATTGTTTCTGGAAGTAAAACACTAACACATCATTCTAAAGCTAAAGTATTGCAGATAGTTCTGTGAGGTGTTCTTGTGACATCTGAAAGGTCTGGAGGCTTTTATGTGAGGGTATGTCAAAACTAATCTGAGTCCAAAACATTCAAATGATGTGAGAATTTGCCCAAATGTTAGCCATCGATTACTAAGGAAGTAACTTAGAACTCTTTTTACTGCTCTCTTTAGGTAACATTTCAATAATCACATTGCCAGTTTCCAGCACCAACTCCCCAACGAAGATTTTGCCAAAAACCTTAGGACCAATCAATGTGAATGTTGGACCCCAAATGGTAAGTTCTAAATTGCGTAACAAGCCACATGGCTTCCTGCTAGTGTAAAATGGAAACATGGGAAGCAAAGATGTGAGTAGTGCTAAGAACAGGCTGCTTCCTGCCTCAGCTGCAGAGGCTGCTCAGGTGCCCCACCTAGGAGGAAAGGTGATGATGTGTGGGTACTGCCACTCCCAGTAGCCATCCTGCATGTGACCTTGTCCTCCTGGCTTTGAATGGACATGGATACACTTCACCAGCTGCCATTTTAACTCAAAAGTGTGGTAAGAAAAAAAACAAAAAATCCCATTAAGAATTTTATTGAAACTCTTTGACTATTGTGAGTCATGTTTCTCACCAGTGGATCTCCAGCAGCACCAAGCAGTAAATGTCTTGAGTGTGACACTGAAGATTTAACTTGTTGAAGCTCCTCTTGTTACAACTGTCTTTTCCTGTCAGTGATAACCGTGTGTATGTTTGTGTGCGTGTGTATTGCCAGACTGGCTTTGAGAAAAAATGTGGGTGTTCTGGTGGCCAGAGAACTAATTAGGTGATGTCAATACAGGGAACCCTTTCTAGTCACCTGCTTGCCAGGCACTTATCCTGACTGCAATTACCATTTGATGAGTTTTATAAACAGTTGTGTTGGGTGTTTTTCACATCACTGTTCTTCAGTGGCCCCAGTTGGATAGAGGGGCACAGGCACTGCAGCAGCCCTCGTGCTGTGCTTTCCACGGTGCAGAGCTCTCCAGATGCAGTACTACCTACAGGGTGTCTGCCAGGGAATGGTCTTCTTCAGTGCCTCAATACTGGTACATGTCCTGCTGGAGCACGTGCCCTGCGGCATTTCACTGGGGTAGTTCTGCTACAGGAGCTGTATTTTGTGAGTTCAGTAAATAATAGCTGAGAACAGGGGTGAGCAGTCCCTGCTTTTATGAGTGACTTCTCAAGGCCTTGCTCTTGCATTAAACGAACCCTAGTTACAGTTTAGATTGTACAGCAGATAGAAGTTGCAAAAGCAATTGCATGGTGTGAGACACACATTTATCTTTTTTTTATTTTATATTTAATTTTTTATTATTATTTTACCCTGTTGCTTTGCAAGGATAGCTCTCTATTTAGAAAAGATTTTCTTATTTAATAGCGATTTACGCAGGCCTTGTAAAACATCAGTGGAGAGCTGTGCGTGCTGTCTGCTACACCATTTAAAGAGAATGTTCACAAGTTCATAACAGAGGAAATGTCAGCACTCCTTTGGCATCTTGCCTGCCTTAGCAGTACCCTGCTGCTGCGAGGGGGTTCTAGTGTTATTTAATCACCGCAGGCTTCAGCCGTTGGGGCACTCTAGGCCCTCCAGGCCAGCACACAGCCCGAGGGGCAGTGGAGGGGGCTGTTGGCTGCATGGTGACCATCACTGAATCCCCTGGGGCATGGCGGGGCAAGCAGTGGAATCGGCACAATCTGCAGGCTGGATTCTTCTCGATGAGAGTTTGTTACAGGTTCTTTAGATTTGGTCTGTAGGCATAAATATAACAGCATGTTATTGATAAAATGTGTTTAATTACAGGAATTTAACACATCCTACAGGTGCTCTGTTCACTAAATTAGGGTGAGATCTTTTGTTTTATGCTGTGCAGTTAATTTATGTGATTACTTCAGGCACTATGGAAAAGTACTTGCTATTAAGATGGAATTAGTGCTCTGAAAATATACAGTGCAGCATTTTTTTGTGAAAGCAAAAGCATTTACTAGTAAACTTGAAAGTGACGCTGAAATAATGCCAGTTTGTGTACCCATGACACCTGTGGCTATAACAGGCAGCTCTGGGCTGGATTTTTGCGTGGGGGAAAAGGGGTGACAGCCATGGGAGGGCGCTGCTGCTGCCGGGGTCTCTCAACACTAGATGGCACCAAGGGACAGGGGACTTGGTCAGTCCCATTGTGATTTGCCACCTCTGTTACAGTGGTCACACGAAAAATGAAGAGGCTGGATATAAAATACTCCAACACGTTTGATCTGTGATTTACAAGGCGTCAGTAGAGTAATATGAAACTTCAGAGAGGGTGCAGTGTGGTGAAATGCATTTCAGTGTGCAAAATCCTTAAGATCTCTGTGGCATGTGTCTGCAGTTTGCTGCAGAACCATATGCTCACTGCAAATAGACGTGCTTTTAGTGTTGCAAGAAACTGGTATAAAAAGTTAATGGATTGGGCCGATGTTTAATTGAAACATTGCATTACTGACTCTTACATCCTTGTGTTACACCACAAAAGCTTGCCTAAGCAAGCTTTTACAAATTTATCGTTCAGTTGAAAACTGCTCCTGTGCCTGTGCATAAAGCAGCCAGCCTGGGATATTCTGCTCTCCACAATCAGCCACTAAATATCTAACTTGTACCTGTATGGCGGTTTTCCTAAATTTCTGGTTTCACTTGTTTTTGTCAAGCTATCCACTTGCAAAAATAAGGTAATTTTAAGTCTTTAAGACAAAAAATACATATATGTAATTATGATGTGGTGTTGGGAGGGATGTGAAGTAATGCTCCGTTCTGGTGCCCTCAACATAAAAAGTACATGGAACTGTTGGAACAAGTCCAAAGGAGGGCCACGAGGATGATCAGGGGACTGGGGCACCGCCCATATGAAGATAGGATGAGAAAGTTGGGGCTGTTCAGCCTGGAGAAGAGAAGGCTGCGTGGAGACCTCATAGCAGCCTTCCAGTATCTGAAGGGGGCCTATAGGGATGCTGGGGAGGGACTCTTCATGAGGAACTGTAGTGAGAGAACAACGGGAAACGAGTTCAAACTTAAACATGGGAAGTTTAGATTGGATATGAGGAAGGAATTCTTTACTGTAAGGGTGGTGAGGCACTGGAATGGGTTGCCCAGGGAAGTTGTGAATGCTCCATTTCTGGCAGTGTTCAAGGCTGGATTGGACATAGCCTTGGGTGACATGGTTTAGTGTGAGGTGTCCCTGCCCCTGGCAGGGGGGTTAGAACTAGATGATCTTAAGGTCCTTTCCAACCTTAACTATTATGTGATTCTGTGAGCTAAGGAAATGCAAAATTCTTCAGATAACATTTTTTGTACTTGCTTAAACAATACTGATGGACAACAAATATCTGCTGTGTACTTATATGGGTATTGGTAAGTTAAGTAGTAAAGGAAACTACAGATTTTAATACAGTCAGTACTCAAAATGTCACTTACAAACGGAGTACAAGAAAGCTTTAAAAAAGTGAAATAAGGCATATAAGTAAAAAGCATTGTCCAAGCAGCTTTAGTATGAAATTACCATACTGGAATAAAAATAATTTACCATGTATTTTCTTTTAAAGTTTAACTAATTAATACTGTTCTGGTTTTACGTACTGTCTGAATTCTTCTGGTGACCTATGTTAAAGAATGAATTAGATGAGATTTAAGAATTGTGACCAAGTGTCTTACTGTTAACAAACACTGTACAATTTCTCCAGGTTTGACTACATGTAAGTTCAGTCCATGCTGTATGGACTTTACACGTCATTCCAGAGGTCCAGGGCTGTGTTATTAGCTTGCTGGAATGCACTGAGATCTCGTGAATGCTGGAAACTGCTGGGAATGCTTTGCCTGCAGCTCAGGTTGTCTCCAGTACCACAGGCAGATAATTACAAGAGGCAAATCCATTGGAAAGGAGGTTTTAAAGATTGCAGAGATCAAGAAATTGCCTGGGAGTACTTTTGAGGAAACATTTAGATGTGCATGGGCATAGATTCGTGTCTGCCAGAACTTGTCTAGTTCTTGTCTAGATGAGTAATGCAGTAATATGGTGCAATCAGTAGAAATCTTAACAGCATTGTGATTACTTTCATGTATGATGAGCTGCTTATGACATCTGTATGTTTTGATTGCTGCTTCCATCTGGTACAGAAGTTGTTGTGGGTTTGTTGGGTTTTTTGGTGTTTTTCCCCTTAGTACAATGCTTAGTGAGGCTCTGGGGCTGTGGTAACCTCTGCTTTCTTAAAAGATCTGTGGTTTTATGTCTGAATTTCATAGATCATAAGCACATCGCAAAGACTGACTAATTCGGGGAGTGTTCTCATTGGGAGTTCATATAACCCAGCTCCAGCAATGGTCACACAGGCACACATAACGGAAGCTTCTGGCTGGGTCCCAGGGTAAGATTGTTGTTTTATTAAAAGGTGTTTGAGGATCTGTTCTGATCTTTTCCTGTATTTATACTGTTGTGTCTATATGTTGTGTCACACCTTCTGGTTCTTGCACAACTATAAAGGAGTATGCTTTTCAGCCTGTTATGCACTTTTGATGTCTGGAGCGCATGAGCATGGAAGTACAAGCACTGGTCATTTCATAGTCTGTTTAAATTTTGTTTTATGGCAGCATATGAGAGAGAGTCACAAATTCATGAGTCCTGTTAAAAAAAGCCTTTTTTTTTTTTTTTTTTTTTCATGAATTCATGGTATATCCGAACAGCTTTGCTATTGAACATATTGGAGGGTGCCAACAGAGGGAGAGACAGTCAGAACACTTTCAAAGGTGTTTAAGACCTAACTCTAATGGAAAATGTTCAATGTAATCAATGTTGTATTTTTACTACTATTTTACAACAGCAACAAGTTTTCATGGGGTTTTGAGGTACTCCAGAGTAACATGACTGTCTTTATCTCCTCTAAGGAAATCTGGTCTTTACAGTATTTCATGGTTTGGTATTTCTTTCAATACGAGTACTGCTGAGCATTTCTGTCTCAAGACAGGTGCATTGCTTTGCCTCTGAAAATGAAACATTTATTTCTGCATTTCGGTTTACTTCTGTAATCAGGGATGAGTGTCAGTGGTACCTTTCCAGCCCCAGAGGTATGAAAATGGAGTATCTAAGAAATAGCAGAAGGGAGAGTACAGTGGTTGTACCTTGACTATCTTTATTCTGTGCTGTCAGCAAAGAGTGTCCTAGGCTCGTACTTCCCAGTCACTGTATCCCCAGCACTGAATCAATAAACTGCATGCCCAGCTGGGAAGTTTTTAAGTTAGGATTTTTTTCCCCCTGAATATGTGTTTATTTCCATAAATCCCTTTCAAATCTCTTAGTTCTGATTTTATTTGAAAAAGGAGTTGTCAAAGATTACTTTGTTTCAGCAAATTTTGTGACATGTGGAGACCAGGAAGAAGTTGGTTCAGTCCCCAGAGGAGGAGAAAAGCTGTAGTGTCTGTTCACAGCTGCTAAACCAGAGACTCAACACTCATTAGCTTTCTTAAGCTTCATCAAAACCTGGTGATGGAGATTACCAGAGGGAAGCCTATTGCAATGGGTCAACCACTACCACCAAGGAAGAGCACCATCCTTTTCTTCGTATCCTGTCAAAATCCGCAATATTTCCAATAAGCCTAACTATTGTTTCACACATAAAAAGGAGCAAGATGTTCTCCAGACTGGCTGATCAGTATTGATCCCTGCAGAAGTCCATACAACAGGTTGTATTTTCATCTGAAGATCAGAGGTGAGGAAGGCTCTGTAGTACTGCCAAGCCTAAGAGGTGGCCCCTTGCTGAAGACAGTTCCAGAGGACCGCAAACCCAGGTTCCTTGCTTTATCCATTGTTTGCTCCTCTTCACAGATTCCAAGTTGTCCAAAATCAAATGAGACAAGAGCATGTTCACTCTCGGGGCTCCATACCACCTCCAGCAGCCTGGCTTACAGTCCTGGGGCAGCTCTCCTTTCATCTACTGCTGGTCCAGGTCCCCGTTGTGCACAGGAACACTGCAGCCCCTGGGCCAGCTGCAGCCAGCCCAAACGACATGGCCTGTGACTTTAAGCACCATGGACAGGGGTTGCCAAGGAGACAGATCCTGCAGTGCTGAGGCAGACGTCTGGTGGTGGGTTCTGGGTTGTACAACCAGATACATGAGGCTTCCATGTTATGGAGCTTTAAATCCATAATTTTTGTTCAGCTCCCTTTTTTAGCATTGTCCAAGTTTTAGCTGCAAAAGTATCTGCTGTGAGCCCTGGTTTTGAAATAGTAAGGTAACAATGTGAAATAATATACTGCAAGGTCTTAAGCACTGTGTGCACTGTATCACCTGCAAGAATAAAAGACAAGTTTGGAATACACCTTCTGCAGTCTGCTTGCTGTAGCTAATGAACAAAAGTATAAGGAAACCAGCAATGACTGGTGACTGTTGCTCCTGTGCAGAACTCATCTCAACTACTTCCTCAGAGCATCGCTTTCAGCTCCGTATGCATCAGCTCTAATATGAACTGCTCAGTGTTTTACCTTGTTTTTTGTTTAAAGATACCAAAACATTCAGTGTCCTGGAAATACAGGATTGATTTGCGCACTGTTTAAATGTGGTTTTCCTCCAGAGGGAGAAATTTTAAATAGGAATTTTCGAAGGAGCTCAGCTTCTCCTTTTTGAAGAGATTTGGTTATCTATCTAGCTCACACCAGCACTTCCTATGGTTTCTGATGAGTTGCCTAAAATTATACAGGCAGAGCATGGTAAAATTGGGATTAGAAGTTCTATGTCAGTGATCTTAGAAAAACTCCAAAGTCTTGACTACCTTCCCTTACTTTTTGTCAAGCTCTTTGTGTTCTATTCTCCCCTTTTCAGTAAACAAGTAATAGCAAACAGTAGGGCCCAAATACGTTGATTTTATCAGTCTAAATGTATAATGTAATTTTAATCTTAATTTTGAATTGTCTTTGCCTAGGGACAGAAAGCGGACCCAAGAATTTATAGAGTCAGATTTTTCTGAAAGGTGAGTTTTACCAAACATGACCTTGATGCATACAGTCAGACTTTTTTTACTTCTTTGGATCTGGTCCCCAGAGAGATGGGAGTCATGTTCCCGCTTCCACATAAAAGCTCTGTGGTATGTTATTTCTTGTAGTTATAATTCATTACTCTTTATCACTTTTCTGTTTTAAGCACAAACATGAGTTGCCTATAAATCTGGCTTCAAGCACTTACACGTCTTGTAAGGTTTTCCCCATTTTTTGGTTGTTTTTTTGTGAAACTATCTGGAGATGAATTACAAATGTAGTTTTCTAAGCATCAGCCCAGAAGCATGTGTCCAAGCACAATCCGTGTAGCAACGGCTGAGAAAGGGGAAAGGATTCTAGTGCACTTTTTTTTGCCAATACGAAAGAAACAAGAAGCTGATTCAAAAAAGCAGAACGTCTTTATTTTTCATTTAGGTAGTACATGATGTCATCAGTCCTGATTCCTGTTGGATAAAGTGGCCTTCTGCTGTGTTACAAAGTAGCTTACTAACGTGATGTATTAAAATAATTCTTTTTTTCCTTCCAGTAAGAGAAGCAAAAAAGGAGATAAAAATGGGAAGGGTCTGAGGCATTTTTCAATGAAAGTATGTGAAAAAGTTCAACGTAAAGGAACAACTTCATACAATGAAGTTGCTGATGAGCTGGTACTGGAATTCACAAACTCTAACAGCCACCTAGCCACAGACTCGGTAAGCAAATACATGTGGAAATGTGTTACACCGTCAAAAAACTGGCTGGTTTATCATGGAATTGCATGTCTTCTGTTTCTGCACTGTCCTGCCACACCAGATACCTTCCTTCATTACTTAACTACTTCCCAAATATAAAGACTTACCCTCTGAAATTTAAAAATACAGAATTAAAATCAAGAATTGAACTCCCCTTAAATTAGAAGCAAATTAGAGAAGTCTGCCAAAGTAGTTAAGCTTCTCAACTGGAACAGACTTACCATGGTGTGAATTTGCTGCACAGAGGCTTCAAGCAGGCCTGAGGCTTCCATCTGCAGCCAAACAGCTCATGTGGTAACCAAGTAGTAGCACCAATAAAGGCATCATATTTTAATACCCCCCTGACCTGAACTGCCATTCTGGCTTTTTATCTTCTATGTATCTCTGAATGATATATTCTGTCTCTTTTTCCTTTTTGAATTCTTTTATTGTACTTAATTCTGTATTGTTTTCTTAGCAGGCTTATGATCAGAAAAATATTAGGCGGAGAGTTTATGATGCCCTCAATGTCCTGATGGCAATGAACATAATTTCAAAAGAGAAGAAGGAAATCAGATGGATTGGCCTTCCCACAAACTCGGCTCAGGAATGTCAGAATCTAGAGGTAAGGTGAGGTAGATGGGAAATTTCGCATAGGTCAAAGGTTGTGATAATGGAGCAGCTCTACTTTAAAAGAGGGTTTTTTTTTTTCCTCAGTTTGAACCAGACTGGTTTTGATTCTTGAACACTATGAAAAATACCTCCTTTGAGGGATATGTTTATGTATGCTTAGTGCAGTTTTGTGTAGTATACATTGCATGAAGTTTGGGAAGAAATCCACCTGTTTACCTTACAAAAATCAGGGAATACTTTTAAGATTAAAGTCTGTAGTAGCCCGAATTAACCAGCAGAAAAGTCACAAGAATATATGGTGCAGTTATGCTTAGGAAATGGTATATATTTAAAAGGAGACCAGTGTTATATTCCTGTCTGTATTTGGAAATGCCATTCACAGGAAACAAAGTTGAAAAGTAATTCCTGCTAGGATGTTAAATACTCCTTAAAAACTGACAGGGAAAAAAAAGGAAGTTTTACTTACTGGTGGTTTCCATTATTTCTCCAGCAGGCTGGGAGTTACTGTGTTTTTGTAAGGATGCCAGAATTCATATGCACAAATGTTGCTTGCCCTTCAGGCCAAATGCTCTATAAATAAAAAGCACAAGTTACTGTATTTAGTACAGACTGCTGCACTGACTGTCTGTAAATACATCTTAATGTGTATTTTGTTTGTGATACTTGTGGCATCAAATACCTTAAAAGGTGGGTGGGATGCCTTTACAGTACAGAACAATTATTTTTGTGCAAGTTAATTTACATCAAGTGTCATTCTAGATGTGGTAGCAAAGAAGCTTTTACTGTCTGTCCAGTATAGCAACCTGGAAAATACATCCACCCAACAAGTAGGCAGATACTCAACCATTTTTCTTCAAGATTCTGTTTTTCAAAAAGCTACAGATAAATGTACATTTTCACATTCCTTCCAGTGAATGCATTATCTTAAGTACAGGTTATTGTTACAAATCTGGGACTTGAATTTCACTGTCTCATCAGCCATGATCTTATGCTTTTCACTGTTTCAGGCTCCAATTACATATGCACAAAATGGAAGCCAGGCCTAGTTTTTTAAAATGTTGCTTCCTATGACATAACTGAAAAAAATAGAAAATGAAGCTGCATTTGCATGGTGTGAAAACCTGAATTCAGTTTCCTCTTAAAGCTGTGTAAAGTGTGAACTCTTCTTCATGTGTTCTTCCATAAGATTACCAGTACAAAAATGAGAAATCAGTACAAAAAAGCTTGTTACATAGAAACCATGTCTAAATTAGAATCTGTACTGTGTACTGGTTTTGAGAGTTAACATGTTTGTCCCCGCAAAGAAAGTCATCTACTGTGCTCTGAAGGAAACTTTACGGAGGGGGTGGGGGTCCACAAAGCACCACTGTAAATAAAATCGGTGAGTTTAGTTTTGACGGACTGCATCATTTACTAGGGCTGCCCCAGGGCACTATTTAAAGTGTCCTTAGTTGTCTCTGCAGTGTCAGTAGTCATTGGTGCCATTGCTGTCCCAAACACTGCATATTTAGGTTGAATACAGCTTTGCCCCTCAAACTAGCATTAAAAGAACTGTTGCAAGAAATGAAATCTGTGCTCATGTAGATAATGTTACCTATACACCCTTTTGTTGCTGAAATCTTGTTAGTTTAAGCAACTCTCAAGTAAGTAGTCCAAACAAAAAGTGGAGTTCTCTGGAGACATGCAGGTGATGCGATGATCCTGAGCACAGTCTCCACACATTTATGTCTAATAGCTTGCAGCCAGAAGAACAGTGGAAGGGATGTGCACAACTCCAAAAGAGTGGGGGGCAGAATGGAAAAAAAGGAACCAACCAACTAGTCCCAAAGCACCCTTTCCTCAACCATTTAGTTTGGTACTAATTGGCATTCAGTGCACAATACAAAAGAGGAGGAATGGGAAGGACACAAGTTTATCTATTGACCTGTTTCATGGAGAAACTCCTGTGGCTGTGCAATTAAGTCTGTTTTGAAAAATAACACAATATATGGCAAATGGGTAGGCCTGAAAAGACTTTTGCCATTTACTTACTGTGCACTGGAATCCACCACCATTTATAAAGCAAGCATGAATTTCTGTAAGGTGCAGCTGTAACGCCTCTTCAGTTTGGCACACTGGAACAAACAAGGTAACCAAGTAAATATCTTGATGCATTTATATTTTAAGATAGAAAAACAGAAGCGGATTGAAAGGATAAAACAGAAGCGAGCCCAACTACAAGAACTGCTGCTGCAGGTATACTTACTTTTTCTATAAATGAAATCACCAAGTTCTGATCTGACATATTAGGACTTCTGAAGTTCTTCCTAGATGTATTCAGCAGCTATGATATACTACAGAGAAAAGTTTCATGCTGTGACCTTCCTGGCTTCTAGTAGGGGTACCTCTTGCCTTCACTCTCTGGTCTATGTTTACTACAGTGAACAGGCATGCTGCTGCAGCTGTGTGCCACAAGCTTTTCTTAGTGTTCTGAAGGTCTGTCAACATTAGTGGGAATGGGAACACCTTGCAACTGCTTTCACTGACTCAAAGTCCCTGCCCAGAGTTTGCTTCTTGGAGTAGTTCTTACAGAAAATTTCTCTCTGATTCTAAGCAACAAAATTTACAATACAACAATGTGTGTAAATGAGTAGAGAATTGTTTTGGAGGAGACAGACAAACACTTCTGGATCTTTAGAGTGGGAAATCCAACTCTTGCCTTCTGACGTGCACCTTTGACATGACTTAGATTTTGGCTTTGATTGCAGAAATTTATTTCAAATACATCTTCGCTTATAAAGTGAAATTTTCTAAATAGCTAGAAGCATTCTTAAGAGTTTTGGTCTGTGAAGACTTTCAGTAATTTAATGCATTTGGGCTTTTTAATGAGGTTGCGGGCAATAAGGCTATTTTTTTTCCTGGTGCAACTACATTGATACAATTTTCATGTAATTAGCTATATACTGAAACTTTTAAATATCTAATGCTTCTTGTTTTGTCACCAAAAACTGTTCTCTACTTAGGATACAATTCTATCTGTCTGACCTAATAATTTAGCAGCTTCTATAACAGTAACATGAAATTATCCTGGTGACAGTAAGGCAGCTCAGGCCCTCTTAACTATTAGTCTGAAAATGACAGAATTGGACTCCTTTACTGTCTACAGCTGTTACTATTTCCTTGATTATGTTCATTGTCAAATGGTTTACAAGTGCTTCGGGATTCTGTCTATCTTCCCCTTAAGTGAAATAAGTAGTGCCTCAAACTGGGTAAGCACACTGACTTCCAATCCCTCAAATAACATTACCAAACCCACACATTTTCATACATATGCAGTCAGAGATAATGGCACTTGAGCTGTGTCATTAACAGCACCTGTTTAAAAACTTTTAGAGGAGAAGGGGAGGAGAATACAGGTCCTGGGAAGTGGGAAGTGTTGGCTTTTCTGATAATTATTTTTTTAATTTTACTTTTTCAGTGTAAGTAACTGCTAATGTGAGGTAGTTGTGCATATAATGTAACAGTGCCTCCAGTGCCTTTTTCAAACGAATGGGGAACCGTCCTTCACCAAACTTTATTTTATTGCTCCTATCTTGTTTCTCATCCGGGGACTGTGAGGGGGGCATAGCCTTTAGGAGTTGTGTGAGAAGTTAATGTTTAACTTCTGTTCCTGGTGAGCCAGCTAGTGCAGAGAGGGAGTCGGACAAAAAATTCCTGGAGCTATTGGGAGTTGGTAAATAAGAGCTTGTGAAGTTCCACACTGATGTCTTCTATTTTTTTGTCAGTGATCATTTTTTCTTTCTTTTTACAGCAAATAGCATTCAAAAACTTGGTTCAAAGAAATCAGCAAAATGAACAACGAAATCAAGGCCCTCCAGCTTTGAACTCCACAATACAGCTGCCTTTCTTAATAGTCAACACTAGCAAAAGAACAGTTATAGACTGCAGCATATCAAGTGATAAGTGAGTGTTTATGGAATCAATTTTGAGAACTATATTTTCTTTGTGAATGGAATTTTTATTAGAACAAATCAGAGAACTTCCTCTAGTTTACTAGAAGTGAATTAAATATGCTATTGTCACTTCAGGGGGGTGTTTTCTTTTAACTTCTTTTTTTTTGTTTGGTTTGTTTATGTGTATATATGTTTATATATTATATGATATATAATGTCATATAATGTTATATATTAGGTATAACACATATCTATGATAATGTAATATATAAATACAATAAGTCAATATATTAATACATAATCTAAGTATCAAATACAGATGTAATGAGTATTACATTAAAATAGTAACAAAAATTAATAGTATTATAATGTATAATATTTAATATATAATATATTATAGAATCTAGTATAATATAATCACACATATAGTTTTTATTGATATCAAATGAATATGCTTTATATGTGACTTTTTATAATTATTAAGTTCTATTATAGAATATTACCATATTATAGCATAAAATTATTGTATGTGATATGATGTGATATGATTATAATATATATTATAAAATATATCATATAATATATAATTGTATTAATGTATGTATTAGTGTGTAAATAAGTGTATAAATATGATTGTATTAATATTAGATATATTGAGATACATAATATATGACAATATATCATGTTTATTGTATAATATATAATGTGTAGTATGCGCAGTTATAGTATTTTATTTTAAAGTTATATATTTTAATGCCTATATTAAAATTTTAATATAGAATATATTCAGATATATTTATATATAATATTGTATAGAATCATAGAATAGTTAGGGTTGGAAAGGACCTTAAGATCATTTAGTTCCAACCCCCCTGCCAGGGGCAGGGACACCTCACACTAAAACATGACACCCAATTATGTAACTTTACATATATGATAAATTTATTAGAGTATATGTCTATAACATATATATAGAATATATATCATGTTATATAAAAACCATAACATATATGTTTATTATATACAAACATGTATAACATGATATATGTTTACAACATATATAGAATATATATTCTATTCCAATATAATATATGCTATAATATATACTTATATAATACCTACTACATTATTACATTATTATAAATTATTTATATTATCTATATTAAATATATATTTATATCTAATGTTAATCACATAGACATAATAAATCCTATATGATATAAACTATAATAGATAAATATCAGACATTGAGATGTCAGTTAAATAATAGAAATGATATATTAAATGTTTATATTAATAAATAAATTTGTAATATATGTACACTATATATTCTCTAGTAATACATAGTATATAAATATATTGATATCTATTGATGTCAATAATTGTTGATGTAATATATACTATATGTTAATATATAGTAATGTAATATATAGAGTGAAATATGTATGATATATAATTATATATCATATATATGTGGTATTATATATCTTACACATATAATATATACACACATATATATATACATATTTTATATATATATCTAAAAACAAACCAAAACCAACAAAAAATCTAAAACAAAACACCTCCCTGAAGTGACAATAGCTAATATAAAGTACTTCTAGGAAACTATATGTATAAAAAATGCAGTATGTTTAATCAACACTGCCTTACAGCCACTAGTTAAAACAGGCTGACTGTCACTGTTTCAAAAGGCACTTCAGACTGACATTTCAAAGAGCATTCACTACACAAAAAATAACTGAATGGAACTCTATGCTAGGATAGCACTAGCATGTGGTACTGCCTCTGAATTCATATTTCTAATGTGCCATAAATGTATTTAGTCAGAAACACAAGGTGGTCCATGTAACATAAAAGCCTAGAGGTGATAGTAATAACTTTGAAAGTGTCTTTTCATAGCAGAAAGGCGTAGCTGATCCTTTGAAGGAAATAAAAAAGGGAAGATATAATACAGAAATCTGAAATACTGCCTTTGTAAGCAAATTGATAAAGTTGCACTAATTAATCTGAAAATATTCCACTTACATACTTCAGCAGGTCGACGGAGGTGATCCTGCCCCTCTACTCTGCTCTTGTGAGACCTCCCTTGGAGTATTGTGTCCAGTTCTGATGTCCTCAACATAAAAAGGACATGGAACTGTTGGAACAAGTCCAGAGGAGGGCCACGAGGATGATCAGGGGACTGGGGCACCGCCCATATGAAGATAGGATGAGAAAGTTGGGGCTGTTCAGCCTGGAGAAGGCTGTGTGGAGACCTCATAGCAGCCTTCCAGTATCTGAAGGGGCCCTACAGGGATGCTGGGGAGGGACTCTTCATGAGGAACTGTAGTGAGAGGACAAGGGGTAACGGGTCCAAACTTAAAGCAGGGGAAGTTTAGACGGGATACGAGGAAGAAATTCTTTGCTGTAAGGGTGGTGAGGCACTGGAATGGGTTGCCCAGGGAAGTTGTGAATGCTCCATTTCTGGCAGTGTTCAAGGCCTGGTTGGACAGAGCCTTGTGTGGCATGTTTTAGTGAGAGGTGTCCCTGCCCCTGGCAGGGGGGTTGGAACTAGATGATCTTAAGGTCCTTTCCAACCTTAACTATTCTGTGATTGTATGATTCTGGCTGCTTATCCTCTTCATCCTATGAAAATATAGCTGGAAGTATGAGGTACTGCTATGCTAACTTTTAATCAGATCATAGTTTATTAACTGAAAACAGCTGGCTCTGCCTTAATACTGAAGATTACAGACTTCACTTGGTGCTATTCAAATCCCATATTGAACTTGAATTCCATTAACATGGCAAAATAGACAGTCGCTAGTAACCTCACTACCAATGTGCAAAAGTAATATTATTAAAAGTTGAATTTTTGTAGAAAATTCAGCTGAAGTCCAATACATTCTGTGACAAAACTTTAAGAGTACTTCCATTTATGCTGTATTTCAGCAAGTTAGGAATTTTAGATTCTATGTTGATTTAGCTTGACTGTACCCTTATTTTATCAGCACACTATGCAGTTCTCACTGCACTTTAAACACTGCTTTCCATTTAGGTTTGAGGTCATTAAAAAGTTCAGTAGTTTCATACTGAAGCTTCAGAATTGCTGATTTAAAGTTGTCAGAGATTAACCTGGAATTTGGGATCTACAGAAGGTTAACATGTGCCTCCAGTCTCAAATTGTAAGAAAACAGTACTACTAAGAATGAACACACCAAAATGATTTAAGCTGTTGATACTTCCATTTTATATAACCCGGCTTCAGTATTACTGTCATCTGGAGATCATTAAGTGTACAACCCAAATGAAACAAGCTTTCCACTGTGGTGGTTGTTTGTGTAACTGATTAGTGACAGCAGCAGTGTGTAGATAAACAGTGGCAGAAACTGCTTGTGTTTTAAGCACTGTTACATTGATCTGCTAAATAAGGCCGTTGGCAAAAGTCATCACTTTCATTTGTCCAAACTGATTCTGTAATTTATTAGAGAGTGTGCTGCTTAACTAGTCAGCTTGAGTGCCTGCCCTTTAAGGTCAATTAATAATCCACTGCTTAAAGGGCTTCTGTTCCTTCTCCCAAATAACATTTGTATATGTTACCAACACTGGTTGGTTGATATTTATAATGCCACAGTAGGTGATGTTAGAAAGTCCAACAAACAGATAACCTCATAGCATTTGCTACTCAAAATTGTATTTACAGAGGATCTTCTAAAATAATTGCTTGAAAAAATCAAACTTAAACAGGGCAAGTTTAGACTGGATACGAGGAAGAAATTCTTTGCTGTAAGGGTGGTGAGGCACTGGAATGGGTTGCCCAGGGAAGTTGTGACTGCTCCATCGCTGGCGGTGTTCAAGGCTGGATTGGACATAGCCTTGGGTGGCATGTTTTAGTGTGAGGTGTCCCTGCCCCTGGCAGGGGGGGTTGGAACTAGATGATTTTAAGGTCCTTTCCAACCCTAACTATTCTATGGTTGTATGATAATGGTACCTATAAAGGGGACTTAGCATCATGAGGAACATAGGTTTGTGTCTCCTAAGGTTTTTCCTATGCAAGAACAGGCTTGATTTAGCCAAAACAGGATGAAATTTCTCACATGCAAAACAAAGGGGTTGAGGTTATTGGGCAAGTTTTGTTTAAAGTTTGAGAAGGCAGACAGCCAGGTGCCAAGCAGCATACTGGGAATGGCATTTCTGAAGCTGGTGTCAATAAAAGCAGAGTCTGAGGATAAAATAGTTAAAAATTAGATTGAAAAGATGAGGCACCTGAACAAGTAACTCCCATTTAATCCTGAAAAAAAATGTATTTATTGTATATGGTGCCTCTATGTAAATGCTGTAGGTCTTGGGGAAAAGGAGAAAATACATAAAAAAGAACCAGAATACCTAGTTTTAAACAAGCATTCAGACACAAAAGAGGTATCACAAATGTGGAAAATTAGAACATGTCGCTTTTAATGGGAAATGCAGGAGATTTTGCCATTGGACATACAGTACTATCCATGAAAGTAAACGTGTAGAAAGTAGGCTCTTGTACCCTTAGAGAAAGAATTGCCTGCAAGAGCAGAAACTCCAGATTAAATTAATTGTTGATTAAATTTGCACTTACCTTGGGAAAAGACAGAAACTGTACCCAAACTTCACATTCACAGCACTGGCCTCTGGAATGATCTTTTAGCTCTGAATTGTAAGATGGCAGCCCAGTAGATCATTCTATGAGAACAAAAATGGATTTCTCAAGAACAGCCAAAACAATGCTGGGAATTATTAGCAAAACCATTAAGGAATGCAATGTAAAACTAGATGTGTATAGTGCTTTCATATCTGGAATACTATATCCTCTTTTGTTCTTGGAAAAAGTGTAGCATAACCAGGAGAGAGACACAGGAGGGCAGCAGGAATTAATAAGGCTATGAGAAAGCTTTCACAGAAGGAACAGATGGACTCTGTGGCCCAGAAAAAGAGAGGACGGTGGATTCATAGGTTTCTGTAAAATCATGGATGACATGGAATGTATGTACAGAGAATACCTGGGCACAGTTGCTTATTAAAGTTGAGACAAGAGCAGATACCAGGTGCCAGGTTATAGACATAAGGAATATAAGTGGTTTTTTAACAGTCTATGCAAATCATAGCATTGGATGTTGCTCATGCCAAAAGTTTCTGTATGTTCTAAAAGGGGTCACATCAAGTCCTTGACAGAAAATCCTCAAACAGCTCTTAGCAGAGGTGGAGGAAGTGCAGCAACTTCCTGCATCAGGGGCTGCAAGTTGCTGGAGACTATATCTGGGGAAATACTACTGTAAGTAAGTTCGTTTGGAAACTTGAAGGGGGATGGAAAGGAGTTCAGCTCCCTCCTAACACCTAGTACTTAACCACAACACCTGGGAGGAGAAATCCAGAGCTATCAGTAAATACAGTCTTTAATCATGTACCATAAAAGGTGAATTCAGTTATAACTTAGTTACTACACAGCTTACTGGTGGTAACTTGGTATGACACTGTTCTCCCATACCCTGATTGTGTAAACATAATTACTTGACTTTAGGTGCACCAGTCCAGGTAGCAGGAATGTCATTGTACCAATTAAAGGTACAATGACACATCGTATTTTCCCTTTTAATGTGGTTATGCTTAAATAAGTACAGGTGCATAAGCAGTAGGTTTTACAAGTAATATTGTGTAAGCCCCAAAACAGATGATGCCTGTAACTGACAGTTACATCTAGTTCCAAGCATGTAGATTACTAGATGAAAATGTTGTGCCTAAGCACAAAAGATGAAACTTTTCTGAACTTACTGGATCCAAGAAAATTAGTATTTAAAGAAAAAAAATTCCGTGTGTGACATGAGCTTGGAGAGCTAATGGAAGACCCACCAGTGAGTTATCTTTTAAAGACTGTCTCTCACAGATGGGTTGCTTTCCCAGGCATAAAGGTTTTGTTAGCAGAAAATGAGGCACTGGGAGGCAGCTTATATTGTGATCCCTGGACCGGGGCTGTCCAGGCATTTAATGGCCTGTGGTCAGAGCATAAAGCCAGTCACCATAGATGTCCCTGCTTTTCTTAAAGCTATCTTAAGTTTAAATCACTATTTCCAATTTCATATGCAATTAGAAGCATTCTGAGAGTCCTGCAGCAGAAGGTTGTGAACACAGAGGACTTAGAACAGACTGCTTTGCTAGCTGCATCCAAAAAAGCAAAACTAGACCTAGGTAAATAGGTCACTTCACAGGAGGAGTGTTGCACATTAGAACAGAAAATTAAACGTACAAGAAGCAAAACCAAAATAGTTATTTTGGTGACAGGGCTGCAGATGACCTTTAAAAACACTGGATTTAGTACAACTGAAGGTTCATGTTTAGTAAGTCCTCCCTGTCCCCCTTTGAATCTGTTTAATGAGGTAGAAAACTTCTGACTTCCTGCAGTGGTAAAGTTACTTTAATTGAGAAAGTGCCATTTTACACCCCATAGGCATGCCAGTAACAGAAGCAGAAGAGAAAAAGCATTTGCTGCACTTTTTTTTTCCCCTTAAGTACCCCTTTGCAGATAATGAAGGATCAGGATGCTTACCTCAATGCAGGATGAAGAGGCAAAACCCACGTAGCTGTGCTCTTTTCAAGCCATCTCACTTTGACTTTTCACATGCAGATTTGAATACCTCTTTAATTTCGATAACACTTTTGAGATTCATGATGACAGTGAGGTGCTGAAGAGAATGGGAATGTCCTTTGGGCTCGAGTCAGGCAAATGCTCAGCTGAGGACCTAAGAACTGCAAAATCACTGGTGCCCAAAGCTTTAGAAGGCTACATCACAGGTAAGTTATAGATGAGACTTTTACATTCCTGATCAAATTCAAAACATTAGTTAACTGAAGCAAATTTAATGATATTAACCCACACAGGTACATATCAGTTGAAGTTTTGTGGGAGCTAGTAGGGTTGGTTCAGAAACCAGTTCTTCTACAGGTCATTTTGGAAGGTTTATCATAGTTGTCTTATTTCTTAAATAGCTGAACTGACACCAAGGTCAGATTTTCATGGATTAATACTAATTTTTAATAACACTGGATGAATGAAGGAGCAGACTAGAAGGCAGGTCCTCCAAAGTTGAGGAGGAAAAGGAAGGAAAAAGAGCATCTTAAAACGAGTGAATGTAATCTACAAGTGACTCCCAAGCCAGCAGGTGCCACCTGAGAACAGAGCTGCTCTAAATAAAGCAAAAAGCTCCAAGGAGTTCCAGGACAAGAGTCTCACACAGAGGTGCGTACCTCCCCTAGTCACACTGCTTGAACAGGTCACACTTAAATAGGTTCAAATCTTCAATTGTTGGACTAGAGCTGCTAAAATTTGTAATCACTCCTTTAGTTACTGTCAGACTGTGTTCTTCTTGCTCTGCCCATGCTTAAAAGTAGGCCAGTATTTTCTCAAGTTTCTGGAGGGACTTCATCTGTGAGGGAAGTGTTACCCAAAGAATTAATTGTATACACCCCTTCATTTTTGAAGAAGGGGAAGCAAAGCTACTGCCCTGACTTCTCTACTAATGAGGCTTTATTCTTGATTAAACTACAGTAGTATAAAAGTCTGTCTTTCACACAGCTAGGCCAGACACTTCAAACATTTGACTTTTTAACTTTACTAAAGGCAGTTCTCTTCTGTTGGCAACACTTGATCCTTATGTCAGGATCTCTTAAAATGCAGGCTTTATATTAATGCTGTTTTGTTTTGCTAAGGATAATATAGTTAAGTAGTCAGGAAGCTGAACGTGTGGGTTTGTGTGTCCTTGATTTTACTATGTGAGAGAATTAAGAATTAAAGAGTTGCTTAAAATTTGTGATGTGAAAACTGCTGGATATAAATTAGAACTCTGTTACATTCACTAAGATCAGTACATTCTAAATGGCTTAACATTCCACACTACATCAAATGTGCTTATGTTTATCAAGGGTTGTTTGTATTTTCCTGGTCCCCTTGTGCTGTGGGTTTCAAAACTAAAACTTCATTTTTTAATTTCAGTCCATTTTGAAATTTCCCCCCCCCCCAAGTCTTTATAAGGCTGTGCTGATTGTCAAAAAAGAGAGGTTGAAAGAAATCTTAAATTGTTCCTTGCTGGCTCATTCAACTGAAAGTTACCTACCACATTTACCACCAATGTGAAAAAAGGGGAAAGGAGCAGAACCCACATCTTTTAATAGTGTTGAAGTGTTCGGGTTACTTAACTGCTCCTGTTTATCAAGGAACAAACTTAAAATTTCTGTTCCATTTTAAACCTGCATTAATTTCTCTTCAGAGAACAGGGTTGCTTTACATTTGCCAAAACCCCTGTGTCATTACACTTTATACCAAATAAAACCAGCTTTTAATGATTCAAGTGATAAATCTCTAAACTAGTGCTTAGTAGGTCATTTTAATTTGTTTTGAAAAAAACTTAGTCACACTAAGTACTGCTGGTGGGGTTTTTATTGAAAGCACTAAAGGCAACAGAACCGTGATGTTCCTGTGCAAGTGAGAAACAAATAGTGCTCTGTTTCAAAGAAACTAACCCAAAAAGAAAGTTTTGAAGATAGCCTGTTCTTAAAGAACATTGTGATTATTTCTCTAGTAGCAGACCAGTAGCCAGAAACCTGGTCATTAGAAATGTACTGATTTTATATTTTACTTAAAATGCACTGAGGCAAGTAACGTACTCTTCAGACAAGCTTCAGCTTGTGAAAAAATTAATCCCAAAGTGTTACTAGAGTACATATATTTATTTTTAAAGGTTTCTTCTATCTGTTGCTTGCAAATTTAATTGCACAAATCTATATCTAAGAGTGTGAATTGCATAGTACATGTTTCTAATGGCAGTAACTGACATAAGGGAAATTGATTTAAATATTTTGTACAATACTTGAAACCCCTGCATTTGCCCAGTTGTGAATTTTTCGGTAAAGTATAGTTTCCCATTTTAACTTTGACAGTCTTCAGATATCGTTTCTTACACTGCAAGGACAGTGAAACAGAAGGCTCATCACTGGTTTCTAGACTTTATGGTTACTTCTGTAGCTCTCATGATGGCACTGTTAAGTACCTTGGCTTCAATTACTGCTATACAAGAAGAGCAAATCAAGGTCTCTTTATTTATTCACTGGGTCAATTTATTACATGCAAGATTAAAGTTATCCCACATGAGCTGAATCCATGGACTCAACTGCTGTAGAAACAAGCCCTGTTCTAGTATATGTAAGCAGGCAAGTAATTTCCCATACAATGTTAGTTTGACCCTAGCCTTGTCATCTTTTTTTTTTTCCAGATAATTACTGACTTCCAAACACTTAACAATAGTTTGTCCTGTAATTCTTGCTAACAGGGCTGGAGAAGCAGTTGGAAGAATCCAAGTCTCAACTAGTTCAATGAAAGAAATTTAAAATTGACAAAAAAAACTTGGACCATTTCAGCTTTAAAAGAAAAACGTTACTTCTAGTCACATTACACATGCCAAATAATTTGCTTGGAACTGCTGAACTGATATATCAAAGCCTTTTAGTGTATTCTCTGTGCAGGAGGATCATGTGTTTTAGCCATTCTTCAAGTGCCCTAATTTGATATGCTTGATGGACTAAGTAGGTAATCCAGAAAAAGCGATGGACATAAAGCAGAATACACTACAGCCTTCTTACTGTGGAAGGAGCAATGTTATTTCTCATATGATACTTGCACCAGCTTAAGATGCATACCAGGGTCACATTCCTAATTGTGCATTCCTGCCCATTTCTTAATTTTGACAGTTACTTTCCTCTGTCCTCTTTATGAGCTAGTTCAGGGTACTAAACTGTAGGTTCTTTATCTGGCAGAGGCCTTTCTGACAATGCAGCATGTCGAAATGGCCAGTTAAGGGCTCATACCAGAACAGTTCAAGTAAAAAGGGAGTGAGATTGCCAGATGAGCTGAAATATGCCACCGATTGAGACAAGCATAAACTCTTGTAGAACCATATCCAGAGAACTATCCTGTGCCTTTTAGACCGTGCATATACTAGAGTTATTTAATGTGAATTCAGGTCTGGTGTTTGTCAGCTGAGTCCTGACTCCTAGAAATGAGACTACAGACAAATATTTTGAGGTACTAATACTTGTGGTAACAACCCCTCACTTGTACATATCCCACTAAGGCAGCGAGCAGATAAAGGGGTACAGTTTAGGACCTCTAGATTACAACACTTTTTTTTTTTCTGCCCTGCATGAAGAAATGCTTGCTATCATCTACCTGCATAACAAGCCTTGACTGCCAATAGGCTGGAGTTGGAACTGAAGAGATAAAAGTACTACTGAATGAACGAGCTTGTTTGGCCATCAACAATAATCCTATGCAGCACTTTCCCTTTTGCATTAATTACTAAGGCTATCGATGATGTTCCTGTAGAGCCTTCTTATATAAAGAACAAATTTCTGCCGAGGATATCTGTTGCAAGATATGCCTGTCTGTAATAAGGGTACCACTCTTAGATTGGCCTGTACCACCGTGGAACGGTTTTTCCAAGCTGCTTTCCCTGGTTCACAGGTATAGCTATTAGTAATTTGTCTGTTCTGCTAGAAGTAGTAAGTCTTTTCATTGTAGGCAGACTTCTATTTTAACAGTTCTCTTCAGACAGGAAATAGCTTCTTAAACTTTAAAATTTCTTTTCCCTGGCTCCTCAGAGCTCACTGGAAAATAGAATTAGAAGGCAATGAAAGTAACAAGGCAGGGATGGGCATCTGTGAACCTTCTTCCTGCCTTATGTGTAAAATCCAAACTTTCCTTCACCTTGCTCTTCACAAAGAAGCTAACTAGCTATTATCCCACAGTGTTAATAAAAGGCAATATTACCAGCAGCAACTTGTTATTCTCCTGAAATACTAAACATGTACACACAGGTACATCCCTTCAAAGGACCAGGAAACAACCCTGTGATACATCTCTAATCCACTTTAATCTAAATACAATGCAGTCATTCTAAATGGTTCAGCCTCTTCCTACAAAGACAAGAGGAGACCGTCAGAACGTGTTCTCTGTAAAAACAAACCTGCATTTATGGCAGTCTGAATGAAAGCCATCCAGCTATGTCCATGTTTAACTATTCTCATCTATCCCATCCTCAGAGATCACCCTAAAGCTGCCACTTAATATTTTCTGTCATGTTCTAAAGGCTATTGGCAGGAACATTGACCTTGCTAGCCTTGCCTTGTACCCTGGCGTTTAAATACCTCACTGCTAATGGATCTCCACAGCACAAAATAAGGTAGCATATGGATCCCAATGGATGGTGAGCCAATTTCTGTGGTTGTGACAATCTCCTTAGAACAGTCCCATGCTAGGCCATACACTGGCAAATCTCAAGGAGCCAAAGCTTAACAAGAACACAGACAAACAAGAAAGCATATGTAACAAACAGTTATTCCTCTTGTCTGCTGTTACAGAACAATTCTATGTAAAAGATGAATAGTGCAATCCAATTTTTACTGCCATCATGCTGTACAGAACAGAGGTTTGGTTAGGCATAGCAGATGACAGTAACTCCTGGTTTAATGCATCCAGCTGGAACCACATGAAAGCACCATGGAGAAGAACTAGACAGTCCTGATAATTTATTTCAATTTGAACTTTGTGTTGAGATGGAATTTGGGTAGGTCTGTAGAAACATCTTATCTATCTAAGAAAGAAGTTAAAATCACATATGCACATACCCCAAAAATATCCCATGTGTACTTGGGTCAATGGACTAGTTTTGCTGATTCTCTCAGCAGAAATGTGGGTAACTGGAAACAAGTGACTGGCATTACTTGCTACAGAATTTGAAAACAGGTTCTATAAGGGTTGTAAGTAACCCACTCAATGTGCCACAGAGGGCTTCCAACAAACTACCTCAAGGAATTCTGCAGTACTGCACAAGGCCATTTTAGTCTTAAAATTTCCTCTCCCTGGGGAGGAGACTTGCACCTCACACATGCAGTATACAGCAGGATCTCTCTTTCATACTCTTGGCACAAGACCTCTGACATGGTGTATTTGCATCCACAGCTAATCCATCAGAACAGATTAGGAGGCTGCGTTACAGCCAGCTGCGAGACCACCAAATTGAAACTGCCTTTGGCCATCAGAACACACAGTTGAAAAATACATACTGCCTTGATGATGGCTTCACTGCAGTATCTCCAGTCCTGACATGTACAGTTCCATTTACACCTTCACCAGGCACAACAGCAAAGGCCCTTAGAGCTCTTGGGGCATAGAATCAGGCTGTACAACCTCCAAAACTATTTCAGGTACCTGTGATTGCATATGGCTACTGGCCAGGGTCATCTGCAGTGTCAGCCCTCTTCAAGCAGAGGGGAGAGTTTCATAGAAATAACCACAGTTGTGAGTGTGAGTGAGTGCAAGGTTTGAGTGCATCCACAAACACTGGGGGGTGTATGCACAGATTTATAATTTCATCTTGATTAAAAAGGACACACCTACAGTTTAAGGAACCTTAACTGCTAAGAGAATGCGAAATTTAAGATCGTAAAAGGAAGAAAAAAATCAAGTAGCTATCATAAATACAATGATACTTTTCTTCTAGATATGTCATCAGGATTTTCGTGGATAAACCAAGGGTTACTTTCAAGTTCAGCACAAGCAGGTTCACATTTAGAGGTAGCAGGAGGCACTTCTGATGCTAAATCAAGGTAAATAAAATAATTTTAAGTCAAAGATAGCGGTACATGATTGTAATGCTTCAATAACCTCACTATTTCATACCATTTATATGCAGGTAATGAAATGTTTTCTGTATGGTTGATTTTTGATTGTAAATGAGTCTTATTCTGTCTTCCTTTATAATTACATTTGAAAGATCAAATCAACACGTTATGAATTTTGAACTTATTAGCTACTTTGTATCTATGTTTCAAAAGAACAGAATCACTTTCAAGCCCTTAATATAATGACAGAGTTCTCCTGATTAACCTGAAATACCTGCCTGGGCATGGACTACAAATACTTTATTACACGTAGAAAAAAGCCTGATAATACTTCTGAAGAACACAGGAGGATGTTTGGTGTCTAAATGCGCTACTGCTTAAGCTATCATGAAAGAAGTTTAATCCACAGTCTAATCATAATTTTAAATTAAAAACCAAGCACAAAACACCACCACCAACAATGAAAATCCAAAGTGAAAACGCTGTAACAACTGTGCTTTGCTTGGAGGTTACCTGTACCTTAAAAAACAGAAAGATCATTCTGAAACAGGTTCTTCCTCATGGCATTTAACAGTTTAATTTCATATTCCAAACATTTCTGTGTATTGAAAAAAATTGTGAGGGATTTATTTTTTTAACTTTCTTCAGCTTGAGCAACTCTACTGGTTGGTTATGAAAAAAATCAACAACAACACACCACCCAACAATCTTTTATGTAACTTCGACACTTTAGCTGTTTTCATAACTATTAGCTGTGTTTAATGTTGGTAGCAGTTCTTTAACTCAAGAAAAAGCTGAGGTCAAAAAGCTCAAAACTTCATCTGAAATCTCTAAACTTCGCCATTTCTGTTGTTTTAATAGTGAGAATCCAGGGTTATGTTTGGATGCTGAAGTGGCCTTAGCAACTGGGCAGTTTCCTGCCCCAAGCAGTCAACAGTCCAGCAGCGCAACATCACGCTACTCAGAATCACGGGGAGAAACTCCATGCTCATTCAATGATGAGGATGAAGAGGATGAAGATGATGATTCTTCCTCCCCAGAATAAGGACAGTAGAAAATGGAATATACAAAATGCTGCTCAAATATTCCTAATGGGAGCTCCTGTCTGGACTTCACTGAAGTTTCAGCCACAGCTGAAATTAAAAACTTTTTGTACCCGAACACAAAGTGACATACAGACACAGAGTGATGTGAGGTTTATGAACTATAACTAAGGAAAAGAACAGTCCCCTGGAGATTTGGCAAAGTAAACATCAAATTCACATTTTCCATTTTGGAACAGACGGAAATCTCCGTCTTTCTCTTATCAGATGGAAAAGAAAACAGCGTCAGTCAACAAATGCCAGTTCTCGCATTGTCTTTTGGCTGTGCTACCTTTAGGAAAAGGGGGAGTGAGAGCACACATGAATGTGCTGAAATAGCTATTTAAAAATATCTTATATGAAAATTGTTCTAGGGAAAGGGGGCTGTTAAAATGTTTGCTTTTTTTTGTTCAACTTGCTGTATAGAAGATTCCTAAAGTAATATAAATTGCGATAAAATGAATCTTGAAATAGTTTAAATCCATTTTAGATACTCTAAAATTAACATTAGTATGTCTCTTTTGAAAGGTTCATATGTTCATTTATACTGCAGACCTAATTTATTATAAGTAAGTGATTATTCTTAGCCATTATTAAACAGTCAGGATAAAAACAGCAGTATTCTCTGCACCAGCTTTTTTCAAGGAAAAGAACTGTATTTCTAGATTATAGTGTATCCTGTAGAGCTTCTCCTTTACTGTTCTAACTTTATAATCCCTTTGATTTTATAGCACATTTGGTTTTTTTAAAGAGGATCTCAGGCAGCATGTTTTCAAGGCAGTGTTTTCAAATTCAGGATGGGCATGTCACATAGCTTTTAAAGCTGTATGCTGAGGTTCTTAGGAAAAAAATTTCAACAATACATAATTTCTTGGTTTGCGTTCTAGTCAGCATAGATTAGGACAGACTGACTTTCTTACCATTAACTTCTGTTGCACTCACCTTGATGCGCCGTTGAAAAATACCATCAAAATACCACTTCTCAAAATAATGTGTAGCTCAACTTACACAACATGAATCTCATTTGAACTGTTAATTTAGATTTGTAACAGGACCTCAGTGTTCTACAGTTAACATCACATCCAACCATCAAGACCTTATTTTAAAAAAAGCTTCAGAAACAGAGCATAGTACACTGTACACGTACTTCTCCCATGGTTTTCTAACATCCAGTATTTAACTAGTCTTGAAGTTAACCATTTTAATTAGGTTAAAATAGTGTTACTTCTTTTTAGTTTTTATACTGTGTGTAAATAGCTGACCTGTTTCTAAGTACCACTGTATTAGCTGTCAGAGCTCAACAGGTTTGGCTCTGTTATTTAGTTATGAGATTAGGCAGCTTGTCATACTGTTATTTGCTTGAGCAGTCGCAGCAAACTGTTACCCCTGGACTGTTGTGACCAGTATTCTTAGCACAACATGGGGCATGTCCATGTGATCTTCCACAGACAAACATGCACTCAAGCCAGCCATATCCAAAAGCACCAAGCCTGAGCAAGTAGGGTAAATGGAGGCTGCAGCTAAAAAGCTACCTGGCTGTCAGACAAGAACTAACACACACAAGCCTAGCTACATACAGGACAGGTAAAACTGCGAGGAGCAGACAAGCACACCTGCATGTTTACAATAAAAATTATAAAGCATCCAGATAGAAACTTTTCACAGGTAGTCAAACCCCTGCATTTGAGGTACAGTCTGGGTGGCACCATTAATTCGGTCTGCCTCTCGACTGAGCAAGCAGAGCTGTCTAGCTTACACAAATGAGTTGCAAACACACAGAATTCTTACATGCCTACCACGTTACTCTCTGGGCAAGACTGTTAAGACTGTCCTGTGCTCATGGCTCACAGGCAACACCAGACTAAGCGATTTACACCACCTCACTTCCACCAAATCTGTAACACTACCTCTATATGAAGAAAAGCTTTACAAATAAAAAATAATACTCTTGCTGAGAGAGTCAGTGGACTTAACTGAAGTGGCTCACTTTTGAAATAACAGAATGTAACGTACACCATGTATATTACTATGGAATTGTCAGCTCTGTGAATGACATTTCATTTAAACAGATAAATAATTGGTTTTATTCTTGAAAACCCATTGGTTTGTCAAAAACCATACTTTCAATCAGCTTTCATTGAAGAGGGCAGACCAAAGATACCTGATATAGGAACTTTTTAAGAGGGGAACATTTTCTGAAATTATCCCTCTCCCCCTCCCCTCCCCCCCCCAGCAATACAATAGGGACACATTTAACTTTATGATCTCTTCACATTTCCCATTCGAGATCTGTGTAAAAATTAAAACCAGCAAACCACTAAACAACTGCTAAAGAGTAGCACTTTGAACTGTAAGGACCTGCCAAAAAATTTCTTCCTGCCCAGAAACTGAATGTGTTATATTAGCAGTCAGTGTGCTTTCTGCTTTATAAGAGGATCTTCATTGATAACTTCCTTCCATTGCTGTCCATTCCCTTCAAAGCAGCAGACTGCACAGCCGCTTGCTTTCTGGCAAACTTCAAGCTATCAACTTAAAGAAGAAAACTAAAGAAATCTAGGAGCATACTACATTTATTTAGACAGTTGAACCAAGAGTTTAAAAGTTATTTTTCCTGAACTAGTTGAATACAAAGGACAAAACAAGTTAGAACATTTAGAAGAGACTTCAAAAGGAAATTATTTCCTTGGGATTCATTATGCAAAGTTCCAGTTGAGGATGAAGTTCGACTACAGCACTGCGGTCTTGTGGTTACACTTTAGTCTGGAAACTAGAATGTTGGGTCTTCGCCAGCCACAGTCACTTGTGTATGATCTTAGGCAAGCCTTTCAATCATTCCAGTTGATCTTGGCTGATATAACAAAAATAAAAAACCTAACCCCCCCAGAACGCCACAGGTAACTGCAGGACCTCACAAAATGAAGGTGTTGCATCTGAAATGAGCTCTGAGCATTATGAGTAACGAGGGGATGGAGAATATTAAGTAACCACACAGCTCCCACCAAGCTAATGGCAGGAGTTGTGCTCAGCTGCTTCAACATGCCAGCCATCCCTTCTTTTGAAAGACAGCAGTGGATATTTTCCAGAGTAAAACAGTTATTAGCAAGACTGGGCTTACCATTTTTAACATTCAGTTGCTATCATCTTCTCCTGTCTCGTGCAATACCCCTGATGTTCACTGATAGGAAACAAGGAGCAAATGGTACTAAATGGTATCTCTTATAAGCCAAGGTTAACATTTAAATTTTCATACCAATTCTATTTAATGTAAATTTTAAGTGACATGTTTTTCTGTCTTGAAACACTATTTCTTGGTTATACATTCAGAAAGCGGTTGCAAGCAATAGAATGCTACGTGTAAATGCTCTTTTATGTGTTGCAGTAAACAGCTTTATTTCTGGACTTACTTTATGGTGCTTAAAAAAAACAACAAAAAAAAAAAGAAAACAAACTAAATTTGACTTGTTGGCACCACAAATTAGATGAAAATAATCCGAGTGGGATACAGCATTTTTCTATTATGTGGAAATCTGACATAATGTTTGTGCATTCTGTTTTTTTTCATTGTATTAAAGTGTGCCAGTCTTTTCATTTGAACACTGGATTTGAGGGCAGCAATCCACCTAATCTAAGAAGGTGTGTGTATTTAAGTAAAGACTAAAGCAAATTATACTAGTTTAACTGAAGGTATGATTTTAACTAACTAACTTCATTAAACCTAGTACCAGCCACACTGTAGATATGTCCATCCTGGTTAAGGGTTTTGTTTATTTCTTTTAAACTGTAACTTGCAAATACTCCTAATCCTTTTGAGCAGTTGGAAACTGCCGAGTATGCAGAATACCCACAGAAGGACGTGTGCTGATCAACTAGGTCAGCCCGAAGGAACATTATGTCAAAAGGCCTAATCAAATTTTGATCCCTACCCCTCCCCTCTTTTTGGTTTTTTTTTTAATTCTTTTTTTAAGAAAAACAAAGCCCTCAAGCTCAGACATAAAACAGTGCTGGAACTTAGAATTCCACACTGAAGGTTTCAAAAGTCAAGTGCCCTTTCTTCTGACTACAGCTACCAGTTTAATTCAAGAGCATTGTTGAAACTTAATTACACTCAACCACCGGGCAGTGCTCATTTTTATAATTAACTGGCTCTTTTCAGCTGAAAATATTCCAGGTAGTTTATTGAGAAGACTTACGTCCCTTTTAGTGAGTTGAAAGATGTGTGGGTTTTGGATTCATTTAAAAACAAAGCAATAACCGCAGGGTATAGTATATAGTAAACAAACTAAAACAAGTTGGTTCTTGACTGACCCACCTAATTTATATCTTTTCATCACAAAAGTCTCTCAGGAATAAATAAGATAGAGTGAAGCTGGGAAAAGACTATAGGCGCTTTTTAAACTTTTGATTTTAAAAATTCTAGTTGTAGTCAAGACTTTGAGGTGACACCCTTCTGCTTACTACAAGCTGGCTTGATTTTGCATTAGGAAATGCCACAGGTCAGTTACTCCAAGGCCTGGCATATTTTATAGCTGAAGGCATCTCAACCTTCAGCACTGGAAAACGGTTCCTCTTGTAGTGTTACTGATGAGCAAAGAAGATGCTAAGGAGCCTTGTGCTGTTTATTGAGGTTTTGGGTTTTAAAATACACCACTTCTTGAATTTTTGCGTATGTCTGTAAGGGACCAAGTCATTTGTAACTTTTGATTACCACACACCTGCCCTTGCAAGCATGTTAACAGCTCTAAATACTTAGATTTCTCCTAGCAGCTGTTCACATAACCAAATCCTGACACCGTGAAAGTTCCTGAAACTCATTCCTTAGACTTAACCAAGTTCTGAGATCAGATCATCTCTTTCTTATTTAGCTGTTATAGAATTTAGCCGTTACAGAATGTAGCCTGGTAAGTGTTTTTAAGAGACTGTAACTGTTTTCCCCTGGACCCAGGTATATTGCCAAAAAATTCCCCACAACCAGCATTACTCTTAAGTTGATCATTCTCTCTGCTAAGTATTAAGCATTCTTTCAAGTCAGTGTAGAGCTGCTCATACAAGTACTTATCTCATTCAATCTAATTACTTGAGTTGGCACCCCTGGTACCTAACCCAGCTGATACTGACAGCTAGGTGAAGGAATTCTCATAAAAGCAGCCTGACAGTAACAACTGAAGGGGCTGTTTATCGCAGCTGTTTAGAGAGTGCATATTCATTCTACATCTTTAATACTCCTGCCTTGTCTGGCCTATCACAAAGGTCAGCCAAAACCAAAATGGTTTTTACCTGTTTACATCTTTTTGACAATACTTAAAAAGCTAACATTCAGAATACCCACCTAAGCTGAAGGACACCAAAAATCCTTGCTCAAAACTGGGCACAAGAAATACCTGAGATCTAACCATCCAAATGACAGGAGAAAGCCTCCCACTTAGGGAATATATGGTGCAAATTAATAGTTTTTCTGGAAAGAAAAAAAAAAAAAAAAGCAGGCTGACCTGGATCAGTATCTGCGGAGGGCCATGATAACTCCAAGCAGATACAGGAATTTCCCAGTAGCCCAGACTTGCCTCTCTTCTTAGTATTTGGTATGGGCTAGAATAAGTGGCAACCACTTAAATCTTCTGACTTCTCTAAATGCCATTCTTAAATACTTGATGCTTTCCAGGCATAGGTGCTTTAGATATATGAACAACATGGAATAGCAGGATACAGCTACGTAGAAATTGAGTCCAGTTGTAGGTCTAAGTCGAAGTCATCTATACAGAAGCTTTTTCTAAGACAAAATGAGTCTTTAACAGTGGCGTGGTTTTAGCCTATTTGCATTATCCAAGCTGAGGGAAACACCTAGCACTATCTGGTTCTGTGCCTTCCATGAAGCAGCAATGGCATACCTTTAAGATCAAGGCAACCAAAGAGCCCTTCCCAGTGACACTTTTAGGTCACATACAATTATTCTGAATGGCCACAAAAAACACTGACTAAAAAAATGTGAAGTCCACAAAATCGATCTCCAGTTTTTTTGGTGGGTTTGTTAAATATCAAATGTAACTTTTAACAATGGGCAGATTTGGTTGTACTAATGCAGACATTAAGTGGATCTAGAATTTCCATAGGAAAACACTGGTTAAATCACAGCGCATCATACGAGTTCCTGGCACATTCCCTTGTCTCTAAAGCCAGGCTGTGTATAGGAAAAATACTTCAGAGAAGTATATGCAAATGTTATGACACTGCATCTCACAAGCACCTGTGAAAAAGTAATCCTACTTTGAACAAGCCTGTAAGAACTAGGGTATGAGTTCATTCGCCCTCATTCCTCAGGTCCTAACTGCAAACGATGCCCTAGGACCAAGGCACCAGCCTCTATTTGCATATCCTACTCTGCATCAGGAGTAACAAGCCAGCAAGTACAGGCACAGTTTTTACAACAGTACATGATCTGTTGCCAGATCATGTAAGAAGTGCCAACAGACCAATCCCTTGGCAGCAAGTTAATCCTGATGTCAACCTGTGTTAACGGAGCCACTGCAACATGCAGTATGTGATAAAAAAGGCAGGTCCATCTGCCCCCTGTTACAGTAGCACTTTTTAATAGCTACTATATTCTGTATTAAAGTAAGTTAGAGACACTCCCTTTTTACGTTTAAAATATAGGAACCCCTTGAAAGTCCATCAACTTTAAAAATAAATAAATAAATAACAATGTTAAAGACTGAGGCCAGTCATGGACAAAGCTATTTTATGACCTTCACTGCTGAGCTCAAAGGAGTGTTTGTAAACATAATGGGTGGGAAGAAGAGCAGCACTGACAAATCCAGTTCCTGAGGATGATAACTATATGGGATTTGAAATTTAAATTGTTTTTTCAACCCACTCATTTTACTCCCCTCCCCCAAAACATCAAGCGTCACACAAACACTTTGGCAGGAACTTTTCCCCCTTTTCTTGTGCTAAACTTCTCTTTCAGAAAGTCCAAGTTACCCATTCATCTTTTAAAAAATTTGCTGGGTATTTTTGAACTCTCCACAGATTTCTCTCTTTACCTTTAAATTATAAACTGAAGTTTTGTTTCTTGCCGAAAGACTGCTACTAAGCTGTGCTGATTTTTTTTTTTGTCCTGATCAAACAGTGTCAATTTCTACTACCACATTGTACATGGCTAGGAGCAGTATAAAAACGAATGCGGTAGTATTACAAGTGCTTTAAACACTGACAATGCTATAAAGAAAAATGCATACATAAAGTTTTACTTTCCTAATAGGAACGCTGGCATTAGCAAATAGTATATTTGAACCAGTAGGAAATTACTTTGTAGTAGCAAACACGTTGTAAATAAAAACTTGTTATTTTTTTAATGGAAATTTTATAGAAGAAGCTATTTCTGTATACGCAATTTATCCCATGTTTACTGAAAATGCTGCAAGTGGGAACTGTACATTGCAAAATGGGGCTGGAGAGCAGACATGTCTGACTTAAGTGAAAACTACATATGCTTTGGAGAAAAACATCCAGTTGTCTGTGAAGAGGAACGTAAAGCTTAACTGTAGAGGAACTGAATAAAAGAATTTCAAGGCAACAGGATTAGGCTTGTTTTTGAAAAACAAAACAAACAAACAAACAAAAACCCAAACAAAAAACACAACAACAACAACAAAAACCCACATTGAGGGAAAAGATTGCTCAACATTCATGTTGGCAGTATGTGTACCTCATGCCCTAATTTACAGTTTAATGTCCAGGAAATACTGCATCCTTTGGTGCTTTGAAAATGCGTACAAAAACTTAGCAATTGATCCAGTTACCATCCAGGGAACTGAACATGTCATTATCCAGGGAAAGACTTCTGAAACTGTTCCATTTTAACAAAGTAGCTTACTACTGTCCCCATCTCAACAAGACATGCGCCCCAGCTATACCTAAGAGGTCTCACAAACAGCTTTTTTATTGTTTTCCTAAAAGTGTTAGGTCTTCCTATTTAACGGGTCAAGTCTACGAGGAGTTCACAGCATTCTCCTTAGCATGCTGTATTCCAGTACTGTGTGTGCCACCCTTGTCTCTCATGCTAAATTGTCTATCCTGCAGACACCTTTCAAACAACTATAGGCTCTGAACATCCTTCCAACCCTTTACCCATATTTTGGTAGCAAGAATCCAAACGATACGAATTAAGGGACTTGGGGAGCAGTCCCTCTTCATCATCTGTATTGGTTTTGCAACCAAATATAAGCTCACCAAGTAATTGCACAGTGCTTTTCCCTCCCCATATGCACAGAAGTCCTATGACTTAATATTTTTCATCTCAAACCAGCTGAAAGCAAAGGTTAAAAGACAATAGGAAAAGACTTGCAGAACTGTAAATTCATTCTTGTGTGATAAATGGAAAGTCAGGCACAGACCCCTTTCATTTAAAATGTGCTGGCATATTTGGGAAGGCATTTTCATGAATAGATTTGGCAGACTCCAGTTAGCCCCAAATAACTAGCTAAAAACTCATCGTGGTTTTTATGGGTAAGAAACAACTGAAGAAATGAGAGGGTACAGCCTTTAGCTCAGTAACAAACACACTGCTTATTAAAAACAAAATTTGTAAATCTGAACTGCCTTTCAGGTCAGTGCTATGGAAGTTGCTACCAGAAGGATTCTGGAACATTCAGCTAATGGTGAAGCTGGTTGGAATAAATACTCTCCTGTAAACAATCTAAAAGGACAGGTGTTTGTTATAAACTAGTTCATCTCTTTGTGCCATGTTTTAATGTGGGGATCTGCCTCCCAAGAACCCAAAACAGGGACTGAGAATATATTAAAGCATAAAAACCCTTCTATTCTTTGTCTTCTACAGAAGAAGTACTCAGCATGGTTCTTTATAAATGGAGAAACCTGCAAACAGCTCTCTCTGAAATTACAAATGCTTTTGGTTACAACTGGACTGCCCCATATCATCAAACAAAACTGGTTTGTATTTTCTGCACATAAGTCTGTACGTTTTCTAAAAAGGGAATCAAGCAATGGCAACTGCTGCAGCCTTAAGGTGCTCTGTGCTAGCAGTAAGAACGGAAACATTAAGACAACAAATCTTTTTCTTGGTAAAAAAAAAGTGCCTTCAAGAATGTACTTTGCTGAATTACACATTCTGTTAGACAGCAAAAAGACTTCAAAATACTCAGGGAAAACAGAAAAGCACCAAATTTGTGTAGGTTTATTATTCATTAAACTTGGTCTCAAAAGTGTAGGATAGGAGATAAACTTTAACAGTACTCCATTGTGGAAAGTCCTCTGTCACGAGTAATGTCCCTGACTGCGTGTGATGCGTGTAGGTTGTTCCTGAACACGGCATAGCTTTGCTGCAGCACGCCTGCCCCTCCTCTGCCTGAAAACTAACATATCTTGGCTCTTGGTGTCCTACATAATACCGAATTCCTATTCTGTTGCTCCTACTGTAGGTCATTCAAAAGGCTGACAAAAATAACGGCACCAGGATTGTCTCCTTGCTGAAACCACTGATCAGGGGTAACAAAACACAAGAAACTGATCCTATGTATTTGACAGGATAAACAGTACTTCTCATCTGCCACAATGGTTAAAACAAGTCTGTCACACTGAAAAAACCCACAAGTTGTGGAAGGATTTGCATTCCTGCCTCCTGGTTCTCAGTGCTCGATTGTGTTGCATTTTGAGAATCCCTCTCCAGCCATCCACAGAACTCACAAATCCACCAACTGTAACCAAAACCCACTCCCAGGCACAGCCAAACAGGAAGTAACAGAGAAACCTACAAGATGCCATCAAACAAGAGCACTGACAAACGAGGGTTCATGTTCTGCCAGCAAAGGCAGCAAACAGTTACAAAATGGCAAAATCATCTAATCACTATTGTTCTACAACGCTTGAAACCAATCATCTCCTTTGGTTCATATGACCTGGGCTAACCCAAGTTTTCATCATCTTCACATTAAAGTTCAGGTTATGCATCAGTGATAATATACAAATACTACACTTAATTAAACTATCACCATTAGTTTAACAATATTTTTCAAATACTAAATAATAAAAAACATATTTAACACCATATTATGTGAAAAGCTGCATTTTCACAGCAGCTGCTGGCATAAGCAAGATAGTTATTTTTAATAAATAAGCACCACGATGACACAAATTTCTTGGCACATTTGGAAGTTACAAGAAACTTCAAACAACTAAATCACACTGACGATGAGAAAATGCCCTAGCGTTTAGCTGTGTATAATTCAGGCCTCCAGCCTTCCAGAATGAAATTAAACAGGATTCAGAGCTCTCTGTAACAGGATGAGGCTGCAGGCACAGACACGAACAAGTTACTGCAGGGTAAGGAAGGGTGGGAACGCACCACAGGGAGCTCACACACTGCGAGGGCCCACACTGTACCCCACAGAGAGCTTCTCTGTGGTAACGATTTTGCTGAAGAGGAGGGGTGGGAAGTGGAGCTTCCTCAGTTGCCAGCATGTTTTAAGGACACGCCTTAGTTAAGCATCCAAAACCAAAAAGGTGCTTGCTTGGTCATGTAGTTCGTTAAGAGACAGTTCTTGTGCACAATCTACTGTGGCACAACGCCAGCTTATGACCAGGAAAGGGGTATTATTCTCCTTTCCAAAAATCTCTATCACTCTCTTCAGAGATACCCTATATAGCAACACACATACGTAACAAATTCATCCTATATCTTCTATGCCAAACACGGCACAGTGTAATGCCACCCACAACTGTTTTATCATTTCCGTAACTGTTTCTGCACCAATTTTGCAGGGAGCAGAGCCGCGGTTGCTGTCCCACCTGCGGCACCCCCAGCTGAACTCGGTTTGCACACCTTCCGCAGTCCCGCACCCAGCAATGCCGAAACGCACCGCGCCGCCCGCCAACCCCGTCGCCACACGCTCGCAGGCTGCGACCTGCTCAGCCCCTCCATGTGACCGAGGCCGCTCGCTCTCCAGGCGCAGCTCACCGGCGGCGGCGTTGAAGCCGGTGACTGCCGGCACAGCGCGCTGACCGCGGGGGTACCCTCACACCCTTTCCGAGGCGCCGGCCCGCCGAGGGCAGAGCTCCCTTCCCCCCGCCTCACGCCGGGACCCCCCCCCCGCACCGCCCGCCACTGTTACCTGCGGTCCGGCCGGCCGGGCGGCGGTGGCGGTCTGCCCGCGCCTCTGTGGAGACCCCCTCGAGCCCTCTTCCTCCCTCCCCCCGCAACGGTTAACGGCCGCTGCGCGCGCCAGCACCGCCCTCCGGCCGCGCCAGGTGGGCCGCGGCGCCCGCACGGAGCGGGCCGTTTGGCGCGCGTTGGCTTGCAGCTTTTGGGAGCAGGTTAATTGCTGTTAAACATAACCCAAAGCAGGCAGTGGGGCAGGCTACGGTGCAGCCTCCTGTCTGCCCAGGTGTGGTGACGCTGGCTAGGTAACACGAGTGCTGCCACCGCTGTGCCCGGTTCTGCAGTGAAACTAAAAACAAGGTCTGAACTTGGGTAGGACCATCCCTAAACAGGATTTAAACAGCATCAGAACCAGAAGGTGAACAAAAGCTAAATCAACCTATTTGTTGACTTGATTCTTAAAGAGTTTGGAATTGGCAGAGGCTGCCTAGAAACACCTCCTCGCCTAACAGAACCTCCTACACACCCGCCAGTTCATGGCTGCCTGCGACAAGAGTCCAGCTCCGTGGCAAGGTACTACGAGTACATTGGATCAACACGCATCTCCTTCACTGAGTGCTTCCGGCTGGCACTGATGGGGAGCAGGAGGATGAGGAGAACCCCTCCCCTCAGAGCCTGCTCTCGTTACCGCCCACAGTGGGGCTCATCAGCCACACCACAGCACTGGCTGACATGTTGGACAGCGAGGCCTGGCTGCCGTGATCCACCCTTGAAACAAGCTCCACCACAAGCCTCCGTAGAATTGTTTTAGGAATTCTATAGGAAATTCCAGAGACTGAAACATGCTGCAGGTCAGCACTTTCAGCTGCTAGAATCGGAAAGTCTATTTTTATTAAAAAATAATTAAGAAAAGGCAGCCCAAACCTGACAGTTTCTGATAGAGCTTTGAACTATTTTCCTTTTAAAGCCTTCCACAGCAGTGCCTGGGACTTCTCCACTTGTTTGTCCTTGTACGGATTTCCTGATTGGATTTATGAAGTTCAAGGAGGCACTCCCATAGAAAGCGGCCTCTCCCCATAAGGAGGAAAGATTGTTACTTCAAAATTCTGAACATACAATCAGAGAAATACAGAATAATCATGACTGGGAGAATACATTCATATGAAGTGTGCGAATCTATGTTATGTTAATTGGGGAAAAAATAAGTGATTCAACACTAATGGATGGTGAATCTCTGAAGGTGAAAACCCAAAACTCTCCAATTTAAATACAAACAGCTCTGGAGGATCTGCAGACAAAAACTTCAAGACAGAAAAGGGTTCAGTGCTTGCAAAACACCCTTTGAGGGAGACTTTTTTATTATCCTCTTACACTAAGATAACATTTCACATTACCATAACAAAGTAATTAACAAAACTGTAGAAGAAGCTGCTATGCCTATTGCTAGTAAGATAACTTGTATGAGATGTACATCAGTACAGCTCTTGGCTGGTTGCAGTCAGGTTAGCCATCCTGATGTAAGCCCAGGACTTTTATTGTTGTTATTACTTTTGAACCTTTGATATTTTCTCATTAGATAGTTAGCACAACTAAAGGCAAGTTGGAAACTATTCATGTTCTGCCAAGCTCCCACCTAGAGTTTTGTGACATCAGGCAGTATATTAAGCCTATTAAATTAAGATTGAATGTGATAGGTCTATTCTATGGTCCACCACCAAATGACTTAGTCAACTGTATGAGAGCATCCATCAGTATTTGTTGGCCCCTGAGCAGCAAACAAAGGGCAGAAACGTTTGCACTGGCAGAGACCTGATCAGGTGCCAACCCATGTAACTACAGTTGTGTGTATTCTGAGATGTCTGGTACTGAGACATCTATTTATCTATTTAAATATGGGAATGTGTGATTGGCATGGTAACACCAGCAACACAACAATTCCAGGAATTAAAGCAGTACTGTTTACTGAAGATTTTTCATTAAGAACTGCAGTCCAAAGAATTCTTGCCAGACTCAGACACAGGTCTCATTAATTCTTCTCATAGAGGAGTACCCCTATTTCAAACCTTTGGAAAAATGCTTCCATCAAGTGGTATATTTTGTGACTAATAAACTAGTCACAGTTAAAACTAATACACTGCACTAAAAGATAATTGCAGCCAAACATACCCTGCTCTGATTGCTAATGGATATAATCCCTCACACTGGGAGGTTTTTTGTTTGTTTCTATTCAACTAATTAAACTTGTGTTAAAAAAGACAATATGAAAATAGTAGTAAGAAGAGGGGAAAAAAAGTACACAGGACTGCCCTTACAGTGGTCACTCTTAAAAGATACAAAGCCTGAAGGTAAGTGGCCTATGCACTGTTCTTGATGCTGCCCAATATAGTGAATAAGTACAAAAGCCAACAGACATTGGTAACCAAGTGAGGCTGGTTTTGTGGGTACAGGATGCACACACACCAGGAAAAAAACGCGGTGATGAGCTTTTGAAAGGGATACTATGGATTTCCAGAATTATTTTTTGCCTTTTCCATTTACACATTTTTGTATCTCCATAAAGAAGGTAAATACTACATAAGTTGGATATCTAGGCATATATTCCCTTCTTTGTGCTGAAGCTGTGAAATAGTGCTTTGAAGGGGAAAACGCTAGCACTGTCCTCTGCTTAGTGCTCCACAGGGTATATGAGTGTTAAACTGAACAGCATGACTGCTCCTGCATGCAGAAAATGCCAAGACTTTTGCACTCATCTCCACAAAATCCCACTGGTCATTACTAATGACCAGCAACTTCATGGAAGAGCTATTATAGATTCTTAACTTTGTATTATTTTCAGTGTGCTACATATGTTTGTTCTCAAGAGGAGCTTGGCACACAGGAAATACAGAATACATCTTTTGCAATCCAGAACGACTTAAGGAGCCTTGTGCCTTAGCTCCCTGCAGACAAGAACAATGTGAAACCTCTGACAAGCCAAGCAGGCTACTCTGGCTCAGCAGATAGCGGGAACTTGAACTCAAAGGGCAAAGACATCTCACAATTCCAGCAGCCATTCATGTCCTCAGGAGATTTCAGAGAGCTCTGTTGTCATGTTTTAAGTCATAGCTGCAGTTCTGTTTGTCAGAATGCATTTGCTAGTTGCTGAGTTTTTATATGCAAGTCAGCCTACAGCAGTTCCCAGTAATGGCATCTTATGCAATTTCTGACCTACTTTAACACACTGAGGCACTTAGAAACACAACATCCACTGCAGCAGGAAGCAAGTCTTTAGACAAATAGACTGATCCACTAAAATACAGGTGACAAAGAAAAACAGACATTAATTTTCAAGATATTTGTCACAGCATTAGGAGCATCCAGGTCAGTTGTTGTACCTATTTTCAGCTGGAGAACATACACATTTCAGAAAGTGCAAATGGTCAAATTCAGTAAGCTGTTACATATACACTGACCTGTGTACTCCTCCTCAACCTTTCTAGGCTACAATTTCTCAAAGAATGCCTTAAATCAGGGCTTGTGTGTGATGAAACACTAAGGGGTCAGCAATACGTAGACCTTTCCTTTTGCCCCATCAGATAGCTATGTCAGAGAAGAAAGCTGTCCTCTTCTAGACATCCTCCTGAACTCTAGGAATGAACAGAAGGTCTCTGAGGAACACTACTGGTCTTATCAGGGAGGATCTTTGATAATCTTTTATTATTTATTCCACTACCAAATGTGAATAGCTGGGGAGCTAAACACAACTCCTAAAGGAGACAGAAGTATTCCCACTATTAATCAGCACTAATCTTTGAACAGGAGGACAATTAGCATGAAAAAATTGGGACAACTATCCCTCCATCTGTCTTCTCTCACATGAGAAACAGGACTTGGATACAGGGATTTTAAAAGTTATTACATGTTCCACAGCATGTACAGATTAAAACGTCTGACTGCAGTTGTTTGACTGTGTCCACAGAAACTTGTCAGTGCAAACACTGTTGAAGTTCAGCATCTACACAGCAGGTTTTTTGGTTTTTGGGTTGTTTTTTTTTTCTCCCCAGAACGATCCTGGAAAGGTGTTTGGGTAGTTTATTTCTTCTTCTCTTAGTTCTGTTATTAAGACATCAGGAAAGTTTTAAACACGACTGAAGCAAACACCACGCACTGTGGTATACGAGTACATGTGTAATCTGTGTCAGTGCTCAGAACAACTCTCTATTCTGACCTAGTGGTTTTATCACTTCTTGTGTATCATCTTTGGTCATGCCACATCCTGCTTTAATGGAATAATGCTCTCTCACCTGAAAAATCTATAAAGGCTTAGATAGGATTTTGACATTAGAATTTCATGTAGTTGATACTGTATCATCTTGATAACTGATTACTAATTTAACCCTACAGCACTTTTCCCCTGCAGACAAAATAATTAAATCCAAACATCCAGTATTTTTCACCAACAGCTATTCTACCTTGTTTCTTTAATCCAGTCATCACTCTTGCCCTGTCATTCCAGTATAATTTGTACCTTACTACTACAGTGCCCCTAATGATCTTGATTTTACCATGTTTCTAAAATGCCTTGTCTTTAAGTGTGGATTACTGTAACAGGTAAACCCTTAAAACTACGAGCATTTTGATACATATTTAATTTGGGGTCAGCTACTTCTCTGTCACATTAAGGGAATTTTATGTAATGATGGTTTGTCTTCGCTGTGTTCTGGTTTTGTATCCTTTAAGGTAATTAATAAAATTAAGAGGTGTTTCAGACTTTTCCTGTAGGTTAATGCATCACCTTGAACCTCAGTGCAAATCTTTGTATGCCTATAACCTTCACTCTCATCTTTCATTAGGAAATTGTTTCAGTGATAGAAACCTAGATCAGTTCTCTTCTGGCTGGAATCTACACTGGGAAAATATATTCCTTTTGTCCTGCAATTTTTCTCCAGTTTTCCTAAATTTATTCTTTTTTTCTACATACTTTTCTAAACTAAGTGGTATATTACATGAAAAGGCTACTAAATGGGCTAGTATTTGATTATATAGCTCTCTAAAAATCCCTAAACCCAACAAATTATATTTTACTTTTTCTCCTATCCAAAATGCTGTTGGTTTGCATATAATTCACTTTAGATCTTCCAGACAATCTCTTAACACTTTCAAGAAGCTTCCTTATACCCAACAAGGAAATTACTATACAATCCACAGAAGCATCACAAACCTTCCCTGACCTGTGCCCGACACCCAGCAAGCTCCCAAACAGTCCATTTTACATTCGACTTAACAGCTGTTTTGTTACCTTTGGGAAAAGTCTCCTCAGTCACAAGCATACAGAGCTATTAATTTAGACTGAGAGAACTACCCATAGGAACATTTCCCATCTTAAAAAACTTACATCCTCCTGCCACACAATTTCCTTTCTCTTCCACAGCCCAAGGACTCTAAGCCTTGAGATAAGACTGCAGTACAGTGAACCTGCAAGTCTTATCAACATGAGCACAAACTCCTCTAGTTCAAGCTGTATAGCTGGCCTCAAGAGATAGCACTTGCTCTCGCACGCAATGTGTATCCATGTACCATCCACTGAAAAGACATATATATAAAACATCAAGTGAAGTAACGGAGACACTCTGTACCATCTGGAGAAATTTATCTGAATTCATCCTTACTTTTTCAGAGATGGATTTATTTTCCCTTGTTCTCTTAGAAAGTCAACAACCAGATTCAGATCAAGAATTCTACTTAACCTTCTTTAGCAGCTAAACTCCTTATAAGCTCACTCCTCTGGACTTCAGTGACTTGAAATGCTGAGGGCAAGGAGAAAAGCCTAAGTAAGCTCCTAACATTATACCTGTGGCTATAGTTGGTCTTAAGTGAATAGTTCAATGAATTATTGAGAAGTTTGCAGAGTGATATAGTAGTGAACAAGCTGCTACTATGCCTGCCACACATGTAGCTTTTCTTAAGAGTAGATTAAGATTTATAAACTTATGTGTGTGTCAATTTGTTTTAAACTAACATTTAAACCAATTGGGCTACTAGTAACATACTTGTAAGTAGTGTTTCAATTAAGCAATTTCTAAACCCAGACAAATTTATAGAGGAACTTACAGAATTACGGATGCTGTGCTAATTCTATGCTAACCTGTACCTAAACTTAAAAGGCAAAAGAAGCAAAAATAAGTCAGTAGTAAACCAAAATCCATTCCTTACGCTAAAACTTACCCAAGCTCTGATGCATTATGCTTTTTCTTATCCCCAAGTACACTTATAATGTTCACACAAGTTGGTCGAAAGTAAAAGCCATTAAAATGCTTAAAGCATTAAGTAAGTGCATCTGTCCCATTTGTAATAAGGAGTGAAGCAGCAGTTTCTGAAGTTAGAATCTGCAAACACAGCAAGTTTAAGAGAGACCTTGTTAGGGACAATAAACCCTGGAGGAATTATCACTGTAGGGGCTCTCATGTCAGAAAAGTAGAAATAGCATTATATGCTCACAAGTGACATAACATTTGGGTACTGGAAGGACACATTTTTATTCCATACAACTGTAAAGCAAATGCAAAATATTCTAATCTTCTGTAACATTTGATAGACATATCTAAAAGTATACTTTCTAAAATAAAATATGGAATTACATATTTTATTTCAAACACATTGATACCTATCAGACCTTTTAAGGAATTGTTGCCAAATCCAGATTAAACTCTTGGCTATTCCCCTCAGTTATTGCAAAATCAAAATGAGGCAGTGCTTTCACAGCTACATGCAATACTCACTGTTGAGAGCTGCACCGCAAAAAAAGACTTAAGTACATGCTAGTGAACATAAGTGAAATTTCCTTTATTGGCTCCTTTAGCTGCTTGCCTGAGATTTAAAGAGACAAAAAAAGTCTTACTTTTAGTCATGAATTATTAGAGCTATTTGATCCAAACTACACACTGACATGCAAGTTTCTGATAACTCTCATGTTGCACTGACTTTGTTAACAATCACAGTCACCAAAGTAACAGACTTCAAACTGCAAAAGACCTGAATTTTCAGCTTTTCCCTGATTTTCTTTCCTTCCATTTAGACAGGAGAAAAACTGCAGAAAGCGTCCTATAGAGGAAATTACTCTGATCTTTTGTATTAAAATTTTACATTTTTATACATTTGTACTCTAACAAGACAATGACAGTACTGTATTTAATTTAATTGAAGGGCAACAAACACTACTGAAGCATCTAGTCTTAATAATGGAATCTGGCTACAGCAACACTGAATTCAGAGTCAGGTAACTTCTAAGGTAAAAGAGGAGTCACATTTTTAGTGTGTGGCCCAACACCTGCAACCAAGCAAGCATCAGGACAAAGAGTCATGATGTGAAACAGCTAAGGTTAAAAGTTACTTCAACTATTTATCCATCCAGCATAGCTAATACACGTAAAATTTCTGATACAGAAGGGATATTCTTTAACAGCAGACTGGAAGGAAACCCCACATGTATTCTTTATTCTTACCTAATAGAAGAAAAATGAATAACAAACCAGAAAAACAACTCAGTGCTGATGTAGAGGGTGGACTGAACTAAATATATTCTCCCAGTGTACAGCACAGTAAGAAAGCACAATGGCCTCAGACCATATCCAAGTTTGCAACAGCTTGTAGCAAATGAAGACCAGCGTTCTGCCTGTTGTATGTCAAGTCTCTTCTACTCTCAAGCACAGATCTGACCTAACGGCAAACCTGAGCAGTTGTTTCTGAACACATTTATGCCTTGAATATTCTATTAATACAATGCAAAAAAAAAAAAAAAGGCAAAAATTTAAGATTTTTCATGGTAGCTGGTATTAATAGAATAAGTTCTCCCGTATGAGAGTAAGTGCTACTTTTCAGGTATACTGACTATAAACATATTAACAGAAATTCCTTAAAAGGCTTCAGTAATTTGACAGTAAAATGAATTAGCATGAATGCTGACGAGTTTTAACAAAGTGCCTAAGTAGTAAGAAGATGAAAATTCCATTACCAGGGAAGTCAAAACTGAATAATTGCAAAAAGATTGAAACTTTAAGCATTCTGAGGTTTGGAAATCCATACTCAGAGCTGCCAACATACTCTCAGTTTCTAAATCTACTATTATTCAGTTAAGCCTCAAATTACACAGTTAAGACTTTTTTCTCCTTCACAGAAGACCCATCTCATTTTGGAAGAAGACCAAATTGTACTCTCTGTTTAATTATGCAAAAGTTCACGTTCAGCTTTAAGCTCTGTTTGACTCATATTGTCCAAAAGAAACGATGAATAACCTTCACACTGAGGTAGAAAAAATCCTTAAATAGGCAAAATCCAGGTTCAGTGCCAGGCTCCCAAGAGCACTGCATTTAAAACATTGTAGGAAGTCAGTCAGCAGGGTTTGGTGCAGAGAAATATATTCTTCCTTTCCAAATCTCCTACTGAGAGACACAGAGTGCATGGAAACAAAAACCGACACTGTCCTGACTCTTGCCTTTGTCTCTATACTGATATATATATATATAACCCTAACTCTAACTCCTTTAGTCTACAACTCTTTCTTCTATGAAAGATTTCTTCCTTTTCTCTCTAGTGCTTGGGAACTACTAAAGATGACGTTTCAGTATAAAAAGGGTGTCCTTGTTTTCATTACTAGTGTCTTAGAAGCAGCAGCATCCCCAGCAGGAAGTAATTGCAGGTCAGTGCTAAATGTCATCTGTCCTCAAGCAATCATCTCATCTACTGCATTATCAATGTAAATAAAACCTTCAGCTAATTTTGCCTCAATCTTCTCGTCAGCCTCCCCTCTGATTCTGAATGTATGTGTTCATGTGTATGGTGGCAGGGGGAGTGGGGCACGGCAAACAGAAGTAGGTACCTCAGCTGAATTAGACATAAGTAGGTTTTCATGGTGGTATGAAACAGCACCTGTAACAACTGGCAACATCATAATGTTTAAAGGCACTTGTTCCAGACTCAAAGGCACTAAAAGCTACCCAATGAGACAATTAAATATCAGTATAAAAGTTAAACATTTCAGGTTTGTGGTAACAAGGTAGTAAATTTAAAACATTAATCATAATTTAAAATTGAATCCAAGGAACCTTTACTGTAAATTTCTCATGAAAACTAGTAATTTTATCACATCTCAACAGTCAATACACCTATTTATAAATAACTGCTAGGTCTTTTACTTACTCAAATTCTTAAACCACTGAAGTAAAAATGAGAAAGTAGTTCAGATTTTAATAGTTTAACACTAGACTTATTACACCTACATACATTTTACATGCGAACTTCGATAGCTGAACCCTTTCACAAGTTTTGTTTTTCTTCACTCCCTCCCCCCAACTGATAATCCTTATGTGATTAAATTAAAACAACAAAACAAAACACTTCTACAAAATCTAGGGAGAACAGGAGTTTATTGAGTTCTACCTGTCTGAAAAGTGCTGGTGAAGAGTTGCCAGTTCATGCTTTGTCTATATAGAGAAGTCAAAAGAGAAACTGTTGCAAAAGTCAGCTCATTTGAAAACTGTTTGTCCAGAACTTCTTATCATTCCTAAGTGACAAATGTGAAATTGTTTTACATCAAGCTGGTCATTTTCAAATGCAACATCTATACTTTAAGTTCCCTCCAGACTATTAAAATAATTTCAGGCAGTATTAATATACAGAGAAGCAATTAGTCATATCTTCAAGAACCAGGTATCCAGCTCAAAAAGTGCATGATTTAAAACATTAGTAATGGAATCTTTCGAAAGAACATTCTTATTCAGTATTAAAGCATGCTATTATTACAAAAGTATCCATTGCATATTGTAGGAACAACAATTTTTCTTTTATAGACAAAAAAGCATGCAGAATGGTATCAGAGCAGTATAAATCTATTTTTAATGAGGCTCAAGATGTTGTTCAAGTCCCATTAAAAGCAGCTTCTTCCAACTGTGCACCAGGGTAACCTTGCCCAGGTGCTAAAAAGGTTTTGCACTAACATGGCTTAGACTGGCCTCAAACATTTTTATAGCAGGACATTAAGACTAGATCTTAAACTTTAGTAATCATTCATATAATTTGTTTAAATAAAATATTAAAAACCACTGTAAGAATTAGGCATAAAAACATGTTAAGTAACAAATTTAGGCCTAACTAGCAGAACATACAGGTATTTACACAAATACTGATCTGCTATGGTCTTCAGTACTGAGAAGACATTAGAATGTGGACCACATGCTCAAAAAAAACCAAGACCAAAACAAACAAAAACCTTGGGGAAAAAGCAACATAAATCCCATGTCAGCACAACTGCATTAGTTATAACCCAATATAACGGATCAACTTGGTTTAATGTGAGGAGCAGTCACAAATAAACCAGTCTGTAGTAATTTTAGCAACTCTATTTTAAGTTAAACTTCAAGTAATCTACTCCAAGTTAATAGGGTATATCTATCAAGCAGCTGATGACACCAATTTTCTGATGAGGAAATACACAGAAAATCCAAGATGAAAGAGCAGATGAAGATGTGAAGCATGTTAAAATGATGCAACAAAACAGAGTATATAAATTAAACAGGAATGTTTAATCAAGGCAATTTTTTTTCTTTTCCTTTTTTTCTTTTTTTTTTTTAAACAGAGATTCTTCAGGAAATTTTTTAATTGGAAAATGAAAGCCTATTTCCACAACAGTGAGGTTGTTTCTTTCAAGCAGCTCTATTGTACAACTGTTACCAGGACCCTACACAATTTACGTTGTTCTCTATTGATATTTCTGAACTAAAAAGTTTTAAAATATTGTATAGATTTTATTTGTGCTCCACATATTGCAAGCAATTAACAACACAAAGACTCAATTCCTCAGCTAGAATACCAAACTCTTACCAAGTATTACATGTACACAATACTTGCACAGTGACAAGCACAAGAAAGTACTAGTTGAGCACTTAACTTTCAGAAATCCATACCAATTCATATAATCAATTTCAATTCTCTCATGCCACCCAGTCTACAATTTAAGGCATCTCCACACAGCCATCCACCCACCCACTTCCATACAATTTACGCTGGAGGTGTTTACTCTTACAAAAAAATCACTATGTCAATCAGGTACCATTTATTATTTATCCCTATAACTGTGTCAGCATTGAGATATGACAGTTAAACCAGTGTTAAATCAATACAATATTTACATAGCACAGCACATTAAGCTTGAGACACTCACTTGGGGGATAAAACCACATTTTAGAACAGGACAAAGGTCACCATTATTATGTGTTTGAAAACAGCTATTTACAGGTCCCTATGACATAACTATAGTCTGTACACTGTTCCAAGGGGGCAGGCAGAAGCAGGATAGGCATTTATTTTGAAGGATTTTAAACATACAATTTGGAAGCATATTATTATGCTACCCTGAATGCCATAAACCACCTTAACATTCTCCAAGGTGGTCTCATATCCTAGAATGGCATGTCCGGATGATACAAAATAGACAACATAATGTTTACTTTGTGGGAATTTTTTACTCCAGCTATTCAGTCATCTGAACTTTGAAGGCAATTCGTCCCAGAAACTTGTCACGGTCATCTTCATTTTTTAAATTAGGTGAGCCCAGGATCTTACACTCAATTGCTATTTCTTCTTTGGTACTGTTGGAGTTAATTGCTAGTTGAACAGCCACTAGAGGCTGTAAATAGTGAGCCTAGTAAACAGAAAGATGGGGAAAATATTTGAGAGAGCACAGTAAGTTAGCATTTAAATTAACATTTAATCCACCAGAACAGTTAAGATAAAAGCTAATTAAGAACCCAGCTTTTCAAAGCCCAATCTGACTCGTGTAAGACTTTTTTTATTCCCCCAAGTTCAACAATCAGGTATACATTCTTATACTATTTCTTAACTAATACATTCCACATAATTTAAGTCACAGACAGTATCTTCAAGAGGCATATGATTTTACCCCTTTCTATTATATTAAGTCCATTTTCTTCTAGAAACCTCTACTTGAAACAGTCTCTGAAATGATAGTCTTCCTTCCTTATCCATTCCATTGTCTCATCTTTTGGGGTTCTTTTGGGTTGGTTTGTTTGTTGGGGTTTTTTTTATCTGCTATAGAACATAACTTTTCTAGAACAGTTTTCAGTGGTTTTTGACATGCCAAAACCATGATTCAACAGATACCAGTAAACTTGCTTCCTTTCCACCCTAACCCATTTATTTTTTCAGCAACAATCCATTCTAAAATGTGTTATTTATTTGATGCCTTTACACAGAAACCTTTCCTTGAACATTCTCACAATATCCTATATTCAGTCATATTTGGTGGAACAATTACAATCCTTATAATGAAAACCAAAATTTAAGAGTGAATGCAGCATTTCATTTTTTGTCAGCCCAATATTATTTCTCAAGTCCAATTCAATTAGGACAACTTAAATTCTCTTGTAAAGTGCCTATGAATTAAATAAAAGCTTATTTATTTTACACAGTTGAAGCAGCATTTCATCTAATATTCATAAGGTATTTCCATAATTTATTTATATTTTTAGGTCTACGCTGCTGACAAGCAAAATTGGTTATTTTCTGTGTAAAAATTCATGTAAGCCAGTGGACTAAATATGACACTATTTATAATATACAGTATTATACAAATATAAGCCTTAAATTTTAATTACACAAAAATTTGCATTAGATTTTTGTTTCCCTGCTCATTAACTTAACCTAAAAATAACACAAATGTATTAAGGAGTCTATCATCCCTACTTCACTACTACCAGAGAAAGCACTACAGAGTACTCAAAGTCTCATTTAGAAAGAATGATGGCATAGAAGTTGATGTGCTAAAATCTTTCATGTTAAGCAGCAGCATGAAGTAGACTGAGGTAACGGCTTTCCTTGGATGGTGATTTTATTGAATCACAAATTTTCTGGTGCTCCTAAGTACATCAAACTGGGAGGGGAAATGCAGCTAAGCAAGACATCCTCGTAATTCTCTGGTTGTAAGGGTAATACCACATTGTATTTAGTTTTCTAAAAATCAGAAATACAGTTCCCTCATTTCCTCAGGGAAGTCTTCTCATCACCAAGATTTTTCAAAGAGGTACAGACATTTCTGTGACGTTCTGAAGACAGATGATACCAGAATGGACTTTTACTCCATATACAATTTGGGTGAAGTTACATCCCCATTGAGCACAACAGGTCATCAAAAAAAGGTAACATTCCCCAAGGTCAGGGAGTTAGGCTCCTTGTGCTGAGCAGCAAAAGGCAAATAAGCATTTTCTGAACCATGAAACTGTAGCTATTAGTACTTTTATGGCTCCTACCTTAGCACAGGAGCAGCAGGATTAGTTGAAACCTCTTAACCCCTTTGCAGAATAAATTCAACAATTCCACACTAATATAAATATTCTGTTCTATAGCCAAGCAATCAATCCAGTCTCTTGAGACCTCATTAAATATCTCAACCTCTCACAACAGTTCTTACTGCCTCTTCTTTTACAATATACAACGTACTAACGTAATGAAAATTGAGCCCCACATAAGCAAGAATGGCTCAAACCACAGCCTCTGGCCTACATGACAAAGTGAACTTCAAAGGACGTTGAACCAATAACTTTAAAAAAAAAAAAGAAAGAAAAAAGTAAAAAAATCAAGTTTTTTCTTAATCCCTGTGTCAAGCAAAGAATAGCATTGAGTTTTGCCTGACCACATTATTTTCTTAATCTTTCCTTTTCCACCAGCATAGCAGCAAGACAGGAATTTTGTCAGGAAAGTTCTTCATCCCGTCTTTGGTACAAACTAGCATCTGACATCTCAAGGTCTACTGATGCTATATTTTGCATTTCTTACGGAAGCAGCTCTCTCTTTCCCTATTCTTTCATTCCAAGTATGCACTGACTGCCTATTGGAAGCACAAGTCGACAGTCTTTTCTTATCTTGTATGTCTCAGAAAATGGTTTACCAATTCAAAAAGTCTGGCAACAAAATGGAAAACACAGAACTACTGTAAGTAACATGAAAGCAAATGCTGAAGAAAAATGAACCCCTTTCTCATTAGTAAAAGCCATGTGAGGATATAAAAAACCAGTTATGTAAACTGCTGCAAGTAAGTATAGGACACACTGGAAAAATAACCGATAAAGGAACAATTAAGTGCAAAAATAATTTTGGGGAAATTACAACCAGCGACTGTGGTATACTACGGATCTAATAGACTTATGTTTAAAAAGTACTTTTATCTTAAACAGTGAACAGTAAAGATGTTTATTAGGCTAAATAATTTGGTCAATAAGAGGCAATCTAAGTGTTATTCAATTAGATAAACAAAATTTATCTCAGAATACAATAGGGGTAGATGGAGCAAGCAAAGAAAAACAAAGATAAAAAAAATGAAATACTAAAAAAAAAATTATTATCTGCTACCTTGAAGTGCTTCTGCATAAAACAGCAAATAGAAAAAACAACAATAGAGCAACAAAGAAATAAAAATCAACAATACCATAATGATTTATAAACTTAATATCCTATATATAACCCCAAGAATTATAACCACTAGAAACTGTATTCTAATCTGAAGAACCAGTTTACTTTTTTCCTGCCTTTCCCTGCATGCAAAAAGATTAGAAAAGGTATCAGTGACCAAAAAGGAGCAGATGCTCTAAATACTGCTAGTATACAGCCTCTTCTTCATTAGGACAATGCCCAGTATATTTGCTTGTATGTGCTAAAGCACATCTCTAATCTGTGATATTTCTGCTTATGCAATATTCCTTATGAGTACATCATTACACAGTATCAATCTGATATTAGTAACTGTAAATGTAAACAGAAACAAAACATTTACAAATTAAGACCATCATTAAGGCATACTTACATGCAAGCTTTTCCCATAGTATGGAAAGTACATTAAGTCAATCAGGCCTTCAGGAGGAAAATAATTTATCTCAACCATGCCTGCTTCCTGTGATTGGAGATAGCAACAAAATTAAAAGTTAACATCTGCTTGTATAAAAAATAATGCAAACTTAGAATTATAACCCACTGATAAAATGCAAGATTCCTAAAGACAGGCAACTGCGCGACAAACTCTTAGAATAACTTCCAAAATAGATCTATTTTTGGCAAATAATTACATGCTGCACACGTCTGATACAGTAAGGGTCATTAACAGTAGCATTTAGTGATCAAGTCGAGACAGCTTGCCTTCATTTTTCCCTTATGAGACAAAGAAAAGGGGAGGACGGAAGAGGATATTCATTGCAATGGATAATTTAATAGCAACCAAAAAAAAAACCCATACATAACCTAAAAACCCAATTATCCACAAGCCAGCTTGTAAATTTTGGTGAAGCAAGAGCACATCTGTATTAAAGTTAATTATTAATTTTTGTTTAAAGCCACGTTTTTAAGCCTCTCAAATTTGAAAAATAAAATAATTCACAAAGAACTATTACCTCCCTGTAAGGGTGTACTGTTCCTAACATTTGTTCAGCTAGCCTTGGCATACAGGCTATCTAAAATGAAACCCAAGTTTAAAATGATGTTACTAGAGTTTCTGTGTGTCATCACCACCTTAGAATAACAATATACACATGATGCTTCATTGGTAGAATTTCACCTATAATCCAAAATCTTGTAAAAAGATTTGGATTAAGCTACCTATAAAGTCAGTGCCTAATTTCTGACTAAAGAGACACCCAATGTGTAAGATACACAAAATACGTATATATGATTGAGCTGTCCCAGACACAGGTTACCAGTACCGCAATGCACAGACACATCTACCTATACACGATATTCCTCAGGACTGTGTATCCTGGCAGGACACCAAACTAGTGCAAGTTCAAACCACTAAGAAGTGCCCACATGTATCACAGAATCATAGAATGGCTTGGGTTGGAAGGGACCTTAAAGGACACCTAGTTCCACTCCCTGCCACAGGCAGGGACACCTTCCTCTAGACCACACTGCTCAAGGCCCCATCCAGTCTGGCATTGAACACTTCCAGGGATGGGGCATCCGCAAGTTCTCTTGGCAACCTATTCCTGTGCCTCACCACTCTCATAATGAAGATTTTTTTTCTTAACATCTAATATAAATCTACTCTCTTCCAGTTTAAAGCCATTACCCCTTGTCCTGTCACTACATACCCTTGTAAAAAGTCCCTCTCCAGCTTTCCCCCTTTAATCACATGTATTGGAAGACTGCACTAAGGTCTCCCTGGAGCCTTCTCTTCTCCAGGCTGAACAACCCAAACTCTCTCAGTCTGTCTCCATAGGAGAGGTGCTCCAGCCCTCTGACCATCTTTGTGGCCCTCCTCTGGACTCACCCAGCAGGTCTACATTCCTCTTATGTTGGAAGCCCCAGAGGTAAACAAAGTATTCCAGGTGGTGGGGAGTCTCACAAGGGCAGAATAGAGGGGGACAGTCACCTCCCTCAACCTGCTGGCCACGGTCCTTTTGATGCAACCCAGGTTGGCTTTCTGGGCTGCTTTGTATAACAAGGTAAACATATAACCACAATAAATGGAAATGCCACTAGAGCACCCCCCAAAACGCTAAATGTATCTTCAGAACACTGCGTGTCCAGTGTAATTCACAAATTCAAAGTACTTTAATAACTTTCATTGTTTTTTCAGTATTACAGTATACAACCACTACAATTTTAAAATGACAACATTTCAAAGTTTAAAAAATGGCTGCAGTAATATAATCAAGCAAAAAAGGAACACAAAGATAAAAAAATAGTAAACCACGGGTCAAGAATACATTCTCATCATCTCCTCAAAAGAACATGCAATATGTTGTATAGGATATTCTTGTTCCTTTGCAGTCTAAATTACTACCACTCTTCGGTATTTGTTTATTAAGTATTTTGGACCTTGAGCTAGCAAATGTAAGTACTAAGTAGAAATGTGTTGCTTTTCACCATTATTATTTCATTTAAAGCTCATGCAGCTGAAAAATACTGATTTTTCAAATACATTTCTGAAATTGGAATACAGGATAACATAAGGAAGATAAACAGGAGTTAAGTTTTTGGAACAGCTAAACACAAGGCGTGCATGCAGTCATAAATATATATGCATTAGGCTATCAGTGCAATGGCAGAAAGAATCCGGGACATGCAATGACGTGATTCATGCAACTGCTGTGGGGTTTGATGTTTTCTTTCATAATTAACTAATCCTAATTAATATCCCTACACAACTAAAACATATATATATCTACTGGTTTTCAGTAAAGGTAATTTGAACTTGAAAGACTACTACTGCAAGATGTTCCAGCACACATGAAACTGTACACTTCCAGCTCCAAACTAAAGACCTAAACCACTGATCTCCAAACTTCTTGGAAACACAATCCTTTTTTGGCTTGTTTCTCTTGGAAGATCTTGGAGATCTCAAGACTACAGCAACTCAGTTCCTCCAGGGCGCAGGAGGAAAAATCAGCTGTAATTAGTACCTGACAGTGCAAACATTCACTTCCCTAATTTACAGAAATTACAGTGATGGCAACTAGCACAGTGTAGGAGCAGAGAGAGGCATCCCCAACTATCGAGCCTGTTGACTTAGAATTACTAGATCTACTTAAAATGTTTACATTTTAAAAAAATCCCATAGGAAAGGTGCAGGGAGAGGAAAGAATTGCCTCAGAGAAGAAGAATGCTTGAAGAACAGGAATTTCCAAGTGAACACTTGAATGATGTTTCAGGTGGCAAAGACTGGCAGGATGCGTGGACAGAAGCTCTTAGCCTCATTTTGTATAAGACTTGGCCTCTTCATTTATTTTTTTTTTTCCCCCATTTAACAGTCAGAGCGCATTAAGTCCAGGCAGACACTTCTCCAAATTGCTCTCAATATATGTCAAACTAACTATAAAGAACAAAAAACAGTTAAAAACACAAATGAAGGGGGAAGAAAAATTGCTAAAGAGCAAATCTGCAGGTTAAAAAAAGTCTGCTCTAAGATGAAGCGAACTCGATAGTAGGATTTCTGCTCTACTCAATTAAATTACCTTTTAAGCAAAATCCATCTTTGTCACTCAGACATTAAAGATTTCTGATATAATAAAAATTACTAGTAAGTTGTATTTGTACTATGAACTGCACAATTATGATCATATATTCCATGAAGCAAACATCCAGCACAGTCCATCCTGAATTCTTTCAATCCACAGTTGCTGACATCAACCCAGAAGGAAAAAGGAAGAAACCCCCAAAAAAACCCAAACCAAAACAACCAAACAAAAAACCCCAACGAAACAACCTACAACCACAAAAAACCACACAAAGCCAAAACACCACAACAGAACACATCAGTTACTTAAAGATATGGTAAACACCCTGAATAGGAAAATCAATACAGAAGTACAAATGACCACTAAACTTCAACTTCTGTTATGAGCCAGTATGTAAGAAACATTCAAATACAGTGGCAGATGCAATGCAATTATAAATTTGTCATCTGCAAAGTGCACAAAAGCCTGTGGGCTATCCTTTTCCACCCTTCCAATGCGCATACCACAGGGTCACAGTGGACATCCTGACATCAACAAGACCCAGAAGAGTTACAACATATTATTTCCAGGTAAGCATCCACCTTATCCACTAGAGAAGAGGAAGAGACCATTACTCAGCACTCATATCCTAAGGAGTCAAAGAAATAAAAATGGAATTGGAAACAAGGCCTCACAAGCTGATGTAAAGAACAGTGTAATCCTTTAAGTAAGAGTTTCAGTAAGCAAGGGACATAACAGACAGAAGCTGTGTAAAAATGAAGCATAGACAAAATGAGAAAATGAAAGTTGTTGATGCTGCTGCTTTGTGGTCTACAGAGATGGAGGAATTGTAACCAAGACTTAAGCTTTCCAAAGCAGTTAAATCATGATGAGCTAGGGCAAGAACAGGCCAATTAAAGATAAAATAGATGCATTCAAAGTAGCAAAGCCTGACAAATATCCTCCCTGGAAGTTACTGAAGAACTACTAAGATTAATAACCTCAAAATTTAAAAAAAACACATCTATGTAGATCAGAGAATTTGGAAAAATTGGAAAAAAGCAGTACCTTGTATTTAAAGAAAGAGGATGCAAGAAAATACATACCACAACATGCAATAGAGTCTATTGGCAAGTATCTCAAGAGTAAAAAAGTAGCAAAAGACTCCCACCAAGATCAACTAAGTTGTTATTAAACTTATTCTTTAGCTAGTAAAATCAACTAAGAGGGTAAGAAAAAGCATCATCTCTGATTTGCTTAGTATAGCTTTTACCACTTCCACAGAGACTGTCTCATCCATATAAGAAAGCTGAAGAAATAGAATCATCGTAAAACAGGATTACCACCAATATTTTATAAATGACTTGAACATTATTTCTCAACACATCACAAGGGAGTTTAGTTAGGAACTAAGATAACTATCCTGGACTCTATTCAGTGCTCTCAATAAGGACTTGTGAGATGTAAAATAATGTTCTTACACTGACAGCACCAAGCTGTAAGTAGTTCAGAACACTTCAGAGAACTGGATCCCATTAAAATGATCATGAAAAACTATGGGGTGGACAGCAAAAATAGCAACATGAAACTGAAAGCTCTGAACTTCAAGAAATCACATCTACAGGTACAGACTGGGAAATAACCAAAAGAAAGACCTAAACAGTAAAATTAGTAAAATAAAGACACATTGTATTACAGATGGCAAATTCACCTCAAGAAACATTACTACTTTCAATATGATGACAGATCGAAAAACCTTGTCATTAACAATAACTCAGCTAGAGGCAAACTTCTGACCAGTTTGGGATGCCACATTACAAAAAATTATAAACTAGAGACATCAAGAAGAAAGAGTACTAATAAAAGTAGGAAGAACTTGCTTTATTCTAAAGAAACAAATAATTTCTCCAGTGGAACAACATTTTTTAAGAGTGGACATAAAGAAATCAGTCCCAAATAAGAGAAAGAATCACCTTTACTGGCAACAGACTATCATGGGGAGATCAAAATTTTCAAAAGACTCCACCAAAATCAAGTATTAAAGCTTATGCCTACTACAGGTACCTAGCATGAAGGCAGGAACACTTACAGTATTCACCTCAACTGCTGAAATTTCCCAGCCTACATTTTTATCAGCCATCTCAAGCTAAGAGACATGACTCCATCCCTTGCTCAAGCTACTAACTTACCAAGGCTTTCACTGCTCCCCAAGCAGTCTAGGAAAAATATGCAGAAGTCAAAGTAATTATTATAGTTGCCATAAAACAGTCTGTATAAATCCATTGGTACACAACAAATATGCATAGATTAGTCATTATAAGTAGTTTATACTTGATTTGAAGGCAGCTTTTACTTGAACAGCAACAGTTTCCACACTGTGTCTTACCCATCATTTATAAAATTGTCTAAGGTGCACTTGCAGCATGGAGAAAAAATAAAAATACAGGTTATGAAATGGGAAAACAAAATGCAACTCACAATAAATAAATAAATAAATAAATAAATATGATCACAAATAACATGTATGCTTTTTTCTTTACTCCAAAGCAAGCCAGGTAGTTCAAATCCATCTAAAGATGGAAGAACAATAACTAAGTATTTTTGTAATACACTGAAGAAATTAAAGACACTAAACTAGACATACATCAAGTTGAAAACAAGGAAAATAAAATACAAAGTCTAACAAGAAAGGAAGACACTGAAATAAATTACTTTTCATCCTAATTACAAGGAAAATTAACTACACACTTACTTCTTACATTCAGAACTGACCTTAGATGTACACTGTATACGTGGTTCTCCTTCAGGCTTTAGCCCAATTATCTAAAGGAGAGAGAGTTAAAATAGTTATAGTCTCTTTCCCTTTCCAGTTTTACATACCGGATTTGAATTTTCTCCCCACTTAATATGAGAGAGTGCATACAGGGAGCAAATCCGTCTTGTGTCATTTTTATATAAAGCACAATTTTAGACTAGCACTATGATCTAAATCATTGTTAAGTTAAAAGCTCAAATAGTTACAGTGGCCACAGAAAGGATTATTTTCTTACTTTATATTCAGCATGAAACATTAACAGCTAAAACCAGTTAGCAGCTCAAGTAATGTGCAATATCACTGAAAAGTAAAATACTCAGTAAAGTTTTTATCATCTTAAGTAGTTTAGGAGTTAGAGAATGTATTACATTCTAATTACATTTCAAGAACAAAGTAAAACACAATGTACCTGCACAGTGGTTTAGAATGTTACACAGAACAGTAAGCAAAAACTTGCACTGTACTCCTTAAAACAGGGGGTTTGGATATTTTGATGCAAATAAAAATAAATACTTGAAAGTATTAGAATGCTTAAAAAGTTTACTCCGTTTTACTTTCTGAAACACATGAATAGCTAGACATTTCCATAAATTACACACTTCCAGAAATAAAAATACCTTGAGAAGCAAACTGAGCACATATTTCAGCCCTTTTCTACAGTCATTTTTCACAGAGTGGTAGTTGGGAGCACTTGTATAAGAATATGTAGTAAGTAAGTAGGCACTTACTCTGTTTACTTTCACAAGCACACAGGGAGTTCCTTTAGAATAGCCAAAGGTCTTATCTTCCTTTCCAGAGCACTGGCCAAGCTCAGAGAGGTTAAATCGACATGCCTTTTTAACAGCAACATCATTCTGATCAAAAATCCTTCCTGGTGTACAGTTTATGTTTTGGGATTGCTTTGAATCATCATATGCTATGAAACAGAAACAGCTTGTAAATCAATGGTATAAAGCATACAAGTAACCAAAACCTGCAAAAGCCTATTTAAACATCCAATTTATAGTTGTTACTTGTCTAGGAATTTTCTCAAAGGACTATTTTCAGATCACTATGTCTCATATCCGTCTTAACACAAACTTTTTCAAAGCCCATCAAGAAGTGGCACTGAATGGAAGAATAAATAGAGCACTACAAAAGAAATAATGCTGCCCTGCGATTCAAATCATATAATTAATCAAAACTTTATTAATTTCTGTACATAAACTAACTCTAAACTATGCATTCTAAGCTAATAGTGTACTAAAACAAACATTCAATTTTTTACCGGGAAACAAAATCAGTTTTCCCTTTGCACGTTTCCTTTATAAACATAAAGGAAAACTTTAAGTGTTTCAAGGACTAATACTAAATTGTCTCTACATTTACATCAGGTAGTACAACTTACATTATACTAACATCCCAAATTGTTTCTCACTTCCTTGTGTTTGACAAATACACAGATCACATCATCACAAACGGTCATCTATTCCCACTTAACATGTTTTGTGATTTTGTTCCACTCTCTTACACCCTGCCCCCAGTTAAGCATAAACAAAGTAAAATGGGAAAATTCATCCTTAATTGGAGAGTCCAAAACCCACTGAACTGCAGGAGAGGCAGGTAATCATGAAATGCAGCATTCCTCCCAGGAACCCTTGGCAGAGCTCTGAAAGAAAAGCTTGTTCATGGAAGCTTTTAGTATGCATCAGAACTACAAATCCAGATAGATTCAAGTATGTGTAGCTCACAGAGCAACTCACGAGCACAGGTGAGATTTTAGAGCACCTCCTCAATTCTCAATATTTTAAACTGATCTGTGTATTACTAGATTAAGTGTACATATAGGCACATGTATAACATAACGTATGACTTAAACTAGTGATTTTGCTATCCTTCAGTCTTGTCCTGTTACCTTCTCTCCATGTTCTAAATTCAATATTTTAATATCTCTGCTTGTAAATACTGTGTGTCAGGGTGAAAATTAATAACCTGCAATTAATTCAATCTTTGTGTGCCTCATTTTTTAAACAGGCAAACACTCAAGTTCTTAAGACTAAAGGATTCTCACTTAGCTACTAAGCCATTTAGATGAAGACTAAGATCAGTTAAGTCTTGATAAGCTTTGCCTCCAAATAACCGACCTGTGTAATTTTACACTGAATTCTTTTGGCGTATGTAATTTCTATATCTTGTAGCATTTAAATAACCACGTTGCCAAAACACTGGATAAGGACCCAAAATTCTCCACTATTCCTCATGCTCAGGCTTCCTAATACAGGTATTTATACCTACCTTATTCTATAATGTATATACTTTAATAACTCACATGCCTAGAGTTAAGTCTGAACTTGAACCAGCCTCCATCAGCAATTGGTAACTACAAGCAAAAAAGGAAACTAATGCACTCAACATTAAGACTCCTGAATTACTTGGGCAGTTGCAGTAACTTACTTACATTCAAGGAATTTTCTAAGTGTAGCAACGTATTCTGCATATGACTGGGCATCACTCTTGTTAAAGTAAAATTCCAGTGCAGTGTCTGGCTTTGGTGAAATCATAAGTCCTTAAAAAGAAAAAGTGCAAGTAAAGAACTGAACAACCTCTCTTCCCTCCACCACTCCAATCTACTAAAAAATCATATCCATAAATTGGAAAATACCCATCTGTAAAAAAACATCAAAGCTACCCCTATATTCCACAGTACTGGAAGATAGTTTGTGTTCAAAGCCTGTTATCAAAATCAGCATTACATGAATTAATACTTAAATTCAATCTATGTAACTGCAATTCACAAACCAAACCCAACTGATTAGAAATAGCAAAATCAGCAACTTAATCACTTTCAATCAAAGAATTACACTGATTCATTTCCCAAATTCCATATTTAGCAAACTTAATAATTGAAAAAATACCCCTAACCACACCCAGAAAACCTCCAGTTAAAGCTATCCTTCAAAGCTTTAGGTAATATAGAGTGAAGCTGTGACTGTATTTATCTCAGAAACCCACGAGAAACAAACTTGTTTTTTAAAATTCATAATACATAAAGATGGCTTGAAAGATTTCTCAATCAAAACAGACAAGACAGGTTAGTTGCTAATCCTTTCCTCCTTCTCCTCAAACAGAAAGTTTAGATGCCATCTGTTTATGGAGAATACAAGAAACTTTATTAAGGGTATGCCTTAGTCAGGCTGTGGTAACTATGAACACTCTTGAGCTGCCTCCCAAACTGCTATGACCTGACACTGCAATGGGTTCCCCCATGTGCTGCAGTGCTGGCCTCTGGCTGGCTTCATCCAGCTGCTGGCTGCAGATACAGCAACAAGAGCTATCTACAAGGGAGCCAGGACAAAGAGGAGAAACAAGGACATAGATAACCAAATGCTCAAGTCCAGCTTTGTGCTGAAGGATGAAAAAAGCAGACACTGATATGGAGTATGGGTCCTTGATAGAGCCAAACTGTTCTTCCCAGGATATGAGTAAAGAGAAGTATGGAGTTAAATCTTAGGCTTTTTTTTTTTTTTTTTGTAGTAGCAGTAGGTGAAAGCAAAAGACATACTCTGCTAAGAAATTCAGCCCTGTACCATCAGGTGTTGTCACTACCAGGGATACCCAATGCTTCTGTTATTCATCACAGCTTCAGTATCAGATAAAATAGCTCTACACCACCAGATACCGCAGAAGAGACTGAGTCTTCAAAAAAGGGCATATGATTGCTTCATTCACACTACCTTAGGGGAACTTTTAATACAAATAATTAGAACAGATAAAACCTCTGCAGTTGTGGTTAACGGATTAATAGCCATGCATCTGTCTCTTCAAGTATAGCTGAGAACTGACACTGTAGTTCTACAAAAGATAAGAAAAACAACGAACAACATATTTTTTACCAGATTAGTTTTCTTCTAAGTTAGAATATTAAAATGGTTTGAACTATGTCGAATTTGGCATAAGGGAAGAAGGTGCAATTACAGCATCAGCTTAGGCTGCCATGCAGCTTCCCATCCTCTGGCAAAACCAATTAAAACCTAGACTCCCAAATTAATAAAATTTAAGGCAAAAAACAAAACTAATCTTCCAAAATTATAAATAAATAAATAAATGAAATCAGGCCATGTTTATACAAAACAAATATTTGAGAAGATCAGACCACAGTGAAAAGATTAAGTTGGCTAAGTTGTCTTAATGTTGGATTATTAAGACATTACTGTAGTTAGTCAATCGCAGTAAGCTTTTGGAAAGCATATAAAAAGTGCAATTAAGCAGCCCAGGTCTATTAAGAATTCATCTACAGAAATGGCCAAGCTTCTCAGCCAAGGGCAGAAACTACTACAAATACTTGAAATTGGGAAATGATAAATAATACCGCTAATTTATCACAGACAAATATCTTTTTACATTATAAAGCAAACAACTGATATCTTTTAATGCCTTTTTTACTCTACCTTTTTTGTAGGACTGCAAACAAATCATAAAACCTTTCTGCGTTAGCAGCAATTAAATTATTTCCAGGCAAGCCATAACTGAATGCCTTTATGACTGAGAGTCCATATAAAACTACAAATAACATTTCTGATTGCAAATTACTTTGCACCATTACAGTCGTCATCTGACCTCCATGCTGAACTGGCATTCAACAAAATGCAAGATAATTAGTAACAGGGCTGAAAAAATGCTGAAGGGGTTTTACACACTAACGTAGCTTGAGGGAGAAGAGAATTATATTGTAAATGAAAGACTTAAATGCCATTTTTCAAAGTGAATATGACAACCTAAACTAGTACCTAAACTAGCCATCAATGAATAAAACATTGTTTTTAAGAGATTTATTGCTTCAGGGAAACTTTACGAACATCCTAAGAGGAAGGAACTACTCCGATTCCAGTGGATCACAGTATGCCTGGAGACTATGGTGTAAACTCTACAGAAAAAGCTTCTTGAAGGACTGATGCATAGACTGTGAGATAAAGGATTTGAGCTCTTCTAGAAGAAGAAAAATAGCAGCCTCAACATAGGATCACACCTAGGATTGTAACAGATTACATATTCCTACAATTGCAAGAGGGATTTAATAAAACCACATTTTAAAATCAACTGGATTTGATTGATAATATAATATCCCAGTGAAAAATGCAAGTCAAATATCAATTATGAAATCAAGTGTGAGATTTCCGAGTACGTTTAACACCAGAGTAAAGCCTTTGACCTACGCCATCCAGGTTGTGTGTGGAGAATTTTTTTTTATAATTTAAAGTTTTACAGCCAGGAACATGACATGTTTCACTGCAAGTGAAAAATGACAGAGTTAAAGAGAAACAGTAAAACACAAATAGGCAATTTTATTTATTAACTTTCATGTATGAGTATTAAAGACAATTAAAAAAATAATTCAGAAATGTTACAGGAATTCTTACATTAAAAACTAATTGTGGCATACGTACTTTTTTAAGCAAACACCCTTTAAGACTTATTTAAAAACAGTTATCCCCTGAACTACAAGAGGCACAAGAGAAAAAACATGTCACTCCAGTGCAGTATTAAGTCAGTTCCCCATGGCACCCTCCACTACCAAGGTTCTGACTACCACAAAGAAAATGGGGAGAAATGACCAACTAAGACACTTTCCTTTTCGCCCCCCCCCCTTTTTTTTTTACGTAAAGCAGGTTGTCAATTATTATGATGATATTATTAATAATAATTATTATTATCAATATCATAATTTCCAACCTTTAGCCCATTCTTAGCCAGAAAAAAAACCCAGCATGAATCCTCAAGAATCCCTTATAAGAGGAGGATATCTGCTTAAGAAGGTCTGAACAAATTCTGTTCTGAATCTAGAGACATTTATCATATTGGCCCAACTGCATCTTGCTCATGTCAAGATCATGTATCATGTGTTGATGCAGCTGCAAGATGCTGGTCAATTTTAAGAGTATGGAGTTCAAAAAAAGGAAAAAGCATTTTAAAAAATACTGTCATCTAACTTCCACCAAAACATTAATGTTGCATAGCCATCTAGTTTTGTTGTGTTTTAAACATAAATTTGGTCCCTAAGCCAAGTTGTTCTAAACTTTGATATACCAGATTTTCAGGTGGCCCAATCATTTAAGTTGCATATACAGGTCAAATACTAACACATCCTCCAGAAACAGGAACTAAAAAACAGTAATCTCTTTGGTGCAGTTGAACTATGCAGAAGCATCTTTCAAGTCTTTCAGAGTCAAAATGCTTATCTTTTTCCAGTAAGAAGATATAGCAAAACAGAGCCTATAATGGCAGATTTTTTTTTATATATTTAAACTAATATCTAAAAAAAGAAAGAAACAAAAAAAAAGGGAAAAAATGAGGGAGAGGAGGGGGGAACCAAACCCAGCACCTTATTATTCATTTTTATTTATGAAGTGTTTTTTTTCCTGTCACATACAGCTCCTTGAACCAGCAGCCAACAGTGGGGCTAGATGGGCATGCACACAAAGGAAGCAGCAGTTCCAGGAAGCAAGACACAACTTTTAGCAGCAGCTACATGTTATGTGGACTTAGCTTCATCACAAGCCCCATCACAGGACCCTCTCCCTTCAGTGGATTCCTACATAATAGGTCATCAACCCGCAGAATCCACAGACATTTCACGTTGGTTGAAAGCTATCCAACACTATAATGAAAACTCTGGAAATGACTTCGCATCATAGCCCTTACACACTCTTGAGCCTATCACCCTCATAGTACAGCCTTCTTGTACTTTCTTCAAAGTATGTAATACTAATCGTAAGTGGCCTTGCACCTGATCCAAGACAACTGGTTTATATTTTCTTTAAAGCAATATGATTAAACAATAATCCCACTTATACAACAGCATGTTGTGTGGATGCACAGGTAAAACTGCAGTCTACATACATGACACATTCAACTGAAAAGAACTTAAAAGAAAAAACAGCAAACATTAGCACATATGCATAAAAAGCTGCTGACTGAACGACAAATTTTACCCTTTGAAGCCTGTAAGCAGTTAATAATAATTACAGTTTCCCACAGGCAGTCCATAATTTAAGCAAACTCTCAGCTGAAACTTAGCTGTTAAACAAGACAGGATTTTTTGAAAAAATAAATACACTGTTACCTGGACTGGAAATCCGGTCACGGTATTTTGGTATATCATTGCTCAGTGTCTGAAGCATAACCCACATTGTGAATGTGAAGAGTGCTGCTAGGAAGCCATAAAATACCAGATAGAACAGCAAGATCAAACCTGTAAACAAAAAGCTAAAATTACTATTTTTGTTTCAGCTAATTCCATTACCTATTTCGAAAATCAAAATAGGAAATAAGCAATACGTTTGGTTTTGCCTCCCTGCCACCCCAGCCCCCTCTCACTCCTAATGGTAGTTATAAATCGATATGCCTCTAGCACACATATGTATTGCACAGTGACAACTAATGCATGCAAAACCAGTTTATTCATAATTTCTGGCTCTTAAAATTTAGAAGACATTTTGGAATCTTTAAGTGAGAAGCATTAAAAACTGTCTTTGAGCTACACAGGAAAGTTGACAAAGATGACTCCACAGTCCATTAGAGTAAGAATAGTTCCCCTTGTTCAAGAGAATTATAGTTTTGTATCTGGAAAGGAAGGGCTCATAGGGAAGACAAAAGAATGGAGTGAAAAGATAAAATTATTACGCTGGATCTGTAACAGGTCAGAAGTGATTGGTGCTTTAATAACATAGTTGATATTTGAGAGAGCTCCACACAGAGCATTCATTCACACATACGTTCTGCTACAAGAGACTTCTCAACTTGAAAATGTTTTCTGCTGCATGGTTTTTAAAACAGACCAGTCCTTCTGTTCAGAAGTCTTATCAGAAGTCTTTGCCTAACACAGCCACCTGTTTTGCCAATCTACCTCAAGGACCTGGATACATTCCTGGAATTTACCAATTACACAGATGTTACTAGCTTCAACTTGAAAGTTACCCAAGGAAGAGACCCTCAAAACCTGAGGAAACCACGTCAAAGGAACAGCCTATTGCGACATTGTACCTCTCCACCACTTATCCGCAACAAATTGCTACGGAAGAAGGCTACTTAGGAAAACAGCTTGGAAACTTCCTGTGATTGTCTATTTTTTCCCTGGTCTCTCCCTACTCCTCACCCCTCTTTTCATTATGCATGCACAGACTTGCACTCTGGAGACACAGATTATTTGTTTACTGAAAAGACAAGGTTAACAGACAGGCCAAAGTTAAAATCTTACTTTAGAGATGACAGTACCACAAATCAGCTGCAGAAGTATGATGCATAACCCTAATTTAAAAGCTTTTAAAAATTTGGGACAGCTCAATTAATTTAGTAACTAAGTTTTCAAACAAGGTTTTGTATTCTTGTATTATTTGGGGGTTTTTTAACCCTCATGGACCCATGTTAGCGTATTTCATTAAAGCAAAAAATTAACAGCATACTGTTTGCTGTTTTCAGAACTTCTGAAGTTATGTATTGATGATTACTAATAGACTACATTTTAAAAATTACGTTTACCTGGAGCCAGTTCACAACTACAGATGAAACATATGTACTCTATGGATGGAAGACTAAAAGACATATAAGATACAACAGCAATTGTTTTAATGATCAAGTACAAAATACTAATATAAAAAAGTGCATGTGATTCTCTTTTAAAGCTGAACACTTGAGACTTAACAACACATAGAATCATAGAATAGTTAGGGTTGGAAAGGACTTTAAGATCATCTACTTCCAACCCCTCTGCCATGGGCAGGGACACCTCCCACTAAACCATGCCACCCAAGGCCCTGTCCAACCTGGCCTTGAACAGACATCGTCAAAAAGAATGTGAGAAAGGCATCTTCAAAACCTTTCTAATTCAAAAACATAATCAAACAATGACGCAAATTTAATTTTTATAAAACATTCTAGCTATAAGGCTGCTATCAGGAAGCCAAAGAGCTGTAACTCGGGTCAAGAAAAGCACATCAAAACCATTATGCAACATTCTACCACTGACACTTGATTATATAAGAGAACCAAGTACAGTGTTTTTCATCCTTACATAGGAAAAGAAAAATCAAAAGCAAAAATGATTGTACCCCAGTGATGTGGACAGTTCACTGCAAGATGACAGGAGGAAGCCTGACCCCTGGCTCCTGTCCCAGAAACTATGCTTGTATTTTGCACTGAAATATTTTCTAGTGTACTACAACCCCCAGTAATCCATAACTGCTGAAGAGTCAAGTACCTGTATTACTTTTCCCAAAAGAACTCAGTGTACGTGCATTAAAATAACGAGATGGTACCCGAATTATCTTTACCATAAGCTCTCTGCAGCAATCAGCTGCATGTTACTGGATTTTGGTTGCATTTTAGCTTTGTTTCACATGTTGAGAAAGTTATAAATATGAAATAATTTGAAAGCACCCAGATATTCAAAATACATTTGGGAACCACTGAGATGTAAGATACAAAGTGGTGATTAGAAGTAGAGAAACACACGAACACAAGAACAAGCTTAGTATATAATAAACAGCTAGATCTCTATTCTAAACTATTTCTAAGGTTATTTAGAAGCTACTTGGAAGCTGAAAGAGCAAATAAAAACAAACAGTAGAAATCCATATCAACAAAAACCACTGCAGAAGTTTCATCTGTATTTGGCACACCAGCCATTTGCAAATTGCGAATCGGATGCAAAATGGAACAATGATCCAAAATACATTTGGTATTAATCAGAAGGTATCACAGAAACAAATGAACTCCCTTCAAAACCTATGGTCAGCTCTCACCTTGATCCCTACAAGTTAATCAATTATTGTCTACACTTTCATGAAGCTATTAAAGTACACCTTCTATCAAGTGACCAAGACATTCATTGATCAGTTTCAATGGAACAGAAAAAGAGTTTGACACGTAAAACATAAAACAAGACAAGCACCTTCTGTGGCAATTTGCATAAAAACAAGGGGAAACTTTTTAAAATAGCTATTTCAGAACGCATCTGTATTTTAACTACAAAAATATGTTGACTTACCAGGTAAAAACAAGAATTAAAAAAAAAAAAAAAAATAAAAACCCTGCCTGCTGATGGGCATCACAGCCCCAAACTAGTGCACTTCTAACCAGACATGGCCCTAGATATAGTACTGCTTTGGGCTAATATTACTGTAACATCTGCAATACTGGCCTTGGATCTCATTTTGAAGCACGCTCAAGAGCTAATCCAAGCCTGCTGCACCTCTGTTCCTTTGCTCCACAAGTCAAGGAGACGTGGCTACCTACTCACACAGCCTCTCTACTCCAGCAGAGAAGTGGGCTCCAGGGCTCCCCCCTCTCCTGCCAAGAGCTGCAGTGGGGCAGAACTGCTACCTGTAGGCAGTTCCTGGGGAGGCCTCATGACCAGAGGGAATGCCAACAGAGGGGAAAACAAGAAGGATCCCAACATCTAAAACATAGTGACGGACTCTGTGGTGGAGACTGCACTGTGAACAGCTCCTTATGGAGTCACAGAATCACAGAATTGCTAGGGTTGAAATGGACTTCTGGCAATCATCTAGTCCAACCCCCTTCTCCTCCCGGCAACATCCTATCCACCAGGGCTGCAGCAGTAACAAGGAAGACTGTTTCTATTCATGGTCCTGAAACTCCATTAACATCCCCCAGTCCAACAAAGAGTGCATGTGCACACAGAGGTTATTTTTACTTTTTATTTTAATTATGTTTGTAAATGCACTGAAGAACACTGAGTATTACCCTACCCCATTTATGCTCCTTTGCCACACTAAAAGGGGGGGGAGGGGGGAAACAACAACAACAACAAAACAAACAAAAAAAAAAAAAACCACTCATCTGCAAATTCCAACAGCTCCAAACTGAGTAAGCTGCTCTTTGTGAGCCTATTAGTATTAATTATCCTAAGCTAATCACAGTAAACAAGCCATAACCTGTCAAGAAGGTCTGCCAAAATAATTTCACATAACACTGGATTTCTTGTGAGGAAAGAAGATGTACCCAAACAACAGTGGAAAACCATCCTCCACAGTTTCTCCAAGGAAAGTACAGCTACCACATCCAATACGCAACTCAATTCAGTTGTTGCAGAACATCTTGCTGCACCAAACCCTTCAAGTCTCCCAGCCTTCGACACTAAAAAAGGAAAGCTGCCAAAACCAAAATTCTGCATTACTATTTACCAAGTTGATTTTTTTGTTTTGCTTTGGTCCACCTGCAGATGGATTTCCTTTCCTTAAACTAATATAACTATGCACGTTAGATAATCACTAATGTTTCAACTTTATTCCCTAGCCACTTAAGAATTACTGTTTTCCAAACTTGGGGGACGTTAGGGGAAGGGAAAGGAACAAAGAGGGAAGGAAGACATCCAGAAAATATAAATAAAACTTTGGTCCCGTGTTACAGTTTATTTTACAGTAAGCCAGGGCTCCACATGTAACATGCTAAACACTTTAGAAGACAATGAAAACTGTCCACTGCAACACTTCCAAAGAATCACAAAAGCCAGTGCTTAATGTCATGATTAAGCATTTCCAACATACAAAAAAACCCCAACCCAACAAACCCCCTATATATCCTCACTGTACCACCAGAGGAACAAGAGAAGGCAAGCCTTCTTTCTTCATAGATCTGTGCCACGGAACATAAAATATTCTACCAATTTCTCAAATATTCATTTCTGCTGACAGGCAGTATAACAGAAAAGGTTAGTAATATTTTGACTGCAGTCATATTCCTGGCTGTGCAGGAGTGTCCATTTACCACAAGAAAAAAAAAAAGCGCTGTCTCTCTCTCCAATTCACAACCTGGATATGTAAGTACTTCTACTGCAGTCACAGACAGCAATGCCAGAATGTTTAATATTACACTGCTTGTGAAGAAAGCTAAATGACAACAAAACCCTGCTTAAAACACTGATAACACAGAAGAATCAAGTCAGAAAAGCAATTAAAACTTTGACAACAGCACTGTATGGCCCAGCAACAACTCAGTCGAGAAGAAATAGAAGCAAAACTGGATCTTTTGTTACAATGACTGACAAGACCGTGTATTTACTGACTTATGAAAAACTCTCCTAAAAATAAGGTGTTAGGTTTTGTTGATGTTGCTTGGGTTTGTTTTGTTTTTTGTTCTGTTTTGGTTTGTTGTTTGTTTTTTGGGGTTTTGTCTTTTCTTTTTTTTTTTTTGTTCATTTGTTTAAATTGAAGCACATATTTGTGCATTGGATACATCTGAACATCCAAAAGAATATTCAGTAGGTCTGAAATCCTGTGTACTTCAACACAATTCCACCTCTATCTACCTTGAGCACTTTAACACAACTAGCTTTACAGAAGGGCTTAAACAGGTTTGACATGGTACCTAGTGTGATCACAAATGAAGTATTACTAGATTCTGTATCGCCTATTGGGTTTTTTTGGCACATATTATTTTTCTATAACCTTGCGTAAGAAGTGCTTACTGTCTATCCTGTAAGATCATGCATGCTTTTGTGTGCGCAGTGAGCATCCCATTAAAATATTTTCATGATGATCTCACTCTGTTCTTGCTATAATTCTAGGCAGGCACAGCACCTTGCCGTTACAGGTAGAGCCAAACACTAATCCTTTTACTTATACAAAGGCACCACATGGCAGCCTTCCAAGTACTCCTTTCTTTTCCCTACCTGATAAACCCTGTGTTTATCAGTACCCCAGGACTGATCCTCCTTCCCATCACCTCTGCGAACACTATTAGCACCCTTTATGCCTTGTTGCTGAGAACACCACCAACTTAAGTCATCAACAGTTTTTTCCAGTATCTCCTCTTTAATACAGCTAATGATTATGGCAGTTAATTAAAAATGTAAGGTGGTTGGGGAAAGGTGTTCTGATTTGCAAGATGAAAACTGAGTTAATCCTCAAGTCTGCAAAAAGTAAAGTAAAAATCTTTCATTATTTTTACAGCAAGAGGAGTCTTGGTACAAGGTTTTTTACAAAATTCTAAAAGGTAACATACCTAATCCTAATGTAGGAATGGCAGATGAGTACTCCAATGCCACAGCACTCACATTCACAGAGAATCACTGCCCCGCAGTTACAATTTACATAAGCCCCCAGGACTGCCTCAGTCTAAAGCAAAACACGCATATGCTGTGACTAATTATTTAACAGCTCCTCTACTGCTTCTGTCCTATTTCTGTGAAGAAGCTGTCTTGAGACTAGAGAAATATGCATGGAAGAATCGGAGCCAATCGAATTCTTATCATGCTGCCCCTGGAGACACCACAGCCCAGCAGACTGGCAACCAGAGCTCTCCTCTCTACCTCCCCACCCTTCAGAGGGGAGACTGGCAACAGAAAAGGAACAATAGTCAGTGATACTGCTCTAATCCCACAGCAGTATTGCAGAAATGAGACCAAACCCTGCATATTCTTCTATGTCAGAGACACTCAATTAGTGTTCTGCAATCAAAAAAATAAAAAACCAAAAAGAAAGCCACACACCACCTCCCAGAACAGAGACCATAATTTACTTTATATATATATATAATTAAACTAAATTAGCCAAATATGTTAATCACAAAATGCCAGGACAAATAAATATTGTCAAAAAACACACTGACAATTTATAGCGCTGCTGAACAGTTACCTTTTAATGTCCAGCCTAAGGAAAAGGTATATAGCACCAACTACATTACGACCAGCTAAACCACTTAAGAAAACTTATTAATAAAGTAAAACTATTCAAACTGCTATCTAAGCCTGTAGACAGAATCACAGAATCATTACGGTTGGAGAGTACAAACTTTCCTGATATGGAAAAACATCATCAAGGGAGATGGCTGTTGAAACTCAGTTACTAACTAAGTCCTACCAATTCCAAGTGTTATCTATTGGCCTTGGACTAGCACAGACTGGTAACATTGTCAGGTGATATATCCTACTAGACAGGTTTAAAACAGAGAAGATTGTTTCATCTCCACATTTTTAAAGAAGTGACAAGCTATTTCTAACATGCCCGCAGTCTCTGTGCTCATGAGATTCATGACAAACAGACTTCTGCAATTCATACCCCCATTCACCCAGCCCACGCACTGGAGGAAACCTGCCTGTACAGAAAATCACTGGAGAACAGCACAGTGGAAATTTCCTCTCCTTTGCTATTCAACTGGCAGAGTAGCTCACAAGCTCCTATTTCCATCTGAATGGAGAAGAACTCATGTTAGAGCTAGGGCCCTCTCTTGACAGGCCGGAGACATTGGCACAGTGAAGAAAGCACACCCCATGCATAGTCTTGCTTAAGGCTCCTCCTCACTGTTTCAACATTAGTATTCATTGAGATTGTGTCAAGGCCAAGGATGTATTGGCCTGTTCCTTTATGCCACGCTGAGATTCTTGTTGGTTTTGTAAGCACAACTATTAAGTATCCCAACTACATCCAAGTTTTGGGAGGAGACACTACATTTTCTGAAGTCAGTAAATATGTCCCATGAGGACTGAAGAAACATCCTAATATTAAGCATTTATACAACTGTTTAATATAAGAAAACATACTCAGAAAATCCAAATATTTTTATTGGAAGCAACAAGATAACGATAACATGCTTTCCATCTCAGAGGAAAGCAATGGGAAAACTACCTGAAAATAGGAAAACAAACACTGCCTTTGCAAGCTTTACTGGAAAACCCTCACTTGAAAGCTTCACTTCAGAAAAATAGAAGGCCCAGAAGCCCTTCACTGGAATAAATTTAGCACGATGACGCACAACGACACACAATGATCAGTCTTGTAGACTATCTGGAACTGGGGCTCAAACTTTTGGGGGGTTTTGGTTGTTCTGGGTGGGTTTTTTTTGCTTTCCTTCTCTGATCCGCAGCTCCCGTCTAGAAGTACAAAGGCAATACGCGCTCATTCATTCCCGATTTCCTGCGACGCTGGAAAGCGGAGGGGGTGGGGGGGTGGAGGGGTGTGTTAAGAAATGGATGGAGAAGAGGAGCTGCATTGATACGCATGCAGGCTGCCATTAGCTGGGAGAGATAAGCGCGGGGCGGGCGCCGGCCCCACACCTCTACGGCGGAAGCCCGACACCGCTGCACCGCGGCGGCCCCGGAGTCCCTCCCGGAGAGCCCCCCCATCCCCCGGCGGATAGCGGAGGAGGAGCCTGCGGCCCAGCGCGCTGCATTTGCGTACTGAGGCGGGAGGGTGAGTCAGCTCGGGACGCGCTCCCGCACACTGCTTTTCCTCCCCCGGTCCCCACCTGCTCTGCGCGGCGCTGCCCCCCTCCCGCTGCCACAGCGCCCACCTATTTTTAGACTGGCGGGCGGCGGCGGTTGTAACCGTTACCGGGGCGCGTGCGCAGCGGCCTCGCGAGCTGCCTCACCTGGCCGCTGCGGCCCCCGCATCCCCCGTGGGCCCTGCTGCTGCAGCCGCCCGTCCCCCTCCCCGGGCCTCGTCTCCGTCCGCTGCCTCCCCTCGCCTTCGCCAGCGGCCCCGGGGCGGCCCGCCGCCCCCGAGAGCCCTTACCCCAGCTCTTCGCCGTGCGCCCCAGGAACTCGCCGCTGTTGGGATTGTAGATGAACTGCCGCCACTCGGTCATGCTCTGGCGGAAGGGCTTCTTCGTTTCCTTAGACATGGCGAGGCGAGAAGCGGCTGCGTCGCTCTCGGCGGCGGCAGAGCCTCCCAGGCACAGAGAGCCGCAGCGAGCGCCCGCTCCCAACTGCTAAGTAACCGCCGGCGGGGCAGCGCTCGCGCACGGACCGAGCCTCCCCACCTCCGCGCGAGGCGGGACCCGCCGCGACATCATTCCGCCCTCGCCAGCCAATCCCGGCCCGCCTCGCGCCTGCCCCCTGGCGGGCAGCTGCCGAGCGACTGCCATGCGCACGCGGCCAGGCGGGGCGCCCGCTACGCGCGCCCCGGCGGTTGGGGCCGGGGGAGCGCAGGGGCTGCTGGCGCCCGCCGGTCTCACTGCCCCCACGCGGGGAAACGGGGAGGGGGACGATGACACACACAGGACAGGGCAGAGGGGAACGGCTCTGGCGCCGTGACGGCGTTTCCGAAATGCTTGGGGCCGGCAGCGTGCGGCTGCGGCCGGCGGTGACGAGACATCGCCATCTCTGGAGAGAGAGAGGAGAGGAGAGGTGCTGCTGCGCAGATCGCGCCCTGAATGGCACCTGCGCTCCCCCCGCTCCGCCGCCTTCCCCCGGCCCGGCACGGCCCGCGCACAGCTCGGCCCCGGGGTCTCGCCTCAGTGCGGGGGGAGCCTCCCGCTGCAGGCAGGATCCCGGTTCCGTGCCCCCAGCACTGCAATGGTTAGTCTGCGACACCGTTGTGTGCCTACAGCGCTGACCGGGGGGTGCCGCGCAGGCGGGGAGGTGATGCTCCGCAGCAGCTGTGACCGAAGCACAACCGTATCAGAAACGTACCAGAAGACAGGATGGTTAGCAAGTGTAATTCCCACCTCGGAACTCCCTCGAATTGTGCCACCAGCCTGAAGCCCTTGGTAGCACATATGTGTAACCATTCGTAAGAGTATTGATAACGACTTATTTGAGCATAAGACCTGAAAAACTCATTTCCTACTACACTTGAAAAGGTCAAAGTAAGACCGAAAAAACCCACATCATTCTCCGTCTCTTGGCTGACAGAGAGGAACAGACCCCGTTTATTCTCTGGTGTGGATCAAGAACTTATCCCCTTAAACCCCTCTCTCCGACACTAAATAGAGCAGTGCCAGCCTCTGCACACCAGCAGCCCTTGTGGGTCAGCTCTAAAGTATTCTCCCTCACATATTGCTCAGCCAATGTAAAAAATGGACCATTAACTAGGGACTTTGCAAAACTCGAGTGTAACAGGAGAGCTGCTACATCAAAGCAGTTCTTAAAATAGTCACTCAATAAGCCAGAGACCGAATCAGAGTGAAAAAGCTAAAATAAACTACATCTTAAAAACATAAGAGCAACAATACAAGGGATGTTTCAAACAAGGGGAATTAAGTATTTATCAGCATGGTTAATTTAAATCTTTATGAGGGTTGCAGCATAATTCATGCCAGAAAGCAGTAAATGTGAAGCATAAAATAGAATAAACCTATTTGCCTCCTGAATGTCTGATTCCAATAGCCTCTTTTCTTCTGTTGCAGTACATCTTTTAAATCATTCTATTTTCTCTAAAATTACATCAGAAAATACCACTCACTCATTACTCCGTGTCACATCAGTCAGCTAATATATTCCATTCCAGGCCTAAAATAAGCTATCTCCATGTTTCTTTATTCTTCTAAATGTCACCAAGAAAAACAGTGCATGTCACTCCTTTCTAGCAACTGCTTTGCTGAATTATTTTTCCCAGTTTATCCAAATAGGTGTCCTACACACTTAAGGAGTAATACGTCAGCAAAATGTGCCTATAGCTACCGTTTTGGACGGGGCACCATAGTGATTCAACATTAAAGTTTCCTAGATGCAAAGACTGTAGGAGTTAATACAGATAAAAATATCAGATTGCCTCCAAGGAACAACCATGACCTATGTCATGCAATGAAATGTCAACATTTAAATATATTCATATTTTTAAAACATCAAAGGAAATGTCAACCAAAGTATTAGAGGAACTAGTATTATTCAGCAACCACTGTAACTCTTCAGTCTGCTCATCATAAAACACAGGAATCTTTTTGTGCTCTGCTTCAGTGAGTCCAGAGGCCCAGTTTGACTATAGTAACTGTTGCACTCGTTTCCAAAATCAGTGATTTCACACAGCTGAGCCTGACTTTGATAGAGGTGTAGATCATCACCGCCACTGAAAATCAAACATTTCCACGGTGCAAAAGGGTAAATATTTTAGCTCATGAACATAGAAAACCATTAGCTAGACACTGCTCCCAGGTAAAAAACTGGAAAGGTCCATCCATATTCCAGTTAATAAAGAGCAGTGAATGCCAACAGCATGATCTGCTATAGGATCAGCTGCAATTACAGTGCAGTATCTGACAGCCAACATCCCTTCCAAACCTGCATTTGTTTTATGCAGGATGGTGTCAGGGCACAGTGCAGGCCAGCAGCTCCCTTGGGGCTGGGATCCACAGGGAACCCCCAGGGTGAGTTCAGCGGGACACGGCCAGCAGAGCCCATCCCACTGCCCCCAGTGAGGGAATGGGGCAGGCCTAGGGGGCAGGCAAGAGCCCATGCCTGGACCTCAACCCTGGAGACAGGATCCAAATCGGCAGGGACCATGTCCAGGCATAGGCATAGCCAGGGCTGGAGACACACCTCTGGTAATGGCCAGTCAAGTGAAATGGGGGCTCCGGGACCACATAGGGCAAGAGCGCAGTCAGACTGGTCAGGGCAATTAAGGCCGATTAGTGCACTCAGGGCCCTCATGAGCAGGAACAAACATCTTCACATTTTTAAATAATTAAATGTTTGGCTGATAAAACTGATCACAATCCCATTAGAAACTTGGATTTTCCTAAACTATTGATTTAGTGCCACAAAACGTTTTGATTCAAAGCACCTGATTAAAGCAGAAACAACTTGACTAAAAACTGGCCCCCTGACATTTCAAAATATAATTGTTGGTGGCAAAATGTCAATGAGATTATGTGTTTCCAGTGGCATCCTTGATTCCTAAGAAGAAGGTATTTTGTGTTGGCAGTCTAGGGGGTCGTATAAAGTCTTTGGTGGTGATATTTAGAAAGGATAGAATGGTTGATATGTTCATTTGTTCAGCAAAGCATAGACAATGCTGTGGCAAAAGCAGCTGTTGCAATCCAGTGTGCATAAGAACTGCTCTTCTACAAAGAAGATCTCTGTGAGCACACTGGTGAAGAAACACTACAAAAAACCCTACATCCACTTCTGATATTTACACTAGTGGGAATATATAAATATTAGTGATAGTTCATAAGAGTACTGAAAAATGATCCAGGGAGCAGAAAGCAAGCTATCTTACAATATGAAGCTTTCACATTCCAGCTTCTGAAAGAAAAAAGCTTACAAGAGACTGTATTACTTTGAACAGGTACTTAAGTATAGAAGAGAGATCTTGAGAGCATGACCTTTTCTACCTCACTGACAAAGACAATGGTATCCATTTGCTGGAAACTGTAGCTAGACAAACCTAATGTTGACATTTCCTGACTGTGAGGACAATTAAATATTTAAATAGTTTATATCAGGAGAGATAGTGAATACACCTCTGCTTGGGTTTTAAACACGAGATTAGATATACTTTTTAACACAGGTTTTGATTCCTCTTTGGATGAAATCCAGTTACATGCAGATAGGCAGCAAGACTTTGCTTACCATCAAATAACATTGCAATGCAACATTCTGGGTCAAAAGCAATATTCTCCACTTGCTGACACCATCCAGAAAGCAAGAACAATTCTCTCTGCCATCCACAGGGACTTTGCCCGTGTTTGGTCAGATGGTTACTGAAATATTTCAGTTGGTTCCACTCAGAAAAATGAACGCATGACACTGGTGATTCTGAATACAGATGTCTGATGGTTGTCAGGTTTGGGCTCATCACCTCACAGACTTTGAGCACTGGGAATGGTCGTCAATTTACAATATCCTATTTCTCTGGAAATGCATTTCTATCTGCACAGCTGATTTCGTAATGGTGTTATTGGTAATATGTGTTTTCCAAAGCACAACAGGAATAACCTTGACTTACTATCAAGAAAATACTGTATGATGTTGATAAAAATGTAAACCATAAACCACAAAACCCCCCAAACTTTTAATATGTTAACTGCATACCTGCTAAATTCCTTTTTAACATTGTCATGCAGAACTCTTGGGGGAAAAATAAAGTAAAATCGGACGTAAGATTGCTGTAGTTTCCAGTACAGAAACTCTAAAGAGGGCAGTTCTTTAGCATAAGCTGTATTTCTTCTGTGTGGCTAAAGGGAATCTCACTTTGGCCCACTAGAGGATTCCTGAAGACTAGAAAGCCACCCCCTTCTTTTCTAGTTTGGGTCTAGGGTGGATCACAGCAAGACACAATTTTGGCACCAGTTGGGGCTGCTGTAACTTCCACAGGGGTCTGCCCAGTCTAGTTTAAAAGGAGCTTTTGAATTGCGAGAGAGGTACGCATAAGTTAGACTCAAATCTGCTTCTTTATCCTCAGCTAAGTTTTAAACTGGAATTAGAAGATACACAATAAACTCAGGAAGGACCAACTTCAAAAATATTAAGACTGAGAAATACTTTCTGCTTCATTGTACAAAATACCAAGAAACATAAGATACATTTTCATGAGAAAAAAAAAAAACAATACAAAAGACTTCCCATTAAAAATGAAAAAGAAAATGTCTGTCATTGTGAGAGGAGAAACACTACAGAAACAGTTCTTGTGTTTGGTAGTTTGCCAGCAAATCAGAAAGGGCTGCTAAAAATGCATTCATTGTGCAGAGCCCCCTCACTCTTGAAAAAACTCCTTTATTCACAGGGACAAGATTCTGCTCTCATATATAGCATGACAACTCCTGTTTAAGTCAATGGGAGCTGACTTGCGTTACGCAGAAGAGACTTTTGTCCAGATATTCAGCATTTGTTTACAGTAGGAAAAAGAGCCTCTACCTGGTATTGAAAACTGTTTCACTGCTTATTTTTAATACAAAGGACTTGAAGTGAGGAAAGCTCAGTTTGTAGGAATTTTACTTCATAACTCTTAGGGGTTGTATCCATTTTCTAACACATGCAGTCAGAGTAAACTTTCAGATGTTTCTCAATGACAAGAGCTTCTTAAAGCTGTTTTGAGAAGAGTTTGTAAAACTAAGGTATCTGTCTTAACTGCTGAAGCAATTTCTCCCATTTTGAGCTAATACTTAGTAAACAGCAATTGAGCAAGGGACCACAGGCACTGCTACTGACTAGTCTATCTACAAAAGAAAAGTGAAGTGCAAGGACTAAAACTGAAAAAGGAGCTAGGCAAGACAGCTGGCATCAGCTGATGGGTAATGGGGATATTATTAAACTGGTGCGGGTCGGAGCAAATAGGAAGCCATTAGGAAGAGGGGCTAAAGGGGAAAGATGAAGAACAGGAAAGGCAGAGTGAGCAGTCTGGGGCTGAAAATGAAGTTTACTGATGAAACTCACATTAATTGTGAAGTGCTGCTGGAAGAGATGGTGTTTCCCCTCCCTATTCCACTGTCCTTTCCAACCCTGGCTGTGATTTTTTGCATTGGTGTTCATTTTACCCCAGGGTGACCTGATTCAGAGAGCTGAACGGAAAGGAAACAAATCGTACAACTTTAGTTCTCTTGACTTGGCTCACAAGGGAGACCAAGGCAGACAGTAGGAGGAATGGGACTACTCCTTTCAGTAGCAGCCCACAATTAGATTGGCAGAACCACATCCTGAGTTCAGCAGGGGACTCGGGCAGCAAGCCAAGGAGAAAGCCAGCACTGGCTAAGCTAGGAGACTGAGGTTGAAATGAAGAGTCTACGAGGACAGAAAACTGTTGAAAAATTTATGTTGGAGGGAATTAAAGGCCTGGAGAAGTGAGGTAGGTTTGGAAGGAGAGCAGAAAGCAATCACTGGAGTCTTTGTCCTTGCTGGAACACCATGTCCTGCCCTGAAACTACACTGGAAAATGCTAAATGTCACTACTCCTTTACCACCAAATTTTGGGCTGCCAATTATGAGCCAATGTCCATGTCATTACTTCTGTTATCATAGATGTCAACAACTTATGACTGTTATCAGTAATCAATGCACGCAACAGACAAAAGTCATTTGCAGTAATCTAATCTAATCTTATTGATGAAAGAAGTGGTATCATAACAACATGATGGTTTCCTGATAGTACTGACATGGGAAAAGGGAAAGGTAAGTAAGGGAAAAAAAAAGACAAAGGAACTTTGAACACCTGTAAATCAGAAAAATCCTAGATTTACAGTTCATATAGGTTGGTTGATAAATGGCTAAAGGCAAGCAAGACAGACTCACTGCACAGCTCAACTGTTCCTCTAAAAGTGATACCTACAAAACCAAAAAGCCTTGGAAGACAAAATGTCATTTAATTTTTTCTGTTCTTTATCTGAAATGTCTGCTTAGATACCTCATGAAAGCAGGTGGGGCTTTTCTTGGGGCGGTGTGTTGTTTTTTTGTTTGGTTTTGGTTTTGTTTTTTTTTTTTGTTCTTGTTTTGAGTCTTTTGGGGGGAGGGGGTGTTTGGTTTGAGGGGGGTGTTGCTTGTTTTGGGGTTTCGGTTGGGTTTTGTTTGTTTTCCCTTCCCCCCATTCAGTTTTCTGTCTGCATCTACATTTCCCTACTGATGTAAATTTAGTCTATACAATGCTGGGAGTTGTGCAGATGACTTTGAAATACAATAGGTTGCCCCTCTAATTTACTTAAATGCTACTGAGAAATTGTGCCATGATGGGAACTAGTATTTTCATTTTTCCCAGTCCAACTTTCTTCTCCCACTCGAGCCACTGATTCCCTTAGTGATCTTGAACAAATCATTTAATTGTATGTGTATCAAGCCAGCTGGATAACTACAGCAAAAAGCAGCTCTTCACTAAAAACCAAATGCTGTGCCTAAACTATGCCTTTTTGAGTAAACAAACACTGGTGAGGCTAACACATTTTCCCTTGGGACCACTGTGAGGGAATCAAGCATTCCAAATGTGTTTCAAAACCTAGAAGATGGGTTCAAGTTTGGTCTTGAAAGGCATTTTTGCTAATCCAATAATTAACATGCTGGGTTTGCATAGAATAAAGGATCTTAAATATTTAGAAGCATATTATCACGGTGTTTTTAAAAGAGTCACTATTTTTTAAAACATTAATTTACTTGTTCACTTCAAATAAACTCAATCCCAACTGTTATGTTTTTAAAACTCTGGTGGGTTACTTTATGAATGCTTGTGACTCATAAAGCCTATTATTAGTCCTTCTGGGCATACATTAACCTAAAAAAAAAATTACAGTGACCTAGCTTTTATGTACTGTTCAGCACAAAGTTCACTGTATTATATAAACCATTGCCATGTGGACCTCCTTTAGCTGTTAAAAAATACACTGTAACCTACTTCTTTTGGATATATTTTATTTACTTCCTAATCCAAATAGTGTGTGTGTTACATGCATACACTTTAGTAACCGTGGCATCAAACTGAAGTTATAAAAATATTTAACCAGCTGGTATACTGGAACAGCTTTTGGGTAATATATTCATTTTTATCAATATTCCTGCCACACCATAAGAGCTAGGTTTGCAAAGCTAACCACCTTCATATCTCATTAGCACAAATGATATTGAAGATGTTTGGGATTTTTTCATGGAGTCCTATGTCCATCTGTTCTTGACAGATTCATTTGTAGGGAGCATCCCTATAGTAAGCACAATTGTGGAATGCCCGCACAAAGTCACAAAGCTTACAAATTGAGATAATGTCAACTTTCTATGTTACGCAATCTGTTTATTTATATGATTTTTGAAGAGGAAGTTGGAAAAAAAAAAGAGAACTTTTGAAAAAGGAAAATGACAGTCAGCATTTTTTTTCTAGTCCCAGCGTGTGGGAAATTCCAACATTATTTTCAGACTGACTTTTTATGGCATTTTTTGGGTAAGATTTTATTAACTTGTTTACAGCAAGTGATTAAATAATTTTCAAGAAAATTAGAACCTCTTTGTAACTGATTTTTGTTGATTTTTAACTATCTGTGGTTTTAAAAGAGCAGCAGATACACTTTGTATTCTAAAATATAGTTTTATGAACAAATACTGTAGGAATAATATGAAAGAGGATCAGATGATTCATAGGTCCATTTCATTTGATTCTACATGCTCCTGCAGGTTTAATTCCCAGTAAATGCTACTGGATTTCCCCAAAAGTGCCACAAATAAAAGTTCAGAATTATTTTTAAATCGTGGGTTCCAATTTCTCCCACGTTGCAACAAGCACATGCAACAGGCCTCCCTCACCACTGCTCCCTAATCATAATACAATCTAAAAATGTTCATTCTACCTCCTACTGCCAGATGCAATCCTTTGAAAGAAAAATGTACTTAAACCAGTATGTTCGACTGATCTCTATATACTTTAAAGGCAACAACAGTTTCTACAAGATGGTGGTAAAATACACATTTTTAAATACATAGTGGCTCAGCGAAGGTATTTTTCAGATTCATACTGCAGGCAAAGCCAACAAAAAGCCATGTGAGCACTCAAGTGCTCATGTAGTAAGTAAAACTGCTGTGTCTTCTCTCCATGCTGCTCCCCTGTGCCGGGGGAGATACTACCCATATAGGAATGGGATACTTCCCATACAGGAATGGAAGTATGTGAGTCAGAGGAACACTAAAAATGATAAAGAAAACCTGTCAAAATGTGGTCTGTTATGATCAAAGAGCCTATGAAAAAATAAAACCTTAGACTACAGAGAAACCTGAGTATTAAAAATAGACTGAAAGTTTCTGCATCCTTTTTATTGCAGTTCTCTGATGCTTTAATTGTAATGGGTAATTTGTTGTTAAAATGCCAATCTTCATTTTTCATTTATTTGCTAAATTTTTTGCTACCAGAAGAAATAGAAGATGATTTATAATAAAAACCCATCTGCATAGATTTGTGAAAACATAATTGCACATTCTAACATTCAGTCTGAAGACACGTTCATTATATCCAAGAGACCTACTTGTTAACAAATTTGGGGCCACAGAAATGGATTGATTTCCTCCCCCCTCCCAGTAATTCCATAATCCAAATAAAACAAAGTACTTACAATCATCCTAAGGAGCAAATGGTTGTGATTTCCGGTAGAAATCAGAGTGCGGTTTCCCTTTGTGGAAGATGATGTATGAAGCTGATGAAGGAACTGTACTTCATGTGGACTAATGAAGACTAGAGCTGTATGTTCTTTGCTTAGCATGTGTTTAGGTGCTTAGCTGGTCACTGTCTATCAGTGAAGACACTTACAGTGTTAAGGCGGCTGTAATGCTACTATCTATATTTCCACTCCATGTCAATTTGGACTACTGAAATTTGGCACATAGAAAAAGGTTATTAACAAGGTTATTAAAGATTATCAACCAAGACTTGACAAGAATGACTGCTGTCACCCTATGTAACTAGCAGAAAAATAGAGAAACACATTTAAAACACTGAAATCATCAAAGAGGAAATAGTTATTTGCATAGATTGCTTCAGAGAATAGCAGGCAATGAATTCATATTAACACAATGTATGCTATACAGCAGATTTTTCAAATCCATTAAATACTTCCCAGTTCCCCTCCCCTCTGGTAACTGTCAAATGGTTGAGATGATCTCAGTGAGAGCAGATTTTTCTGTTAGTCATTGCATCAAAACCCACAGTGAATTCTAGGTAGGGCAGCTATAATACACGTCTTGTAAATATGCATTCTGTATTTAAAAACATTCTTAGAAGAAGGCTTAATTTAAATTTCTTATAATAAATTAGGCCTCTTAATCATTAAGAATTCAAATTGCCAAGATACAAACCCAATGTATCTTATCTACCTATGCCAATTTACATGTACATATCCTTAAGCAAACATGGGAGATAAGCCACAAGTTGGAAACTCTATTTAGATGGGAGGAAGATTTGTTTATGTTGCATAAGGAACTGTCAGCAGTTGTTGTTAGACAGTGTTCTTCAACACAGACCTAAGAAATCCTAATTTAGGGGAAGCCAGTGGGTATTCACGTTTTGCCATTAGTGCCATTTCTATAGTGGAAAGACAGAACTTTATTTGCAATCCTCAACCATTAACTATGGAAAAGTTTCTATCTTTGTGCAAAAATCATCATTTAATTGGAATTTCATGCACTGCATTTATGTACAAAGCTGTGAGTAGTCTTATTATTACCATCATTGTATTTCCATTTTAATTACATTTGCAGTAGATTTCTTACCCTGTGATTAAACATACAGGTGGAAAAATAACACTGAAGAGGCAATGATGGGACTAAGACTGTATTTCTTTTTCTAATTTGCTTCTGCTTTATGTACAGATTCTGTTCATGGTGTATTACTATCTATATGATATAGAGAGCAGAGTGGTAGACTATGCTTTCCCTTATTCTGGCTGCAACCTGCTGTGAGGAGAGGGGAGCTGCCTGGAGAAGCACTGACCTTTCTGGAGGAGCAGCTCTAAAGCAGAGGATGGGCAGAGCCACAGCCAGCGGGGAACATCAGGCAAGAAGGTGGAAATGAACAAAAGGGTTTTTTTGCAGCAGGGAAAAGGCTCAGAACCAGACCTAGAAATAAGTGTGTTTCTATAGGAACCTAATGGGGAGCCATAGCAATTACATTCAGATTAGGAGGCTGCTGAAAGTTGCCCAAATGGAAGGCAAAATTAAGGAATTCACCCTGTAAGGCACACTGCGCAGCAGGTTATTTGCAAACTTTTTAACCAGGCTCCATTGATAAGCCTCAGCGTTCTCTGCAGAGAACTGTCTTGCTTTAGTTTGATATTTTGTGTGCTAATACCATCCTACTTTAAAGACAGAAAGGTTTTGGTTTCTTTTAGCATGTTCACTTGAAAGCAGACCTATTCAGTCTCTTTTTAAAGCCTTTGGTGACTAAGCGGGCTGTCAGCTAAAAGTGATAAATATATAGATGATACATTATATGAAAATTATATATACATGTAAATATTAAAACAAGCTAAAAATTATATGTGAGATGTATATGACACATATTCCTGGCAAGAGCAAATTTAATTCCTAAAATTAATTTAGACATAATTCTTCAGCTGCAGTTCTTTCTTTTCTATTTTAGTGTGTCCTCTATAAACTTGAGTTGTTCTTCAACAGCAGTTTAGTAGTAGGGGAAAAAAGCCGCAAGGCTCATTTAAAATCTAAATACAGGATATAAATTCCCAATAGTGGATATCTTGAATAGTCAAATATGATCGCCATTATTAATCGTACAGAAAATTCCCATATTTAATGCTAGAATTGTAAACTCTGAGAAAAAAAAATAAAAGAGCATCTTATTTCCTAACTTCATTTCTGTAATACCAACAGAGATAAAATCCCATTGTGACATACATACTCTGCTGTTTCCTAGAAATAAGATTTCCACTCTTTTTGTGTCAAGGCATACATAATAAATCACTTTCTTGAGGCAATTAGCTGATTAAGATCCCTATTCATTGAAGAAAACATCCTTCTTTCAAGTTTTCATAAGTTTGTGAGCAGCTTGAGTCAAGCAGTGCTGGGTTCAGTACACTTCTTTTTCTTGTTTTTAAACAACTCATTTCAGACTAGATCCTTTTGGCACCTGGTAATCTGAATTATTCTTTCACTAGAGCTCATGGTTGTTGCTCAAATAAGAAAAAAGGACTATGGTTTTTCATAAGTGCATGCACAATCCTAAGCACATTTCCTACCGTATACTTGAAAATATCTTTTCTAACTTTCATAAGACCTTCCCTGCTCTAAAAGGATTGATATTAAGTAGAAAGTAAATAAAAACACTGCTGTCTGAACTTGAAGGAGAATAGCCTTCAAAAAATCCTCAGGGTATCACTCAGCATTGCACAGATAAGATCTGTGACCACAGAGACTCTTGTAATAAAAAGATTTTTTAAACTGAGTTCTACTGAACACATACACTGTGCTCTCAAGCTGTTCAAGTGTCTCCTCCTGTGTTTCCCACCTCATTGCTTTACTTCTTTAATGAAATAAAAGCCCTTTAAGTTGACAAAACCACTTGTGTTTTCACTAGAAACAGAAAATTATACAAAGGGCTATGCAATAATCTTTAAACCATACACTGAGCAACTGAGAAATTGGTAGGTAAACCATTCCTCTAGAGATGAATACACAAAACTTCATTGTGGTCTGCTTAGTATGCATGGTTAAATTAGATGGTGTAGTTCTAGCTTGCTGGTTGTAGGCTACATTAAGTGTTTTTCGCTCACTGTTGGAAAATAAATTTCTTCTAAACAGTCCAAGTATTTTCATATCATCTAAGTGACCCAAAGATATACATCGAAGTCTGAAACACTATTTCTTCATTCTCTTATTTATCAGTTCTGATGGTAAAAGCATTAAGTTCAGTCTGCTAGCTATATAAAGGAGAAAATAAATTTATAGAGGATCGTTCACCTGGTTTACTATAAATTAAATGTATTTGCAAGGGGTAAAAAAAGAGATCCAGAGAGCATTTCCTCTCTTGCTACTGTTTAAAAGCAAAATAAAAAACAATGATTGTTCATTTAAAATAATAGCTTTTATAGAATGAGTCTATTTTTTTGCCTTACCAGAAGGTTACAGGAACAAAACACAATTAATGCATTTGCTGCCATTCCTGATTAAAGTGAAGAGCTAAAGCCCTGTATATCCTGTCTTAGACTGATTTTAAAATGTTTATTTTTCAGCTAATGTCAAGATCATGGTCATTTCAGAACAATGGTTTGCAGTCTGGAACAGCGGCTGTTCCATGTATCTCATAATAACAAGTTCTCCCTGCGTCCATCCAGGCAAAAACTGGAACATGTCTGCTAATACAGCTCACTAATCACAACTTCCTCCTCTTAAAATTTATAGTTTCCATTATTGGTTTAATTTATAATTCTCAAATTAAAAACTTGCCCCTATTTTAGTTCTGAACTAAAGACTAAACAGATCCCTGTAGGTGATTAATCCCCTAATTAATCAGCCTTGCATAAATGTGACTGGGACAAAAGGCTGAAGGGCTATGCAGGATTTATGCTCTATTGCTACACAGAAGATAATTTTATCACATGTGTCAACTCTTGGGTTTATTAGCATGATAAAACTAAAAATTCTGTCCCTATAGTACCCAAGGCCAGCCTTTGACTTCAGACTTTACCAAACATCTTCATTTTCTCTTTCTCCTGAAAAACAGATAAATGGAATATCTAAGAACTTGTGCTCCACAGCTGCTTAGAGATTTTCTCTGAAATGACTAGTAATAACACTGAGAATATGGTGTAAACTGCATCATAACTAACTCACCAGTTTTGAGGGAGGCCAAGTTTCACAACTGATGCATTCAGGTCACTTCAAAGGAGTTCAGTTTCTTAAATTCAGTAAATCTCAACATTAAAAAAACAAACAAACAAACAAAACCCAAAACAGAATATATGAAATCCTGAAAATCAGGATTTATTCAATAGCAAAGGCAGTTAAATAATTTTTGTGCAGTAGGAGATCAACATTCACAAAGACAGCAACTTCCATGCGCTTAATAGAAAAAAAAAAGTAAAATTTGGTCAGGAACCATCTGAGAACAGCCTTGCACCTAGAAGCGTGTGTGTTTTCTGGTCCTGTATCTAAATTTGAATGTGAATCTGTCCTTATATTATGTGGGGCAGATTTTTACTGTGTTGCCATTCTGCAGAGCCTGTTTCTTTCACTGCTGTTAGTTTTGCAGAGGAAAAGAAGATCTTTAAGGTGAAGAAACTGTTGGCAGCAAAATAAACTAGCTTGGTAAGAGATCAGGAGGTTTCAATCTCTTGGCAAGAAATCAAAGTTTCCTTCCTTACTTTGTTTAAAACACTTGATCCACTATTCTCTGCACAAGGCATATGGAAAATTCTAAAGACATTATCCATTTCTTTATTCCTTTCCCTGCCTGGGACCAGTATTATTTTCCCTGCCTGGAACTGGTGTAACTAACATGAAAGTATTTAGAAGGACTGAATATAACAGCATGTATCTGGGTTTAGTTTTGCTGTGTAGTAGATTCTGGATTATGAATTCATGAGTTACAGGACTTTTCATCCAGCATCTGTCACCACATTTTCATTCACATCAAAAAGAATGTAACATTTTGATTTAGCATTGACACAGAAAGATGGGGAGAGAAGCAAAACTGTGAGCTGCAGAAACTAGAAAAATCACCCGGGGAGGAAAGGAGTGGGAACTCAGGGAAACCAGTATCCATTGTTTGATTTAACAGAAGGATTCCCATTAGGAGAGAATTTCATCTTATATTAAGATGAAAGCACGAGAAACTACTGACTCCTAGGTTGTATCAGACAATATACCATTATCTGATTATTTTAAGCAGCATACGGCACACCTTCTAATTTCTTCCTCTATGCAGGATGAAAAGATGCAGTTGTGCAATACAGCTATGGAATCTCAGAGAGTTCATCTTTCTTAATGCAATTCCTTAAATATTTTTTATGCATGTGTCCTCTGCTAGCTCTTAAGTTTGATGCTAGGTTCCAGAAACCATATTTGAGATTACTCTTCTGTCAACAGTCCTTCTGTACGAGTTCAACAGTTTCCTCCTGTTGTTCATGATATCCTGTTGGTATTATGTTTTGGGACCAGAAGCAAAATTCTTTTGGGCTTGTTTGTAAATCAGGCATCTCTCTTCAGTTTATTACAGAGCAACAGGCAAAACTGGTAATTGGTACCAGTGATTCCTCTTTATGACCATGGTGTTATTGTTACCAATAATGACAAAAATCGGCCATCCCTCTCACTACAAATTTAACTCCTTCATACAAGGAACTGCACAAACAGGATTCCTTTAGGAACCGCCCAAATTGGTATTGTGGCAGACACTTTCTCACCAGTTCCACTCTGATCATTCCTTTATATCAAGAAATAGCTCTACTGTCATTTGACCCAGAGAGAAAATTCCTGTTAGGAACTTTTGTTTGAACTGACTTAATGCATCATGCAACATGACTTCTTTTTCTCTGCTTTCATATGACTAAAGCCACTTCTGACTTACATGCTGATGTTGTCAGAAATGAGCTCAAGCCCTCAGAAGCAACCACTATGGTGATAGGCTCTGCTCTACATTCTCCTGAGAAGTCCAGGATATCAGAACAATTTCTCTCTCTGTAGTTCCATCAATGCACTTCCATAGACTGACATGTAAGTAGGCACTGCAGACTAACAATGGAGATAAAAGAAAGCTTTCACCACTGTTCAAAAGGTGTTCAGTGAGACTAGCATATATTACTGTAGGAATGCTTCCAGGCAGGACTGATTAACAAATCTGTTCTTACTCGCAGCAGACCTTTTACCCCAGCGATTCGAAAGTCACGAGACATGTCTAGCACATCCCACGTCATGCTTGCATGAAGTCTTGCAAAGCAAACATAACTGAACATTCCTGTACAATAGCTGTTTTTTTAAACAGTCACTCCACTATTGTTAACTGAACTACAAGTTATGACAACTGATATATCCATAGTCATCCCTTTGGCATCCTTTATAAAAACATGAATCACAGAAACATTCATCATGAGGAACTCCCATCAAAAGGACATGTATACAGTGTCTCATTCAGCCTCACTGTATCTTTCCACTCTGTAAAATGTAACTGTCAGAACAACTTGAATGAATCATATAGACCAACATGTAGGTTTTGTAAAGAGTAACTCTGATAAAACACACGTCAAAATTAATTACTTATGTTTAGCTTCAAGTAATGCTTGTGTACAGAAGAAAACAAAAAATTTTCTTTCTTCAGAAGTCATTCTACCACACATTGCAATAGCGCCATGTTGGTGTACATTAATCAGAAAACAGAACACTTGGAAGAAAGTGGTTTACTGACAAAGCTCAGACATTGAAAAGCATGGACAAAGAGCACAAACAGGATAAAATAACTACTAAAACAGACTGCACTTGGTCAACAGGAAAGGGAGGAATTAACCACTGCAGCTGCCCCAAAGTTGTCAGAGGAAAAGTAATAGAATTAACAAATCCAAAGCCCTTTCAAAGAGACTCATGGGTTTTTTCCCATGTTCCCCCCGAAAAAGCATTTCAGCACTTGGTTGAAATGGTGCTGACAGCTATTCTTTATGGCACCTTTTGTCTGTCCAAGCTACAGAATTAACACTGTTTCCCTGAAGGTTAAAGTGGCTTCACTGAGAATTGTGCCAGCCTTCTGGAGGTGGCAGGAGGGTACAGATGTGGAATAAATGTAAGAACAACATACTATGTCATATAAAGGAAATGAGCTCAAGAGAATGGTGTGAATGGTCCTACCTACAGGTGTCACAAGCTGTATTTTCCCATGGGCGTAGATACTTTCACTGCAAGACATATTAACACCCCTCAGTGTTCTTGGTCTTCCTCTTCTCCAGGCAAGAGATGCTTAAATGATTTCCACTCCCATATGAACACTGAGTATTTATTCACATTTTTGCACATGCAGAGGGCTAACTGGTGAGAATTTTACACTAGCTCTGCTCAGGTTCAGTTACATAAATGAAGTCAGAGAAATACTGAACAATGGCTTTATAAGAAACACTAATATTTTTAAAATTAAATACAAGATTTGTGTTACTTACTCTAATAATGCAATGCCTGATTATAAAAACTTGTATGCTTAATTGCATTTGTTTTCACTTTCTGTCCATATATTCCTTAATGTGTCTGTAAAACTCCCTAGGGCTATCATAATGCAATGTTTCAATCAGAGGTGACCCTTACCCATAACATTACAAGTGATGGGTCTCATCTACAGAAAGCAAGTAATTTCTGCTATCTGTAGATTTCAAAATTGACATGTTTGCTTGGCTCCTAGCATAAGTCCCAGAACTGGCAGGATTTTCAGTGCTTCTGTAGCGCTATGAGCCGTAGCTGCTAAGATCTTAATTCTTAATTTAAATCCTATTGTATAGAAAACCACTGCACATAAAATATTTTTCTGCATTTCACTACTGCATAAATAGACTGAAGGAATTTAAATATTTTGGTATTAAAAATCTTATGATAAAAAGATAAAAATTACTATCGTAGCCTAAAAGAAGCAATTTATACTTTTTACGGTAAATTACATGAGCATACTTACTTGTCTTAATCATAGATGTGGATGTTCAGATCAGAAAAATATTACACGTGTATCATTAGAAGCTGTAAAAGCAATAATGTTTTAAATACAGTATTATGAACATTTTATTAGTAAAAACCAACGCTGATATTAAAAGCATATAAACCCACACATCACTTTATAGCTACGCTGCACAATTACAGGCAATTACATGCTCTAACTGGAGATCTCATCCTAGTTCCATTTTGCTTTCTGTATTCTCATTTGTTTATGGCTGAAGAAATAACTGTCTCAAGTATTATGTTTGTTAAGAGGCTCTTAAATTAATGTAAAGTTGCCATACAGATGCTACTTGATAGCCTGGAAATCACACACAGGTTCCAATTACTATATTTTGTACTGGAATAGAAAAGCAAACTAATTGCTGCAACACAAGGTGTTTATTGACTAAATAAGCCTTTGCCATGATACAACTGAAGATAAACAGCTACAGCTTTATTGCCACTGATAAATAATCTTTGTGAACAATGACTTCACCAGGTTAACACTAAAGCTCATTTTGTCTCTTTGTGCTCATTAGAATTGGAGGGGTATTGGTACGGGTAACAGGGATGGTATCAAATAAAATTTGGACTTGAGATATACTGGAAAGCTTCTCCTTTCATACACTCGCATTGCCAGCAGCCTTTCTTCCGTGTTGTCCAGAGTACTTTAAATGATGTTCTTATAAGAACAGATTTCAAGCCATTATGAATGTTACACTTCAGCCTTCTACAGTTAAAATTACCAAGTAGTTCTAACAGCAGTACTAAGTAAAAACAGAGCAGGAAAGACAGCACTGTTAGTACAATCACTGCAGAATGGCCAGGGCACTCAGTAACCTTTCACAGATGACATTTAATGCAATTGAGTTCACAATTTAGTTTTTTAGATTACATTAACACTTGAATGCTTTTTATCTGCCTGAAAAAGAGGCAGGCAAGTGATACACCACAAAGCTGGCAAAGGAGAGACAGCTAGAAGTAAAAAATAACAGTTTCAAATTACACATTTTTCTTTTGCCACGAGAACTAAGTATGCCCCAGCCACAAGGTTATTTTCCTCCCACAACTTCATCCCTCATTTTTCATCATGAACATCTAATGACTTGGTCAATACTTTTCACTTGGGCTCTGATCTTGAACACTTGCATATATATTTAAATTTACTCACATTGAGGAGCATCATTGGCTGCAATAGGACAATTCAGCAAATGAGTACATCTTTCAGGATCGCTGGCTTTGTTTTGTAAAGTGAAGCAGGATGTTAAAATAACTTCCTGAAAATTTAAGAAGGAACTTTACAGAGACAGGAAGAACAAGTCAACCAAGCATTCAACATATTCCTTAAAAGTTGAAAAGAATGTTTAAAAGACACACTCAAAATGCTAACAGAAATACAGACATAATCTTTGCTCTGCTCTCTCTCTTCATAGTGCAAACAGCAGTTGTCCATGTTCTGAAATAGAGAATTTTTGAAAATTAAAATGAATGATTTCAAACAAATACATTCTTTGCTGTCATACACTGTGCCAAACAGTGCATTATCAGACTTCTGATGCGCTTTTCTGAATGATTCATGGAACACTTAACATTACAGTATCTCATTGATATACAGTGTCAATAAATCCCAACAGGACTTCAAGTTCAAAACTAAATAACCTAATGTTCTGTGCATATGATGTCCTGAAATCACAGATCTCAGTATTGCAATACATTTGGAAAAACCCAGACTTGCAACATCTGGTATCATATGGGATATATGATTCTGACATGACATTAAATTCTGTTTCTGTCTATACATAACCTTGTTCCATATGGGAACATGTATACACTGAAAATTAGTTATGCACTAGAAAATGTACAGCTATTTCACAGTACTGCTTTATGTCTCTGGAGGACTGTAAAATGGCATTTCTATGGATTCGAGGTGTACCAATTTGGGACAAAAGTTTGATGACTAGCACTAACTGGTCTCACCTAGCTGTAAGGGGGGGGGATGTGTTTTCTTTTGGAGCAGCTTCAGCTTCCACTTTAGGCAATGGAAATTGATGGCTATGTAGACTACAGTAAACAGCATGCAGAATCAGTTTTAAAAGTTGTTGCAAACAACTATCACCTATTTTCTTACCACAGAAAATCAGCAGGATGCATCTTATGAGTAATACACTTCAGCAGTAGCAAGTATTTGCAGAAATGTTTCCAATTAACTCAAGTTAGGTTTTCATGAAATTGAAAAATAAAACATATCAACATTTTCATAAAAATCAATAAACATTTAAAGATAGTGTCAATTTGCACACATAACCTTTCCATCACTACAGCACTTAACAGTACAGTGCATTTTGCAACTACTGAATTAAAATTTATATTGCACTGAAATACATGTCTTGTAAAAAGCCAGTTAAAAATTGCTTTCATCTGTTTATAGCTTAATTTATAATGAAAATACAGAACAATTATCAGGAAACCTAATAAAAGTTTTAAATTGATTGTCAAAAATAATGTGTATTTACTTATAAACACATTTTCTTTGTATATGGTATTACCACTTAAAAGAATACACTTAATAATAAATAAATTCTTTATTCAATTAGATCGGTGCAATCTTATCTTCAGTCTGTTAAAATCAACTTTGAATAGTTAGATCCTGTCAGTCTTATTTCCTAGTGATATGTAGAGCCTTCTTTTACATTTTGTGACAATTTGAATATATTACAATCAAATCATCCAAAAACTAACAGAAATTAAGAAAACAACAGACAGTCTGGCTAACCAAAAAGATTCCACATTTAACACGGTATATAAGCTCCATTGTCTAACTGTGAATATCACTCAAAAATTAAAAACCTTTTCTGAAAACTGTGGAAGAAACAGGAAACATTAGTAGAAATAACAAGAAAATAGAAAGAAAACCAACAAATCATTGTATCCAAAATGGTAGTCAGTAATTTTCAAAAGGTGTTGCCTCTTCACTTTATGATTGCTTTTTGTATTTTTGAATTTCTATTAGTCTAAGTTTCTTGGAGAAATATGGTTCTTCATCTTGGTAATTCTCCAATAAAACAAAAAATACAATCTTCTTTGTTAGAGCAAAGGAAAATAATAGTCTATACAGCTGGTGGTCCTACAAAGCATGCCAATGTCATATTACACCGATTGGTTCTTCTTAAACAGATGCCCTGAGTTTCTGAAACAGTGTCAGAACATGGAAAGTTCTGATGTGGGTGCTACTCTTTTTTGTTAACAATGTGGTATTTACAACAACAAACAAACTCCTGACTTAGCTTCGCCTCCATTTGCGTAACCCCCGGAATCTACTCTGTTAGGATCATTCAGTTCTTCAAACAGTCCTGTTTCAATAATTTCTTCCTGCCAGGCTACAGGGACAGCCCCTGTTGCAAACTTTTTGAAGAACTGCTTATCTTTGTCATCAAACTCAACTCCTCGTATTTCAGAGAAGTCAGCAATGTCTGTAACATCTTTGGCATAGACAACTGATGGATCTGGCACAAATGGAGGGTCAATAAGGTTTGCCTCTAGCCTGTGAAAATTTATTGTTTTGAAGAAACTATGTTTTCTTGGGTCATCATCTTCATTTCTGCAATAAAGCAAAAGTTTGTTAATCAGTATGATGTTCTGCTCCAGACAGACAGAGGTGTGTGGGTGTTGTATACATGACAGGATTGTAAAGTAAGGAGATAAAGATACGTATCTCATGCAAAGCAATTCCTTTCTTCATAACGAAAGAACACTGCATTGCATAGTATAAGCAAAGCTTAGAAGAAAAAAATATCCTGAGCCCATTATGTATTACTCTACCTCTCAGGGTAAATCAGTCCAGGCAAGGTGCCATGCAAGGGTTGCAGTGCTGCTTCTGCTAGTGCACTGAGATACCCATAACCAAATATACACTTCAACCAGAACAGAAGATATAGCAGGATGGGGAGGCAAACCATTGGAAACCATTGCTCCACAATGAAAGTTCATATTAAAGCTCTATATTAACTACGATCAGAATATCTATTAACCCAACGTACCCAGTCTTGAGTTTAATATATCTAGGGACTGACTCTGGGGAACAACAGTCTGAACAGGGAACTGGTGACAAATGACGTTTCTGGTTTTATCTTAATTCTAAGCAGACATGTATTTACATTATAAAACTTGGTTCTGTCACTCAAATAAGCACTCCCAGTTTTAGTGAGTCTGTTCATTCAATTAACTATTATAAATTAATAAACATTTTAAGCATGATTCACAAATTATAATAGCAAAAGTACATGTGCCACTGTCACAAACACAATCATTAATACTGTTAAAACCCAATAAAAAAATCCAGAAATTACTAAAATAATTGTAAAACATATTTTAAGTATAACTTCTGAAAAACAACTGCAGAGCTCAGGGAGAACTTTTGCTGTAAAAGAAACAGTGAATTGTTTCATTGTAGACCCTGGAAGAAGCTTGTAGGATATTCTGGTTATAAGAACAGTCTCAGCCTCAAATGTGTGCTTGTTAAAGCATGACCAATGATCACAGTTTTTGAACGGTGCCACTAGCATCACGGCATACAAAGTTAGAGTTTTGAATTCTAGTGGTAGGAGAAGAGACGCCCACTGTTTTCTACACTCATGCACTCTTTTTTTTTATATATATATATTTATGCATGCAGCGGTCTTGAAAATGGAAGCAAAGGAAAAAAAATTGCCTGGTTTTTGGCCCCAGAAAATGGTAGTTGCTAACATGTTGCTTTTTTCTTTTCCCAATTCCTTTCAAAATCATATACTTACCAAAGTGTAAGCCCTCATGAATTTCTAGACAATGTTTGAGATGAACAAAAAGTAATGCAAACCTCTGGCAAGGCTTTTTATCTTTGCAGATGTGTAGAAGCGCCATAAAGAATTAGTACATTTGTGTGACTATAGAAAATCTCAATGTTTTAAGATCTTATACTATGTACGCAGAACACCTCCTCTAGCTTGCTACTCTAGGTTGCTACTCTAGGTTGCTACTCTAGGTTGCTACTCTTGCCAGTTCCTCATCTGCTGTCTGGCTGCGCCTCTACCCTGCCTTGGTGCTATCTGGGCACAGCTGAGATGAAACTACCAGCTGTACTTTTCAGCTCCCTTGGTACAGAACTATCATTTTATGCTTCTGCTGCCTGGTTCTTCTTCACCAGCCACTAACCACTGTACAGCACAATGACGAGGATGCTAAATCACAGCCTGAAGAACAATAAATGCTGCCATGTAGGCACCCTAGCCTATGAAAATATGCTGTTTTCAATCCAAAAGAGCCATATGAACATGATTATGAAGGTATAGATTCAGCCAGTAGGAATCATGACTTCTGCATATAGTCTTGCAAAATCATCTCCTAACTCAACTAGCTAGTGATATCCAAGTACTTGAGCAGCCTTTGAGCCTGGTGTGATTTATTTACATTCACTGTTAACTTGAAATGCCTTAGGGCTTCAATTCAAATTAACGAGTGTCTTGGGACACTAGAGAGCTGGTAGTGCTGACACTCCTACTGGGCAGATGCATCCACAAAATTTTACTTAATTTTGCTTTTCCTTTCTGTTACATAAGTCAAAGAAGCTGGTGAAGGCTCCAGAATGGATTGCAGCAGTATTTCTCCTTCTGATGCATTTTCTGACACCACCAAAACTATAAAACATTTAAAACCATAAAGCTACAGGAACGCCATCTACTGGAACCAACTGAGGCATCTTCCAACTAGCTGGAGGTGAACTCGAGCTCTTCCAATGCGAACTGCACGTTTATGTAACTTAAACAGGAAAAGCAAATTAACATGTCTGAATTCTGTCATTTTTTTATTCTTTCATTAAAGATACAAAATAGTTTTTTTAAAAAAACACTTTACAGAATTGGGATTTTGTGATTTGAGATGCCAAAAAGCTTGAGTGGAGAAAAAGGCTCATACCATTCCTGAGTTAGCCACTGACAGTGTCTTCAATAAAAATGGAGAATTTTGAAAGGTCAGATGTACAAAGTAAAGCGGTCCTTGAGCAGCTTTAACTTATGCAACAGGCACTTATGTAGCTAACTCAAGGTCTTCTTGTCCTTAGTAGAATTACAGTGCTAATCTTTACCTAAGGATGAGCTGTCCTGAATAGCATCACCCTCTTTAAAAGGTACAAGCAGGCTTTTATTCTGTATTGTACCCAAGCATGGTATACATCATACTGCTTTCCTTCTCTATGTACAGCACATAAGAGTATCTTAAATAGCAGAAAATTAAAAAAAAAAATCTGCACAATTACTTTTCTGTGTATATTTCTCCCACTGCTGAGAAATAATGTAACATTAAGCAGACCGAATGACTGTAAATGATTCCCTTGGCAAAGAGAATGTGGTTACAGTAAGTGAATAGTCTGTTGCTGGTTTTGCTTCAGACTTGCTGAATGAACCAAGTCACTAAGAATCTCTAAATTTCATTTCCTTCTACTCACTTCACAAAATGCTGCAAGACTAAATGTCTGCAAAGCATGCTGATTGGTTTAGTATTAAATTCCTTTTCAGATAATTCTTAAATGTATTGAAAATAATACAGGTCTTGTATCAAACATATTCCATGTGCTGTTGATAGTGTTTTGTTTTTCTGCAGCCTTGCAGAGTTGTTAGGAAAACCCATCAGGCACAAAGAGTAGTTGTCTTCATTTAGCACTTGAATAATAAGAATATGTGTATTAATTATATGTTACCTTTCATTAAAGTTAATTATTTCAGGCAAAGATATGACTAACATTTTGCAAAACTGTTCCACATTCTTATGAAATATAGATTTAGAAGACTGACTGTGTATTCTCATTATGTCCCTGTGTCTATTCCACCTTTAGTTTGGAAAAGCACCTCATACATACCTTTGTATTTATATGCAATCCAAATAATGGTGTATTCTCAAGACAGGTACTATCAGTTTCCTATATGTTTCATTTTTTTGTTTGGGTTTTTTTACATTTTTACTGTATTTCTTTTATTTTGTCTATATTGCAAATGTAGATCCCACATCTGTCTCATTAGAAATGCAGCAAATGATTTTTTTATACACACAGACATCAGAGGGATCAGAGACATTACAAGCTAACTATTACAACACAACCTTCAAATTTTTTCCTCACTGAACAATTACTTGAAATTGCTAAATCATGGATATATCCCTCATCAACCCAAAGCCACCCCTGAAGTCCCCAGAAATGTTCTGCTTTGTAAGAAATCGTGCCAAATATTATTTTCCTCTCTTTTCTCCCTGGGATGAGTCGGGATGATCAGGAACTCTACTACATTTTTTTTAAAGCACTTGAGTCAAGCAGAGGGGTTAAGGTCTCCTCAGTAAGAAGCCAATGACGCAGCCTTGCAAGCTAGATATCTGCAGGGAAGAGAATCCACATTGCAGATTTGGATTTTTGCCCACATCATTCCAGTAAGTGATACAGCTTAAGAGTCTGCATTCAGTCTGCGTTAGCATATATGCAGGTATCTACTCGAATATCCTCTAGGAAATGCAGGTAGAATAGACTGCTCCCTTCTCCTAAAACTATATAGAGTCTAACCCCACAAAATACCAAGAAGGGAGCTCTTATGGCTAGTTTGAGGATAGAGAAAGAATCACAACAAAATTATTTATTTCCATATTACCTTCACAACTTCCCACCTCTCTCTTCCTAGAAGAGAAAGGGAAAATTCAGTACTTTACAGAAAATAAAGATCTAACCTCATTTTGAGAAATATGTAAAATACTAATATTGTTTGTAGCTTTAATCTGGCTTCTACAGAGTTGGAGAAGTAACGCATACCTGCTTCCTAAACGACTCTCCTTTTTCTTAGCCAAAAACAGCCGGCAAATATCTTTCGTTTCCTCTGTAAAGTTGGCATGTTCAAATTTCACTTCATCTTCCAGAGTTCTTCTTTTAACCTCATCCTTATCGACCTTTTCTTTGAAATCCTTGAATGGTGTTCGCCCAGCGACCATCTCATAAATACTACACCCCATTGCAAACCAGTCCACAGGATAGCTGTAATCTTCTTCCTTCAGGATTTCCGGAGCCATATAACCATTTGTCCCGGCCTATTGCAAACATACAGACCAATTTACTGTATAATGTCGGTAATGAAATGCATACTATTAAAGAGACTAGTCTATAATTCTTCCAAAACATTAGAAATGCAATTGATATATTTTGTATCTACAAACTCTGAGATGTAACTGTTTTAGCATATGGACTATACGTGTCTTTAAACATCTTAGCATACGGGGAAACTGTTTTAAATCTGCTCTTCAAATGTGAAAAGTCTGTGCAGTTTCTACCTTAAAAGTTTTTTTATTAAATTAATGTTTAACTTGCTTTATTCTTCCATGTTATTTTTCTCTGTTAAAGACAGTGTTGCCAGCTTTTTTCTGTAAACACAATTAGCAATCAATTTGAAAAGATGAAAAAAAGGACAAAAATCAGACAAACAGTCACTGATTCCTACCCTATGCAGTAGTTAGAACTGGCCCATGAGAAAATTCTCATCAAGACAGTAGCTGAGCTGCATGAGGAACTTCTCACCCTTACTCCCTGTTGATTTCTGGAATGAAATACTACCATCAAGGGCCAAGAAAAACCTCGTAAAACCATTGTAAGAAAGTAAACTTATGAAAATTATAATTAGTAAATTACGTGCATTCAGGTGAAAGAACAAGTTCATATTTCCTAACTGAAAAAAGCTCTCTGAATAAAGACTACTACTTGTATACAGCACTAACAGACCCTTCCTCAAGAGAAGTGGCTGCTCTTTGAGAAAGGAATCTGCCAGCTTCTTCCCAGGCCAGGCCTGACACATCCCCCTTGGGGGACAGACTGCACAGTGTTCAAAACAGCTCCTGCTGCCTCTCTCCAAGGAGCTGACTCACCTGGGAGGGAAGAGACGAGGACAATAACCTGTCTATATGCTTTCTGCTGTGCTGTTACATGACTGCGGGTGTGCTATTTCAATTGGAATAGCATTCCCTCAGCTGACCCAACACTTTCCTCCACATCTGATGTTGTATTTTATGTATTTCCCAGATGTAGTTAACAGTGATAACTATTTCAGAAGTTGCTTGACCCTCACTTACCTTTTTGAAAAACTGGGACTGATGTTCAAATATGACAATTTACAACAAAAAATATGTTTGTGCAAATCCCACCAAAGTGTATTCAAGATGGTAATTTTTACTGCTACCAGAACACAAGTAGTGACAGAGATTCATTCCAAAGCAAGACACTTAGAAAAAGATCACTAAAACTAGAGTTTATTTGGGCAAATTATGTTTTTAAAAAGCACAGCTCAACAGATTAATTTTACTTTATGTCGTCTGAGTAACACCTCTAACTTTTGCAACTTCAGGCTCAGTATTTCTGAGTCATACCACTACACATTGTGACATAAACTCTACCGTAAGAAATGTGTGCAAGGGAATATCATACCATCATAAAATCATAGAATAGTTAGGGTTGGAAAGGACCCTAAAATCATCTAGTTCCAATCCCCCTGCCATGGGCAGGGACACCTCCCACTAAATCATGCCACCCAAGGCTATGTCCAACCCAACGTTGGTTGGACATGCGATGGAGCATTCACAACTTCCCTGGGCAACCCATTCCAGTGCCTCAACACCCTCACAGGAAAGAATTTCTTCCTCATATCCAATCCAAACTTCCCCTGTTTAAGTTTGAACCCGTTACCCCTTGTCCTCTCACTACAGTCCCTCCCCAGCATCCCTATAGGCCCCCTTCAGATATTGGAAGGCTGCTATGAGGTCTCCATGCAGCCTTCTCTTCTCCAGGTTGAACAGCCCCAACTTTCTCAGCCTATCTTCATACAGGAGGTGCTCCAGTCCCCTCATCATCCTCATGGCCCTCCTTTGGACTTGTTCCAACACTTCCATGTCCTTTTGATGTTGAGGACACCAGAACTGCACACAATACTCCAAGTGAGGTCTCATGAGAGCAGAGTAGAGGGGCAGGATCACCTCCCTCGACCTGCTGGTCACACTCCTTTTGATGCAGCCCAGGATATGGTTGGCTTTCTGGGCTGTGAGCGCACACTGCCGGCTCATGTTCATTTTTTCATCCACCAACACCCCCAAGTCCTTCTCTGCAGGGCTGCTCTTAATCTCTTCTCTGCCCAACCTGTAGCTGTGCCTGGGATTGCTCTGACCCAGGTGGAGGACCTTGCACTTGGCATGGTTAAACTTCATCAGGTTGGCATCAGCCCACCTCAGAAGCGTGTCAAGGTCCCTCTGGATGGCATTCCTTCCCTCCAACGTATCAACCGAACCACACAGCTTGGTGTCATCGGCAAACTTGCTGAGGGCGCACTCAATCCCACTGTCCATGTCACCGACAAAGATGTTGAACAAGATCGGTCCCAACACCCATGCCTGAGGGACACCACTCGTCAATGGTCTCCAGCTGGACATTGAGCCATTGAGCACAACTCTTTTCGTGACGCCATCCAGCCAGTTCTTTATCCACTGAGTGGTCCAATTTGATATTGATGTCTCTCCAACTTGGAGACAAGGATGTCATGTGAGAGAGTGTCAAACGCTTTGCACAAGTCCAGGTAGATGACATCAACTGCTCTACCCCTGTCCATCAGTTCCGCAGCCCCATCATAGAAGGCCACCAGATTGGTCAGCATCAATGTGTGCAAGAGAATATCATAGCATCAATTTCAGCATAAACGTAATGGACAGAAAATTAAATCCAGTTTGTTTTCCTTCTTTGTGTTTTTGTGTTTGGTTGGGTTTGGAGGGGTTTTTTTCCCCCACTTTTAGGGATATAGAGAAAAATTGTCCATTTGGTTGAGGTGAGAACAACATAAGTATCAGCCAGGCTGAAAGCAAGATAAAAGTTTTAAAGTGAACCATTGCCTTTCTCACTAAAGCCACAAAAGTAAGGAAGAGCCGTACAGGCACTGCAGCAGCTGACATTAATCCACAGGTAATTTCCACTGTTTGCATTGAATTTCTCTAAGCAAAAGTTAATACTGAGAGAAACCCTGATAGCATTACATTTTTATGTACAATTATTGCTCTATTCAGAAAGAGGGTCAATTGCTCAAAAACAGACCACAGAACCCCAATCCATATGGCCTCAGAAGGTCATGAAACCTGGAAGGGAAAGGAGAGGTTGAAAGCAGTAGGGAAAGTCTGGATCAAAAGGAGGCACACAGAGCTCATTGCAGGTTAGTGAACACAGACACTAAATGGGTTTCTCGAATATTTTTTGTCTTTTCTTTTTTCTTTCCCCTTCTGGGAAGCAATAAACATTTTTACTGAGATGAAGCTGGGGCACTAATGCCTTAAAGAACTGATGAGTCACATCATCATCAAAATGTACCCTGCCAGCACAGTACGATCTTTCGGATAAGACATTACTTAGCTGCAACAGCATCATTATACAGGAACTGGATAAATCTGACATGGAAAAGTCAGAATTCTCTGGTCATAATTGTGTCTCAAGGCAGCTCCTTTCAGACTGCCTCTCTTTCCTTCCACTTTTTTCATAAGAAATAGTTGCCAGGTAACTTCAGTCTCTTCCATGTGCATTTTCCACACAACCTTCAATAAGTCACCCCATATGGAAGGACACTGCGCTTTGACATGGTACTCAACACAAGAGAAAACGAGACCATAATCACAGACCAAGATGACTTCATGACTACAGTTTAATAGAAAGTAGAGATGGACCAACAACAGCTTCCCTTCAGACTGAAGTAAAAGAGTGTGGATGGGGTTACTGTAAACAAGAATTCAGAGACAAAATTCTAAATCGTAGCACTGAAATCTTCTGACTTGTTATTGAGCTGAACCAGCTCAATCTGAGAGAAGTCTATAAACTTATCTCGTTCCTCTGATACATCAAACCTTTCCAATTCAGAATTTTATGAGAGATGTTTTTCTCATGGAACTTCATCAAAACTTACACCTAATCTTTGAAAAAGTCTCTACCAATCCTGAAGCTTTCCTATAATTATAATGAAGGAACAAGGCTGAGAAGCAGGAATCTAAACCTGATGTCATAACCCCCAAGACTCAAAACCCACTGACATATTACCATTTTTTAGCAGAAACAAACACATTTTGCAAGTAGTCAGCACTGATGTTTAGGGAGAAAGAAACACATAAACAAGCAGGGTGAAGAAATACACAGACCTCTGCAACCTTTATCAAAATCAGAATTTGAAGAAAGGAAGAAAAGAGCTTAAATTTCAGTCTTTTCCACTTTTTTCTACATATGTGGAGCTTCGCCAAATTTATTTGGGAAGAAAGAAGACAAAACCATAAACATTTGCTGTATTCGGGAACATAAAGGAATTATTCAACCCCTGGAACTGGAAGAACATGCATCTTTCAAACTAAGATTTAATTCTGTTTCTTGGGAAACAGATAGTATTCGAGGGAAGCTAAAACCTAACATCCCTGAACTAATCATTACAGAGAACAAGATGTCAAAAATCAGATCATCTTTCAAAGAAAAAAAGATCCTGTAGCAACATGAAAGGCAGCCTCGCTGACTCAAAGGTTTATATAAACAGGTAAAACAAACTTAGTGAAAGGAGTTTTTAAACTGTCCAACTCTCACTAGCAGTAGTGAGATCTGAGCAGCAAAAAATAGTTTATTAGGTGGAAAATGTATCCACTGATTCCTAAAGCAAAAATGAATCAAAGTAATAAGTTACTCTCAGCAGCCCTAGGAGTAGATTAATATACTGTAAATTATACTCCAATGTAAAATGGGAAAATAAATAAAAAACAGAAAGCAAAGGAATTAAAAGATATCACAAAAAAGATAAACACATTATTTTTGAAAAGGACTCTATTTTCCATGGGCTGGTATTGAAGATTTAATTCAGTTAGAGTTATCTGACCATGCCTCGGATTGGATACCCCTAATTATGGGTTACAGGTGTGTTTATCACACAAAAAAATCACTAGGCTTGTATGATTTTGTAGTTGTTGTCACTCAATACAATTTATAAGTAAATTCAGAAGCGTATTAACTGAAAAACCCTTTCTTACTGGATCTTATTTTACATGGGTAACTTTCACCCTTTTAATGGCAACAGGGAAAATAAAAAAACCCCACACTCAGAAATTTAATTCCTTTCTTGTCAGCTTTACACTAGGATGTGCATTAGGTTTTGGCTGCTGCTATGAACAAGCACATTATCTTCTTTTTTCCTCCAGGATTCCTGCTAAGTCCAGGAACCATTTAACATACATGTTGATGACTCAAGTGATCTCATAGAGACACATATACACATGGAATTACCTCATCATTTACCTGGAAGTGTCTAATGGGACACCACAAAAGAATATCACAAAGGAGCCAAAGAATATTGTATTATCCAAACATTTTTTACAGAAGGCAGAAATCATATGCCCAACAGAAGCACACAACTCTGTAGTCAGAGTAATGCTAGCTATTCTTGTTTGCTCTCCATCTCGTGCCATCTTCATCCTCACCAACAGGGAAGGGATGGTTGGAACTGTGACGCTCCAGGGCAGCCTTGATTGCAGCAATCATGAGATGGTTGAATTCGAGATCCTCAGGACAGTGAGAAGAGTGTGCAGCAACCTCACTGCCCTGGACTTCAAGAGAGCAGACTCAGGCCTCTTCAGGAACCTGCTCAGTAAGGTTCCATGGGATATAGCCATAGAGGGCAGGGGGGCCCAAGACTCTTGGTTGATATTCAAGGATCACCTGCTGCAAGCTCAGGAGCTATGCATCCCTACTAGAAGGAAGTGCTGCAGGAGGGCCAGGAGACCTCCTTGGATGGATGAGGAGCTGCTGAGGAAAATTGGAAGGAAAAAAGAGGCTTATAAAAGGTGGAAGCAAGGACAGGCAGCCTGGGAAGAACACAGGGATGTCGTCCAGGAAGCTAGGGACCAGGTTAGGAAAGCTAAGGCCCACTTACAATTAAACTTGGCTAGGAATGTTAAGGATAACAGGAAGGGATTCTATAGGAATAGTGCAAATAAAAGACAGACTAGGGACAATGTAGGCCCTCTCCAGAAGCTATCAGGAGAACTGGCTACCCTGGATTTGGAGAAGGCTGAGGTTCTTAATGACTTCTTTGCCTCACTCTTCACTGGCAAATGCTCTGACCATACCACCCAAGTCTTGGAAGGCAGATGCAGGGACAGTGAGAATGAAGACCCTGAGCCCACTGTAGGAGAGGATCTGGTTGGAGACCATCTTAAGAACCTGAATGCATACAAGTCCATGGGACCTGATGAAATCCATCCGTGAGTCCTGAAGGAGCTGGCAAATGAAGTTGCTAAGCCACTGTCCATCATATTTGAAAAATCATGGCAGTCAGGTGAAGTTCCCGATGACTGGAAAAAGGGAAATGCAACCCCCATTTTCAAGAAAGGGAAAATGGATGAGCCGGGGAACTACAGACCAGTCAGCCTCACCTCTGTGCCTGGCAAAATCTTGGAGCAGATTCTCCTGGAAGGCATGCTGAGGCACATGAAAAACAACAAGGTGCTTGGTGACAGCCAGCATGGCTTCACTAAGGGGAAATCCTGCCTGACCAATCTGGTGGCCTTCTATGATGGGGCTATGGAACTGATGGACAGGGGTAGAGCAGTTGATGTCATCTACCTGGACTTGTGCAAAGCGTTTGACACTGTCCCACATGACATCCTTGTCTCTAAGTTGGAGAGACATCAATATTAAATTGGACCACTCAGTGGATAAAGAACTGGCTGGATGGCGTCACGAAAAGAGTTGTGCTCAATGGCTCAATGTCCAGCTGGAGATTTGTAATGAGTGGTGCCCCTCAGGGATGGGTGTTGGGACCGATCTTGTTCAACATCTTTGTCGGTGACATGGACAGTGGGATTGAGTGCGCCCTCAGCAAGTTTGCTGATGACACCAAGCTGTGTGGTTCGGTTGATACATTGGAGGGAAGGAATGCCATCCAGAGGGACCTTGACACGCTTGTGAGGCGGGCTGAGGCCAACCTGATGAAGTTTAACCATGCCAAGTGCAAGGTCCTACATCTCGGTCAGAGCAATCCCAGGCACAGCTACAGGTTGGGCAGAGAAGAGATTCAGAGCAGTCCTGCAGAGAAGGACTTGGGGGTGTTGGTTGATGAAAAAATGAACATGAGCCAGCAGTGTGCGCTCACAGCCCAGAAAGCCAACCATATCCTGGGCTGCATCAAAAGGAGCGTGACCAGCGGGTCGAAGGAGGTGATCCTGCCCCTCTACTCTGCTCTTGTGAGACCTCACTTGGAGTATTGTGTGCAGTTCTGGTGTCCTCAACATCAAAAGGACATGGAACTGTTGGAACAAGTCCAAAGGAGGGCCATGAGGATGATCAGGGGACTGGAGCACCTCCCATATGAGGACAGGCTGAGAAAGTTGGGGCTGTTCAACCTGGAGAAGAGACCTCATAGCCTTCCAGTATCTGAAGGGGGCCTATAGGGATGCTGGGGAGGGACTCTTCATGAGGAACTGTAGTGAGAGGACAAGGGGTAACAGGTTCAAACTTCAACAGGGGAAGTTTGGATTGGATATGAGGAAGAAATTCTTTACTGTAAGGGTGGTGAGGCACTGGAATGGGTTGCCCAGGGAAGTTGTGAATGCTCCATCTCTGACGGTGTTCAAGGCTGGATTGGACATAGCCTTGGGTGGCATGGTTTAGTGGGAGGTGTCCCTGCCCATGGCAGGGGGGTTGGAACTAGATGATCTTAAGGTCCTTTCCAACCCTAACTATTCTATGATTCTATGATTCTGTGATAATGAGCAGGATGCCTTAACTTGCATGTGCTGTTTGAAATACGAAAATAGTAATTAAATTCCTGTAGATTAAATTTTCATTTACTTGCTTTTGAAAACAGTTAGAGATCCACTTCTCCCTTTATTTCTCTATCTTGAGAACAACCCAAAATACAATTTTTCAATAATCCTCTAAAATGTAATGACCAAATGTTATCCTCATATACATTAGTGAAGAAGTTCCGTTAAGTGCTTTGAGTGGGTTTGAGTGGGTTTGATAGGACATAGTAGAAATGACTCATCTGAAAGTACACAAATGTTTCTTTTGTGAGATGAGATCCTGCATAAATTTTTAAAAGGTCACATAATTATAGTCTTTCAATAATACAAGATGTGATCTTGAGAAGCACTAAGTGCACTCAGCACCCAGTGCAGTCAACGGGTACTTGGTACACCACAGCTCTGGGCAGACTGAGGCCCATAGCGTAAGATCAGACATCCTATTTAGATTGCTGTCCTGAGAAGGGAAAGTCCCTTAAACACCAGCACTATCCGAGCTTCTAGCAGAGGCAGGGGAGAAAGAAACAGAACTCTCTGGAGCTTTCATCAGCACAGAAACAGGCAAATGAGGAGAAACGGCATTTAGATCTGTCTCTACCTTTTCCCACAGATCTCTGCAAAACAAACTCAATAGATATTAAAAACCAAACAGTAAAGCAAATCAGAATGTCTATCTTTTGTTTGCCATGGCACAAGAACTGTTGAACAGGGGAAAAAAAACAAGCTCAGTTTAGCTCTATCAGCTGTTTCCTGGGGCTTGGTCCTTCCTTCCTCCAAGGGGTGCCACTGCCTGCTTTGTTCTCTTGTCCAGCTGTTCCTCCCCTCCTTCAGCAATGGCCTTAACAGACCCTGCAGGAATGCAGAACAGACCACAGAGAACTCTTCTCTGCACACAAGCTAATAGGCCCTAGATGTAGAGAAGAACTGATCTTCCTCTGTCACTCACTTTAGAATCTTCATTTTTCTCCCAAGAGCCACTATGAGGAGGAAAGGAGCGCAATTTAAATGAATCACATGTAACTGCAGTTCCTCCACACGTTCTCACCATGTGTTCACACAGCAACAAGAAGCCAGTTGATCAAATGAATAGGCAACTATCTTTAAAAAGAAAATAAAATCAAATCCAACTAGGAGAAAAGGCACTTTTGTAAAGTCTCACAGAACAAAGATCTTGGCATCTTGTTAATGCTTAGCAAAGGGAAGGACCGTATGATGTGACAGCCCATCATAAACTGATGGGCTACTGAATCAGAGGAACACAAGAAGGCCCGTTCAGAGTACTAGAAAAGATAATGAGAAAGACTGTAAGTCAGCAGTTATTGAATCCCAAATGCTTACACAAAATTCAAGACAAAAGTTTATTTCACACAGAGACATAATTCTAAGAGGGAAACCTGTCTGCCTTGAAAACCCCACACAGATAAAAGCACAAAATGGACAAAACAGATTTCTGGTATATCAGGAAAAACAAAACTAAGGAAACAAGATTGCCTCTGGGTTTAAACTGGAGAAGTAATAAAATCTACCGTCTGTTTTTATTCTTTTAAGCTTCGACATAAATAGTCACTGAAATCAAGAAAGATGCGCAAATTGAAGAGAAAGCCACTTCTGTGACAGTAAGGGCAGGCTGCCTCTGTGCTCACAATTGGGAAGATAAACAGACACAGTTACAGCATGGTTTTCAGTTTAGATTCACACTGTATGAAAATCAAAGGGATAAACAGCTTGAGGAAGGACAAACCAGTACCTCGGCACCAATTTTAACTTTGGACTCTGGAGTACCTCCCTGCTTTCTTCCTCAGATCCCCATCAGAGATAGAACCTGCTAACAACCCCACCTTGGTGAAGTATCATCAGAAGAAATACGCATTCAGAGTCAGTGAAGCAAACAGACATTGTAGAGATAGAGCATATAGGACAAGCAGAACACATGGTACAGACTCATAACCACACAATTAGAAATCAAGAATTATCAGGTTCTCTAGTCTTCCTGTAACACGATTTTCCTTTTAATTTCACTTTAAATTTCTCCTGACCATCTCCCATCTATAATGCGGGAATAATCACATTTCATTTCAGAGATGTTTATGGGTTTGTTATTTAATGACCATAGAATATTCCATAAACAGTATTAATAGGGAAGAAAATGATCCATCTACTTAGGTGTGTATATATTTTATGAAGCTCTTTATATTGAATGCAAATGTAGTATCATAGCACTCCATGTAGGTGGCTTTCTCTAAAACAGGACAAAGAGAAATTATGGATTCAGGGCCAGTGTGACCGATGGAACATGACTGCAAGGTGCCCCCATAAGGGTATTGGCCTGAAGTGTAGGTACAGCCCCTGTAGGTCAAGCAGCGCAAATGATAGTCAGGCCTGGCTGGTTACTGTCTGTCATTGAAATCCATGGGATTTCATCCACCTTACCTTTTAGGATTATGACTAACATTGGAGGTACAATTCTTCAAAATTGTAAATCCAGGAAGATGGATTATGGCTGCACCAGACTAAAGGCCCATATGGCCAGTACCCATCTTCCTGGATTTATAGCATCAATGTATATGCAACGTTTTTATAGTCTGTGAATTGGCAAAAAAATGGATTCCAAGAAAAGACAACAAGAATCTTACATGTACATTGATACTTCTCTCCAGACTCAGACTGTCTGCAGTTTAAGGGCTTCCAGAGACAGAAATGATTTTGCTCAATAAAGTCATCTTCCATCAACTGTCTACTCTCCCCCTGAACCCACATAAATTCTTAGGCCCTACAAGACCTTTTCCAAAAGAGTCCTGCAGCTTAACTACCCCTTGTGTTAAGAACCACCTCTATGCATTTTGAACCTGCTGTTTTTCACTGGCAGGTTATGAACTTGAACAATGCACAAAACCAAGCCCACAGTTTTCCCTTGCTTGTGTAATTTCAGGGTTCTATTTTGTCTTCATAAAAAACTCATTCCTCATTACAGTAAATGGAATATCACATGTGGTCCAAGAAGAACAGATGTACTGCATTCCTCATCATCCCATAGCATACAGTTCCTGCAATACTGCTTCTGGTCAAAGCTGTCAAATCAAGTATTATCAGCTAAATATTGCATTTCTTACCCAACAAAATAAAAACCTCTTTGAAAATGTTGAACCAACAAGTGGCCCACTAGATAATTTACCAAAGAGATCATTCCAGAATGTATATTATTTTTCATAATAAATAATGAGCCTAAAGAGACAAAAGGACTAAACAGTCGTATTTACATAGCGTTCAAAGTTCAAAGGGTTTAATTAATTTTTCTAGCAGCTCTAAGAACTTGATAAGGAATCTTACCTCTTGCTTTTTTATAGAACATGATATAGCACTCATTAACTGTCAGAATGAAGAACAAGGTTAAAAGTCATGCACAGAGACCTGACATGATGTTTCAAAGAGCTCCAATGTCTTTTCCTAGACAGAAAAACATGTCTCATGGGTGGCACACAGCATGCAAGAAAAGCATTTCATGAGACACATTGCATTCTCAGAATTTTAGATGACTACCCTTTCTGCCATCTCCAAAAGTGCAGGAGGCAGAATAGTCCCACAAGATAATTTTTGCTCCCCTCATGATCATGGCATTCATAGTGGATGCATATTGGATGAGGCTGCATTCTGTAAGCTATATGTTTCAGACATTAAAAAACCCTGAAATGCCTATCATGATGATATACTTTATAACAACTGTGATTATCAACACTTCTAAGAACAAGGTTCTGCTGGTAAAACAGTCAGTGTTACATCTCATACTTAAAAATACATAAGCAGAATGGTGGTTTTGAAACTGTAAAAAGGCAGTCCTGCGCAACCCTGAGCAAGTGAAGGCTGCAATTTTTCAAAATGCAAAGGAAGAATAAACTTTTATAGACTCTTATCCAATAAGAATGGCATGTGACAGTGGCTAAAGGTCAACTGTAGAATAGCTTGCTGAGTTATTTTTTATTTTACAAGTCTAAACCCTCCTCCCACTTCTCAACTGCCTTGAAATTACACTGCAAGTTTCAGGAACATCTAAATAGATTTCCTTCTGTTTTCCTAAGAAATAGAATCTTATAATAAACAAACATACAGGAGGGCAAAAGGACATTCTGAGTAAGATTTTAACCAAAACATGTTTTTCCTATAAAAATATTATTATGTCCTTGAAATATATAAAACATAGCACAGGAAAACTGTGAAGAAGCTTGAAACCTCTGAAGATATGAATGCACTTTTATAAATACTACAAAAATGTTTGTTTTATTTTTCACTGTTATTATGTCAATATTTAAGCTCCTTGGCTCACATGCATCTGCACAAAAGTACTTCACAATTTACATGCAACAGTTGCTTTGCAGAAAAGCCATACCCAGAAAGGGCAAAAAGTTCTTCCTGAAATAAACAGCAAATATGCACTGACTTCTGGAAAAATGGAATTAAGTCTTCTATGTTTTGACATGGGGAGGATATGAGGGTAGTAAACAGAAGAACATGCTCACTTTTCTCACAACCATTTTGAGGAAACTGAGTAGTACTACTCTTCTGGATGAGGGCAGGAGCGTTTGACTCACAAAAAGTGAGTTTTGAGTTGTATATGAAAAAGTGACAGAGACTTCAAGAAAGAGGATGCCAGGTTACACTGTTCAAGTGGAGAAACTTGGGATGAACACTCCTCATTTCTGTCACATGCACAAAGAACTAGCTCCAGAATCAACCGAGTATGTAACCATACAAAACATTTTGCGTGCGCAAAAACCATCTTTGCAGACTCTCAGTTTCTCCTTGTTGCCCATTTCAATTGTATATGTCCAAGAGAATTTCAGGATTTAAAAAGGTACAATTTGAAAATACTGTCTTGTTTATGCATGGTATGATCAACACATCAGAATAGATCCTACAGGCATTTGTATGAAAAGTCAAAATGATATTTGCTAAAGTCCTGAATAATTATCACTGGCAAAGAGTTTATTTCTGCTTTCAGAGATGTCAGTAAGAACTCTGCCTAACTGTGCATATATACATTTCTAAGTAGATTGCACAGGTACATGTACATACCATGAGAAAATCCCAACTCATCCATGTTTGTTTCATGAAGAAAAAAATACCTTGTAAGTAGCTTTCAATTGCCTCCTACTGCTATTGCTCAGACTTACAGGAAGGTTTTCTGTGATTTCTTCATTCTAAAGCCAGCTAACACTTCACAAAGACAAATCAGCACACCACTCCATAATTATTACTGTACCAATTACTTACAACTGCCTATATATGTTCAAAATACCATTCACACAGAAAAGTGGATGTTTCCATTTGCTGCTTTAGCAATTGAGAAGAAAGAAAACTAAGGCTGGGTATCCAACTCTTTCTAGACCTTTGCAAGAAGCATTGTTTTTGTAAGTAGGGTATTTTTATTTTAATTACAGACAATTGGTATAAAGCACACATATTTCAAAAGGAGTGTATGTAATGATAAACTTAAATGATACCAAGGCTACTTGTTCAATTACATAAGTATTAAATCATCAGTTGCACAGTGCTTTTTCTGCAGTACAAACACACACTACAAGAAGACCACACTGAAGTCACCCCTCTAAAATTCATAAAACTCTTTCACCCATGAAGAAAATAATCTTGGGCTGGTAAACAGTTCATAAACATTAAAGTTTCATAGAAATCTTTACTGAAAATTTGGAAAATGTCTAAAACAGGAACTCGTTAACTACCTTATCACTTGTGCCATGTGATAACCTAATCCCTAATAAGATTTACAAAAGGGATTTATGGATCCTCCAGCTGATCTATGGGTGATGTGCATTAATTCATACATGAGGGGCTGGGATTTTTTTTGATGCTTTGAAAGCAGAAGAAATTTATCTTCAGTGACTCATTAGAGGTGTGCAAAACCTGCAAAATGCATCAAAATACTCTATTTTTTGCAATCTAATTAAATAAATACACATAAATCCATACAGTATATATTATTCAACCTTGTATAAGGAATGATAAAAGTCATCACATGATGTTTCTACTTATAATATGCAGCAAAAAATAGACACAGAAAAAAAAGGTGGAAAACCACTGTTTTGTTCCACTGTCTCCAGTGTATTAAGAGATATTTTCATACCAGCATAGTTACAGTTAAACACATGCAGATGAATATATTTTTAAGCAGGTGCTTAAAAAAATGGCTCCTCCTGATATATAAAAGTAGGGAAGAATTTTCTATGTTATTTTGCTTACTCACAAGGAAAATCCACTTAACACCTGAAGCACTTGAGAGATCATGAAAAGATTAGTACTCAGGAAGAAAAACCTAAATTGTTGAGAGGTATTTTTAGACAGTTGTTGAAAAATCTTTAATTATTTTACTTCATCTTTAATATTCATCTATTTCACACCTGTAAAAAGCAATTTGGAGGAAAGTCCTCTGTTTTCAAAAAGGCATCCTGCTTCTTCATTTCCGAGCATGAGACTGAAACTGGATGCCCATACTCAGCATGAATACAACTGCATAATATGAGTAGCTTTACTGAATGCAAGGGTAGCTTGCATTGTAGAACTCTGTTCAATGAAAGTAAAATGTTACAATACAACTGAGAAAAGCACATTACTTTTCCCCATCTCTGAAACAGTACTTCATCAAAACAAGAAATTCAACAGTTGCTGCTACTGGTTTCTAAGATGAAAAACATGAAATAAAACAAGAAACCAAACAACTGAAGCTGATAAGCTTTCATTAGACAGCAGAAAAAAAAGCCAACTTTTTAAATACATCACCTTACAGGAAGTTCACAGTAGGTGCAATTTGAAAAATCCTTTCCACTTCACATTTAACAAATAAACTATCTTAATTCTTCATAATATGTGTAAGACTGGTTAAGCAAATTTTATCTTAACAGGTCAAATAAATGACCATTAACTGTACAAGACAGTTAAACCATGGTTTCATCTGGTACTAGGGATATTAGTTAATTACTTTCAGGCAATAGAATAACTTATGAATACAATTAAAGCAAAGTTAGGCATTATTCTTTCAGTGCAATAGAACAGTATTTTAAGTATGATATTGAAGACCCAGGTCATAAAAGAGCATTACAAGGCTTTAAATTCAGAACTCCTGGAGATATGAAGTTCAGTGTATTACAACATCCATAAAACCAGGATTCTTTGTATATGGTTTAATAAGTAGAAATGAAAAGATTCTATGTTATAATCAGTAATATTTTCCCTATAGTTAGTGACTGAAAATTTTAAGTTCAGAGACCATCATCCAAAATCCAGAAACAAGCACTTCACTCAGATATACAGTACAGTACAAATTTGGCCTGGAAGAATACATTTTCTGCTTTAGCTTATAAAATTGCCGGTATAAAATTGTGTCCAAAAAATGGTGCAACTGATTAAATTTAATTTAATGGATCTGTCTTTCAGCCATATATCTTTTTGGGTGAAAAACACAAGCGTATACAAGTATCTTCTTTCAAGACTGTATTAAAGTGATAACAATTGGTAGTCATACTCAAAAAGCATGCTATGATACAAACTTTCTGCCAATTTTAAGTCACAATATAACTGTGATTAGTAAATAAAAATTAACTGTACCAATTTTATTTATTACAGGGATACACAGTGAAGCTCAACGCAATGAATTTTTAAGGGTGTTTTTAGGTCTTCCTGTGTACAATATTACTACAAAATGATAGTAATATCTAATGCTCTATAAATGTTTGTAGTAGTAGGTTTCAAATGACCCAAATAAGGTTAAGTTTATAGAAATGCAAAATAAGACTGGGAATTATTATTCATTTAAATCCCTCATAGTTATAATATGAGAAAAAAATCATACTTTCCTCCCTTCTATTTCAATTTCTTGCACAAGGAGAACTGCCTTTAGCAGAAATCCCTTTTAACACACTACAATCATGCAGCGTATTATCCATTGCAGTTTTTTCTCTAATAAAAGGACCCATATAAGAGTGAATAGAGCTCCTAGAACCAGTGAACAACAAGAGAAGAAAAATCATTATACAACTTGATGACTGTCATAGAAAACGAAGAACAACAACCTTGTCCACTACTGCTTTGAGATTCTACCCTACTACCAATAGAAGTGGTTAGACATTTCTAAATACACTCTTTCATTTGACTTTTCTTTTGTTTCTTCTGCCAAACCCTACATAGTTACAAGTAGAAAAAACTGCCTTTGGACAAAACAATTTTTTATTTTTTTGATATCATAACAATTGCATGCATCTGTAACTTGTAAAGCACAGTAAGGTTTACAGCTTTGGGTTCACAGATCAAAATGCCATCTTCACAAACAAAACATTCCCATTTCACACAAGGTCTATTTAAAAGCCTGCCTTAGCTGTCACAGAAACTATATTTTCACATCTAAACCAATGCAGTCTCATTAAAAATTAGTTCCTACCTAAACTACATCAGTTTCCAGAATTTCTTTCACTGAGAACTAAAACCACTCACAACACTAACTTTTTACATTGCCAGGAAAAAAATATCCATCAAACTACAAATCACTGTATTAAGAAACAGCATCAAAAGATGTGTGTACTTCAATGATTCAAAAGGTTACTAGCAGGTCATCTCTCTTCTACTGAATTTCTAAAGAGGAACTTGAAAGACTTGGGAGAGTTTAACATAAGGCAGTTAGACCAGTTTATAACGTTGCTTTCATTTCTTCATATTCTCATGTACATATTTCTGACACAGTCTCTCATTATATACATCTTTAAGCTCCAGACTCCTAGGGATAAATATGCTTTTTTCATAGTTAAGTTACCTGAACACATCTTTCTTGTGCAAACCTCATGACGTTATTACAAATCTGGGTTAGTTTGGGATGACTCCAGGCTGCACATCTGATTCAAACAGCAGAAACCAGCTAATCATCCATCTCTTTCTTCCTACACACAGAGGCATGTACATGTGCAAACTGTGATCAAGTCTATCAACTTTATTAGGAATTAATTACTGAGGGAAAAGATGGCAGTGGTTTATTGTGCAGCACCATGAACACCTGCAATAAAATCAGCAGCATCACTTCACAGTAATCTACAAGAAACTGTATTCTTCTAAAAGCAAAAATGGAATACAGGAGGAGTCATATTTTTGACTGCTGCTCATTAAACAACCAAGCAATTGGTTAAATCCCTGACTATGCACTATTGCTCAAGACACCCGTGTTAGCCTCCCTAAAATGATCGGTTCAAGAGTTTATCTAAGAGAAACAACAGGTAAATGTGATTCTACCATTTCTGAGTAAGAGAAGTTATTTTACTACACAGCAGCATCTACCGAGTTAATTAACCAAATCTTCTTACCACCTGTCTCTTAGATTGAAATGACCACCTAAGGTCTTTAGCAAAGAACAAATCCTGGGGAATTAAGTCTTGGACCTGGATGCATTAGAAATAGAACAGCCTCCTTTCCCACCACACATGTTCAATGAATTTATACTCACCCTCTGAGTGATGCTTTTTCCCTCTTTGACTTGCACTGCCAATCCAAGATCAGACAGCCTGCAATTACCATTATCATCCAGGAGGACATTTTCTGGTTTCATGTCCCGGTACACAATCTTGATAGAATGGAGATGCAGAATCCCACAAGTGATCTGAGCTGAGTAATAGATGACCCTCTTCATCTCCAAACCCCTTTCTCCTACATTGTAGATGTGGTACTTCAAATCCCCTCCATTCATGAGGCTCATAACAAGACACAGATGGTTTTTGCTCTCATAGGCATATGCTAGTGTGACTATGAAAGGGCTGTTGACCTTCTCCAGGATCTCTTTCTCCAGTAATGCCATCTTCTCTCCACCTTTCTTTTTCAACCTTTTCTTATCCAGTTTCTTGCAGGCATACATCTTGCCAGTATTTTTCACCTGGATGGCACAAACCTAGACAAGCAAGACGCAGGCAGAAAGGTAATGAAGGAATTTGACACATACAGACTGGAGCATCAAGACAGGAACTGGGGAATCACAGATACCCATTAGTAGCTGCTAAAGCTAACTTCTATGGCAGAGTATATTAGCAGAGAAAACCAGCATAAACCCAAGTGTACAATCTGCTTTGTTCAGGACCAGTGTACGGTGCACCTTACACAAAGTTCTTGAGGATACCATTAGTAGACTTGTATTAGCAAATAAAAGGAACAATTCTCTGTCCATAAGAATATGTGGCATATACATGCACTTGTATAGCTACAGTCTTCCATCTGGAAAAAAGTAGCTTCATTCTTACTGTGTTTGGGAACAGATCCTAATCTGTGCTATTCCCTAAACCGCACACAGAATTACCTGGGAGTGTGTGCTAGCACAGGCTAAGAAGGTGCCAAGGAGCATACTAACGATTAAATATATGAACAGTCATGCAAGCTTTTGTAAAGAAACTTGCTTTTTTACTAGCATAGATACAGAATATAAAAATTCTAGAGTAGCTCTTCACTAACAGGCATCTGGAACCTGTATCACAGATAGACTAATTTCTGTGAAATGGACAATCTGAAGGAGGAAGTTTTGCAAAACCTTAGACAACTACTTAACCCATTGCAAGTTCCTCTTTGCAAACCCAACTGCTAGTCTTGAAATGGGAGGAATGACCCACATCCGTAAAAGTATAGCTCTTACCTCTCCAAAGCCACCTTTGCCCAGCACTCGGAACTCATAGAAGTATTTTTCAGTTACTGGCTGCTTCTCAAACACTTTCCATTGGAGGAATTTGTCATAGAAGGGGCTGGTCTGGAAGTCCTGGAATGGCTTGTCTTTAAGGAAGAGCTTGGTTTCATCCTTTGCCAGCTGCACAACATTCTCATAGTCATTTGCAGTAGCTGCCTGGCATTTGCTGGCCAAGTCAGAGCTCATGAAAGCCAGATAATTTTTGGAGCCTGTCTTAAGAAAATTGGTGATCATATTCTCCATGGTACTGCTCTTGACATTGTCCTCTGCCAACTCCCAGTTTGACACCTCATCCAGGAAGTCCCTAACTACCAAATATTCTGGCACTGTCTCTAAGAAGTCTCTGAAGAATCTCTTGCCAATGGGCTGCTGCTCACAGATGTTGTCATAATCAGCAACAATGGACTGTCTAACCTCTCTGCACTGATCAACCTTGGGCAGCGAGAGGCTCCTACGTCTCTTTTGCATCTCCTTTGTGTCTCCATCTCCACTCTTTCTTGCCTGCAGATAGGCTGTGTTGGCAATCAGGTTGTCAAGCCCCCCCATGTCACACATCTTGACAAGCTCTTGGGGTGGCAGAGCCTGGCTGAAACAAAATGAGAAACTAGCCCAAGTGCTGTGCTATAGCTGCCTGCACTTCCTCCTTCCTGGTGGTGTGTGCAGGCTTCTGAACAACACCAGAGACTAACTGCTTTTGCATTAAATACCTCTGAAGGATTTTCACTAAGTACTTTTAGGTGCATGCACCATTTGTGGAAAGTGACTGGTAAGAGGTTTCTCTGTAAGGAGCTTTGAATTTGCTATGTATAGCTGAGGGATGACATCCTAGGCAAGCCTTCTCATTGGCAGCACCAAATGCATGCAGTTCAGCTGGTGTTTCTTCGAATGGGCCTCGATAACCTTTATATGTACCAAGATATCCTCTATATGCACTGTCCCTGGCTGCTGAGAACATGCAGATTCCTGTCTGTAATATGTGCACACTCCAAACTTAGTGGCACGCTGGCTGCAGTTAACAGGGCAGTCTTGCATCAACCAATGTACTAAGAATTATTTAAGTTTGGATCTGATTTCATAAAAAGCTTTTATCACATATCTGCCATGTCTGAAAAAGAAGTTGACACAGATGAAGACAGAATCATAGAATGGTTTGGGCTGGAAGGGACCTTAAAGATCACCTGGTTCCAACCCCCCTGCCATAACCAAGGACATCATGAGGCACTGAACATGAGACACTGAGACTCATTGAACATGAGACTGAACTTCAAATTATCACACAATTCAGTGCTTTGAGCATCCATGCTTCCACAACTCGAATTACACTCAATATCAATGACTCTGAGCTCCACAGACACCTCGTGCAAACCTCGATGCCTCATGTGGCTCTGAGCGGATTACATGCAGAGGCTAAGACCTGCTGCTGTTCTAAAAATAATGATCCCTATATAAAAAACAAAATACAGTTCTGACTTCATATGCTACCCACCGAAAAAAGAACACTTTGAATGAACAGCCAAATCTTGCCAAGACACTGCCAGATGTTACTATGGCCTCAGTTTATTTTCCCTGCTGAGCTTTAGAACAGTAAGTGGCAGATAGCAACAGTGTATGGTTGACCTGACATCAACAAAAGAACAAAGCTGATTATAATCAAGTGAAGGCAAATTCCACCTGACTACCAGGAAGCCTATGCCCGATTTTTTTCCCCCAAAAGAAAAATTATGTGTTGCACTTACTAGGCTAAGCCCGCTTCTGCCATTTGTCATGCAATTTGGCTGCTAAAACTTTCTTTGGATATAAGGAAGGTATTAAGGCATCAGGAAAAGCAGTTCCATGGTTCCTCCAGTAGCAATGAGGTCAAGCTGCACTCCTGAGGTCAAGGTCAAGTTCCCTTTTCTCTTTTTTCACTCTTAGAGCAAGCTGAAGAGCTGAATCACAAATGCTAATATCAAGAGTAACAACAGGCACCTCTAAGACTCCCGACAGTAAGTGATAAGCCCTTCTTTGCTGGTTTTTGTCACTCTATTACTATGTAGTATTTTGTTTTTCCATGCTTAGCCCTGTCTTCATTGAATAGGTTTGACATAAAACTCATGCTTATTCTCTACAAAAATTACATTAGCAGTGTTTTTCTAGCTGTGATTGAGAGCGCCTTCCATCACAAACTGCTATGTGTGCATGAGAATGCAGTGTACTCTAAAGCAGCATACTTCAAAGTCTTGCTGGTACAGTAGTCGCTAATTCTACCAGGGGAATGCAAGCACCAGGCATGGGACTACATAAATGGCTAAATAACGCAGCTAGCACCAGCAGAAGCAGCAAAACTGGAAAAAGTCAGAGGAAGAACTGTGGAATTCTTCTGGCGGTTTTCCTGAAAAATGTGCCTACAGCAACATATTCCTGTAGCATCCTGGGTACAGAAGAGCAATAAAGGAGGCAATAAAAATTCAGCAAGGCATATTCTGCATTTAACGAGAATGCCATCAGAGCTCAAACAGCAGTACAAATGGCTGGTAGCTGGCGACCTGAGGGTGAACTCAAGCTTACACCAGCTACTGATATATTCACATCTAAGCAAACCAAGAAAACACCTGATGTTTATGGTATCTGCATAAGAAAGACACATTCCTGGGCTGCATCAAAAGGAGTGTGACCAGCAGGTCAAGGGAGGTGATCCTGCCCCTCTACTCTGCTCTCATGAGACCTCACTTGGAGTATTGTGTCCAATTCCGGTGTCCTCAACATAAAAAGGACATGGAACTGTTGGAACAAGTCCAAAGGAGGGCCACGAGGATGATCAGGGGACTGGAGCACCTCCCGTATGAAGAGAGGCTGAGAAAGTTGGGGCTGTTCAGCCTGGAGAAGAGAAGGCTGTGTGGAGACCTCATAGCAGCCTTCCAATATCTGAAGGGAGCCTATAGGGATGCTGGGGAGGGACTCTTCATGAGGGACTGTAGTGAGAGGACAAGGGGTAACGGGTTCAAACTTAAACAGGGGAAGTTTAGATTGGATATGAGGAAGAAATTCTTTACTGTTAGGGTGGTGAGGCACTGGAATGTGTTGCCCAGGGAAGTTGTGACTGCTCCATCCCTGGCGGTGTTCAAGGCTCGGCTGGACAGAGCCTTGGGTGGCATGGTTTAGTGTGAGGTGTCCCTGCCCATAGCAGGACGGCTGGAAGTATATGATCTTAAGGTCCTTTCCAACCCTAACTATTCTATGATTCTATGCTTCACAGCTCCAAAAATCATTCTGCTCTGTTAAATGAGAATCTTTCCCAATTTGCATGGAACATACACTTTCTCTAAAAGAATATAACTTCATAAAAAGCCAAGTGAAACAATATGATCTTTGGACGCATATTCATTACTCCAGTCACTTCTGAGAGAAGACTTTAGCAAGATATGCCCATCATTTATTAAACAACAGAGAAAAGTAGATCAGCATTAATCTATCAGTCAATAACGACTATTTAAGTTCATGTTACCTACTCATAAGACAGTACGTTTGGGTGAGAAGCAAAACTGATCTGTTTTGCATGTAGAAGAGGTGAACAAATTCAGGATTAAAAATTATACTTAATAAGAAGTACACTAATGGAATGTCAGGGTATGTTTTGGAACAGAAGAAAATTTCTCTGCTGCAGAGCTTGTAGAAAGACTGGGACCTAAGCTAACCTCAGAAAAAAATATGCAAGACATAATTTAATACCTTTTATTCTAGGCAAACCTCTAGTTACTAGTCAAAAAGACACACAACTATCAGCTGCTTTGAATTCAACATTAACTTTCCTCATCTGTGTAAACACCTATTTGAGCCGACACTTTGGAAAGCCCTTCTGCAATTATTTGGTGCTCTTGTCACGCACATGATGTGAACAGAAAGCAGAGTGAAAATTACTCTGGTACTTTCCATATTCACCTGCAAACCAAAGCAAAATTAAGAAAGAAGCCCTCTGATGGAATTAATAGAGGTTAGAAGATGGAGCCTGAGACCATTCTGGCACAGAAAATAGGTGGTAAATAGATATAGTTTCACTTTGACAGATAAAAATTATTTCCACATCCCATCAGATTTTTTCTCAGTCATTTTAGGAAGAATCATTTTACACAAATACAAATACTCCCCAACAATATAACGGCTAAAGGAACTTCATTACTACTGTTAACCTATTTTATACTTGTTGCCAATTTTAAGACATCATCTGGTATAATAACAACCAATGTCATACACTGTAACAGTGACAGAGAAAATTCTTTGATCTCAGTTTGTAATGAGACAAAAGTTACATTTAAAAAAATCAAAACACTTAAAGAACAAGATTACAAGTATTAAACAAAACCACAGTAAACTCCACATGTATGCTTGATGACACAGAGATTGCCATTGGAACTACTTTATACAGAGAAGAAAAACCTCTTTAAATAAACAGAGCTAGACAGAAATACATATGCTGAGAAATGCATTAAACATTTAAGATGATAACTTTAAAGTAAACATGATATGCATATAATATTTGTTCAATTTCACCCAGGTTTACTATCCATTTTAATAAGCCTGAATTTGTTACAGATTTAAAGCAATAATTCAACCCATTATATATATTTAAAAAAAATCCCACATAATATAGTCAGATTAATAGTAATTACTTTGGATATTTAGGGAAAAGACAAAGTCAGAGGCAAGCACTTAAATATTTGTAAGAAAAAAACCCACAACCCATATATATAAAAAAAAAAGATATATTGATAATTTCTACAAAAATGACACAATGCTTTCTCCCACTTCCAAAACACTGTAACCAGTAAAATGATGATAAATTTCTATTAACTGCATTTTCATGAAAACATAATTTAACATTTTTCCCTAGATTTAATTAGTATCTGCTTTCCTTGGGATTATTAAATTACCATCTTTGTTGGCTTTTTATATTAGTCAGCTAACCAGCACGACTGTTTATGCCCCCAGACAACTGGTATCAAATATGTGTCTTTGTACCAAAAGTCTCTGGATTAAATATACATGTCTCCATTATCTTTAACAGAAATATAAATTAAAGAACTATGAATGGAGTTAAATTTTAATGCAATAGTTGTGGAAATAATGTATAGAATATAATACAGCAACAGACATACAAAAAACCAAAATTTTCTGAAGTCATAAAGAAAAGCTAAATTAGAAATGTTTAGTATAGTGCAATAGAAAAAGCATATAGCAAATGCTTTACACACTATTTAGATTAAAACCCAGAATACTTCCTAAAAAAACCCTCACTGACTGTTTTTGTATACAGTATTACTCAGAAAACAATTTCTTGATCCTGACAGGAAACTATGCAGCGTTTCAGACTTACAGGTAAGGTCACCCTTGCAAGTTAACTCCTTTACCTAAACAAAAATATTAAATAAACTGTATTTAGGGCATAATCTGCACTATCACACTTCTTTGCTCTGATACAGTTAACACTCAAATCATAACAGATACATTTGTTAACATAGTGTCTCTTGGTTTTTTTATTGTGGAAACATCTGCAGTAAGACTGACAATTGCCTCCTCTTACAGCAAACAGCATACAACAAAACCACACTTATCTTCTAGCAGATAAAACTAAATAAATCATGCCACGATTGACACGTTCCATTCTTCTGTAGGAGCATAAGGTGTCAGACATACTCTGTTTCAATAAGTTTGACATGAAAAAAAAAAAAAAAAAAAAAAAAAACCAAAAAAAAAAAACTTCCAGTGTTTTTATTTGCCTATTCTCTGGACTACCCAGTCCTGCTGGCAGAGGGGGCAGCGATTATTCTGTTTCACCCACAGGGACATGCAGCAATTGTGGAAGGAATGATTGCATTCTCCCCAAACCACTGAAAAAGAAGAAAGAACACGTTCCAGTCACACTCAGCTGTCCAATTAACACCTACTGCAAGGTCCAAACTATCATTCTCAGACGTTTATAACCACTGCAAGCTGTAGAGACAAAACGGGTCATCACTGATTTACCCACTGAGACCGGATTATTATGGTCATTAGGATACTAGTCAGTTCCCCATCTATCATCAATCCTTTTACTTATTTCCAATTACCAACAAAGAAATGCATGTATTCTCACATTCTTGTGCAAAGTGACAGTTTTCTGAATGTATAAACACATTTATCAGTTCTGAACAGGAAGTAAGTGCAACTATCCAAGTTCTTCACTTTATCTCCCCCAGTACCAAACTATAGCCAAGGCACTACTATCACGAAAGAGCATATCACCAAATTCTGACCTGAAATGCTGTGTTTAAAACTTAAATGTATGACATCAAGGAAGCACATTTCATACAATATATAGCCTCAAAATGGGATCTTAGACCAGAAGTTATTCATAGGCTACAACTCTTTCAACACAACAAAGTGTCCATATACTCATGAATAGTATTAGTTACTTTGTTTTCACCTTATTAGTTCACATTGTTCTTATTACAATACAAGGGTACTAATCAAACGAGTGTTGTAAATTATGTTCTGGGTTTGTTTTCCTCTCTGACTATCTTATATAGGACACTCAGCAAGCCAATTGAGATACGTGGAACAGCAAATCCCTGTTCTCATTAAAACAATCATCAAAACCAACCGTGGATTGAGAGAATATACTTCAAAACAGAAAGAATAAGCAAAACTTAACCACTGGTTTAAAAGCTGACTCAAAGATTTAAAGCAAACTGAGAGAATTTTCACTATTTCAGATTTAAATATATCACAATGAAGATTTGCTTTTGCATATATTGGTATGCAACTGAAAGTATGTTTATGATTAAAGAGCATTACAGAAAACTCAAGTGATTCCACTTTTCAAAATAAAGAATGAACGAACAAGCAATTGCCTCCCCTATGTCTGAATTAAGACTGCAAAAAATATCACTTTCTAACCCTCTAACCCAGACACACTTGATTTCAGAACAGAGGATTTTTATTGGTATTACCATTGTGTCTTCTGGCATGCATCTCAGAAGAAAAAAAAATGTAGCCTGTTCCTACCCACTTCAAAAGTGCACATTATGATCTCCTCAACTATGTTCAGGGTGAGAGAAACTTAAACTTCTCAATTGTGTATGTATTGACTGCAAATTTGAAGTTTTGTTCTACTGCATGTCTGACATGAAAACTAGTTTTACTAGTGCTCAAAATTAAAGTACTACTAATGTAAAAAGATGACACAATGTAGAATGAAGAACGTTTACTTTAGAGCATTAATAAAATCAGTATTCCCTTCAAACTTTAAAATGCTCCCTACTGAGAGAAGCTTCAACTGAAAAACAAGCGAATGAAATCACTACATACCAACACAGTCTTCTTGTTTGTTTTCAGCTTGACATCTAAGACAGGCATCTAAAAGTAAACAAGAACAAGACTCAATTTGATTCTCAGGATTCCATCTTAAGAACAGGTTTGTCAGAGGAAAATAAAAACTCTAAAATAAATTTAAAAAGGTAAAAATCTCAAGTCTGATGCCTAGTTCAGCCCTTCAACATTAAATAACCCCCTTAAATTTCAAAACAGGACACATGACAAAGAAATATATATCTGAGAGACATCAGGACTATAAACTGTCCCAACAAGTTTTGTTTTTTTCCATGGCTTTAGCATTTTCATAACTTTTGCTGGGAAAAAAAAAAACAAAACAAAAAAAAAAAAAAAACAACCAAACAAACCCAACCCCCCCCCCCCAAAAAAAAAAAAAAAAAAAAAAAAAAAAAACAACCTTCTCCATTTTGTAGATATAACAAGCAGCAGATCCATGCCAAGGCACTCAGGCATATTAAGACCAGAGCAAGCACAAAGCCAAACCCTAATTAAGGACTTTGTTTTCCAGATGTCTGCATCTCCTTTTAAGGAAATCATTCACAAATTTTTATTTTTATTTTTTTTCTTTTTGGCTGTACATCTCTCACTATAACCCCCACCTCCTCCTGCTTTTCATATAGTGGGCTTCCTTAGTAAGTACCTGCACACAGTTTTCGTAAGAGTCACCACGTGCAAACATACTGGTCAATTTAAGAAATAAATCATAGAATCATAAATAAACAGATAAACATAGAACAGTATCCAATTAAAAATATTTATCATCTTTGTGCACTCCAGTCTGTGCCTGTAGGACTGGATGGCAGGTTCAGGACTCAGTAAGACACAGAAGTGACAACTTCCAGGCTTAGCACTGTGCCACAAACATCCAGTGGAAATATGCTTTCGTTTCTCCTTTGCCCTGACTCTGCTGGCCACAGACTTATGTGCACATACCATGCACAACAGAAAGTATTCAACTATTATGAGAGTAAACACATCTTCATCTCCTCCAAAGAAAAGGTGATAGTTTAAAGAAGTGTCCCACAGACTGGATCTGGCCTACATGCCACTAGTCAGACCATATTTTCCTACATGACAGGAACATGATATACTACAGGAATTTAGATTTGAATATTTTTGCTTTCTCTGCCACATACGGTCAGTATGTCTATTTTAGCTTTCATCCGCCCAGCTACTCCTAATTTTCGCAGGTAATAAAGAACAAAGAAGACAGAAACTCTGACACAGTTGCCCTTTCCTCAGTGAGATAAAAGTATGACAGGAAATAAAGGTTCCTGATGTCTGTTCCTGTCAGGCTTTTTTTCTGTGCCATTAAAGGGCCAAGCTGCTGGGAAGATTCATCCGAACTCATTCAACTTGTATCACGGTACATCGAAGCAAACTGATCCAGGTCACCTCAATGTGCAAGGCAGCAAGCTGTAGCAGATTAGTAGTCACTATAACAGCAGATTTCCTGTCTCAGCCCTAGATTTGCAGTTTCAGACAGAGAAGCAGTACAGATAGCTAAGGAGAGAAATCACTATCCACCACACCAAGGTAAGCTGTCCCCACTCCTGCATCATAACCACAAGGATGTCAGTCTGAAGGGTTAAGCAAAGCTAAATCAGCACTGCTGTAATCCAGCCCTTCCCAGCTATCACCTGCATTATTGCTTCTTGCCCTTGTGCTTCTGTGATCCTTGAAGACCACGCTGGTTCAAGTTAAACCAGTAGAAAATTAAGCCAGCTAGCACTTCCCTCCCTCGCAAAAATCAAACTAACGTTCAACCAAGTGCCAGCTGAAATCTGGCACTGCCTCCACCCTAAGGCTACTGCAGACGCAGTGGCTCTACAGGAGCCAGATCGGGTCTAGCAGGGTCAATGTGAAATTGCTACACTGAAGTCAGTTATAATCAAGTTTCATGTTCTAACAATGTGGTTTGTTCTCAGAAAAATGGCTACCAGATTTTTCTGCTAGTTTTAGATGAAAAGTACTCCCTTGGTCTAGAAACAAAAAATTATAAGCACACTTTTTTATTTTATACTTTTATAAAAGCTCTGGGTAAGATTTTATTCATTTAAGACTTTTTTTATAGTGCCCTATAATAGGTTGGCTAGAACAGAATATTATGGTTTACATGGCAGATGAAGCCAATTTCCTATTTCCAGGGTGGTCTCTGGGTCTCTGTTCACCATATAAAAGCAGACAATCTCCAACACATGCTCATGCAAGAGGGGAATCTCCCACCACTACAGTCTGTTTTTTTTTTTTTAACTAGCACACCTTTGTGCTTTTTCCATTCCAAAGAACGCTCTCAGTAGAAGCATGTATGAGAAATGACAGCATTGCATATTGTGTCTCAATTCTGTTAAGCCTGGCTGGATTTGCAGTATCACGGCTCCTGGACCTACAAAAGCAAGCTGCTGGAGGGAATCCTGGGTCATTTTTCCTGTCAGACTGTACCAGGCCCAAGTGAGAGGACAGTTATGTCCACAACTTGGCAGAATAGTAAAAATTGGATTTGATACACAGTAGAGTAAGAATTCAAAAATTATATCAAGATCCAAGATAATTATCATATTTGTAAAAGATGTCAGAAAACAGTAATACCAGTCAACAATAAGGCTGCCCTCAAGGAGATTCTCCAGATTTCAAAAGCAGGTAAACTAACCCCTTTTCAATAGATTTTTTTGGTGCATTCACATGTGCTTAAACTGCACTAGTAATAGGAGGCTTGGGCAGAAGCGATAGAGAGCCTGGATTAACAGATTTGGGAAGTTAATTTGTATCTGCATCCACAACTGCTTCTTTAAGAGCCACCCACCACCAGCAGCACCACACATCCAGCACTGCGGTCAGCTCGGCCGTAACTCAGCGCTGGCGAGGCTTGCCAATTCGCAGGAAACGGCCTCCAGGCTGCAGGCGCCCCGGCACAGCGCGTGGCGGCAGGCCAGCAGCCCGCCTCCGGGCCTGGCACACGCTCCCCGAGTACCGCTCCTCACGCTGACAGGCCCCGGGCAGAAGCCCAGCGGGCGCTCCGGCCTCCCCCGGCAGGAGGGTGGCGCGGGGAGGACAGCCCGCGGCCGTCAGAGGAGGGGGCTCCGAGGAGACGCTCCGCCGGCAACTGCATGCAGCCTGAGGTGACCGCACGGACCCGCATCCGCGTCTGGCACCCTCGGGAGCTGTGGGCCAGCCCCCCGGGGAGACCGCCACCGGCTGCTGAGGGCGGCAGCACCCTCCTGCGGGAGAGGGCGCGGAGGAGGAAGAGGAGGCGCGAGGGGCCGCCCCCCTTCTGCCGGAAGCCGTAGCAGTCTCCCCCGCCCGCCATGAGGGGGGAGCAGCGTAGGGCGGCAGTGCAGGTTCTGCCCCACCGGCTGGGCGAGCCCTGCCCCGCAGAGGGGATGGCCACCATTGCGGCCGGGGCCTGCTGGCTGGCGCTTACCCATGACCTGCACCCGGCAAATGGCGCAGGTGTCGCACTCCACATCCCAGCTCCACATGGCCACCGCGTTCCACTTCTTCAGCGAGAACATCTTGTCGGGACCGCCCGCCTTGGAGCCCGCCGAACCTGCGTGCGAGAGGGGGGCGCCCGGCTCGTCCCCGTCCTCCACATCGGCCATGGCGGAGGGGCGGGGACGCGACGCCGGCGGCCGCCAGCGGGGGCCTGCAGCGCCACCTCGCGGCGGCAGCGGGCGCAGCAGGCGCTGCCCGCTGGTCCCGCCTATCCGCCGCCGGGAAGGGGCACCGCACGGTGAGGGGAGGCGGTCCCGCTAGAGCCTAAAAATACAGGGTATAGGTTTAGTCTAAAGCGAGCCTAAAAATGCAGTGCTCAAGGTTATAACTTTCATCCACATTGTAACAGACACACTATGAAAATTCCTTCTGAATCCCTCCTGTGAAAATACTACAACTATCTCAATATTCCAAATTCTCAGTCTACAGTCTCCAGTAACTGAAAGTTAAGCCCTGTTACAGAGCAGTAATCCTTCATGGAAATGGTCAGTTAAACACGTCTACTTTATAATGTCAAAGTAGGAGAGTCTGAATATGCTTGCCGATGTATCAGCTTGAATTTGTAAATTGGACAGAAAAATCAGCAGAAAATAGTTGAGAGTTGTGAAGTGATAGAGCACTAAAAACCAAAAAGGGAATTTTAAAGTGGCTGATTACATTAAAAAACATTTATACAACTATAAACATCCTAAAAAGCGGAGCTTCGAAGTCTGGAGAAGAATAAAGCTAAACAATATACATCTTTCTTTTAAAAGACAATAGAAACTTGCATTTCTTTTTAATCTTTACCAAATAAAAGTACACAAAATTTACTTTTCTTATGTAGTGCCCTGTCTCTTTAAGCCTACTTTAAGATAAAGCTGTTAAATAATGTTGTTACTCGTGTACTAATTAAAATTTACAAAGTTCTATTGAAGGTTAAGATAAATTAATGGAAGTTGTAAGTACAAGAAACAGCCTCTTCTTTTCTCAGCTTAATCCACACTGAAGATCTTCTGTCAGTCATGTTGCCAAATAGATCAACTGCATTCAGAGTACCTGACTGCACCCAATGTGTCATCGTCTTGGCAGCTTTAGGTACATATGCAGCACTTACTTTTGCATGTAGTTTCAGACATTTCTATGGAGGTACACCCTAAAGTGTAACCATCATACTCCTTGAACAGGTAGGATCAACAGCAAGTCATTACAGACATGCATGGAACACACTAGTTCACCTTAGCTTATCCACAAAGCAAGATGCTAAAGGCAAAAGTCTTCTCTAACCCTGGATCCAACCCTCATGCATGCACATACGTGCATACTCCACCCCAGTTCATTGCATCTTATCAAGTCTCTTACCACACTGCTGAAGTCTCAGTATGTCCACATTGGTTTTGGTAGTTGGGCTGAACTTGGAGCACCAGTTGGCAAAGCCAAATGGCTACAATCACATGTGTATTGCAGGTGCTAAACTGACATTCCTCAAGAAGGATGCTCTCTACACACAGAGTATCATGAGCAGTTATAGTGCAAGTTTCTCCAGCTGTGAATCACAGCTTCACCTGAATGGACTGGACTGCCTTCATAAGGGGACAGAGAGGATGACCAAATCCTCCTAGAAATCCAATTCTCTGTGTCTCCTAAGACTGCTAACAGAGTAAGCCATATGCTTCGGCAATGACTTACGTGTTGTGCACCATGGTCACAAAAATCTGGCCTTTGGTAATAAAATATAAAAATAGTTAAATCACTTTATCTTTGCCTACCTGCTATAGTCACTCTTTTCCCTTTAATTTACACAGTTTGTCTTGTCACCTCTAATTTTTTGCAGCAGGGATTAGATGGAAACTGGATGCAACGCGCCAATTCTAAGAGCTCATAAGAGCAAACTATGACACAGATCATAAGCATGTTTGGGTGCTGCCAAAAAAACATGCATTTGCTATACAATTTGCAAATGCAGCTAAGAGCCACATGACTTCAATAATTTGACAATACTAGTTTTAACCTGTAACCATTTCCTGCACTGAATTGCTTCATGACGCTATAAAGCGATTTTTCCTGCACAGCTGGAGGAAGAGCAGCAAAACAAGTGGCTCAGGTATATAGGAACTGCACTAGATGCCTACGGATAATAAAAAAAGTCAGTAAAATATCAAACATAGTCATTAAAACAATTATGATCCCTTCCTTTAGTCTCTTCTCCTCATGTAAGGAGCCATCAGCCACAACCAGTCCTTTTACCAAGCATGTCAGTTCAAACGAGACGCAGCTCTAAACTTACTCCAGAATACTGGGATATCCTTTAATAGAAGAGGGGTTGCCAACATGAAACACTGTTTTCATCATTAGGATGAAAGATACGTTTTGAAAACTGATTTTTTCAAACTAGAAAGGAGGTAACTTTTGATGTGGAATGCCTTTGCTCCGTCTTGTCTACTCCTGCAAATAAATCTTGCATTTTCACTGTGCAATGCTAGAACTTGGATAAGCAGTGGAAGCTGTAAAGCAATTAATGATACAGGTTTCTTTAACTCTAGGAGGAAAAAAAAAAGAGAGAAAATAGCTCCCCAACCAGTAATTATTTTCTCGGCTCTTTTATCACCTAAAGACCTGTGAGGAGAACTGTCCTGGCTCTCTGGAGTTCATCTATTCACTGACACACAGGACATTAAGGAGATCACACATGGGAGAGTGGCACAGAATATGAGGCTTGTTCACAGCGTTTTCCCTACGTACTTTGTCACTGGTTTAACTATAAATAAAACTTCATTATTTCAGATAGGGCAGGGGAAGCCTGCATTTGCTTGTCTCATACAGACTTTCCTGAAAATGTTCCAAATTGAGTATCTAAATATAGACACTTGAACCAAGTTCCTTTCAGGCCATCAAATTATTGTTCAGCTGGAATTGTTGCTGCTCAGCCATTTGTGTGCTATAGAATGGGAAAAAAATAACTTGTTTTGACAACTGTAAATGGGGACAAACATAATAGAAGGTATCCACATTTGGAATATTGGTTTATATTATGCAATTTATAATCGATTAACTTTCTGCAATAATTTCACAGTAAAGATGCAGTGTACATTATCAAGGACTTGATTCTGGATTCCAATTGTCTCCATGTCAAATGGTATTCATTCAAAGATCCAAGTGTTTGACACACAACTTACATAATTACCATAATAATTTTCTTTTCATACTCCTAGTCCTATTTCAGATGAATATACAGATGCATCTTCCCCTTGTAAAAACACTTGCATTCCCTACATACCTTTTAAAGGTGAATATTTCACAGACAGTGGTTTGGAAGCATACACAGTGCCTTCCATCTATTCTCATGAATCTTTTGAGAATGGAGATGCCTGGAAATGACCTGACTTTTTTTCCTGTCTTCTTCCCTTTTACAACTTTTTGACATTTTTTTTTTCCTCACAGCTTGCTTACTCTGAAACACGGAACTGAATATTGTTTTTACTAAGAACTGTAAGGGAAATGTCATTTTTATAATAATGCAAAGAACAGTTATGGAAGCATGTGAGTATCTTGGCCAACTAATGCACGTGCTGAACTGTTTGCTCTGTCAATAGAATTAACATATATCAGAATGCTTAAGTACTGTGTTGATTTATCTGCCAAAAAAAAGAATTTAAGCTCAGTTCTCTGCCAAAACTAGTTTTTAAACTCTAATCACCTTAAACTTTTTCTTTAAACGTAATCTTAAACTTTAAATCATCTATGCATCTCTTTGCCATTTTGCCAATAGCAATATGCTAAACAGGGCTGTTAATTGTCAGTACTAATAATACTCTGGTGGTTATAGTTGAGACAGTGGGGCTTGCAAGGTAAGAAGACAGCATTATACCAGCACACTACTTATCACCTGTAACAAAACCACTTGTAGTTTTTAAGGTTTTACTGAAGCTGCCTGATGCAATTGCCAAAATGGAAAATACATTTCAATGTTAGCATGTAGAGCTTCTGTGAAAGAGAAGCATGAAGTGGGCATTCAGAAATAAAAAAACAAACCAAGAATTAGGGAAACATACTGCATTTGTAGAATAAATTGCATACCACTTGTACACTGGAAAGCACTCACTGGAAGAGAGGCTGAAGAAATGACAGAAATATATTGCTATGCAGAGTAGCAAATGGAGTTAAAGAAACTACATACCCACCATTTTCCTTATATTGCTGCCTATGTGTGTGATTTGGCATGAACTTTATAGAAGTCTAGGAATGAGTTCAGACAGAGAAGTACTAGTAATTGAGATTCTTCAGTGATTCTTAAGTAAAACAAATGAACATCATGACACCTACTATATAGAAGGAAAATCCTTAAAGAAGTTTTTTTAAAAAATAACTTACTGACCTATGCATGAGAACCTTTCTGCTTTAATGAGAAAACCCTGTCTCAAATGAGACTAAATAGCTCCTGACTTTGCTGCGCTTCTTTAATTAAGTCTAAACCCTTGGAACTTCATACTTCATGCAACACCCGGGCTTATCCATCTCTCCTTCTGAAGCAGAGATTTAAAGCCAATGATGCGAAGACCCCAACTTTATCAAATTCTACACTAGGTTCTGGTTTGCTATTACTATTCCCCCTGGACAGCATGGATTTTCAAGTTAGAAGCTTGTCTCATATTTCATTTATTAAAAAATTATCTGTGAAGATGAAATGATGCATATTTTAACTGAGGTTAGCTGTTTAAGAATAGAACTGCATTCTGAGTAGAAAACTGAAAATCAAGCTATGTAGGTTGGCTGTTATCAGGGGGCATCCCTCCCCCCATTTTAAAATATTAACACTTCCTTTTTTGTGAGGTACTGCAGTTTGTTTTAATATTTTTAATATTCCATAGACATTTGGATCCTGCCTGGTATCAGGTTAGGTCCTCGAAGCCAGTTAGCAAATCCTGCCCTCCAAACACAAAAACACCCCACACCAAAACAACCAAAAAACTCTAAACAATAACATCCCTCCCCCAAAACAGCAACAGCAAAACCCCAACTAAACAAAAAAACCCAACCCACCAAACCTCCAAAACACCAGCAAGAGGAGTCACACAGAAACTTGCCTCATGGAAACTCCCATTACATGTTTAAACTACTGGAAGGCATTGCACAGGCGACATTAATCCTCTCATCATTCACACTTGCAGACATTCTACCCTGTGTATCATGTCACATTTTTGGACTTAGACCCACCTTTCTACTTCAAGATTTTGGCCAACATAGTGCCAGAATATATGCATATACAACCTAAGTATATGCCTGAATTGCTAAAAAAACCAAAAAAATTTAAATGTCACGCAAGACAAGAATCTGAATCAACTAATCAGCAGAAAGCCAGGTGAATTATTTCAGTTGTTACAGAAATCATCATATGTTTAAAAACGTTAGATCTTTAATGGGAGTTTTTCAGCAGCACTGGAACTCATCCTTGTATTTTTCTATTTATACAGCTTGATGCTTCCTTTAAGACCCCATACCTAGGACTAAGATTATTTCTGTTTCAGCTTTAAGATGCTTGTAATATCCATCAGGTAACCTGTAACATATTTGGTCTAATTTTTACTTGGGTAAATCAGCAAGATTAGGAGAAAAGGTGAAAAAGAGAAAAAGGTATGGAGCTAAACACAATTTATGAGGCAAATTATAAGGTGTACTGCATCATTATCATAAGATAAAAATGCTTGTACAAACCTCTCAGCTGACACTGTCACCCTCTGGGCTGTCAGCATATGATTCAAGATGATTAAAATGACCAAATATTAGACAAAGCATTTTGCCTGCATCTTGCACCATTTAAATACTTGTTAGCAACAGAAAGTACAGGGAAATATTCCTTCCTCGTGGACTTTTAAAATTTGTATTGCTATGTAACACACAGCACCTTGCCACCCCCCAGCAAGGGGCTGAATACTTACCCGTCTTTCATTAAGTACTTTAAAGGTCTATGGAAGAAAGACACAACAGAAATGCCAGGTCTGAGTATTACTATAGATCATTTGGATTTTATAGGGGAGTTGCCCTGTTACTAATTTTATCTCTTTTGCCTGCCTTTTGCCATCTGATGAAGGCTTGTTTCTGTATCACCTAGCAACAATGTCATGGAGACTAGGAAGAGCGAAGGCTGAGCAGCTGTGGATCTCCCACCCCTCAGCTACTTAGCCAGCTACTGAAGTAACCCTTTAGCAAGTAGGGGGTCTGCACACTGAACACAACCCTGGCTGGTTTTGAAGTCCTTCTTTTGTTAGATATATACACACACACATCCCTCAGAACATTCAATTTTCTGTCTCTGCTCCCTGACACGAGAGTTTGTTGCTGAAACACCAACATGGAGCAAAGTAGGGGATATCCTGCATTTTTTGAGAAACCAGAGCCAAAATCTTCTGCACTATTATTTCAGAAGGGCCAGGTAAGAGATTTTTACCTTTAAGTCTTGACTTCCAAGTCACACAGGAGATTTACTTCAGCTATTCTATGATTCTCTCACTTTTCTTCCCTGAGCAGGAAGAATGGCCAAAAATAGAGAATGAAAGTTGGGAACAAAGTCACAACCCCTTAAAGCAAACTAAATTGTCTAATTTGATGTAAAATCAGATATAATTAATGTTTCTAAACTGAGAATAAAGATCTGTATCCTCTTTTTGGTGAAACTGTTAACTAGACTTTATATAGAACTGCTATAGTATTTGCAATAGTAATTCTACTAAAATAATTATGACCTCAAACAGTTAAAAAGCTTGGTCATCTAATTTTATGGAACATCCTATTAAAACATATATGGATTACTTTTGTTATTTTTCCATAAGCATTTATCAATGTGAAGAATGTTTTAAAGGCAATTCAGCAAGGCTGTCTAAATCACTTTCAATTAAAAAATAACCAACAAAAAACCTGAGCACAAAACTCCACATTCTTACAAAGCACATGGAATTCCTGAACACTGCAGCCACTGAGTCTTTTTAAGCCTTATCCTGACTGTAGAGCAACTGATTATCTAACATTCTGTCCCTGATTTAGGAACATAGTGACTTTTAAAACTCAAATTTTATTTTACCTAGTTTAACTAAATTAGTGTCTATATTCCTAATTCTTACAGCTCTACTCCCAAACTCCAGTTTATAAACAGCTGCCTGTATTGCTGCATCTCACGAATAGAGAAAAGTATTTCAGCAGCAGTATTATCACGGCTGAACACAGTAACACCAATACAGTCTACTTACTGCTATTAAAGGATTTCTGGTTTATTTAATCTGCATAAATCATATAAGCATTGAATATGCTTCTGTAACTATTTGTAAGAACCTTAATTAAGTTGTATACATTTGTCTATTCTACTGGAAGATGCCTTTGTTTGTTACTGGGAGATGTTGCTTATTGGCCGAATTTTTATTCCATATGCATGCTCTTTAAAAAACATTACAATAATTCCTTAACACATGATTAAAGGTTGCAAACTTTGTACTTTAAAATACATGTGAGCAGAGATTAAAGATAATGTCTTGTAATTTTCCATGTATTACTTATTCTGTTACCTTTATATATAGTCTATAGGAAGACTGTATGAAGACATATGTTCATCTATCTATAGGCTGTAAATACGCATTTTCTCACTATAGTTATCGGCATACATGATGGGGGACAAAGATGTACAGAGCTGTGTGAGATTTCCAAGGAATCCAGAGTCCTACGAATAACTTCCTAGCTACAAAGGCCATATACATCTATGATTGCTAGCCTAGCCCAGAACTTGAAAAAATGAAGAACACAAAAGTTACAGATCTTAGATGGGAATGACCTTTTCACGCCACGGTTTGGAGAAAACTCAGTTTAATAGAATAATTAGAGAAGGTAGCATATCAGCAGTGAAAAGAACAGATCACTCCACTATTATCATCGCAGAATCCTTACAAACAAATTCTTTACGAAAAAAAATTCCTCCTGTACTTCCAGTTTCATCTTTAACTTACTCTGCCCTATGATCTCTGCAAATGAATGTAGTGACCACGCAGACTGGGTCTTCATACAGCTAAACTTGGAATGAATCAAAATGAATTCCGAAATGACAGGAAGGTTTGCAGTGTAACTCCTAATATGAGCTTCCATGCCAGCAATAAAGGACAACAGGTCAGCTCTCTGTACAAGGAAACAAGATATCTTAATACATCAAAACACGCTTGTACAAAATTATCTTCTAAAAAATGCCTGGAAGCATAGGAAGGGAGAGCAGGTGGCAAAAAAGGTTCCCAGATTACATAAAAAAGAAAGAAGATTGAGAAAAGCTCAGACTGTTTTTTCCACATGCAATATATTTAAAACGGGTCTGATGAATTGTATTTGTCAGCTGGTCCTAGTACACAGAACAGGTAATGAAAGACAAATTAATAAGCATGAAAAAAAAGTAATATAACACTAATAAACACAGTACTAGATATCCTTCAGTACATCAGATCAATCATTTCAAGCTTTAAAAAATGTGTCACATTACTAAGGTTTCTATGCACGCTGTTATGATAAATGATTTAACTATCATTTCTCTTTCCAACCGTCAGCCTTAGTTAGAATCTAACAACGCAGTACATGAACAGCAAGATACCTCAGCCTGACATCATGGGGTGTTTTTCTCTTTTACCTTTCAACAAGATTTATCTCATTATACCCAACTCCTGTAAGTAAAACCAAATAATTCAGTCTTCGGATAAATGTTAAGATGTTAAAAAGACAGGCCTCACAATAAACACAGTGTATCTCAAGTTTGTTGTAATTTATTTGTGAGTTATTCTCAAGCAATGTTACAAAACATTTTAATGTCTTGATAAGAAAATAAAATTTAAATAAAAATACATTCAACAATACATCATCATAATACAAATTAAAACTAATGATAATTTACAATCCTAACAATTACTGATTAACATCATCTTTCTAGAGTAATCAAAATGAAGGCAACTTTTATTATTAATCATTCTACACGTACCTAATTAAATTCTAGAACATCTACTGCATTTTAAAACATTATAAATGAGAAATCAGATTTTAACGGTCACAAATATTTAATGGCCTTTTTTTTTCCCCTAGATATTCCAGTACCAAAGCAAAAAAAAAAAAAAAGTGCATATTTAAAAAAAAAGAAAAAAGATAAAATTGTTTCAAGAGCATACAATTCAATTTTTTGTAAATTTGACTTTGAAAACAACAGAAAATGGCTCCAAGAAACAGATACTTTGCCACAGGCTTTATCCATACACAGCAAAACCTAACTTAGACACTCAGCCACATTCAAATTTGCTTAATGGCAGCTTTTTGTTAATGGAGCATTTTATGAATGACAACCAGACCCACTCTACCTTGGCAAAACACATTTCTTGGCATTACTATATTTGCTCCTCTCCCACTCCCCAGTTTCAACTGTTGGCAAATAGAAATCCCTCAGAATACATCAAATCTGTAAAAAAGGAAAAGGCAAAACCAGTGGACATGAATAAATGATTGTGACGTTGCACACACTAGTACTGAATCCTGGATATTCTAAAATGGTTTGTCTGGTATTAAACCAAAATAGTTATCCTAATCAGCTACATTCACTCCAAAAGATATTCAATCCTGTCTTGCTAACTTACTCCTATTACAGAAAGTCTCCCTACAACAGTATAATAGATGTATAGTAATTTAAAGATCTTACAGCTTCAAGCATTGTGGATTTCTGTTCTATTTGTAAGTTACATTCCTAATTAATTTGGCCAAATCATGATTGTAAAAGAACAATAAAAACCCCCAAAACACACCCAACAACAAAAGACTCCATAGCAAATGCTCCAAAAATAAACGTACCACATACAGTTATTATTAAAAATAATATTTCAAGGAGTACCACTGTATTTAATACTGATGAAGCAAAGTTGCCACAGTAATATCTTTGCTTCTTCCTGGTTATATACATATATGTTCTTTCAGCGTAAATCTAGCTTCTCAGATGACACGAGCAAAAACTAATCTTACTGAAGTCAAGAATGCCAGTTTAAAAATGTGTTAAGTGGCAAATACAAATTCATATAACTAAAGATACAAAAACACTCAATGAAGCATTGCTTTAAGACAAAACAATGTTGATCATTCAACTGATCATAACAAGCAGATACTACAAAGTATCTAAAAATAATCTGGGATAGTCCAGATATCTAAAGTGCTTTGAGTGATTATAAGAGATTATTTATTAGATTTGTAGTCAAAAGGTGAGGTGGACCTAGTTATTACTTTTCATTAAAAAAAGTAAAATTATACATGGGATGATGTAAATTGATCAGTACTTAACCACAATCAGTTCACATTTAAATTTTTCTATTTGTAGGCAAACTTATTTAAAAAGAATGTTGCTACCCTGCATTTCTTTTTAGATTAAGAAAAACTATGTACCTTAAAAATCCTAAGGAAAACAGATAGTGGTCTAATGTCAATCCATATACTATACTCACCCCAAATGTAAACAAGAGGTACAACATAAATTCCCTGATTTTTTCTTCTTTAGTACTTAAAAAGATAACTAACACTGGTATCTGCTGTCCAGATTATTTGCAGCATACTGCACAATTTTGTAAAACTTCAGATGCAGACAAATGAAGTTCTGACAACACCTAATACAAGAAAAAAAGTCAAATGAATTGAGTGTGAAGCTTCAGATCTTTCCCATATCATAGTATCTTGGGATTTCTATTTCAAGATCTGTATCAGCAGGGCAGGCACTCATGGTAAACTCATGCAAGTTTGCAGTGTATGTATTGAGAGATATCATCCAACCAACAAATGCTATGTGGATTTTCTTCCATTACAAAGCTTATTTGTTTAGAAAGTTCTTCCCGATAAGACAACAATGGCAAAACAATATTTAGATTTATTCACACCTGTTAATCCAAGAACTTGGAACTTCAAGTTCTTCAGCAAAAGGAAAATAAACTTAAGACCAGATTTCCAAGTAGACATTTTTCTATTAAATATTAAATAGATTGTCAACACAACTAACATTTACGTTCATTCTTAAATATTTTGTAAAAAGGCATATAATGATTTTAAAAACAAAAGAAAAAAACAAAACAACCAAGAACATTTCCAGTTTCTTTTTTCATCCAAGTGTGCGGCAGCTTGTTTTGGTTAGGAAACTTTTCCAACAATTGGATTTTCTCTGAAAAAAAAAAAAAAAAAAAGAAAAAGAAAAAAAAAGTACTATACTTAAATATTTTAAGGTTAACATTAGCTTTTAAGTTCTCATCATACAATTTTAATTTATTAATAAAACCCCTTTTTTTGCATAATTTTTACCAGTACTTGAGAAATTTAAGGTTTTGTGGAAACCTCATGTACTTTCAAGTGAGACCTCTAAACCCATTAGCTTTCCTTAACAACTTGACTTGATACTAAACTAGGCAAAATCAAATCAGGGTTTGATCATTATTTTTTTCTGGTGAATCATGCCTTACTGATGCAAAAAAGAAATCAAAAAACTCTCTAGTGGTGTTGTGTATCAGACAGGATTAAAGAGAATAGAAAGAATCTGCTCTGGAATGACAATGCACTCGAAAGAACCGGTTAATTTTTTTGGTGGTGGTTTTTGGTGGGTTTTTTTTTCCAACTTCACCAGAAACAGTATTTATCATTGAGTATGGCAAGTGAATTACAATTAATGTATTAGTTAATAATACTGCATTAAAGATATGTTCCTGCAGTGTTATTTTTGCAGTTTTAGGTAACTTTCGGTATTTTCATTGTTTCTTAACTAGAAATTGAAATTTTGAAAAAAAACCCCACCAAAACCAAAAAAAAAACCCCAGAAGGAAGACAGACAGGGATAAATTTTGTGTGCACCTAAGATATTAAGTTGCAAGGGAACAACATAATCATTGTACCACCTTATGGGAATCTCAACAGGAACACAGGTGAATCCCATACCAGAGGAACTTCTTTTATCTTCTAGTAACTGCTAAAAAATTTGTGTTACTACAAATTATATACACTATTTTCTCCATGTCTTTGTGTTGTCTAAATCTACCTTTAGCTTAATTATCTCTATCTGAGCAAGCCTGGATTTGTCCTGTGATGATTTTTTTTAACACATATTTATGTACATCAAAATCACACAAGATACTTACTCACTACCATATTTAGCACTAGACGATCTCTTCTTTCGGTACTTTTCATGTGATTCATTCAGCTTGTCTACGATATCTATTATCTGTTTAAGTGTATGAAAAGTTGCTACAGAATCTTCAATTGTGAAATTAGAATAATCATCTGGTTCTTTCCGTGGACCTTGATAGACTGCTATACTTCCACAAGCCTCTACAAAAATTACAATTATCCCAATTAGAATTTTGATAATTAACAAAGAAAACTATTATGTAAATGGTAATTCTAGAATTCTAACACGTAAAGTTACTCCAAGTTATGCATAAAATGGGTTAAGACAAAAGCAGGAGACAGTGTCAACTAGATGTATTTACAGTTCTGTGGCTTATTCTCTGCTGGTTGTGTTCCAACATCTTGAACATCCAGTTCTCTCCTGTTCACATTAACAGAAGACTAATGCTTTCTTGCAACTCAACCACGTTCAACAGAATTCACTCCATAGTCAGAAAAAGGAGAGCAAAGGCAGAAGAGCAACTACCTACAGTTGCAGTCTCCCTGCTTAGGCTATTAGATGTATTTCATATATACAAATTCAATTAAAACAATGTGCATGCCTTATGTCTACTGTAAAGAAATGATTGACCAATGTCTGATACCAGAGCAATAAAATGACAGAAATATAATCTGTATTATTTTCAGGCAAGTTGATGTTTTGGGCCTAAAGAATAAGAGCAGCATCAGTATTAATTCTTCTGAATAATAATTTGAGTACCTTCCAGCTTCTGTAGTTTAGACATGTTGACAGTGAAAAGTGAGTAAATTCTTTCTGTCTCTCTGTCTCCATCAATCTCAATCTGAGTATCAGCAGGAACATCTCTAAAAGGTGAAAAAAGAGGCAAGTAGTCAATATAAGTCATTCCTGAAAGCAAATAAAAACTAATTCTGTGTCAATATACTTAGCCTTTTAATGTCTACCACTCAGAGACAGCTCCACAATAGCTACACAAAACAGCATTCATTGCAAGTGTTCTGTAGAAACAGGCATATACAATTTTGAGAGCAATGAATACAGCAATACTAAAAATCACTTTTTCCCCAACAGAATTCATTATTCCATATGTTGAGATAAAAAAACCTCAGAAACATCAAAGTAAGGTTAATTGCCATTAAATTACAATTAACACTTAAAAAAAATCTACTATAGCAGAACAGAAGGACAAGATACATTCCTAAACCAAAAGAGCCAGAGAGAAAAAAACAACCAAACCACCAAAAAAAAAAAAAAAACAAAACACAAAAACCCCAAAAGTTATTTAGTAATGTGAATCTTCTGAACTTTTGAGAAATCTAATAAAAGAATGAACTGAATGACATGGAAAAAGTACTATAAAGGTTTTCAGAAAGTTATCTAGACTGAAATTTAGAGGACTGAGATCTTTAGTCTGCAATTTATGCAAACTATCCAGTGAAGGGTAAATTTATTTAAGTATCAGAACATTTGTTTGTTTTCAGAAATCAGCAGATTAAAAGCCATTATTCATTTTAAGACATTATCTATTTTCCTGACATATCTACAAACCCCAAATTATTTTGTCAGAATCTACACCTAAGATTTAGTCAATTTTCTTAGTACATTGTGTTTTAAAAAATGTAAGGTTAAAATAAAGAAGTGACTGTATAGACCAGACAATATCCTTAGGGAAAGAGAGAGAGTTCCAGACTGAGCCCTCTGCAGTAGGTATTTCAATTATTTTATGCAGATGATCTAGGCAAGTCATATTTCTGCATTCAACTTGGCATCTGAATAATCTGAGCTATTAAATCTATTATTCTGCATGGAAAGAAACCAATATTCGACTTTTCTGATTTACATGCTGAATTGGTTACCTTCTCTTCATACGGTGACTGATGAAGTAATTGACTTAGTAAAATCCATTAATATATGCCTGTTACTAAGACATGTTTTTAGTAGCATAACTTAGTAAAGTAGACAGGAAAAGCTTTGCCTTGAGGTTTTCAAGTTGTATACTGAATCATACATTATTTGTCCCACAAAACATGCATATTTTCATTTGAGAAGCAACTTACGCAGTGCAAGGAGCACAGCCAACTGTGTTCTCTATTGTAGACTTGCAGCAAAGCCAGTTCCCATTCAAGAAAGCAGAAGGATGGTAAAAACTAAGCCGCTTCTGGTTTGATCTCGTTACCCGGCAAAGAGCTTCTATCCATTCACTAGCTTCTACACAGTTGTTTGCTTGGATATAGAGAGGCTTTTCTCCATGTAGTATTTGAAACATCTGTAGAAGGAACACAAGATTATTCTACTCACTAAAAAAATCCAGTTATTGAAAGGTTTTGAATATGTAAAAATGTATTTCAAAGTTCAAGGAATTCAATAAGGCCAAATAAAGACAGAAAGCAAGACATGGGAGAAAGAAAAGACTTGACCTCTTTCATTTCACTACATAGCCCTAGGAAAAAAACAAGCAAAACCAAACAAAAAACCAACAAGCACACACACACAAATGCTGCCCAAACACACCAAACAAAACAGCAGCCTGAGCTCCACCTACACCATTTCCTCATCCAATAAGTAACCCTTGAACAACTAGAACATGATGCATTTTCTGTCCTCTTCATTCACATATCTTTAAGATGTGACCTCAGACTTTATGCTTCATATCCTTAGAGTGACAGAAGGTTTTCAGAATTCTCTCTTTCGGCCATCTACAGCCTAAGTAACAGCTGTACTTTTATCACTGCCTCAGAATCTTGGACTGAAGCAATAGTAGAAACACTGATGTGTTACAGGTCCAGAATAAATCTGTGAGCACAGACAGTTGTCTCAGCTGAGGAAGGTATTATAGGAAGTTCTTATCAAAATGAATAAATATAAGTTCAGTAATATCCCATTTCTAGTAGAAGATACTACTAATATCTTACATAAAAGTGCTTTGAAATAATGTCACAGAAGTTTTAACCTTAGTTCCAGATATTTAAAAAGGGGGCAAAAGGCATAAAATTGGTCATAACAATTGGTGCAGAGATCCATGTTCACAGTACTTGAAAATACTGCATACAGCTTTTTAGTCTAGATCTAAACCAGATTTTTTGCTGAAGTGTTTAGTAACAGAGTTTCAGTAACTCTTAAGTTAATCACAATCTTCTTTAAAGAATACATCAAAAATCATATATAAATTCTTTTGACATACATTTTTCTTGTTGAAGGAGTTCTCATCAAGTTTCTCCACTGCAAGGATGTTTTTGATTGGAATAGTGAAAATTGGTTCTTTATCTGTAAAAAATTGTAAGCAGATGAGTGAAACTATTTTTAAAAAGCTTTTATAACCTCAAGGCACTGATACCGTAGGTTAAGTTCTCAAAATATGCGGTTTTATTATTGAGGAAATGTATGTGAATCATACGCAGAAGCATTTGGTAATCAAGGCAAAGGTAAGTAAAATGTGTTATATGTACCTTAGGAAAAGAAAAACAATTATCCACCTTAAAAAGCATAAATCAGATGCAAACACTTTGAAAATATTGAGAAAATAAAAAGAATTGTAAAGAAAACATAACGTACCTTGCTGCTTGTGGTACGTGAGTTCTCTACTTGTTAGACAGAACCACCGCTTCTTGAAATTCTTTTTACCAATCCGAGTCCTTCCTTGAGCTCTTTTGTACATTTCTCTGTCAAGACAGAATCAAATGAAATGCAACCATTAATCTTCTGAAAAGCATTCAAAACCATTTATTGAGAAAACACATTATTGTTCATCATGCAGCAACATGAAAATCTGCTTCACTGTAGATTAAAAGTATAATCTACTAGTTGTTCAAAATAGATCCTCAAGATTACCTCCCAATATGGTGATGGTGTGCAGGGTTCTGTAAACAGGAAAGGAGTTTGAAAAATATGCAAGCCAGACTCTTGTTCATAGCAGTAACATTGGAGTGAGCACTTATTTATTCAGATCCAGAACTTTGAATTTTCCCAAAATGGATTAAGGTGCACCCAACTAAAAGGTTTTCTTTTTCCTGCTGATTTCTACATAGGCCTTATCTTGATCAGAAACTGAATATAAATGAAATAATGCTGAATACAACAGCATGGGAAGGCATAAAATGTATTCAGTACACTCTAAGTATACTCACTGGAAACTTTTTTTTTTGAGTGGCAATCATCAGTTTAATCAAAATTAGCTTCCAAATTTCTACAACTAAGTGTTGACCCACTATTACAACCATCTCCTTCATTTCTATTTAGTATTTTAGTTATAGGAACATTTCTTCCTTGTATGAAATTTGGCTGCTTCTTTCACAGAAAAATCTTTACTTCCTATTAATCTGTTTCTCAGGTAAATTAAATGAACAATAATAAATCTTCCCCATAAATGCTGTTTGAATCAAGTAATCAGCTATTCCTGATCGACATTAAAAAAAAAAAAAAAAAAAAAGGAATTTTTTAAAAGAATTATTTTCACCTCAATTTTTATAAAAGCATTCTATCATTTACTGTTAAATATTCCAATTATAGGGTAATTTTTTCTTCTACTTTAAAGGCAGAACATTTAGCTGGCTGGGCTCAAACAGTAACGTAAATTAATTCAAACAGTAATGCAAAGTAATTCTAAATTAAATCTGTATATTCTTGTAAAAAACAATTTCACAGTCCTGAATACACCACCACAAAGCACCCACACTGAACTGTAACAGAAGTGCAGACAGACTTATAATAGGTTTTATGCTGTTTTAATTACTTTTTTCCGATGTATCTAAAAGACTTAAGAAAGTTTACAGCTGTTGGTTAAAGTATTTCTTCAAGCTAACACAGAATTATCACAAGTTACAAATATCATAATTTCTGCAGTATACCAAGAATTTTAATGAGCATTAATCTGACAGCATTAATAAAAAAAACAATTAAGTCAATTCTGTTCTGCACGATATAGATTAAAGACATATTTACCCTTCTTTTAGATGTACTGGCTCACTCAGACCACTGGGCTCTTTGCTTTCAGTAGAGGAAACATCATCTAGGAACTTAATTAAAAATACTATTCAGAATCAGAACCAGAAGCTGTTTTGAAAATATATATGTACAGTTACTCCTGAAACAAAGTAATTACTTTATGCAACAGGTGAAATGAAAATACATTGCAGGGACTAGAAACAATGTAACAACGGATGCCCATAAGCAGATCTAGTAACATTTCTTTTTTTTTTTAACTAAATTAACTTAGTTCACTAGGTATAACTCTTTTGTTTCAAATGCGTACATTTTGTTTGTGTTTTGTTTAATAAAAGAGTCCGAAATAAGTCACAATTTTTCTTTTTCTATTATTAAACTGAGCAGTAACACAACCTTCTAGTAAGGCTGATCAAATACGTAAAAATAATTTACTTCAAGGTACCTTTTTAACAGATTCAGTAAATTTTTCTTCTTGAAATGTTTTGAAGAACTCACACATAAACGTCTCCTTGAAACTTGACTGAAAGAAAAGGTATATTGACATTAATAAAAACTTTCAAAGAATGTTGTCTATGAAATGAGAAAGAAATTTAGTAATCTTACAAGTTTGCTTTTGGTCAAACTTCCCCAACTTCCCAAAGTCTGGATGGCTTTTGATATCAGAGTTAATGTTCTAGAAGTCTGCGCATCCTAAAATAAAGAAACAAAATTCAGAAGTCACCTTTTTTCATAATTTCAAGAAAAAGTTTGATTTAAAAATAAAAAGGTCACAAAATTTATACAATTCAGCAGACATATCTCCGTTCCTTTTTTTTTTCCACACACAGAGAAGAAATGCATATACAGTATTGTCCTCTACTAGTATTTGTGCTTTGTGAATGTATTTTGTAAGCTACTCAGTGTGTTTAATATTTTACTTGCTACCACTAGAATTTAGCATTAGTAGTTGGATGAATAATTTTACCTATAAAACATCTCAAAGCCCTCCAATTCTGTAATTATTACTAGACATTTAATGCTTCTGAATGATTCAAGGCTTAACACTGTTTTACTGGACAAATAGTAGGTATTTTCCTAACACAAGCTGAACTTATAACTTGGTCTTTAAGGCTTTCGCCCAATTTGTTTGATACCTTATTGCTTGCATTTTAGTATAGGATTATAAACACAGAGAGAAAAAGGGGTCTTACTGTTCCCTCTAAGACGTTTAACCTCGAGTGATAAAAATCCTGTAACCTTTTTACTCAACTCAATAATGTCAGAGGAATTAATCTGAGTAAGTAGATTCTTTTGAAGGCACAACACACAAGATTTCATACATATTCCATATTTTATATGAAAATAATACAGGGAGGAGAGTGTGTGTGTATCTCTATATTCCTGTCTTTGAAGACTACTTTTTTATGCATACCTACTTGACAATTTGAAAACTGAAGATGGAAGATTCAGCAACCCACTGCAACTAACTGAGTCCAGAATAAATAAGCAGACCAATTACGGGATAACTCTACAACCTCTGTTTAAGACACATAGAAATATTTTTTTTAAAAGTGACATCTGGATATTTAACTTTCACGGTGGAAGAAACCAATGCAATTTAAGCATATGCGTTAGAGAACCCTCAGTCATGTGGCTGTTTTAGCAAAGCAGCATGTTCCCAAAAAAGGCATAGTATCTTTAATATCAAAAGCACTTCTACATCATTTGAGAACACCTCATAAAGACCAAGAAATTTGCTATTAAAGAACTGCAAATGCCTTAGTTCCTTCAGTGAGGTATAAAACTGAAAACTCAACCTAGAGACATTTAGTAATCTTACTTCCCAGTTACAGACCCACTCAAAGTAACTTATGCCTTCCCAGATAAATAAATTTCACTATTATAAATAAAACAGAACAAAGCTTCACAAAACTTACTGGATGGTGAGGTCGTAAATGAAAAGTATGAGGTGAGACTACGGCTACAGCAAAGAAACGAAGAAACACAAAGCTGCTCACTGCAGAATACTGTACATGAGGGTCATCTGCAGAGAAAAACCATGAAATGTAACATGCACTAAACTTAACAGGAAATAATGAAGACAGTCAACATAAAAATCTTCAAGAAGGTAACATCAAAGGAGACATTTATATTTTAAAAAAGAGCAGAAAAATCAATGAAGCGCATGAAATGGGAAAGGTGAACATGGTAGGAAATGTTCTACTTATAATGGAGGGTTAATTCTCTAAGAAAGTTCTGTTCTCATAAAACTGGCTCATCAGCTCTACTACTACAAACAATGAAATTATTGTTAAGCATTTACACACGCTGCCCATGTCGATTAGGTATGGCTGCATGTATATTGGACCAAAAGAGAAAATACTGTAGCAGTTGCCCTTACATGCTAGGACTATTGGGTTTGTTCACCCAATAAAGCTGATTTCTCACTAATCAACACAAATACATTAATTCTCTGCAACAAATGCAGTCAACCCATATGAACAACTTGAGTTTTGAGTTGCAGCATCAAACAGTGGTGTTATACAATTTTGATACTGTAAATGAGGATTTTCTCATCTAATATTTCAGGTACGTTTACATCTTTACACTGAGAAATACAGTGGGATCACATTCTTACTCTACTAACTACTTCGATCGGATCTATTTGGGAAGTTAGCTCTTCTGAATGGACTGTCTAAATTAGAGGAATTTATGACATCAGTTCCAGCGACAAACATGAATTAGAGAAAGGCTCCAGATTGTGAGAAGTATATTCTTCATATGTAGCTTATTATATAACACTTTGGATTTTAACTGACTGAAGTGTAAGAGTATTTCAGATGCATCACATTATTCCTATATTAAAACCATTCTGAAAGAGTAAAGCTGGTCTAATACTGGTCACATTACAAACACAGTAAATTATCCACCCTCCTCAAAACTACCCATAAGCAGTAACGCAATGGCCGTAGTAAAGCTCACCTCATCTAAGTTATCCATGTGCTAGTCACAATGAACAGTTGCAGTTCATGCAGTTAAGATGCAAACACCAAATTTATTTTCAAGTTTACATCTTGCTTCTTCAGAAGCGGTAGAGATCAGCTTTTCCAAATTTTATGTTTCTTTCAACTAAATCCTGATTTACTTGCGCTTTTCTTTTAATAGCTCATACTTCTGTTGGTAACTTCTTTCTTGCTGCTGTATTGCAGTGTTCCTGACCTGCTACATTTTCGTATCAGAAAACACAAAATTCTTGCTGACTGACCACAAGGTTTTACTATAGCTTACAGACTGACAAAATAAAGTGCCTGATTGTCAAGAAGTTCAGGACACAGCTTTGGACAAGGCAAGAATTTTAACAGTCCCTGTAAGGTAACTGCAGAAGTTAAGTATTTATTTCACTCTGAACACTGTTTTCAGAAGTTTTTGGAGAACACTTACTTGGAAATCTTTTGGCAGCCAGATGCCTCAAAGAATAAAAAACATCACACATTAGGGTAGGACAACTTATACTTGACCGCACAATTTCACGGAATACTTTGTCTACATAATAGCGTAGATTTTCCTGCAATTGTGAAAAAAGGTGTTTTTTCAGACCATTAACATCTGCATTTGTTTTACTTCCCTGAATGTAAACATAACACTACAATTTCTTTTTTCAAAGCACTGCCTGACTATTCAATTACGTATTTTAGTACAGTTCATATTTAAAAAGCTTCATAATATCTGTAAGGGATTATTAATGTTGAAAGACAGTTTAATGATACTCACATTGAAGTATACAGGCAGTGTCTTGCAATAAACAACTACCTATCAAAACCTGGTTTTATCATTTGACAGCAACATGTTACAAAGAAGGAGCAGTTCCCATGCATACCTGGTGAATGTTAACTTAGTTTGTTACAGCAACTATTTCCTTAAATGTCATTCTCTGGCAACAGACAAGCAGCATGCAAAACTTGGATGCAAAGTGTTAAAGCAGTCCTGATTAAGTACATCATCATCTAGATGTTAAGTACAGAACATCAGGAATCACAACAGCCAACAAATTGGCTTGGAAGACTGCAATCCTCTGTTTAGTTTCTCCTCCCTGTCACATTCTCTGTTGGACTTTTCCTTTGCTGTATTCATAAACATGGGTAAGAAATACAACTTTTCATTTGTTTACTCTGGAATCAGAGAATTATACTGCTACCTTTAAATTACTCATTTATCCATTACAGAGAGCTGCTCCTTAAAATATTTTTTTTCCTCAGATCTTGAAAAAGTTTAAATTAAGAAAAACAGATTAGGAAACTCACCATATTTATTTCTACATTATCCCCTTCTTTTATTTTGATGGGATCTATTTCACAGGGTTTAGGAGACTCGCATATCTGAAATAAACAAAACTATAGGAATTCAATTTTTCAGACAGAAAGCATGGATACGCACCTATTTAAAACCATATTCTCTCCTAGATTTAGGGGTAAAACTGTAAATAGGTTCTAACTATCCACAACAGCATGCAATAATCACCCCCACTTTTGTGTGTGCCTTTTTATATGGATCAGTTACACAATGTATCATGTGGGTAAATTCTGCAATGTGTTAAAGGCGGGAGCAACTGTCATTGCCCATTTTATTTTCAAGCATCTGGAACATATATCACAAAAAGCAGCTTCTCCCACTTAATCAATTATTGCTCAATTTAACTTTCCTCTAGAATTCCCCTACCTGAGTGATTACTGCTACAGAGGGAGCTGGAAGAAGAATGCCTATCAAATAGACAAGATACCCCAGGCGGCCTAAGTGTCTGGAAAACAGTTTCAGTAGAATAACCTACCTCATCAATAACAGGTTTCAAAGTAACCTTCAGATAGTGCTTCCCCACTATTTTCATCATTTCATCTACACACCGAGTTGCTAATGAGTTGCCCCTGAAGACTGTGTTTGCTTCTCTGTAAGAAAATAATTGATTTTATTTGAACAGTGAAAAAATAAGAAGCTCAGTTACAAAATCCAATTAATACTTTAGCTTGCCATTAAATAGTTCTGGGGTTTTTTTAAACATATTTCCATATATTTCAGTAAGGAAATAAAGATATCCAAGTTGCAATGGCACTCAGGAACAGGAAAAGAATAAGAAGAATATTATTATAGCTATTAGCAAAACCAGAAACAGAAATAAAACCATAAGGAAAAGCCTAAAAAATTTTACACAAAGGAAGTTATAATCCAGTGCTGAGTGCGAGAAAGAACAACTGGAGAAAATTAACAAATAATGGAGACTTGTACCTCACCAATAGACAATTCTTCCTCCAGTAGGCTCGTGAAAGACAGTCTCAGAGCTACACTAAGTAGCATGCTGCTACACTAACTGATAAACCCAGACACTTTAACCAAAAGTTATTTAATCTAGGTTTGTGCTTTTTACTCATTATAGCTCTTGAAGAAAACAGAGCCAGCTCTGCAAAGTCAATGCCTAGTCTGAGAGATTCAGTTTAATCTTTCTTGGTTACAGTTCAATTACAATAGAAAGGAATGTGTACACTAAAATGCAGTTTAGAAAATTATTTTCCAGGAGTAACCTTTTTCTACACAGTTAAATTGTCTCACCTTATTTAGATCTGGAGAAAGTCAGCTTTGAAATGAACCATCCTGTGGTGACAAAATCCCTTCCACAACTCCAGAAGACATTACTTGGCACCTCAGTGGCCACTACTTCGGTTTACTTCATTACTCCCCTAACCACAGAGCTGTAAATTCACAGGCCATAGAGTACTACTTGGAAAAACTCCTGCACTTGCTACTTTCAAGGCATGCAGGAGGATATGTACTTATTTGCAAGGCATCCTTCTCTTCTCCAGGCTGAACAGCCCCAACTTTCTCTTCCTATCTTCATATGGAGCACCTCCCGTATGAAGATAGGCTGAGAAAGTTGGGGCTGTTGAGCCTGGAGAAGAGAAGGCTGCGTGGAGACCTCATAGCAGCCTTCCAATATCTGAAGGGGGCCTACAGGGATGCTGGGGAGGGACTTTTCATTAGGGACTGTGGTGGTAGGACAAGGGGTAATGGGTTCAAACTTAAACAGGGGAAGTTTAGATTGGATATGAGGAAGAAATTCTTCACTGTAAGGGTGGTGAGGCACTGGAATGGGCTGCCCAGAGAAGTTGTGAATGCTCCATCGCTGGCAGTGCTCAAGGCCGGGTTGGACAGAGCCTTGGGTGACATCGTTTAGTGGGAGGTGCCCCTGCCCGTGGCAGGGGTGTTGGAACTAGATGATCTTAAGGTCCTTTCCAACCCTAACTATTCTATGATTCTATGATCTTTGCAGAAGAAAAAAAATACCCCTCATTTCAATCACGTACTAAAGGAAACAGGATAAAACTCTTGGCTCTTTGAAAAATGCTAAGTACCAATCTGATGATCAGTAAACTTTGAAGAGTGGCCAAATATGACATTTTAAACTAACAACTGTGTACTCTTAGACACAATTCCAGACTGTTACCTTTTCATATTCAACTGTATGCTAGCTCCAAGAAAATTTTACCAGATAGCACAAGATCATTAACTCTGACTCCCAGCTTCAATGTGATTTTAGTTAATGTTTTTTATAATGTAGCATTCAGATGGAAATGTATTTAGTCAGGTTTACATAATGAGACAAACAAATCAACATGCTCACTTAACAATGCTGTATCACGAAGCCCTTACTTTATTTTTAGAGTTTCAGGCTTGAGATCACTAAACATGTAATACATACTGGGTGTCCTTCAGATCCAGTTCTGCCACTGCAGCAACAAATGGAACTAGCTTATGGTGGTGTAGCAACAATCGAACAATAGGCAGAACAGCATCATACTTGTCTCGACAAACTTCACTCAGTATATAGGCAGCAGATGCAGAAATCGGCTGTGAGAAAGAATATCAAATCATGAGTGAAGTAGTTAAATATTCTTCATGTATTTATCAAATTACAGCTCAAATCTAACAATCTAGACAAAGCTGCTTAACAGAAAGTTCCAGCATTTGTTGCATAACATGGCAATTAAGACTTTCTATTCTACAGAAATACTTAATTGAAAATATGTATTATTTACTCTATGCTTGACATTTAATAATGAAATTTGGCATTTACTCACCTTTCTAACTCTCCCTAAAAAATCAGAATATGGTTTTGTCACACATCCAAGAAGCAGTAAACAATCACTTCACTATAATGTCATATATCTTTATAGGACTATGCCAACTACAATCAGAGCACATTAAAATACAGTTCTCAACTCAGAAGTGTCTGTCACCATTCTACAGTTGTTAATTTCAGTTAAAAAAATGATCAAGTTATATCATCTAAGTAAATAAGATAGCTTTTAACTGCCACTAGCTACATACTCAGCTCTTCCTCAGTTCCAGTGAAGTATTATTTGAATATGAGCTAGTAAAAATTTTAGTCATAATCTCCTTCCTCTTCACCTTTCTTCCCCTCTGCCAGTACTTCACCAATACTGATGTGAAGTAAGGCTGTAAAAGACATAGAAATATAAAGCCTGCTTACTATGATTTGATTCCTGTCTCATGATATGCTCTTTGTCACAATGTGCATGTGAGAAATCCAGTCATGCCAATTAGCATACTGGGGAAGACAGATGCCATTCAGAAGTGGAATTAGAAATCAATTCTGAAGCAGACCATTTTTGGTAAAGGTGATTATCTACCCCTTCAGAGTCAATAATGGATCAATGTCCCTGGAAAACTACTAAATCCATGGGGCCAATAGCACCTAGTGAGAAAACACTGTTGAAAAGAGCAGCCAATGAGAAGTAAGTATTATATCCCTTCCAGTCACACAGTACAGGTTATTTCACTATCTCTGCTGGTTCTTCTAACATAAGAAGAAAATCTTGGTAGTTAGGAGCTCTACAAGCTGTTGTGACAGAAGTAATTCACGCAAATGAACAAAAAAAAAACCCCATATCTAGATAAGCATAATTCACAATATTTCATACAGGACTGCACAATTCACTTTACGTTTTAATTTTAAAAGAAATTTTCAACACAGTACCTGAACATCTGATGATTTTAGCAGCAAGTTTCTTAGAGAACCGTAGTATTCAGACGGAAGCACACAGTCTTCAGTGTAACAGATATTCAATCTAAGTGACCCCAAATCATCACTTTTAGAAGACTTGTTTCCATTTTCTCTTGGTTGAAGTAAGTACCTGAAAGCAACAGAGGAATTCCAAACTATTAGATTCACATTTCATTAATTTGACTAAATCTACAATAAAGCCAAGTATCACATTTAATTTAGTATATATTAACTGAGTCTGAAAACTGGCAATGGAATTCACATAAAAAAACCTCTTGAGACACAAAAGGAAGAAAAGCAGCAGCACTTGTTGCACCTTCACTACAAAACGAAACATGTATTTCCTCGTATCCTTCCCAACAGTGAAACATGATATACTTCCTGTAGCTCCACTGGGATAGCAGGAACAGTTAGAAACTATGTTCAGAAAATACGGACCTTCTCATTTTACATCTAGGTTATATTTAGGGTGTTGGGATATTGCCGATGGAACAGCTAGCTTAAGTATTTAAACAGCCTAGTCTGAAGCCACTAAAATTACACAACATTAACAGGCCGCATTCCTGAGAAACAAGTAAGATTAAAAGAAAGAAAAATAAGTGCTTTTTTCCCCTTTTCTCAATACAAAATATATTAAGCAATTCTTCATTGGCTTTTGCTGTAGTTCAACTGTACTCCAACAGGAGGTGCAACCCTACAAAGATTTTAACAGCTTTTAAGCAGTTTAGTTTCAACAAGCTGAAATAATCTTGATTTTTTTTTACAAATATTTATATTTGTACTTCTACAATAAGGAGATTAGATGGTTTTTTAATAATCACTGCATTGCCCATGAAGTCATGCTAACACAAAGTAAAGCTGATTTACAAGAACTTCTATTTGACAGCAGAAGTCTTAGGCTTATTTTCACAAGATTTAATACTAGTGATACTGCTCTATCTGCTGTACGTCAGCTGAATTAAAAAACAAATTCAAAAAAGCTATATGAACACAATACACTAGCAGTGCGTCCATGCTTATATAACCTTTCACTTAGCAGGTAAATGGAGACATGTCATTACGTCAATATGGTCATACAGCTTTTGATCAGTTCAGAGCACTGGTAGAACAAGTCTGTGCCTGCAATGTACCATGTATAACATAGAAAACACTCACATAAACATTTATTATATTTAGGATCACATTCAAGCACTAAGAACAAGAACCAGAGCTCAAATTTGATACGTGAAAGACATTTGGAGCCTGAGGTGGGTACATTTTTGCAGAGCTGAACCAGTTCCTGGCCAAGGCCTGTGTCCCATTTAGCTCCTATTTGCCCACTTCCTATGAGTTTTCTACATGGATATGCGAGGGCTTCCTCCACTCTTCTCTGCACTGAAAGGTTCACTAAAAGCAGAATATTCTATACTCTTTGATGCATTTGAATCTGTTCCACTCACCACTTCCTGTTGCTAGCATTTAGGACAGTAAAGGGGCTAGAGACTGGCTCCTGCTTGCAAGAACTTCAGAAGGGAGAGGTATTTCTTTCCCAAGTTCCCTTCATGCCTTACCCTTCCAGCTTTTAAAATTCCAAGCATGCTCCCCTGAAACTACTTTGGGTTAGCTCCAGAACACTTTCTGAACCTCCCCAAGGAAGAAAAAAAAGTCACACTTAATTAATTTAAAATAAACTCTTCATCCGTCATTCTGGAATTTAATTACACGTGATGCAATTCTGAGAAGTTTCTGATTTGCTGGTTAGGCTGAAAAGCATATAGAGATCACCAAAATCCAGGAAGCTTACTGAAGGATAGTTACACTCAGTCTTCCCTTTCTTCACTCTCCACGTTTTCCCCTCACACATAACTTCTATTTTGTGGGAGCGGGCAGACCGGGGGAAGAGAAGAGCTAAACGTACCCTCTGTCAAGGTTGACTTATTGAGCAGAGAAGCTCTTTAGAAAGATGTTTTACCTAGACTAGAACAGGACATATTTTAATTTATAGTTAGAATAAAATATTATCCTTTGCAAGACAAGATCTGTAGGATAGAATCAAATTCACTTCTGAGACACCATTTCTCACCATGCTTGAAAGGAATCATTTCTTAACACCTTCACAGGAACTTTGATTTCTCCTAGAAAGACATCTTGTACCAAATTTCCATTATTCCATAGGTCAACCCTGAAAATAAGAATATTGTTCATTTTTCTCCCAAGAGAAATAAAAGCCTTCAAGTTAACAATAACTGCCTTACAGCACTAATCCACATGCATGCAGGCAGGAAAAGTTAGAAATCTCAGTCCATTCTAAGTAAATCAAGAAGAATCAAACAAGTGGCTTATTGTCCCATACAGAACAGAAAGAAAAACAGTGAAAGTTAGATTCGCAGATCTTGCATCAGTAAATACAAGTGATATTGGCAATATATATGTATTCTAAGCAGTCTCCACCCGCAAAACTGTGCACGTTTCTTCTCAGGTAACTTTTTAACAAATGTATTTACATATCCCTATCCAGTTGCTAGAATTTGGCACACTGCAATGCCACATCAACACATGCGCTTGTTTTTTCCAAACAGCAGCTCATATGCTTACGACCTCAAAAGGAATCACAAACTCCAGACATGCACCTTGGGTTTTTCTAGTACTTCTTACCTCTCTGACATTTCTGACAGACAGCAGTTGTTAAGAAGAACAAAAAAAAAAAACAAAACAAAAAACAAAACACAAAACTAGATTTGTTGGGGCATGACTCTTTTTCTAAATATATTTGCATCTATAATGAAATATGCAATTCTAATTAAGATATTCAGAAAGCTAATAGTTAAAAATGCACATACCAAGTTAGTTCTACAATGGCTATTAAAACTAACCAACTAACCACTAAATTCTTCTTCTGATGCCTGTTAGGAAACATATGCTAGCCTTGAAGACTACGTGTCATTCAGCAGATACAGTGAATATATATGCATGAGCGCAATAAAGAAAAGAAATTAGAGCCCAGGGGCTCTCAGTAGTTCTAGCTACATAGCATAAATACAGACAGAGCTACTCTTAAGTGCAAAGGGGCAGAAAAGGGTTTCAAGATCCAATACAAATGTTTCTCCGAAGAGCAACACAAAATTGTAACAATCCCATTTAAAAAAAAACAAAAAAAAAAAGAAAAAGAGAGAGAGAGAGAGGGAGGCTTTTCCCTCTGTTTTTACTAAACCAGCCACCTACATTTGAAACCATAGACTAGCACCATGTATGCTGTTATCCTTCAGAACAAGTTCTATTATCAGTTCTGACCAAACTAATACATATGAACAGGTGGTCTTCATACCTCTTTTACTCACAGGCACAGGAAACAAGTTTAGGCTGCTACATACACTCTACCTCTATTTACCTCAAAAAAATAAAAAAACACCTTTTATTCAGTAAGAGGCACACTAAAAGTTTGAGTAATTTTATGTATTAGAAAGCATCTTTCCCACAAGTCCGATCAGTAATTCCCCGGAGTTACAATAAAATACAACATTTATTGTCTTGATGACAAACTACTATGATTTATTAATACTTAATCACTTCCTAATCTATGTAACTTACCTGACTTCTAATTTCTCAATATCCTCTTCTTCCACCTGAAACTGGGACTTTTTGGTGTAACTGCTGGACCTGGTTACCTGCAAGTAAATTCTTCTTATTAACTAACTTTTTACTGTTATATCATGGATATCAAAAAACAAAGAAAAACATGCTTCTTCAACACTGGTAAATAATTACTGTTCCTTCTAAAAAGAAAGAAGTTCAGTTCAGCAAACAGCCTTTTGACAGAAAGCAGGTGAAAAATGGGTCAAAAACTATTTATGGTGGGGCCTGCAGAGGGCTAGCACATCTCTAAGGGAATTATACTATAGACCTATTGGGGAGGGGGGGAAGCAAACAAAAATCAACACAACAAAGCAGCAAAACAAAACATAAAAAAACCAAGAAGTAAGTATGACATAAAACTGGCAACAAGTTCTTTGGTTTCAGCATGAGCCCCAAGAACACATTAAAGTTAGTTCCGAGATGTTTAAGGAAACAACAAATAAGAAGCTCACTCTTCTTGCCCTAGTTGTACCATCAGTGTAACTTCTTGTTTTAATTTTCATCATTTCTTGACTGATGACATTCTCAGTTTAACTCAAACAGATAATAAGTTATCAAGTTATTAGAGTGGTTTGGGTCACATTTTTACCCTAGTATCATACTTCCTAAGAAATTACACTCAGTATCTTTAGCAGGCCAGCTGAAACACATGCCATATGTTGGCACTCTATGCATAAGTATGAAACAATATCTGAAGTCCCTCAGCAGGACCAGGATCTATATAAACACAATAAATTATACTGCAGGTGAGGCACATAACAGCTGCACTACTTCCAACTCTTAGCCAAAGAGTACAGTATGCTTACATGCAAACATAGGTTTTATTACAGAGACAAATCAGAGGAAAATTCAAACTCTGAACTTGGTTATTGTAACGTGGTAACACATAGAATTGAAATCAAATCGAAAATAACAAAAAAATTTATCATTTTTAAAACAAAATAATACAATTAGCCTTTCTTGGGTACAATCACTTCACTGCTTTATTGAAGTAGTTAAGTTGCAGGGGTTTTTAGCTTGGTGCTCTTGAAAATATTTGAATTCCACAGGATAGGTTCAAGTTCTCTCAGAACTCATAACAGCAACAGATGCTGTATAAATTGATTCAAGATAGTCTTCACATGTACCGAGGAAGCTATTTTTCACATAAAATCTGAAGGGGAAAACTATTGTCTGGCAGCCCCCAGAAATTTACCTAGATATGAGAGGCTAGTAAAAGCTCTTCAATTTGGCTGAAGAAAGCTTTCTGTGCTAGGTACTGCTATGTAGCTTACTTAAAAATATTTGACAGATTACATAAAATAGATGAAGAGGCAGAATACCACACAAAAAGTTACCTCAAAATAAAATGTTTCATTAAACTGCGGATTGCTTGTTTTCTTCTTTACTTTGGTCTTCTTTTGGTCATTCCTGTTCCAATGTGGTAAAAATTTTTACCATAGACAACTTAAACACACAATTATAAAAACATCTATTGTCAAGAAAATCCATGCATTAAAGTTAAAACATTTTTTTGTCAGTTTAGAGAATGCTTTGATCAATGAAGAAAATCTTAAAATGAGTTAATCTTTACAATATAGTTCGAAAAGTTAAAATTTCAAGTGCTGTATGTAGTTAATTGTACAGCTGCTCAGCACAAGGTTTCTGTTTCATTTCACAGATGAGTATAACTTACACATATCAAGTAAAATATATCAACAATTTCTAAAGCATTTCAAACTTCAGCCTGCAGACAATTTCTTTAACACTTCTTGCAGCTTACTAACACAGATTTCCTTGTCTTGTTCAACTGCCAATTTCTGTTTTCCCACCCACCCTCTTTTGTTGCAGAAACACCCACTATCTCTTTACAGACAGAGGCTTACACCAAGCCACTGAATGTTTTCTTTGGGAGCAATCACTGCTAATGCTAAATAGCACAGGGTTAAACAAAACAATTGCTCCCCCCACCCTTGTGAGATATGTGTGTGTGTATATATATATATACATACACACACACTTTTTCTTTTACATGTATAATGAAAGAAAACAGTAAAAGGCAGTGACAGTGTAAAATACTTTCTAAAAGAAACAAATATAAAATGGGGGAAACAGATGAGGGAGAACACAAATCATCCTAAACATCAACTGTTTTCAGGTGCTGGCCATATAAATATTCCAGTGATGATACATGAATCACACATACATGAGATGGGAAAATCTTAACCAGGCACTTCTGTCAGATTTCCACATATATTCCCCTACCAACAGGGTAAATATTTTGTGGGATGAACATTCACTTAGTTCCATCTGTATCACAGGACTAAAACAGGAAATATATGTCAATTTACCTTCTTTGGCAATCAACACCATGCTTCCTAGCTATAATGGTTAAATCTCCCTAGTTCTAAAAAAAAAAAAAAAAAAAAAAACAGCCAACCAAAACAAAACAAACAAAAAAAACCCACACCAAAAAAAACCCAACCTAAAAAAAAAATGTGATCATGTATTACCAAGGAGATAAAAAATGTCCCCTTTACTTATAGATTACTCAGGAACAATCCCTCTGAAGTGTTTAAAACACACAAGTTTGCTAGAAGATGTTCTGGTACTATCTTCAATACCAGAGATAGTAAATGGACTTAGGTTTGATGTTGCAAGAAAGAAACAACTGAAACCTAGCTTACTTTATTTTTGTTATTGAACATGGAGTTGCAGGTACTGAATGTGTGGGATATGGGATTTTTCTTAACTGGAAAACCCCAACAGTTATTCAGGATTACCGATCCAAACAAAGGAGACATTTAGACTGTGGGGAGTTTGAATGCAGAATACTGAAGGTGCTGCCACAGGTAGGTCTCAGCAGAATCCCTACTCTCTTGCTTCCTCCCAGCTGCTAAACATTTGCTACGAAGAAACTCACCCACCAAGAAAAACATGGAATGGAGGAAGGTGAGAGAGCAACTGACTCTATCATCCCATACAGAAATTTGACAAAAATAGGCAGCACAGTGCAGGTATCAAGAATCCAGGGCAAAACCCAAGTAGAAAGAACTGAGTGAGAAATGGCTCCTGACTAGTGCAGGCCATTCAGACAGACTACACATCTTCACAATCTTGAGAGCATGCCAGAGAAGGGGAGAATACAGTAACAATGGAAAATGTGATGTATGCAGAAAGCATTTTAAAATTTTTCTGTATTTTAAAGGTTTTGCTTAAAATGTATGACTTTATTTTCCAGTTTAAGATCACAGCATTTTAGATTTATTCATTTTACTCTAAAATGTTACCTGGAAGGCCCCACAAGAGAGACTGTTGCATAAGGATCACAATTCTGTCCATTTATAAGAGGCAACCCATGGCACTCCTTTATACTAAAAGGAAAAGGGAATCAATAGATCAGTGAAGTAATGGCTTTGGCTTAGAAAAAAACAAAACCCAAATAATCCTTTCTAAAATGATATTTTTAAGTCCTGCTGTTTTACACAGTTATATACATTGATCCAGCTTAATGTATGTACAGCAAGTAGAGCATAACTACAGATCTCTGGATGGTAATAACAGGTAATACTCAAGTGTACCATCAGACTAAGGGGGCTCAGTGAGAACTAAATTCTTGGAATTGCTTGACAAAAGACATTCCAATATCACATATGCATGGCAAAATCCTAAGTAAACTGAACTGCTGAGTTAGGGGAAAATGCAGACTTATAAATTTGATTTCTGAAGGCCCACAGAAAGCCACTGGAATTTGGATTCAAGTATTTTGCTTTGGATAAACTCCATTCTGAGTTGAATAATCTGAGAAATGCAAAGTCATATTCTGAAATTATATTTAAAACCAAACATCGAAAACTATTAGTTCATAGCCCTAGCACATCTAGGCTCCATCCATGCTGTCCAGCCACAAAGGGAAAATCAGTTTACCTTTGAAACAGTGTTTAAAGTTTATTTTCAAACTCTTTTCACAACACTGAGTTATCAGGGTTAACAAGCCCTTTTTAAAAATACTGTTTTCTTCCGTAATTCATACAGTAGGTTGTAAGCTGGTATTTAACAGAAACATGGGATGGTTAGAAAGTAATGCTCACAGAGGCACAGACACATCTTCTAGACCTTTTCTGAAAGCTTGCAATAATTTTGGATCACCACAACAGCAATACAGAGCTGGGTCAGCAAGCTGACAAACCTTCAGATGCTGCCCACATCTGAGTATTAACTAAAACCAACTGGAACGACAAAAGCAAAACATTTTGTCAATTTACACAGCAGAAACCAGACATTCTAGTAAAACGATGCTCTAATGCAGCCATGCACACTGTGGCGGTTATCAAGTTCAGAAATATTCAGTGGATTACAAAATTTCATAAACAAAACAAGATCTGAATATTAATCCCTGTTCTCTCTGTCAAAAAATATCCATTTTTAATAATGTATTGCAGGACTTGAACCAAATTAATGCAAGTAAGGTTTGGTTGTCATAATTAGCCAGCCTGAATAACATGTAACTTAAGAGGAGAATGGAGTTTTCTGACCCAAGTTTAGATAAGTAATCAAGTAAGTGTTCTAATACTGTCACGTGGAATATGAAGTTGCATAGATCAAGTTAAAGTTACACAGCAGCAACAGTAGCTACACACTGTTGTTAAGTAAATGCTTTTTGTACTGTAGAAAAATAGCATTAAAAGAATAACAAGAGCTGCAAACTCTAACACAAGCAGGGAAACAAGAGACACTAACAGTCCTGTGCTGTCTCAGAACTCCACCCTCTTTGGAGTATGCACGATTATAAACCAGATGGTATTTCCCCCCCAAAAATGTCCCTTTGTCTTAGCCAGTTCAGGGAACATTTTGTGCTGAACCACTGCACAATCATTTGTTATTTTTCTTCCAGTTTTCCAGCACATGGCCTTCAGCATTTCAATAATTTCTGAATCACAATGAATCCTACAGTGATTTCAAACCCACCATTTAAATGGGTTCTTGAAACGTCCAGTTTCATCAGCATTAATCGATTCCTCCAACACACACATGACATAGAAGAGTGGCGACAAAATTAAACTGTCTTGACTTTTCAGTCCTTTGGGGTATCTGATTTGAGGCATTTTGTGGCACTAAACATACTACCGGTGCAGCTCCCAGAGCTTTATGGTTTCAGGTGTGAATGCTAAGGATACCTTTAAGTAAGCCTCAAATTGAATTTCCTAGGAAATTCATAGCAGATGGATCAAGTCAAACATATGTCCACAGAATTCAACTATTTTAACAAGAACAACACAATTTTTCTTCCTACAGACCCATGTTCACCAAGCTTCTCTATAGCAAGCAGATTTAAGTCCTACAGAAAGCAGTTTCTTTTCTGACGTAGGAAGTTTCTCATTCCTTCCCTCATCACTATATGAATGACCTGCATACTTGACATAATGATCCTGTGGGAAAATGTTTATTATCATATCAACAAAAACTGATCACATTGCCCTACTTTTGGTTACAAAACAGCTTGTCCTAGCCCACCCTGTCTTCTCACAGCTTGACTGCAACATACACATACCAGATGCTTGTTATTTTCTGCAAGATGAAAAACATTTTACTTACAACAGCCTTGTAGCAGAACTAGAATCTCCAGATTCATCATACAGATCTGTTGCTTCAAGCTGATTTCACGCTGCAGTCAGTCTCCCTGTGTAGGCAGCTCTAGCATTCTCTTTTCCATCTCCTGCTCAAGCCCTCACTCTGCTGCCAGCAAGTAAGGTTTACCTATCTTAGACAGCCTACTTTCTCCAAAATCTCATAACACAAACAATACTCCAGTGACCCTGGCCATCAACTCCTAACATTCCCAAATCTTTCCTTTTCAGACTCATCAGGCTCAAGAATTTGTTCCAAATTTCTCTCACCTCCTCCCCTTCCACTTCTCACTCTAAGCTTGCCGGTTATCCCTTAACTTCCCAGTCACTGTCTGAAGACATATTACCTGACAGCACAGCTAAATCAACTGAACTGCGCCGAAATGGTGGATTCTCCTCCTTCTCTTACAACTCCTGCCTTGCATACCCCACCTATAGTGATTCCGTTTACTAACATTATGGAAAGCTATTTAGGTTTCGAGGCAGTTTCCAGTAGGTTTGGCAACCTGAATTAACCTAGTTGCGCATAAGATCTCACAAGCTCCAAAGGCTGTGTAAAGCAAGTAGCCGCTAAAGGTAAGACACCATTAAATCAAATCAGCACTATCAAATAGAATTGCTACTCCCTAAGAGCTCAATACACAAGACTGAATTACTGCAGATAGTTTTATGCGACTGAACAAGCAAACTCCAGCAAACATGGTTAAAATTTTAAGATGTATGAAATGGCTCAATTAGAGTAGACTTAACAGAAGTGGGAAAATTCCAACCCAACAAGCTACCAGCTACCAAATCTTGGGGAATGCTGCCCTTTTCCCTGAAGAATCAGGCAAAGAGCTAGAACTGCACTCTCCCACAACAGCAAAAGGAAACTCAAACAAAAAAATCCACCAAAAGCAGCAAAAAAACCCTCAAAACACTTTAATCAATAAAACAAACAAACAAACAAACAAAAAAAAACAACCCACCAACCAACACTAAATATGCACTCCTATTCTGACAAACATAAAAAAATATATTTCTACCATATGGTAAATGTTTCAGCTTTGACAAATGGTTTCACATATCTAGGCTGGTACAAGCAATTTTCATTCAAAAAGCATAAATGCATAGAGTTTGAAGAAGCAGACAGGAACTTAAAAGCCTTCCGTATTTTAAACTACTACCTCTTTATGTAAAGTATAAGCAACAGCTAAGAGAAGGACTTTTGTTTCTCAACCTACTGATTAGTTACCACGCAGTGCAAGGGACCCTTCAGTTTACATTAATTCTTGCTTCACAACTCGGTAGTTTGTTCTGCAAGAGGAGTTTCATACAGGAAATATGAGCCTTTCAGATACAACTGGCATATATGCAGCTTGTAAGATGGAAGTAGGTCCTTAAACTGACACAGCCTGCAATAAACCCCCTCAGTGACCGAGGGACTTGACCTCTACCACTCAAATCAACTGAAGTCCTCCAAGTGCACAAACTAAGTAACTGCAGCCTTTAGGATTTGTCACTTCAGGTGAGCAGATGAAGTATAAACAGAACAGTAACGAACTGACACATCAATTTAAGACAGTACAGTGTATAATTAATTTAGAAAAATAAGTAAAAAAAAAAAAAAAAAAAAAAGACCAGATCTAGCTGCAGTAAGCCATTTATGACTTTCAAGTATTCCCACTGTAAATACATAAAACTTTCTTTCAGAGCTGAAGTCGTGTTAAACCATCTAATAGCCTAATTTGGCAAGAAACCGTTCAAGTATCATCTGTTTCAGCAGCAGCAAATATGCAAACAATAGTCACACAAACTTGTTTTTACGGACTCCCACAAAGAAGAGCTGTAAGCGTCTATTTTTGAAATGTGCTGCTATACATGCTGCTGTGGTTTTGAACAAAAGAGCCCACACTGACTCAGCAGTTAATCTCTTGCATTATCTTTTTCTCCTCCTCATTCACACATTAGAAAAGGAAACAACTAGCTTCAGAGACAAAACAACACTGTAATTCAGAAACCGCCTGTGAGTGCATCTGCAGGAAATTTAACAGCAGGTTTCCAATTAATAAAACATTACGTGTAAAAACAGGGATTAGCCCACTGTACGTAGCCTCTAAGACAACACCTCACCAAAGGAAGATTAACTTTATGCTTGTATTTCAAAAAAAGTGTAATAAGGGCTCATTGATACAAGATAAAGAATCATGAGCCTTAAGCTGACTTTCTCCATGGAAAAATGCTCTCCAGTATCATGTTTTTAGAATTCTTCCACAACCTGAAAGGCCTAGCTGGCTTCACAAAGTCCAAACTTCAGAAAATTGGTCACTTAATCTGGTGTTGTGAAAGTTACAGCTACCGTATTTCATCTTTGTAGAACTTCTGAACTCTCAGTGAATACATATTGTGGAAATCCATTAGAAACTTACTTATGCATGGAAGCCAGCACAGGTATCTAGAAATTTCTTATCCTACATAAAACTTAACTGGTGAAGGTTTAATAATGAGACATTATTAATTTGGATATGAAGTAAAACATGGCTCTGAAAGGGAAGTATTATAGCCCATATTAAGAATTTTTTTTCCACAATTTTTTTTTCTTTGGACAGTACTTTTTTAGTTTTGGATAGACTGAGAAGCAGGGACAGAAATAGACATCTTACGCCTACTCTCTGTCTTTCTTTACCCAGTCACAGCTCTGCAACTTCCTACCTTCAGCTTTGTTAAAGGAGTTAGGGGTACAATTACTTCTCAGGGCCTGCTGATAAACAACACAGCAGTGAGTGCATTGCTTACTAATCATCCTTAGAAATCTACAAAATAAGCAGACTCCTAAAAAGCTTAAATTTTCTACTAAGGAATCTCACTTGTATTTTCTGTAAATTCCTCATGCTTTAAGATCAAAAGGGTCTTAAAAAATGCCCTCACACCCATTTCTACAATACAATAAGCAGTGAGAGATTTCTTATTTCTCATACTCACATAAACATCCAAAACTGTATTTATGTACAATACATTACTTACAAAGCTAATCATTTGGAGGCTTATCAGCATGTATGATACATACTACTAAACACTTTAAGTTGAAGAACTCTAGTTCATTTCACAATCCCAGATGAAGACGAAGGTACTGATGTAATACTGCAGCGTTTAACACACAATCGTCTCCCACATTGCAGTGAGCGGGTGAGCACAGCAATCACGAGAGAACCCTGGCTTCCTTTTGATCATTTATCTCCATCACAAGAAGAGATCCTAAGAGAGGGCATGGTGAGTAACCCACTTCCTACTCAAAACTGCTACCAGCAACAGTAAGTTTCTAAAGCAACTTTTCTTCATCATATGAAAAACCTAAATATGTTTTAAAAATAAGTTAAAAAAATAACAAAAATTAACTTGGACTAGAGTGCATGACTATATAAATAAAATAAAATAGAAAAAAGCCCTGAACATATCTATCAAAGTTAAGTTGGAAATAAATCACAAAATCATAAAGCTCCAGTCAGCTTTTGGTAGCACAAGAGAAAAGCTCTTCTAATTCTGTTGGATACAAAATAAGTCAGATACAAAAATAAGAGCAGCAGGACTCTCAATGAACCAAGCTGCCACCTACTATACAAGTGGAAACACTTTCAGAATCATCTTTAAGTTACAAATATACATTTGACTTCAAGCACATTTCCACATCTTAACTCAATTATCAGCCTATAACAGCCACTAAAGCACTATCAGTTTCACTGGCATAGTTCTATCACAGAACCGGCTTCCCTTTTCATGCAAAGTAACAGAAAAGCAGAGAGATCATTTTGCTAGGTTTTGTTCCAACTAAGCTACTCATCTTGGTTTAGATAGCTGACTAAAACAGAAAAAACTTCATGCAAACTTTATAACAAAAATGACATTAGCAAAATTTACTGTGTAAAAGTCTACCCCTCCTCCCTGGAGCTGATCTAAACACGAAGACACTGAGAGAAATGGAAGACCACACACCATTTCCCCTCTTAGTTTCACAGTACAACCCATTCTTTCATACAAAATTCTCAGAGAAGACTAAAAAAAACAAGAAATTCTCAGTTTCTGAATAAATACAAGTTGATGAACAGTGATGGAAAGCAAAATTAAAGAATCTTAGTACCCTTAGAGTTTTTAACCTTCATTTTCCCTTAAGTCATTATAATCCCCTTGTCCATACCCTTCACAGGATCTATCCCACAACTTCAGAAACACCTTTGTGTCTTTCTAAAGCACCAAAACCAAAGAACTGCAGTAAGACTGGCTTGTTCTCCTGAACCTTACTCATGCTAAGAACGTAAAGAAGAGTCACAAGATAATGGTGTCAATCTCACTGAGTCTCTGTTAAGTCACTAGTTTCCACTGGTCTCTTCAATGATAGCAGAGTCTCCCAGAAGCAAGTGACTTAGCAAGCTGTCAGACTTTTTCAAAAATAAAGGATATACTTAGTCTCTAGAGAGGCTGGTATCCTCCAGAATTCCCTTATCAGACAAGCTTTTAATGAGAACGTCAAAACATTTTTGTACAGCTGTATTTGCATTACCTTCTTACCAATTTCTGGCCTTAAGTATATTGCTTGATAATGAATTAAAAGAATGACCAGCACATGTGGGATTCTGGTCTTCTGTGACTAACATCTATAACCTGTATATTCAGATTCCCAAAGCCATCACATAGGATCATCATGAAACACAGCTCTAAGAGCAATAATACAGGAGAACGAACTGGTAAGTAGATTCCAATATGTGTCATTCCAAGCTTTTTCTTTAATATTGGTGAAATTTGTCTTTTTTGAAATAACATACACAAAAAAATTTACTGCGTCTATCAGGCTCTTTGACATGGTGTAATGCCTTTATACTTCGGATTCAAAATTAAGTTTGGTAGTGAAAACTCCCCAGCTTGCTAAGAAATTTTACTGAAACGCGGCAACCTTATGCTGCTCTAGAACAGCAACTCCTATACTTTCTTTTTCAATAAACATTCTTTATCATGGCTAACCATGAGAAAATAATCCTGAAGCAAAACTAAAACTGGATTTTCACATACCAAACCAAAACATTACTATGAAAAGTGTCATATTGTTTCAAACACCACCATCATCAGCTTAATTCTGTCAGCAAGAGCAGTACCGGAAGTTCCGGCTGCCAGCTGCAGTGGGTAGTCACAGCTTTCTCAGCAGATCCAATTAAACTGGAATTACAAGACACTCAAATAATGACACCAGATAGTCATGCTGAGTTTTAATAAAAGTGAGTGCTTTGGGAGGAAGAGAGATGAGCAGTTGCGAACAACTTCTGCAGGAGTTCCATAAGCATATAGTCATTCCCTCGGCATTGTAGGCTCCAAGGAAAGTCATATAAAAAGAAAAATTATATTAGTACCAGGAGACAAATTACACAATGTTCTAATAAATAACTAAATATTCAAAGATTAATGTATTTTCTTACTGCACTACTAGTTGCTGGCACACAGATCCATTATCTGTTATCAGTTCATTCAGTTTTAATTCAAGGTGAACTTTTCCCTGAAAAAAAAAAAAAGAAAAAGATATACAAATAGTTTTAAAAGCCTTTACTTTAAATGTAGTAATTAGAGCAATAATGTAGTTAACAGTTAGAAGCTATTTAAGGTAATTCCAATATAACCACTTTAAGCAAATATTTATTCTAAAGCACATATCCTGCAATAAGAGTAAGATGAATGCATTTGAACTTTGAGAGAGAATGATTAGAGAGAAGCATTACCCTCAGCAGACAGCGCAGGAGCTGGACAAGCCTCCACAGATTTAACACACACACAAAAAATGTTTCTTCCAGCATGAGAAAGCACCAAGAGCAAAAGTCCCTCTTACTTTTTGTTCCAAGCATGGGATGAACACTTGAGCAAATAGTGAGTGAATTTACGAGCATTTCAGGAGAAAGGTCTAATATGACCTTGGGCTCTAAAGGCAGTTAGATTTTTTCAGAAAAGCACAATAGTATGCAGTAGCCATAACAACCAACATTTAATACCCAGCTGTGAAACTGTGTCCACTGCACCAGACTGAAGATTATTTAGAAATTTACTATGCATCCCAGCACAGCTTTCAACTATCTCGCAAAGTCTGCTGATGTATTCATGGAACAGAAAACACATAGGAAAGGAAAAGGTGGCAGTAATTGCTAAACCAGGCTTCCTCTTTCTCTTTTTCTGATACAGGAAGATATAGCAAGAAAATCCATAAATGATAGCACAGCATGGATCAACTTCAGAACTCAGCAAGGGCCAGCCTACTGTACCCTCTCAATGAAAGGATTCACAAATTCCAAACCATGATATGGAATTTTCTTGGAATTACCAAAATTAGGTACTGCACCCTTACAACAAACATCTATTGCCTGAACAATACTGCTACTCCTTTTAGTGCCTGGCAATTTGTGCTAGCTTTCACAATTAAGGTAACCAGACAATGACAAAGTCTTTCAGCTAATCCATGTTCTCTTTCATATTCCTGTAATCTGTCCGTTTGTCTGTTTGCTAAAGGGTAACATCAGGTGACACTGGTCTGACCACCATTACGATTCTTAGGGAAGGGACCTGGAAGGTAATTTTAGACAGTGGCAAAGGAAGCAAGCAACAATCTGAACTGCACTTTTGCTGTACCGCCCTAAAATGGAAGTAAGACCCTTAGCTGGCCTTGCACACATTTCTATAGCACTTACATTTTGACATAAAACTGCAATGTTTTTACTGTAAATCCCCTGGGGCAAGGGCTGTGTTTCTTTCTCTGTACATCACACGGGAGGAGAAATCAAGTTTCTTTTATAAGGAAGTTTTAAACCTAACTATTTTGGGATGCCTGCCAAGTGTTTTGCAAATTGTTACTACAGGGATTGGAACACAGGTACATTAAGAAAGTATTTGTCAAGCAGAGAAACTCAATTACAAAAATAGATTTACAGGATAAAAACAGGATACTGAGAAGCATGCCAACAGCCTTACAAGGCAAAGTTCGTGAATGACAAATGAAAAGACATTAGTAGCATTTATTGTAATAGCTGACTTAACTACTTTTAGTAGGCAGACCTTGCGAATGGCCTAAACATCAACCTTTTGCTTTAAAAAAAAAACCAAAGAAACAGAACACAAATTACGTGTTCTACACTGATCAGCAGGAGTAAAGTAGCTGTTTTACTGCTCCTGAAAAATATATGTAGATGTAGTTTGTTCAAAATTCAGCACCATGCTGACTACAGTAACATGGCTCTAAGTAAGTACCTGCCTGACACATACAGAGAGTTTCAAGTACATTTCTGTTGTTCTGTTTGTTGAGAGCAGTACAATTGTTTCCAGAAGCAGCTGATCTGCAGATCTGTATAGAACTTTTGACATAAAATGCAACCGGGTTATAAACATGGTTGTACAGTCTGGTTTTTGTTAAAAGCATAAGCAGAAATCAGCCATTCGCATACACTTACAACTTGGTATGGATTTTGTACAACTACAAGCCACAATATTCAATATGCACCTCTACCATCAATGTACCTGATATACAGGCTGTTCATTATACCAAAGGCAGCCTGTATAAAAACAAATCACTGGTACACAGAAAGTACAGTTTTCTTGAAACAAATGAAGATTTAAAAAAAAAATAAACAAAAAAGCAAAACCCAAACCAAACAAACTGCAGTGTGTCCAGCATATAGTCAAAGAATACAAAATATGTATACAAGCCATCCTCTTGCCTTGCACCCATCATAAAGTCTGGAAAATACTCATATGAAGAGAAGTGGAGGAAAAAATGTCAATTATATGTACGGCATGATATAAGGAGAAGAGCACATCTGAAAACTATTTTTTCCCCACGTTTTTTTCCCAAAACTGTTACCTAGCTTTATAAACTCTTGTGAAGTTTTTTCTGCAAAAAAGCCAATTATTTTCAGCTATGTCCCTCCAATAACCTTGGCAATCTCCTAGGAATACCTTTCGGTATGGTACACGAGACCAAACGCTGAAACCAATGAGATTTCAGCAACATCTGGCAGATAGAAACTGGTCTCAGCTCTGCTGTTACAAATTTAATGGAAAAAGGAAGCAGGACAGAGCAGAAACCTACCCAAATGTCCTAAGTCAAAGAAGGCTAACACAAAGACCACACACATTAGCAGAAAAGGTCATCCTTTAATAGAAGTGTCATGCAGCAGAGGGCCTTACACATGTCACAGCCACAGAAAACTATCAGTAAGAGTTTACCCTCCACTGAGAGCTACAAAGCCATGGAATATAAAAAACTTATTTCTAACATATAAGAAATAGCTGAATTCTATTAATGTAATATTATAATAGAGTTTTCATGCATACTTGTGTAGTATTATGGCAAAGTAATCTATGATGCAATACATTTTTATGACAGAAAAAAAAACACAGCAAGCACAACAATATTGTGTAACAATAACAATAAGTCAAAGCAAGAATTGCATTTCAGTTTATATGTGGAATGGAACTTCTAGAATATTCAGAGAGATTCTCAATAATACTGTATTCTGTTTTCATCCTCAAATCAAAAAGAATTGCTGCAAATTCTAGAGCCATCTCAATTTTATGTATTATTGGAACAATTCTGTCAGAAGAACTTGAGCCACAAACCAAATTAAAACTTCCACGTGCAAGTTATTTGATACTGAACGCAGAAAGTATTTCAAAAGAAAATGAGCACAGCACAAGTACCTCCATTTTTGGCAACCTTAAGCATTTTAAATCATATAATCTGTCATTATTTCAGATAACACCAAACTGACTAACAACTGCCAAAAGATTCAGTAGTTTCCTAAATCATTCACCTGTCTCAAGTAAATAGCTCCTCTTGCAGGGATTTTAGACATCAAAATACTGTTAGGACATTTCCTCAACAGTTGCTTCAAGTCTTCTGCCAGTTTTAAGTATCATAAGGAACAATACAGCCAGCTTAGAAGTGTAGAATATGCATCATTCCCTAATCAAGCTGAAAAACACAACTGTCTCATAAGAATTACACAGATGCTAACATCTGCTACAGCTCACAAGAAACTCTTCCCATTACATGCACTTCTCTAATTTTTTAAAATATAAATGTGCGATTTAATAGTTACCTGAACTTCTGAATTAGAATCAATAGGTTGAAGCATAAACCAATTCTCTTTTCCTGTGTATTTGCATAAATCTTCTTTTTTGATTGACACCTTTCCTAGGGGAGGGGAGCAGTGAGAGATAAGCATAAATATCACCTTCACCTGCATAGGACAAATATTTAAATGAATTTGAAGTCTGATTTTTTGTAAAACTCTTTTAAACTTTTTTAAGCTTATAATGCTGCATGAAAAGCTTAAGGAAGCAAGGAACATGAAGCATAAGTAAAGCATAAAAATACTTTATATAAAGCCCAATTAAGGTAATTACCATGTGTTATCTTGGACATCACTAACAACAAGATTAGGTAAAATAAAGAGCATGCTTGTAGCTGGAAATAGCACAATAAAGATTTGAGAGAACAGTAATTGTGCTGAAGAATGTTTAAATAGAAAACTGGAAGTAGATGCCTTATACGCTTCTGATTGCTATTTGGAAAGCTATCATTATACTAAATTATCTGGCATCCTGGTGCAAATTATTTCCTTCCTCAATTCAAGTAATATGAAGACTACTTCCACAGCAGACTGTTAGACCTTAACTGCAACAATATCCAAACAGCAGCTGCAACAGACCCATTATGCTGGGGTGGTGGGGAAAAGGGGAAAACCACCTCCTGTAATTTTTCACCTAAGATACATAAGTTGATGCAAAATGCTTTGTAAGTCAGGTTGCACTGACAGAATAAGTGTAAAATCTAAAAATAAAATTTCTCCACAATTGCAATTACTGTGGAATTATTCCACAATTTATTCTCTAAAGTCCTACAGGTAGTGACAATCATGCAAATATTCTATCGAAACAGAAGTGAAGAAAAAAAATATATTAAAAAAAATGTATTGAGGGTATAATTTTAAGAACATAAAACGTCTCATTAGCCAAAAAAAAAAAGATGAATTTCAGTATAATAGAATAAAGCAAGGAAACAAACAAATTCTGCTTTTCAAACTTTAAAGGAACATTTAGTTTAAGAGTACTATAAACTGTGTTTTGAAAAATGCATCACTTCAGTAATTGTATCCTTAATGATATAAGATAATGATACGGAAAATAAGAAAGTGTTATAAAATATATAGGCAGTATTCCAGAACTTACCTATACGCAGGTCTTTTTGTAAAACACTTTTATCATAAATGTAGAAGGACAACCACTGGAATGTTCTTGGAATCTCAAAGTAAAACTCTTCCCCAAAATACGGGCTGAAAAGACAGACTGAAAGTTAAAATAAAAACCACTTTATGCAATTTACATGAAAGACGAACATTAAAATGCTGCATTTTTACTGCAATCCCAAACCCTGGCCTTCAGCAGTATACTTACCTATCATCAAAGCCATCCACAACCATTTCATTACAATAACATAAAATAACACCACAAGTTAAAATTTCCTGAGAATGCCTTACATATATTCAAAACAGAGGGAAAAAAAGTTGGGGGGGAAAAAAAAAAAAAAATATTGGAGCACAGAGCACATACAAAGAAAGTGTCATTTCCTCTGAAATTTCAATTCTATTTTTCTGTCTTGAAATTATTCTATTTGGTTCTCTACCACGCCAAATGACTTCCTGAGACCCTCACGAGTTTTAGGTTTCCTTTTCATTCAGTACATGATCAAATTACTTTGAAACATGATTTATTAATTACTTCACTAACTGACATTTGTTTAGCTCTAACTTCTGTGTCAAATTTGATGCCCAAAGATTCAGACCTGTAAAAAGAAGCATTAGGAATTATAAAAAAGAAAAGTGGAAAAAATAAATATTAATCTCCATCTGCATAGCCCTTTACATAAAAAATACTCTGGATTTTTTTAGACCCAGAAATACGTCTATGTTAGACATATTTCACACAATGGTTAGTGTCTTCACTCAAGGAATTCATGTTTTCATTAAACTTAAGGAATAGTTATTGATGTGATCATAGGCAGTAGTCAGAATGCTGCATTTCGAACAAAACCACAGTTATTTCTGTGACTGCAAGCTGTGAATTCTGAAAATCAAGTGCATCCACAAAAAACACACCAACGTTATTTTGGAACTACTGGATTCTGAAAGACTTAAAATACTTTCAATTACAATGCATAAACATCATCAGGAAAAGGTGTTCAGCTTCACAAAACTGATTTTAAGCTCCACTTTCTTTCTACAGAAAAGTACCATGATGACAGTTCTACCAAACCCAGAAACAGATTTGGGGTTTTGGTTTTTTTTTTTGTTTCCCAGTAAATTCCCTTTCTGACACTGTATTGTTATAGTACTTTATTAAACTAATACAAACATACTTATATTTGGAACAATCAGTTCATATTATTACCTACCTAAACGGGTATCAGGACAAATAAGATATCATCCCTAATGTCTTCCCTCCAAACAGTTACAGAAAAAGCATCAAATGCTTAAGGACCAATGATAATAAGTCAAAAATAAGAGAGGAGCTGATAACTAGCTTTAAAAGTGGAAAAAGACACAGGTGAAAAATCTGGTATTCCAAGTTTCTGGAACTGATTTTGAGAAACAGCAAGTTTAACTGCAAGGTCCTACACCTGGGTTGGAGCAATCCCAGGCACAGCTACAGGTTGGGCAGAGAAGAGATTCAGAGCAGTCCTGCAGAGAAGGACTTGGGGGTGTTGGTGGATGAAAAAATGAACATGAGCTGGCAGTGTGCTCTTGCAGCCCAGAAAGCCAACCGTATCCTGGGCTGCATCAAAAGGAGCATGACCAGCAGGTCGAGGGAGGTGATCCTGCCCCTCTACTCTGCTCTTGTGAGACCTCACTTGGGAGTATTGTGTCCAGTTCTGGTGTCCTCAACATAAAAAGGACATGGAACTGTTGGAACAAGTCCAAAGGAGGGCCATGAAGATGACCAGGAGACTGGAGCACCTCCCATATGAAGACAGGCTGAGAAAGTTGCGGCTGTTGAGCCTGGAGAAGAGAAGGCTGTGTGGAGACCTCATAGCAGCCTTCCAGTATCTGAAGGGGGCCTATAGGGATGCTGGGGAGGAACTCTTCATTAGGGACTGTAGCAAGAGGACAAGGGGTAACGGGTTCAAACTTAAACAGGGGAAGTTTAGATTGGATATGAGGAAGAAATTCTTTCCTGTAAGGGTGGTGAGACACTGGAATGGGTTGCCCAGGCAAGTTGTGAATGCTCCATCGCTGGCAGTGCTCAAGGCCGGGTTGGATAGAGCCTTGGGTGGCATGGTTTAGTGTGAGGTGTCCCTGCCCGTGGCAGGGGGGTTGGAACTAGATGATCTTAAGGTCCTTTCCAACCCTAACTATTCTATGAGTCTATGAATTCATTATGAGGACTTTCACAAGTGAAATTGTTCCTTTGAAACCCTTTTTCCTTATGTTTCAAAGCAGACAAATTGGCCTTTGCACTACACTGTGAAATAATTCAAGAATTCTCAGTTGAAAAATTTGATTGTGGTTTTTCAGCTCCCGGCTTTTTTTTTTTTATTATTATTTCAAAGCTGACAAACTCAGCTTTGACTTCAAGAGCTGGGTTCTTGCCAGCACCAGCACTAAAGGTATAAATTCAAGAGTACTACCTTTAGCAGCAGTGCAGCCCTGAGCAGCCTCAATTTCCTTATTACCTTTGCCACTCTATTGTACTGACACAAGAACTTTGACAAAAAAATATGAAACAAAGGATTATTTTAAACTTAGGTCAATTCTGTGATATGGTTCCTCTAATAGTTACACTATTTGTTGCACTAGTGTAAAGAGATACTACAGCAAAAAGAGTGAACTGTGGGTGAACTAGCTGACACTGGAATCAAGGAGAAACTTACTTATTCAGCCTGTCAGACATCCTAAGAGGAACACTAGACTACAACCTACATCAACAATTGCATATTGCTCAGTGTTAAGTCTCTATTCTTCTTGTATCTATGTAAATCTGTGCATCCTGTTATAATCAGATAAATAGTCTGGGTTGGAGACTACTAGCAGAGACTTCCAAAAACCTATTTAGCAGCTAGATCCTATGGCTAAAGTGAGCTAATTTCACCTATCTATTCCACCCCCCCTGAAAGAGTGATCAGCCACTAGCAATCATTTTGACCTCAACATCACATGAAGTCTCAGGTTTGGCAGCAAGGAGCAGGTCAGCAGCACAAGCATAACGAGAATGTAATGCATTGTTTTATTCACATTGACACGTTTTCCTTATCTAGACTAACACCACTGCCTTATGAATCAGTTGTTGATTATTCTTTACCAAATACCAGGCACAGAGAGAAAATTTAAGGTGGAGAATACAATCAATTTATAAAGGTGGATACAGAACTGGATGAAGTGGTATAATATGTTATATCAACGAGGAATAATTAAAATGGAGAACCTACCTAACCTGTTCCTCAGGGATTCAGTCAGTTTAGTACTTTCATTTGTGACTTTGATGCAAGAACTTTAAAGACTGTGACGGATACAAAATTAGAAGATAGTGCTAATTCAAAGGAAAACTAGACTGTCATTCAGGAAGAACTGGATTACAGTAATACAGGAGATTAAATTTAAATGTGTGACATACTTTTTGTTCTTCCTTTCCTTGTTAAACTGGCACTTCTATGACAGAAACTGAACAATGCCCCTAGATCTGTCATTTGATAAATGCAACAAAAGAATTTTGTTATGACCTTGCTTTCACACAAAGTTCAGTTTGGAAAAAAAAAAAGAAACTGAATTTAGTTTAAATAATAATAATAAAAAAATGGAACACACACACCACAACCCCACTCTCATTCCTCATACTTGACGATGGAAATTTCAGGAGCCTCACGGCTGTTCTTTAAATTTTCCAAGGGTAAAAAAAAAAATTGCTTTCTTCAGAACCCACAGAAATCCCACACTGTGTCAGGAAACACTTCTTGAGTCATTAGTCAAAATATCCTTCTTTCACTTCAGTATTAATTCATGTTTTTCTAACTTTGAAAAGTCATTTGCTTCACATCTGCACTCAAACAATAGTCCCAGTGCTGGTGGAAGCCAAATCCTACTTGCACATTTTAAAAATACATTTATTTATTAGTTTTAAGTCACTGTAGTCAGACATCATTTTAATTCTAGTGATGATTACTTCCACAGATGTTTAACTAATGGATATTCATAGGATTCAGTTTAGATTACAGCTAGTATAAATTTGCAACCCAGAATGCAGTGACAAAAACAGACTGTGAATTATGTGTGTAAGAAAATGCAAGCAAATAATATAAAACAAAACAATTAAATTCAAAGTTGTATTTATGACTAAAATTTTACTGTACTATATCTTGCTGAAAAGCAATTTATCAAGTTCTCAAACTAATAAGAGATTGGAGCTTTCATCTTCCCTTCCAGTACCTGTAGGTTAGTACAATATTGCAGCTGAATACATTAATAAGCAACAAGATTGTATAATTAAGTTTCTGGAACAAGTGCCAGCCTTCATAACAGCATGCACACTAGTAATCAAATGTAAGCACCCAATCTGGTTGCTGCTAATAGAGGATGACTTATTTTATTACATTACATATCATTGGTTTGCATGGAACGCTATGCATGCGTGTGAATCTAACTTAATGGAGACATAATTCAGAGGATGGAGCTCCCTATGCAGTGAGTGAAGACAGTAAGGCACCTACAGGCAAGGAGTCATCCAGAACACTGACTTCTGACTCCTAATAAAATGTTTTCAACTTAGAAATATTAATTTCATACCACCTGAAAAATTTTCAATTTGAGGCAGAGGTGTGCGTGTCACTTGGGACATCCCCCCCAAAACTGTTGCTTTGTTATAGTGAGATTTTTCTTCCTCTGTAAAGTATTAATGGCATTGTTTTCATTTAATCAAGTTTCAGGTAAAACTTCAGTACTATTTTTAAAAGTTTTGATGTCAAATCAAATATCAATATGTTATGATATCAAATATTTTACTATGCAATTGATACTTCTATTATCAGATGATTGAAGTATACAACTCAAACAGAACATAATAATGTCTGCATAAACATAGAATAAACATTAAATGTAACAGGTCTTGCTTCTAAGCACAGCAGTAACTTCTAGGGTTTCAACTATTAACATGTCAAAAATCTGACAGCAAAGTCCTTTTTAAATGATACTCTGGGTTCCCTTCTGCCCATCCAACTACTGTCTATTCAAAGGGGAAATTTTAATTATCTGCTTTATCAATACAGTCTTTTTAACATTTTTCTCAGAAGGATTACTCAGTTGATGTCGTGGTTTAAGACTAACTCACGCAGACTCTCTCCCTCACTCACTTCCCCCTCTTTCTTCCCCCCGCTCCCGGAGGGATGGGAAGGAGAATCGAAAAGAATGCAACTCCCTCCGGTTGAGATAAGAACAGTTTAGTAACTAAAGTATAACACAAATCACTACTGCTACCACCAATAATAATAATGACAAGGCAAATACAAGGAAAGGATAAAATAGCTCACCCCTTCTAATACAAAGCCCGACTACTCCGTGCAACCCCACCCTTCCGGGTCTCTGCTCTCTCTGCCTTTCCATCCAGGGCATGACGTGCTGTGGTATGGAATAATCTCTTTGGTCAGTTTGGGTCAGGTGTCCTGTCTCTGCTTCCTCCCGGCTTCCCCTCCTCCCTGGCAGAGCATGAAACTCAGAAAGTCCTTGGCCAGACCAAAACATCACTAAGCAGTAACCGAAACACTGGTGTTACCAGCACTGTTCCCAGGCCCAAAATCAAAAACACAGCGCTACACCAGCTACCAAGGAGGAGAAAAATGACTGCTGCTGCTGAACCCATGACAGTTGATTACCAAAACAAACTCAATCTTGACTGCAGCCAGTTAGATTTTGAAAATCTGGATCTGACTACAGTAATTACAAATTGGGAGTATGAGCAAAGTAGTTGTTCATGATTGCATGTACATGGCGCTTGCTTTTCATACAGAAGCCTAAGGAGGCATTTAAAACAACGTTTTGAAAAAGTAAAATTCCCTATTTGAATTTGCCCCATGAGTAGTATGCTGCTCCTCACGTGGAAACACCTAGTGAGACAGCTCAAAGAACAAACACTAACTAAGAAAACCACTGGAAACAGGAAAACTTTTTAAGAGTTTGAACATGCTTTCTGGATTTAAAGAGGAAGGTTTAATGTCTCCTCCCAATAACTGAAACTTTCACACAGATATTCTGAACAATGCAGCTGCAACAATGCTTCAGCATGAGTTACCAGTGAACTGAAGAATTCTGAGACATGAAAGCACGCACTGCAGCTATGTTATGACTTCTTTGATCACTTGTAAGGCTGTAAGATAGTAGCAGAACCTACAGCCGAGTGTAGCTCAGGAAGACAAAGCAAGCCATTCTGTGTCAGTACTGGTTGCAGTTTCCAAGACAAGAATTTCAGGAGAGAATGAGGCCTATTCAGAGGGACATCCCACAGCACACACAACCGCAATACATGGAAAGGATCTGGTTCCTTTATTCTAGAAACAGGTTTTACAAGACAGACATTAGAAGCAGAATTCCACCAATGCAGACCAACTACACGTCAGAAGTAGGAAATGGCATGAAGAGCAACCAAGTACCTTTCCCTTGAAAACAACCTGGTAAGAAAAAGAATGTTAAGCTGCTCAGTAGAACAGAATACAGCAATAGTGAAATAAGTTTTAGCATGCTTCATTGTAAAAGCACTGCACTACTCACAAGCCTCAGTTTTGTCTCCTTTCAACTACTGTCACGATTTACACTTGCTGTAACATTTCTGAGTAGTTGCCACAAGTCAGCTCTCATTCTTTCATGGTACAAGCAAAAGCCCATGCATGTTGATACATACCTTGTTTTTATTCCGAAATAAGCCAGCCTTGCTTATCATCTCCATTTAAAAATTAAGCTTACCTTAAAGATTTTTCAACTACTTGTGTACGGAAAACTTCTTCTTGGTCCAAGTTTATGGTACAGAAGAAGTCTCTCATTTTGTTGGGTACCAAGTGTTTGGCGTCATCTGTAAATAAAAAAAATACTGTAAATATTTTGGGGCAGGGGAACCCACAAAGTATTAGCCACAAGAACTTTACTGTGCTCAAAATTAACTTTCCCATTCAATTAGCATGCATTTCCACATTCATTTTCAATTTCTCAGATCCAACAGCATACAGAAATTGCTGCACCCAGCCTCACGTGGAAGGAGAGTTGACAGGAAGAGGACAGCACACTGACTCATGAACCCCACTTCCTGCAGCACCTGCACTTTCCCTTGAGAGGTCTCATCTCGGGCTTGACCCCGCATAGCTTGCTAAATCCAAGAAGCTTGCAGCCTGAGGTGATACGGCATTAGGTCATAATACCAAGACATGATCTGGCTAAGCTATTGTTCACTTGGTATTTTCTCTGCAAATACTTTGGCTAAAGGAAGCTGATTAATAAGAGCTTACCCATAAAATCTTTATTTCATAGTAGGAGGAGGGGAAAAAAAAAAATCACCCACTGACTAAATGCAACATGGATAAGAAAAAGTGCAAAAGGAAGTTTCTAATGAGACAGGATGATTGTCAACACAGGAGTACAAAGATTTGCTGGGTACTGAGTCCAAACCACTGTAATAACACACGCCAGAGATCAGGCAGCCCTTACCGGAAATGGTTACTTCTGAGTAGATACAGCAAAACCAGATCCCAGTGCCCAAATTGAAAAGCTCTTCCAAAATCTGAACATCACAAACACCTATATTTATGGCAACACTATCCTTTAGCTTAAACAGTTATTCGCCACCCCCACCCCGGGTGTTTCCTTCCCCTCCGAATTTCTCTGAAGACAGCAGACAGACCCTCTTCACCTTTTATTCTGCTAAAAGAAAAAAGACAAGCTTTTTCTGGCACTCTCTCATGGGAAGCTCCTAAGCACTGAGTAGCCACTCTCTGTCCCTGTTGCACTTTGTTATCTTGAACACAGGCAATCAGAATTGTATTCTCTATTAGGTTTTAACCAGGACCTTTTACAGCAGCATTCATTCTTACCTGCTAGTAGAAATGCCCTTCCCAATGAAATGGGGATCTAAACTTTACATAAGGTATTAAAAGTAGTAGGATAAAGACTACATCGAAGCATTGAGTTTTAATTACTTGTCATGTCTGAATAATGTATCGCCTCAACTTTCAAAGACCACAGCTTGAAGCTAGATGTGAAGTGTCATGCGCAAGATTCTTTTTAAAAAATTGCAGATATGAAGAACTGTGGAATAAGCTTTATTGTCTATCCCGTTAACACGTAAAACCACAACTTTGTTTTCTCCCCCTTTGCTAAATAGATTATTATTGCCTTGAAAGTTAAATAAGTAATGTCTGGTACTGGAAAGGCTACCACAGCGGTATCAGAGCTGCGAATGTGACAGCTTAACAGAAAGAGACAGAACTTCATGCATGATGTTCTCCAGGTCAGGGATATGTACAGTGATGGAAAGCATGAACAGACACTTCAGTAACTTCCACAGTTAAAACTTATGCTCTCAGAAGCATCAATGAGCTTTTCATCAGCTTGGGTGTGGGAGAGGAGGAAGTACACATATTACTTCTAAAATACCGCACTGAACATTGACAGATGGAGAGTCACGAACAGAACCAGTTTTTAAGGCCACTAGGCTCCAAAAAGAGACTAAACACAAAATTACCCTCAAGTGAGATAATGCAGAAGAACCAAGAATAGCACCAATGACAGAACATTGCCTTAAGAAAAAAATTATAAAAAGGCAGCTATTTTAATAAAACCTATGAAAGAAAACACAAAAATAAATTCATGAAAGAGGCTAGTAATCCCCAGAGAGCTTCTGATATACTGTAGTTTGTAATTAACGAGCATGAACTGTATGTCAGTTGTTCCTGATAAGAATCCTTATTTTTAGTTAATACTCTGTAGCTTCACCAACCTATTTTTTACATAAAATATGCAAGACATAACATTACTTAATTGGCAATGTACAGTGGACTTTGAAAGGAAATGATAATTATTGTCATCTCATGTTTTCTTAAAAGAGTAAAGATTAAACATTCCTACATAATTCACAATTTTTAAGTCTACTACACTGAAATCTCCCAGTATTAAAAGAAACTTTCCACCCAAGGAAATAGTAAAAATAGAAGTTTTGGCTTTCTAACGAGACAAAAGCCTTTATTTTGTAGCCCAAGTGTTTAACTTTAAGGCATAGACAAATTTATTGATGTTTTAGAGAGGTGGGGGGGATGATTCCCAGAGCCGAGTTAAAAATAATCTCAGAGCACTTATCAGGTGAAGTACAGATCATGAGATTTCACATCTTTCCAAGCACCTCTTGATATCTGTGATTGTGGGAGACTTTTCAGCCATACAGTGCTCCAACTCTTCCAACATTATTTCCTTAAAAGTTAAAAAAAAGGGGGGGGAAACAACTCCCAGATATTACACACAAGTCTTTGGTTACACTTTGGTTACTTTTTCTCAAAAACCTACAGCTACAATGGCTGCATAAAAATGAAGCATGAACAATACCAGACATCTGCTGGAATATTTAGATTTTCAGTGCATTCATCAAGCATGCAATTCTGAAGACAACACGTTTCACTGTCCAAAGGATGCAAAGGAAAAAGGTAAGAAGCATGAGAAGCATATTAGAAAATGTATACCTCCGATAGGTACCCAGAATAAACACATTTAGAAGATGTTTATGCACACGAAGTATTAACTTCACAGGACTAAATATCATACAGCAACAATTAAACCCACTCCAGGAATGCAGCATAATCAGAGAGAACCAAGTAGCAGTAACAACTCAGTGCAAAAGTGTGAAAAAGAACACATCCTGAATTTCGCCAAATGAGTTCTAGGACACGAGAGACATTTTCAAAGTGCTCCATTAAGACAGGTTTCAGTTAACACACCAAAAAAATCAAAGCAACTAACATCACCCACCACCTAAAATTGTACTACTGGATATCATGAAATGAAAACATAAGATAATTACACAGTTTAAAGCACTACACTATAAGCTATGCCTAAAACTACATGATATCCACGTACCTTTGTAAAGTGCTTCTGTCATTACTATGATGCAAAATGTAGAGCCACCAATACAAGAGAGTTGTTTTATATTACAGACAGACCTTCAGTGGATTTCTGGTGGAAACCTGCTAAAGTGTAATACCACGTTTAAAAAAAATGTATTATACGGTCTTAAATTGTTAAGACCAGTTCATCTTACCTCCTGCTTGAAAACCAGAGGCAGGAGACTGGCTGCAAACACTGGTATTCCACAAAACAGAGTGCCAGGGATTGCAAAGATGTCCCTGCTCCGTGTTTTCACCACCTTTAAGTATATGCCTCAATTCTACATCTGTTGTGATGATCTGTATAATATCGCTAACTTTAGATTATATCATCTATTTGTGTATTGTAAAACAACAGTATAAAAAAGAACTCACTGCAGATGGTGTTTTCTATACATGTAGAATTACAGAACTGACATTACTTGGTTAAAAACTACCACACTGTCATGCAACAAGTATAAAATTGTCAGTGTCAAAAGTCTTGTAGTAGTTTAAATGGAAGCAAAGCTTTGGCACCAAAATGTATTCCCCCTTTTAAGACACATGTTACAAGGAATTCTTACAGACTAGGAACATCAACTTTCCAAAGTAAGGTCTGCTACTGCCAATCCCTCCAGATCTAGAGGGATTACATTATTACATTTATTTATATTGCTCATTCAGAGTGCTTTCTCCTAAAAAAATGCTTTAGTTAAATACTAGCAAAAAGTGAAACTTAAACACTATTAGCTGTGCAAAGAAGCAAAAAAGAGCATCTAGGGATTGGAGGGTTTACAAACTTCTACAGCATATTTAACTTGCATCTTTCCTTGTAAACAGTGTTTTTGTTTTGTCAGAACAAACAAATAGGTTCACAAAGCGATTTTCACACTGTTTCAAGACAAATCTTTTATTGCAGCTATTACTTCTACTCTATTTTCAAAAAAGCTCCTGCAGTTCTTACAGGTCCATCTTTGGCAACCAACCTTTTACGTATTTCCCTAGGAAGGGGGTTGTAGCCCTTGGTCTACCATTACTTTTGCCAGGTAACCAAACATTTGAAGTTATGATACAATTTCAGACCCAATGCAGACCACTTAAATGTGACAATAAAACTATTTTCAACTTAAGTCATGAGACATTTTGGATTTTGTTTTTTAATGTTTAATGGAAAACTTTTATCAAGTATCACAAAATGCAGAACTTCTGGAATGTTGTGTAGTATAGTGTTGAAAAAAAAACAATAAACTTATGATAAAAGTCAGGAAGCCGAATGGTGTTAAATTAGCTTCAGGAATTGATGCCTCAGCCCCAAAATTAACTGTATCCCTTCTTAACGGTAAGCTGACATACTGTATCTGTGATAATTGCTAACAACACAAGATCTCCATATGCTTAGCCTTGTCTACTCAGCCAGCAATAATTCTATGGCTATGGAGTGAGAGCACCTCCAGCTATACCTTATACCTCCTGTTCTCATGACCTAGTCTTCTATTTACTGAAGACATATTCAAGTCTATACTGCATGATGATGTTTAAGTGATCATGACTCCATTCCTCCACCAAACCTAATCCTTCATCAGATTTTCACAACCAGTTCTCAATCACAGCACCATGCCCAATTCAAGATGTCTCACTTCATTCTCAAAAAAGTCGATCGGCTGTGTGAGAAAGGAAATAAATGGGTTGCATCTGAATTGTATGAATGTATTTCGATACCCCTTCAGGAAGCCACTGCACATCCTGTTTCTCCTACTCGCTTTGAAGTCCTCCCGAGCCGAGCCGCACCACGCTATCTGTTTTCCTCCCCGGCCTCTCCTCCCCAGCTCATCCTTCGGTTTCCCACGTTACTGAATGCATAGGCATTTTTAGTCAGCACTTCCTAACCACCAAAATAAAGTCACCAGCCTCTCTCTCTCTCGCACACACGCTACACAAAGAAACAGAAGCATTAATGACTGTTTCCAGAACAGCCCTCTACCACCAACTTCCTGCACATCAATAATTTCGCAATTTCTGCTTGACAAACACACTCCGATGCCCGAGGTTCGGGCGGGAGGGGGCATTTCTGCTCGCGCAAGGAAAACCTCGGAGCAACGGATGCTTCCCGGCCACCCCGGGACTCCAACAGCCTCGCCATATCCCTTCATCCCTCCCTCATCCCTGCTCCACACCTCCCGCCCGCCCGGCGCGGCGCCGCGCAGACCCCGGCCCGGCCCCTCCAGCACGTGCCGGCCGCGCCCGCCACAAAGCCCCTTCCCGGCGCCGCCAGAGCTCGGCCCGGGCCCCCCCGAGGCTCCCTCTCCTCATCGTCTGGCCCGAGGAGCACCGCCGTGAGGAACTGCTGCCCCCTCCGCGCCCCCAGAGGCCTCAGGCACCCGCCTCACGGCAGCGAGGCAGAGGGAGCGGCGACGGCCCGCGCCGCGAAGCCACAGCGGGAGCGGGCACCTGAGCACGGCGGCCCCGGGCGCTCGCCCAGCCCAGCCCTACCACAACCCGCCCCGGCCGCGGCGCCGCACTTACAGATCTTCCCCCGGAGGTTCTGCAACACCCGCACCTCATCGCCACCGTCTCCGGCCGCCATCGCGCCAGCGCCGCCGCCTGCGCAGTGCAACGCGCCGCGGGGGGAAGGGAGCGCCGCGGCCCCGCCGCACGCCCGCGAGCCACCCCGCACCGCCGCTGCCGCTCCGCCCCCGCCGGCCGACGCCCTCGGGGGGCACCCCAGACCGGAGCGGGGCGCGGGGCGGTGGTACGCATGCGCAGTGGCGCCCGGCTCCCAGCAGGCCTTTGCGCTGCCGCTTCGCCCTTGCTGCGGCGGCGTGTCGGTGCCAGGCCGGACGCGGGCGGCTCGGCGGGGCCCCGGGGTCTTAGTGATCCGTGCCGGTTCGCTCCGTTCCTGCTGGGCTCGGCCGCTTCCGCAGCTTACCCTGACTGCTCAGTTCTGTGTGAGCCTCTTGCAGGGCAGAGGGGCTCCGGCTGCGAGGCCCGACTAAAGCTTGTATTTGCCATATTCCTCGCATTAAACGGCTGAAACGAGTGACAGGGCCGCTTGCTTTGATTTCTAGCATGCTGAGTGCCTGTCTCTGTGAAAAGCACGCCATGGCTTCTGCTGAACCTCCCCTGCTGTCCCTTGTTCTGGTTGTCTGCTCCGCCACACAAGAAATGCCACAAAACAAGTAAGCAGTTCAGCTTCCAGAGCTGCCTCTGCACCATAGCGGGCAGCGGCGAGACACCCGAAGGTGGCACAGATAAAGCGGCAGCCTTTGTTAAAGGGCCTTTGCATCATGTTTTATACCAACGTTTCCTGAAGATCATAACATGAAACTCTCGGGGATCTTGCCTACATGTGGAGTTCACCCCAGTCCCGCATCAGTGGCAGGTGTCTTTCCTGGATCTGCATAATCCTGTCAGCTGCAGGTGGCAGGTCCCATCTCAGTGACACTCAGGTGCATGCTGAGGGTACACCAGCCACCGGGTCCTGCAGGCACAGTCTGGTGAAAGCCTTTAATGACTGACGTATCCTAAACCATTGGCAGTGCTAAAGCTGTTTTAGAAAGCAGCAGAGGAATAGGATTCTTTATGCTTAGAAAGCCCTCTTCAAGTCTGTCCTGTTGAAGGGAAGCTTGAAAAGTTTCAGGCCAGAACCTGTCATTTGCCTCTAACTGAAGTCCTCTTCTCTGACCATTTTGTATTTCTCTGCACAAATCTCGCCATTGCTACCATGATATGGCATCAAGCCATATAATCTGACAGTCAGGCACTGCTGTGGCTCCTTTCTTGGTGGCTGTTCCTCCATCCAACTTCTCCCCTAGTGCTCCTTCACCAGGGGTGAGGCTCCTTCCTCATCCCCTTGCTTCACATAGTGGTTGAGGGACCTTTGAAGGTGGCAGGCAGTGGGTTAATGGGGAATAAACTGCTTTTTAACACCAGTAATGGGTGTATTTGTATGCATGCAAACCCAAATCTGCACAAAGACATGAGTTTGCATTAGCTGAATTTTAACCTGTTAGAAATGAGATGTTCCTCTGCAGTACAAATTGAGGATTTAATTATCTACAGTTGGCTGTCAGGGCTGGCTACCCCATCTGACCAGTGGCTGGTGAATCTGACCAGGCCAAGTCAAAGCTTTGATCTGAGGAAACGTAGGAGGGCAACACTCTTGAGAATGAAGATGAGTGCTTAAACTGCAGGCCACAACATTTTAAAAGTTGCATGGTGTGACTCTAGGCCTTCCATACTCTCTCAAAAACTACAATTACAGTTGTTTACCATTTAACTTAGCATCAGCTTCCTTCAAAAAGCACAAACCTCCTGTAGACGTTATCAACGCAACTTTCACTTTTGTTGTTGTCCACTTCCTGACACTCCATTTTTTTCCACTTTATAAGGGCTTTGTTTTAATCTAGCATACTATATCCAGAATACCATTCCAATTGCACAATATTCATTTTCAGCCTCTCTTAATTTTAAGAGCATCTACTTGGCAGGTACGTCTGTCCAGCTAAGGACATAGGTAAGACAAACACTAGTGCGCTAACTTGGAAACTTAGGGGAAAGATTTCTTTATGTAACAAGGACATAAGTAGAGGGATCTTTGTTCTTGTGAGTTAAACATTTATGTCAGCTAGAGTCTTGGACTGACAGCAGTAATTGCTGTATTAAAGAAGTTCAGAACAAATAAAAGAGATGATGACACTTAGTGGCTTACTTCAGATGCTTCTGCCTGTAGTTTAATTGTGTTGTGTTCTTTCATTTCATTGGCTAGCATTTTGTTTAGATGAACAAATGCCGAGATGATCCACTTGTCTTTTTAACTATTTAAATTGAGAAAAGCGTATTTGTTATATGTAGGAAACTTCTGATTTTTTTTTTTTTTTAGTTCTACATATCTCCTGAACACTATCTCAAAATGACCTGCATAATTTAGCTTACATTTCTTTTTTAATGCAAGTTACAGACTATTGCCACCTAGCTGAAGGGGGAAGTACTTTGAATACATATAAGCTCTTATTTTATACATTATCTCCCCATTTCCTTATACAATTAGATGTCTGCATTTTGAACTCTCTTTCTTGACAGTAGTCCCAAAAGATCTGAAGTACAGTGTGTAAAATACACCACCTATACTGCAAGGTTACTATCAGAATTAAGAAGAAAAGAATTTTGCAAGTTGCAGGTCCTAATGAAAACATGTTTAAGGTGTTGTACAGTATTAAACGCAGTTCACGTGTCTTCCAAGTCAGCAGTAGATTCTGTTCACCTCAGCATTGCATTCACCTTTAATGGTACGATGCCAGGAGATACTATCACTTCCCTTGAGCTTTGGCATATTCTTGATTCACTGTTTTGAACCTTAACGAAGGGAGCGTTTGGTAACTGTTGCTTAATCTTACAACGAAATAACTATTAGAAGATACATATCTCTGGGTCTTACAGATTATGTAAGTATTAACAATTTAAAAAATTGAGAGACTTGCAGAAAAAGAGGAAGATGTTATTTTAATTAAGCAAAAACAGAGTTATAATCACTCTTTCTAAAAATAAAATTAGACTCTTTATCAATCCTTAACATCTGCATTTAATATTTTCTTCTAAACAAAAATACAGATGCGATTATGTAGCAAATGACAGTCTTTGACAACATATAGTTTACTTTCTCTTACACTTACTTTAATTCTAATTTGGTCATTAATACTTGACTCATTACTGCAACATGTTACTTGTAATAAAAGTGCCACAATTGAACTATAAACATGACATTGCCATCTTAAAACTGCTTTGCTATAAACTGTAGAGAATATACAGAGTTACAAAGTCATTGTGTTTTTATCAAAATATACAAACCCCCCAAACCTAGCACAAGCTATCAATATTTTTCTTATGAACTATACAGTTATATAAAATATTTGTAAAATTATCTTTATATTTATAAATATTCTACCTTATTTGCTTTGGTCTATGATAATCATCATACAAGTCCACTTTGCAGGTATCTCTGTGTACTTTCTTTAAAACATCATCATACTTTCCTGTGTTTATTCTTCTATTATCCTTATTTAAATGGAACCAAAGCTGCCATGAACCCAAAATTTCTCAAGGGGTTCACAGCATTCACCAATGACAGAATAAATAAGTGGACTACAATATTACTTCAATCAATACTGTACTACCATTTCAATTGTAGTTTTATTGTACCCCTATAGTTTCTTTTAAAATATTCAAGAAGACAAAGTAAGTAAACAAACTGTGTACCATATCTGCATGTAGAATGAAGTCGAGGATCACTAACCTTTGTTCTGACTTAATTTTTTAACACTTCACAGAGATGAACATACATGACTAACTGGAAATGCAGGTACATTACAACAGAGCCCTATCATATAAAATGCAATTTCTAGACATACACCCTTGGTTGTTTTTGTTTTAATCCTTTAATTGCAGTTAAAATTAATCACATTTTCACAAAATATTACTACTTGTAGTATTTCAGTGATGTCTTTCAGAAGCCTATTCTCCTGATTCTTAGCAAACTCTGAAGCTAACCCTTTGGTGTGGCAGGATGAGGGAGAATGAAGGACCAGCATCTATCTCTTCCTCCATCAACCCAGGCCAGGCACCTCTGCTATTTGCCCACTCTGTTGAGCAAAGGGACATTGTGACAGGAAGCCTACCCGCAGCCAGGTGCAGGCATGGTTTGGGGTTTAACCAGGAAGGGACATGTGAAGGTGAGATGTTGTATTTAAGGCATGGGAATGACAAGAAGCCCCATAAACTGGCCCTATCCCTGTTCATACACAGAGTTTGCTTCAGGGATATACATGGAAGCAAGAATCTGAGTATTTAGCTACCCTTTTCAAAAAAAAAGTATTTATGGTGAGTCGCTCTGTTGTTTGTTATCCAAGCATTATACCAGGATGAGGAGGAAGCCCATGTCTAAATCTCCTCTTCTGCCAAGAATAATGATATTCATAAAAGACAGGAGTTGCAGACCCACCAGGAGGTGGATGCTTACATACAGGAATTCTTTTCATTAGGTTGTTTCATGAGAGCAATTTTCTTTAGACAGGTGCACCTGAATAGCTCTACCAGGCCACTGGATTTATGCAGTTTGGAAGACTGGCTATTGTGAGTTTTACTTAATCTTTATTACATGTCTGAGAGATATCATAAATCTGGAATACTTTCCACACAAGCACTCAAGACTTAATGGTTATTATGGTAACTACAAAAATTAAAGGAAAAGAGGTTTAAACCCCTGCATATGTTTTGTAAAAGTTGAGTTACAGAAAAGCACGCCAGAACTCAACTGTACTTCCACATAACCAAGTTCATGAAACATTTCCCACCTTCACTTTAGAATACACTAGATTACAATTACTTTGTTTATAAACATATTAATTTTTGTTGAAAAATGCAATATATGGTTTCTGCAGCAAAAACTCCTTCTACAGATTACACTGTGAACCTATGTATTTATTTTGCCTAGAATGATTCTGACTCAAAAAAACAGCACTGCAAAATAGTTCAGTGACTAGTTTCCTGTAATGCTAAGCAGCAGGATTGTGGTTGGTCATATTCTTTTTATTTTTTCCTTTCTCTCTCTCTCTCTATATATATATATTAGAAGTCGTTTGTGGCAAAAGAATTTGGGGCCTTCCATATTAAGTTTATATTATTGCAAATACTAATTTTTCTTTTCTGCATTATTTTTCTTTCTTTTGCATATACTGACACGTTTAGATAAATATTTGACCTTAGTAAATAGTACTAATTTGAGTGGAGATGTTTCCCCATTCAATGCATCCATATTTTGTCCAGTATATAGTTTTGAATTTCTCTTCTTCACAACTGTCACTCAGAGTATAACTTCTGGAGTTACATTTTGTGTATTTTTTACCTCACTTCCTTCTGAGCCAAGGAAATTAGGATTTTCCAAAAGTTTAGTGCTTTCATTGCAAAACTGTTCCTTTCTATCTTGTGGACCTGGACTTTTGAATAGATGTTTCTTCTGGTGCATTCCTAGAGCAGCTGCCGTCTTGCAAATTTTGGGGCACTGAAAGCAAGCATATCCTTTGCCATTATGCTGACGTACATGCCTTTGCTCGTGGTTCCTTTTGGTAGAAAGGTACAAGAAGCTCTGAAAGCAGAACTGACAGTGATAGCGTTTTTCTCCAGTATGAATTCTTTCATGTATTTTGAGTGTTTCATTTAAAGTGAATGCCTTATTACAGTATTGGCAGACAAAGTCTTTGACACCCAGGTGAATACGTTCGTGTTTCTGTAGATTTCCAGGGACTGAGAAGCATTTACCACAGGTTTTGCAAGCGTAGGGCTTTTCCCCAGTGTGACACCTCATATGCATTTTTAAAGTGGATGGACTTGGAAATTGTTTTTGGCATAATTCACAAACATAAGGCTTTGAGGGAGCTCCATGCCAGTGTACGTGCTCTTGACTTTCTGCAGTGGAAGACTGATCTCTTTCACAGAGCTCACAAGGAAGTTTAGGCATTTCTGCATTCTCTTCTTGATTGATTGCCTTTTCCTCAGGAGCAGTCCTGAGTGCGTACTCTCGACTGCTCGTGTTGTGGCTTTCCATAATGGTGTTCTTGCTTCCGTGCTTTTTCCTCCATTTTGTCTTTTTAATTTTTCTTAGCTGTTTGGATTTCTTTTTTGGTTTGTAATTATAATAGGGTCTCCAGGGTTTATCACTGGAGTCCTGGTCACTTACATCATCACACATTTCTGTTGGCTCCAGGCATTCTGAGCTATAAAGCCTAGATGGGCTTCTTTCTTTCACCTCCATTTCTGATTCCTCATTTAGATTGTCCTGTTTGGACTCATGTTTAGATTTTCGGCCCCGTTTACAAAACAGCTTAGATCCTAATATATGTCTTTTTACAATAGCCTCATTACCAATTTTTACCGTTATTTGACAAAGAGGTGCAACATTGCTGTCAGTAGATGTTCCAGGTAGGGCAGGCTTTGCAATGTATGTTTCAGTTTTACTCGATTCTTCGACAGTATTTGTTGTTTTGCTAGATGACCCTCCAGATCCTGCGGTGTGCTGTGAATCCTCAGTTGCCTCTGCTCTGTTGTACAGCAGTGTTTTCTTTTTATCCTTAATAGTTTTTGATTTTGTAATGCACTTCCCATAATTATCTGACCCATATTTACAATCATCATTTACAGACTGACTAGGTAGATTATTTGAAGATTGTATCTTATTGTTTTCTACAGAAGTAATTGTTTTACTGTGCATTATAACTGACGAAACTCTGCTACTGTGCATTATAACAGAGGGGGCAGAACTGCTGTAACTGATGACAGAGGTCGAGTTTTCAGTCACATTAGTTAAAGACACAACTGAGGAATCACACTCCTGAGTAGCAGAGTCATTTGCAGCAGTGGAAACTCTTTTTTCAGTTGTGAAAAAGTCCCTCTGCAGGTCAGAATTTAAGATCTCTACTCCCCAGGAGGAAGGATTCTGAGTATTTGTGGAAGCTGCTGCATCATTACATGAAGATGGATCCAAGGCAAGAGTTCTGTTTGTTGCTATTATATTATGTTGAAAATTCAGTGGTGGTAGCTCAGAGCTAAGAGAACTCTGAATGAAACAGTTAGTAGAAGCAGTTTCATTAACTTGGCTACTTGTTTGAACATTTTCATATGAAGAATTTCGGTAAGACTTATAAGGTAGTCGCCTGCATTTCATAGGTAAGAGTCGATAAAGTTTGTATGGGTACATACTTGGTTTTAAGCCTCCATTGGCTGTCTTTTTATTAACTGAGAGGCGATGGTCAATTGCATGGAAAGACTTCTGATGATTTTTTAGTATATAGTAAGTCATAAAAGTCTCCAGACAGAAAATGCACTGATACCGTCTTTCTCCCGTGTGCCAGATCTCATGTCTGGTGCGATACTCAGCTAATGCGAATACTTTATTGCAGTAGTGACAAGGATATGTTCTTCTCCATGAATGCACATTTGCATGTCTTCGAAGGCTAGACAATGTTACATAGCTACGCTTGCAGACAACGCACGTATATAATATCTGCCCATCAACGACTTTAACCAAATGATCTGTTTCTGGTAAAGTGCGGTTTGCATTAGAATAATCAGTGATGCTGTCAGACAATAGAGGCTCTGCATTTGCATATGAACTTCCATTCCTTCCATCTGCAGCAGTATAGTTATCCTCTAAATTTTGTTCGTTTCCGTTATGAACTGGTAAGCCACTTGATCTCATGCAGACTTGTTCATGGCTTTCCAGTATATTTAGATTTGCAAATTGTTTGCTGCAGTATTTGCATATGAAAGTTTCCTGATGCTCTGAATGGAGCTGAAGATGAGTAGTCAGTAACGCCCTGTCATTGAATGATTCTGCACAAGAGCTACAATTGTAAACGGGTGGAATGACAGTCGGCACAGATCCAGAGGCGTTAGCAGAACTGTTTTCCTCTTCCCTGGATAAATGCAGATCTCCTGCTTTATTTTGAGGTTTTGGAAGGGAAGTATTTGTCGGATCAGTAACTGCTTCTTGTTGGGCTTCTGTAGTGGTTACTGTAGAGGCAGGTACTTTTGCTATAGCCAAACCAGTACCTTGGGGCTTAAAAGCTGTTTTAGGAGTATTACATGCTTGTTTTCCCGGCTGAACAAGTGGTGTGGCTTGGAGATTTTCATAGCGGTCTTCACTCACCTTATATGAAGGGCTCCGATCCTGCTCAAGAAAGGGTGTTCCTTGAAAAGTGTCTCCCCCAGAAGAAACTGCATAGGAGTGTTCAGCCAATGTACTGGCTGGCTCAGCATCTTTGCAGACATCGCTTCTGTCAAGGCTGATGCTGGGAGCTTGTGTTGTCTCGGATACCTTTTTAAAGCTTGCCCTCAAATCAAGCGGAGAAAACAAACTGTTTTCTGTTTCAAAGATTGAGAATGCATTTGTAATGCGTGGTCCATTTGTCACAGCAGAGTCTTCATGTCTCTTTTCATGTTTTTCCTCTTTGACAGTCCCTTTTTCATTAACACAGTATGAGTAGGGGCAGGGGGAACATGAAAAATTAACATCTGTAAGATCTTCTAGGAATGATATTCCCAGTTTTTTTCCTGCAGCTGCAAGGTCCGTTACAGTCTCCTGCCTCTTGACAACTACTGTGGAACTGTAGATGTAATTCAGTATTTCTGTAAACACTTCAGCTTTGAGATCATCTAACTCCAGTACATGACCTGAAATACATATAGTACGACTCCAGAAAATGTTTTTAAAGTAAAGGCTTGAAGCTGCCAGCACATTACTATGGGCTTTAAATTTGGTATCTTCCACAATGATGGTGACATCACATAAAATGCCCCGAATGCGCTGTTCGTTTAAAATGGAAAGCACAGTGTCACTGTGGAAGTCGTCCTTGAGATCCTTTGAATGGGACATGACTGTCATCTACAAGACAAAGAAAACAGGAAATATATTTAAAAGGCTTTTTTTATCCATTTGTTTTACCAATTGACGGGGTCAACAAAAAGGACACAGATGCCAACAAAAGAGCAGGCCCACTTCACTGTCTAAGTCAAGGCAGTACAGGAATGAAGCAATGCATTCAGCTTAAACAGTAAGCTTGTTATATCCTAGTTTTAAGCAGCAAAGAAAATAAGCAGGGTAATGCACCTAATCATTACTACATAAGGTTAACTATAGTGATTAAGAAAGATACATCAGCAGTTGCCCTTATATTTTACCATCATCCAGATCCGCTATCACTGGGGAACCCCAGTTGCAGCGAGGATTTGAAGAACCTGTCCCAGGAACTGAGAAGTCCTATGCAGTGCATCCACTCACAGGTGAGGTCTCCAAAGTCACTGCAAGAGGGTCCAGCTTTTATATAGTTGAATAAACATCATGCAAAACATCAAGTGCGGAAACATCTGGTGTCACCCTCCCTGTTGGTTTCTGCCCAAGCCAGGCCATGGCTCAAGGAGGAGCCAAGGGAGTGCATCTATCTATTTTAGCTTTGACCACATATTTCTCAACAAGGCCAGACGTCTGATTTCACGGCCTCGCAATGTGTCTCTAAATAAAGAGGGATCATTCTGCTGGTTACTATTACACAATAAGCATTACAACAAAGCTTTTATATATTGCCTTCAAAATAAATATATTCATACTAAAATAGATAATGCATTGCACAGGTGATCAGTACTATGCGTATTAGATATATATATTGTTGGGTTGTAAGACTCATCTAGAGGTCAACTTCAGTTCAGGGCCTATTGTTCAGGCCTCAGTACTTCACCATTTCAGTTACAGATTAAGCTTATAGTTATATTGTTATTTTGTGTATATATTCAACCTATTAACCGCTAAATTTTGAGTAAAATTTGCCACAGCATTTCAGCTTGAAGTCATCTTAGGTTCACTGGTGCCAATAATACTAAAGGTAATTATATACAGATCAAGGACATAGGAACACCAGTATCTCCTCAGCAGGTGGCAGAGGATCTTCTCTGTCCCCACATGGGTCTGTCACCCACTTGTGCCTTTCACTGGGGACCGCTGCCACCAGCTTGCTTTCTGTTGTGCCAGCTAGGCACATCTGCTCAGGTTCACAGTGAATGACTCACTGAACCCTTGATGTAGTTACCCCAGCACGCAGTTGAGGTATTTGGTAGACATTATGGGGAAGGCTGAATTGCTGTGGTTCTGTGGATACCAAGGGCTTTGTTTTCTGGCGCTGTTTGTCAAGACAATGATTTTACAACACAACTGCATTTAATCTCCTTATTAAGCTGACATTTAAAACAGGGATCAGAGATCCCATGCAATTAAGTTGGTACAGGATAAGGCTCTGTAAACATACCAATGTACAAGCAACACCATTTTGTAAGAAAGAGTGGAGTACGTATAACACAATTAATGTAAAAAGCATATTATTTTTAAATAGTGATTAAATTTCATTAGCTAGTTTACACTTTGAAAATTTGTAAGTAACTGAATTCATAAATTCTGTAAAACAAGTAGAAAGTAATCAAATGTTTTTTCTTAGTTACAGTTTAGATTTATAGTGCTCATACTTTGTAATTTGATAGTGTGCTCCTAATTTCTACCAAATAATAAGATTTAATTGCAATAGTAAATACCATAAAAAACCTGCCAATTTATAATAATGAGGTTTAATGCTGACAAAAAAATGTTTAGATTAGCCAGGCTGTTACTGTATGAATATACTGCTTATTTTTAAATTGAGATAAAAGATGTAAAATATGAATGAAAAATAAACTGAAAAAAGGATGAATTTAACAATACGTATCTGGAGAAAATCTCTGACTTAACCAGCTGAATTTTTTGTTCTGTTCAAATCCAGAGCTGCGCCATGTAATCCATATAATGAGGTTTGTTCCTTTTTTCCCCATCTCTGAGTAATGTTTTCAACTACTACTGCCCATTTCTGACTTCAAATAATGATGACATAGCTGTCCCACAGACAATTATCAGTCACTACAGTAAAAAAATCTGCATATTTATTAAGGATCCTTTTCTCTCAACCCATGGAATCAAAACACACCTTAAAGAAAATTACCAACTACAGACTCTTGGTAAGACAGGTAAAAATAGTACCAGAGCGTAGTGCTCTACTAAATTAGAAATACGTTCTAAACATTCCACCTACTGCTCCAAACTTTCAGTGTCTTGAAAATTTTGATGATGACCTTTACCCTCAAATAGTTTCCACTAAAAATTGCCAATATAGTTATTAAGATGGGTTTGGTGGTGAAATAAAGGTTTCACTAAGCAAGCAGCAACGGCCATTTAGAACACATGGGCTCTCTCACCTTTCCAAGCTATTTGGAAGTAATCTGTTCTTGAAAAGAGGGTTTTTATCACCAAGTAAATAATCTGGGACATGCACCCCTTCTAGCTAATCTAGTTACGTTTTGGACATTTTACCACAAATCCACCAAGTACTTCACTGCAAATTAGACAAAAAACTGACAACCTTACTGTGAAGACAAACACAATGTACTATAAAAAAGATCATAATTTGTTACATCATGGATTAATCTTGGAGGTAAAATTTGTATCTAGCAGCATGGCCACCAGTTCTATCAGGAAAGTCTTGTCTATGCAAATGGCCAAAATTTCTAACACAGTTTAATGGCTGAACTTTTCCAATGCACAGAATTCAGAAAAATCAGACCTGTGTTTCACAAAAAAAAAAAAAAATACCCCTGATGCTTATATATGCCATGGATGTCAAGAAATTAATTCATCAGTATAACTGTGACAGAAAAGTTGACATGCATTATTTTGATGATCTGCTCACTCACAGCAGCTGTAAATCTAGCTACATTGTTTTGTGCCTTTAAATCTTAATACCATAGTTTATCATTTATTACACTTATTTAGCTTAAAATAAGATATATTAATTTGGAACAATAACCTGAAATTCACAGAAATTAGGAACAGTTATTCGTTTAGGTTCAGTATCTGAAAATGCATATGAAATTGCAGATAGTTTCTAGCACATCAAGTCTTCCACAGAAAGAATACTGAAAAGAATACTTTTCTTCAGGCAAGCAGCCACTATCCCATAATTGATTCTTTTTTCTCATTGACAATGTCTGAGATTACATCTGACTTGCTCATGTGATGTACTAGAAACCAACTGTCAGACTTCAAAAACATTTCACAACAGGAGCTATTGATAGAGTTATTTCCTGAGTATAGGAAATAAATTATGTCAACTCTACCTCCCAGTGAACTGCCCCACAGGAACTTCCCTCTGTTTTTTCTGTTTCTTTATTGGAGGCAGCTGGTTTTAGTACAAAGACACATCATCTGACATGCTATTTGCTAAATGTATCAGACCACTACTATACTAAGAGGCATTCATAAGCAAGGCCTACAAACCCATGTGTTTTTAGTAGAAGTGATCTTATTCAACTAGTTATTTCAAAATTTATCCTCCTGAGAGGAAAACTGAGTTTTCAGTTTCTACTTGCATGTACACAGATTGCCAGTTTTTGTAGTCCTAGTTTTTCAGGCATGTTCAGTAAAACATCAAACTAGATTCCTTGTGTAAAAGTACCAAAAGCTATCATTTGCTATTTGGATTTTTTTTTCCTGTGCACTAAACATCTGCTATATATATAATTGAAAAGTTATACAGAAAAATTCCAGACCAAATTGATTTTCAGAGCCAACACTTTTTGCTTCTCTATCTCAACCTATGCATTTCCCAAATAGTCCATTTATTCATAAGTCTAACGATTCTCTACTAACTTTCATTTTTACCTGTCTTGTTTTTTGCATTCATGAAAAATGTGCCTAAAATTCTATAAAAGCAAAATGCTGTACATAGCACACAGATAAAGATTTTAGGAATATTTTACATTTCATTTGCAGTTCATGCTGCAAAAGGAAAACCTGCTCTTCAGTTTCCAACGGAGCTCTACTAAGACCAAGATACACAGAGATCAAATTTTACAGACATATTATTATTAGCATTATGATTAAATATTGCTAATTAAAACACTGAGAAGTACATTGGAATGTTACTATTCTTCTGTATGGTTTTTATAATATACTTATGGTAGAAACTTTAGTATTATTAATAAATGGTGCCCAAAACATATGTAAATACCATTTGACCTGTTAATGGTCAAACATTAAACTTTTCAGTCTAGTAAGCCATCCTTTTGGATGCAAAGTGTGCTATTTTGATACTTTCAACTCTCAAACAAGACATAAATAATTTCTTAAGAATCTGAGCAGTACTTTTGTAGTATAACTTAATAGTCTTTGGTACACCTATAAATAATCAGCTTCTGAACAGCAGAATTTTTGATTGGGAGTTATCTTACTATTTGGAGGTATTCCATGAAAACTGTAACAAACTTAACTTTTAATGACAACTTATTGAATCACTTTGGGAAATATGATTTAAACATTCATCTGAAACGGAAGTATAATGGTCAGTAGGTAGATTAAACTATAATGTTAACTCTGTTGACATCAACAGAATACTGCTCAAAGCCAAGGGAAAACAAGTAACATTAAAAGTTAGTGGAAAGATCAGAGACTGATGTATCCAAACACAAATTCAACTACTTAATACCTCAACAGATGACACTGCTAATTGTAAATATTATAGCAGCCAGCTCTACATGGACACTGCAGAAAAAGCTACCATTATTTTTTATTTTAATATTCTTCTGACGTAAACAAAGAGATTACAGGAAGTTCTGCCAGTCGATGACTACCAGATATAATCATGGCAATCTAGGAATATTGTTTTTGCTAAACTCTTGAAATGCACTGCCAGGCAAGTGTACCTCCTTACATATGAGGAGAGATTTTTATTCCACTTCAGTCACCTAAATTTGAAAGACAAGCTAGTGTCACTAATAGAAAAAACAAACAAACAAACAAAAAAAACCATTAGGGTCAGTTGCTAGTACCGACGCAAAATAAAAACCAGCGAGATACTTAATAAACTGTAATCACAGCTCTCCCTGTTCTCTTATTCAATTTGCTTTCACTGGGATTTTAAAGATGCTAATATTTTCTGGTACTTACAATATGACACTATGGAAACATGTTCACTCCATAATTTTTATAATTCCGGTTTCATACTTTTTCCACTTTCATTCCACTCTAATGATATATTTTGAAGGATATCTCTGTTTTGTTTCTGGCCCTATAGTGCCCTTCCTAAAGAGCACTGTTTTGTTCTAGAGCAGAAAAAGGGCTAGACATCATAAAACAGAAATCAAGCAAAACCTAGTACACACACTCCATACACATACTCCCCAGCTCTACTATCCCAATTCTTGCCCACCCAGAAACCTACTGTCCAACCATCATTTTTACGATGGTGGCTCAGGTTTTTTACGGAATCACTTCTGCAGTCCCATCTGGGCACTATTGTTACCGACAAACCTCGGTCAAGAAAAACCTCATAACACCAATGTAGTGTTAAAAGGGAGGCATTCTTTTATTACAGCGCTGGATGCATGGGGGATCTCTCCTTCCTACGTGCATGCCTACGATCAAACTTTACAGATATTTATATATAAGATTGTTACATATTCATACATTCTATTCTACATTCCTATTTTAATTGGTTATAACAAATACGCTTCGTATGCTAATTACTATACATGCGCACAAGCTAGTTCTATTGTTCTAAATTGAGTCTGGGGTATAATCTGAGTAGAGGGCTACTGAGTGGGAGGTCACGATCTCCCCCTGCCGGAATTACCCTTCACCTACTTCGAGTTTGTTTTCTTTCTCATTTTCTTGCCAAGCTAAACTAGTTACATAGTGTTTCTCATTTCCCTTGGAAGAATGCTGATTTGCTTACTGCGGGCATTCTTGAAGAGGGAACTAATATTGCAACATTCTAAACCACAAATCTTGTAGTTACAGTTGATTTTGTTCCAGATCCATGGTTACACTATGGCTACACAGGAGTGCCTCCACCAGCCTCCCATCAGTCTCCTTATAACCTTGGGCATGTAGGGAAGTTGTAATGATGTCTATTAAGTTTTAACGATTAATAGCTTGCAGTGGCATGTAGGTTAGTGCTCCAGCCTTAGTAGTGACATGTTGATTCTACAAGTACACTTACATTTTTTCTCTTCTAGACTCTCACTGCTTGCATTCTTACCAGTTAATGCAGGACACTTACTTTTCTATTTGTTATAGCCTCACAAGTATTATAGACTTTAACCCATTTTTTCCAGTCTCACACTGTTTCTTCTAACTTCTAATTGAGACAGCTGGTGGTGAAATTTAGCAGAATACTATGCTCATATTAGCAGACCTCTGAAGTGACCGGATGAACCATTCTTTCTAAGTTGTAATTCTTACCTATTATCAGCATCCCTAACTCCTTCTTTCACTTCCTAGTTTTACACTGTGATCATTTCTCATCACATGAAAAACAGCCTTTAAAACATTACTGGCGCGTAGAGCAGGCTAGTGCTTTTTCTTATGCACCGTTTCCCACTTCGAAAAACTAAATCTCAGCTCAAAGACAAGGCACTCCGTAGCTGATCTGGCTCTAAAAATAATTGTAAACCCCCATAACATTTCCCACTGCACATTCGGTTCTTTCCGATATCAAAACGTTTCGTTCTTTTGTCAACCTCCTGCCTGACACTCAACAAAGCAGTGACCCTCTCTGAGGGCAGGCAGGAGGTGGGCAGGGGGAGGCTGGAACGGGCAGGAGCAGGCCGGGAGCTGCTGGAGGTGGCAGAAGCAGGCAGGGGCTCCGTCGCACGGTTCGCCCACACGGTGGAGCTGGACGCGCGCAGCAGAAGCCCCGTCCCCTTTTCTTATTAAATCAAGATACGACATGAAAGCTTTCACAACGACATTAAACGTGAACTGCCGCTGCAGGGCTCAAACGCAGCTGTCCCGCAGTCCTCCGCGAGTTACATAAAACACAAGCTCCTGGTGCGACATGTTAACGTCAGGACACTTGTCTGTCTTAACACGGAGCCCCTCGAGACATGAAACATTTGGCAACGCGTCAGCAGCAGATAACGTGAAGACACTTCCTGTTTATGGGCAGTAACTGCACTCTGGACTAAATTAAATCTCTAGCCGAGGAAGCAACGCGTATTAACCTGCAGCACGATTTTTCCCCAGCAGTAACAAACACGCTTACGCAACTGCGCGCTCGAATGCGGCACAACTCACTGTTTCTGAGCTACCTGGCGGCTAAAACCATGGCCCTGGGGTTTCCTCTGGCCGGGCGGAGGAGGAGGAGGAGGAGGAAGCAGCGGCTCAGCGGGACGGCGCGCTGGGTGCCCGGGCGCGCAGTGACGTGACAGGTGCCATCTTCCCGGCGGCGCGCGGCCCGTGGCGCCTGGCAGGCGGGCCGCAGCGCGGGGCCCGCGCAGGGCGGCGGCACGGCGCGGCCGCCATCTTGCTGTGGTAATGCCGGGGGATCGCGGCGGCCCGGGCCCGGCGCCCCGACCTCCCCGCGGCCCGTACTGACCGCGACGCTATTTCCCGTGCGTTTGTCGCATGGCAAACGTTCTGTGCTCGTTTAACACGGCCTGCTGCGATATTCGGCGTATCAGCCAAGTTGTTTACACGCGAGGGCCGTAAATTTAGAAGTAGGAGGAAACGCAGCGTTGCCTATATCCAAACCGTTGCTCCACGGCCATCATTTAGAAATCCTCCTAAGCCAGAGGACTTGAAATGTTCTACTCTCCTTCGCAGCATTTACCATAAGGAGAAGAAGAAAACATTTACGGAGACACATAGCTCTCAGCGCAACTCTTGGCAGCTGCCCACTAGAAAAGATTAAATATTGTAAAAATAACATCTGTAATTAATTACATTAAGTGAAGTATAGTCACATTTACCTTATTTTCCTTACCCTATTATGATTTTTTTTTAAAAAGCGTATACAGGAACTCTCACAGTATCATGAGGATGTTTGTTTTACATAGTATTCTTATCCTCTAATTTTGGTTTCTTCGGATTTACTGCCTCAGGAAGCAAGTGCAACAGTGCTATTAGTGCTTCATAAGCGCTAACAAATGCTTCCATAGATAAATGGGAAGTAGTATGATTTTGTTTAGCGATATGTTCCAAAATATTCGGTACAGGTTTCCTATGTATTCTCATTCTCTCTGCCCCTCATAGGCAGTCAGCATAACCTGCTTTCCCAGTGCTTGGAATCATGAAGCAGAGAGGGAAAACTGGTCTTTGAGACAGGTGGAAGACATTTTGTTTGAAAAAAGGACAATTTGCTTTTGTTTTAAAGCTTGATGGAAGATTTTAATTTTGCCCAAGGCTAACCTGTGTCTGCTTTTACAAGCTATTGTGTATAAGATTTTATTGGACTGTTATTTGTTTTTGAATCTTAGGCCTGTGCATTAGAAGCACTGAAAGTAGGAACAGAGTCATTTTAGAAAAAAATAAAATCCATAAGCATGAACTGTTTCATCAGTGTCACACTTGATGGGTCTGGAAGTTAGAAATTTGCTAAAGCCCTTCGTGATAAATGCTCCTTACCATCTGAGGAAGCTATTTAATAGCAACATAAAATATACAATCTAGTATAAGATTTTTTTCAGCATTCTGTCTTACAACTATCGTATGCTTTCCTGGTTGTTTGAAAGATATGGAAATAAATTTGTTCTTGTCAGGAAATTGCTGTGATGTCAGTGACTGACCCATACATTCCTCTTCTTATTATACACAATCTGCAGTAAAAGATCACCTTGGAAATGCTGAACATCTTTATGGAGAGCTGAATTACTGCTTCTGGATCACTCATATTCTTGTAAATAAGTTCACCTGCTGGGGCAGCGAGTATCTTTTTAACTTAGGGCTTTCTGCTACCAAAGTAAAGTTTTGTGTTTTCAAACTGAGCTTTTCTTACCCGTAGCCATTTACCAACAGCTATGGGAGGTGGAACAGTTGAACACAGTGGTACTGACTGCAGAAGCAAAGTGCATTTCAAAATTTTCACAACCTACATAACAATTTCATACTCACATATAGGTTATTTTTGATTTTGGACTTTGTCTATTCTTTATTTACTATTGTTTCTTTACTATTGTTTTACGTGCACATATAAGTATTAATATGTATTAAGATTACTGACACAAGTGTCGTAAGTACTATTTGTGATAAATGTGTTGTCAGTAACAATAATATGGGTTAAATTAAACCTATTGTAATTCTTCAAAAGAAAGATATGCAATACTGAATAACAATAAATATAATCATCTTCTTAGACCACATGAAACGAATTTAAGGAAGAAGGAAGATTAGGTTATGAATTTACACGAAATCTTAAAATCAATTATTTTAAATTGTTTTGAAAATCAGATGCATAACCATCATTTATATAGCAGATCCCCTCTACAGACATTTGTTTCTACTTGATGATTTGATGCTCTGACAGTCTTAATATCTAGACAATATAACAGATTTGGGGAAAACTCACTTTTTTTTCCTTTTAATTTATAGGGTGTTTTCTTCAGACAACTTCAGCTCATCCACTAAAAAAAGAATCACCTTTTCTGTGACTAGTACTGTAATTGAAGGTACTAATTTCTGTATATATATATATGTAATTTGAGCTATTTGGAATTCACAGATCCTTGTGTATTAATATTTATCAGAGGAAGAAATTCTTGGCTGCGCCCAAGATTTTACATTCTCATAGTGTTTTACATAAAACCCATTGCACGCAAAGAAAATGGAGGAACTGGTGCTGCAGTCAGAGCTATGCCAATGGACTACAGTGGTATCTGTGAGAAATCAGACAAGATACATCTGCATCTGCAGTGCTTATGTAAGGGTGTAGGCCACAATACGCATTACATACTTTAAATTTAATCATCTTGCTAGTGTATACGTACCAGTTCTCACTAAACATTTAAATGACAGCACATAACATCACACAAATACATTCCTATTAAACAGAAGTCCAAGCAGTTTAGCAGTGGATTATTTCTTACGTAGTAAAATTGTATGCCATAGAGAAAACTATACATTTAAAGAAGAAAGTTTGCTGACAAACTAGTTCCAAGGTTACTGAGGTGGTGGTGTTTGGATGCTTTGCTGAAGTCTTATCATCTCACTTCTGCAATTAAGGGCACATGGCATTCTTCCCTTCAGAGTGTTTCACACCATCTAGGAAAACAAATGTTCCAAACTTCCTTTCTAATGGAGCACTTTCAGTTCTTGAACAACTCGTGCAAATTCCTAACAAGTGACAGAATTTGCCCAGGGCTTGACTGGTTTACTTCTCAGTGCCTAGAGCAGGCCAGCCCATCCACAAGAAAAACACTTGGATGGCCTATCTTCTTCACTGATCTCACTGCTGAGGTCAAAGCAACCAGTGATGCTGCTGAGGAGGAAACCAGCTCTTCACCCATCAGGCAGACCTACAACACTTCACTCCAAAGCGGGGCACAAGAAGGACCCAGCAGCCCAAAGTGGCTTCACTCCCCTTTCTGTTACATAAGCAAGGCAAAGCTCCTTTCTGTAATCCTTCTCTTTTTCAAGCATTAAATGGAGGGAGAGGAAGGGAGAAGGAGCACAGTTATGGAGACCTGTAGCACTTGCCTAGTTCTCCAGGTTTGGTTAATAGGAGCCCAGCAGAACCCATTTGTCTCCAACTACAAGCTGTTCATGTGCACCAAGAAGTCTTTCGCCAAAGTATGTTACCTTGTTACCGTTAAGGTGTGGCCTAATCTGAGTCCCATTAACACTAAACAGAACACATGCAAGGAATTTTTTAAGGTATAACTATACCATTGTCTCTCCGCCAGTCTAAAAAAGAAAATGAAGCAACAGCAATAATTGACATAAATCCAAACTCTTCTTTTGCACAAAACATAAAAGCTTACATTGTACTATTACTAAGAAGTAGCTGACTTTACATCCTGTTACCTCTGAACAATCTCAGTATTATTTGCTATTTAAGTCTTTTAAGTTTCTTTTTCCTGTGCTGCTGACAAGCCACTTTCCAGCCTCCTACACTTCGAGGACTTACCAGAGTCCGCTGCAAGCACAGATCAATTGCAATCATGAAGCTATGCTTACAGAGTGACAGCAGCAGATATTTTTCCTGTTGTTTACTTGCCAAAAGTACTAGTTTATATATTTGAATAGCTTTAGACAAAACTAGCAAATTAAACGTAATTTTTGTTCATTTTTTTGACAAATTACTAGGTGGTATTCCATTGCTCATTCAGTTATCAGAAAGAAAAAAAAATAAAAAAATAAAAGTAGTCAAACCCAGCCTCCCATGTTCCAGTGTTCAGAAGAAACATGCTTTGAACATCTGAACCACCATCCACAAGAGCAGCAGCCAAGTGGCATGCTTAGGGGACACTGTTTTTCTCCATATGGTGTGCTGGGGGCCAGGCCAGTGCAGCCATTCTTGCCCTTTACTATAGCTGATGTAGCAAATCATGCTAGACTGAAAGTAGAGCTAAGTCCATTCCCCTGGAAACACCTAGTTTAGTTGGCCTGCTAGATGACTGGACACAGCCATTTTGAAAGCTAGAATTGGTCTTCAAGCCTTTGCTGTAAGATCAGTAAACTTCAGCATGCCAAAAGCAATGCACAAGTGATAGCTATTACTCTGAATCATCACTTTAGTATGGACATTTATTTTGGCAACTGACTGGACACACAAATTCAGCTGTATGCTCTTAAATATTCTTGTGCTCCATTTTGTTCTGTCCTAAGCGGCCCAGCCTAAGCCCTACCCATCATTTCAATCCATATTCTGTTGCCTTAAAGTAGTTGTGAAAGTATTCAGAATCTTGGTGGGAGGTTCCAATTTGCAGACCTAGTCTACCATGCTGATTTTGTCCAGTTATTGCAAGTCCAATTTAGAGAACCAAAAAAGAAAAAAATCACGAGATATTTTCACTGAAAAGACGGGGTTTAGGTCAAAACATCTGAGTATTAAGAATCCACATTGGGCCATGCCCAGAAATCTTTTTATACAGTGATTTTCAAGATGCATGCATTATTGCGAGCACATGGTATGTAAATGCATTGGGCTGCTTAATAAGCATTCATTGGCACACATCTGCAGCTTTGCTAATGTACCTTTTATTCCTATGTGGTTGCCAAGGAAACAGGTTATGGCCCAGTATTCTACCTAAAATATACCGAGGAAGTATTCTATACTAATCTACTTAAAATAGGTACCACTCAGATTTTATAGCCCATTGCTTCTGTAAGTCCAGGTAACCTGAATTTATCACTGATAATGTTTCACTGAGCAGTGTAAGCTGCCAATGCCATCTTATTGTCTCTGAAAATTCATTACCATTTTCTGCATCATACAACACTGTGTATTAAAAGGAAACTCAGATACAGAAAACATTGAGATATTCTAACAATTGAGGAAGGTTTTTGTTTAGTTTTGGGGTTTTGTGCTGGTGTGGTTTTGTTTGTTTTAATTTGTCTTCTTATCTTCTGTTTTGTCTGGTACCCTTAATGAATTACTTAGAGATAGCACAACATTAATAACTGATGCAAAAAACTGTTTCTTACAGAATTTGTGCAGATAGTGCTACTGAAATGAAAAAAACCCACTCCCTTTCTGTAACACGGATTATAGTACAAAGAATAGTTCAAAATAAGTTAATCAAGATGACACTAATTCTTTCATTCAATACATACGCATCCCAAATATAAAGCACAGATACCAGACACTTATTTTAACCAAGAAGATACCGGACATACTTTAACAGAGATTATTATTGCACATTCACGATAAGAAGGAAACTGCCAGTATTTGAAAAAGCAACGCAAAATGGGAAATTCTTGTTTTGAAACATCTTGATTATTTATCACAATACTATGCTTGAATCTATAAAGTGCTCTTTGCAGCTTACGATTAAAGAGGTTTTTTACAATAATTTATAAAGGTAGAGATTAAATGAACTATATGCAGCTTAATTAGAGCAATATTAGAAACGGGCATTGGCACTGAGGGAGCTCCTCTACCTTTACTGTGTCTCACAGATTTATAATGAACACCAGTGACTGAGGTCCAGAGTTAGCATTCTGACAAAACTCAAAAAGTTTGGTTGCCTGCCAGTACTTTTGATTTTTACAGGTCACTAGAGCCTGTTACAACCTGTTGCAAAGATCTATTCAAACTTACTTTGTTTTTCCAACCTCTGTGGCAATAAAAATCCAGTAAGAGCTGGAAAAACCCAACAACATTCATGTGAGAATAGAGTAATGTGGTACCAAACCGAGAACAACTCCTAAATGATTATGCAAAAGATAGAACTTCAACTGAAAGAGAACAATCATGTAATACAGTGGTTTTAAAATGTTAAATATTTTACCATTATTTCTGTGTGAATTTAAAGAGAGTTCAGCTTGCTATAATCGACCCATAAATTTACTCACCCAAAATCAGGTTGTTCTTCTGTTAGAGTCTTTAAAAAGTGATATTGACAGGTATTTTCAGCAAAACCATCTCTGTGATTTTGTGAACCATGTGGCTACTGTGTACCAGCCTGCAAAGGAGAAAATCCAATTTAATGACTAAATTATTAGACAAGTACTAATTCCCAGATACACTGTGTAATCCATCATTTTCCCTGGAGCGCTGCAGGACTTCAAATCTATATCTGGGAGGCTTACAACACACCAGCAATAAAACAGTTCCATTGACCAAACTATTGTGAATACTGCTTCTGCGCCTGCATTGTTTTATTATGGCTTAACCCATAATAGCGCAGACTGGACATAATGTTTCATAGTATGTTCAAGACAAGAGTATAAGGATGTTTTCAAATTTAAAATAATTTTCATTGGAGTCACTGGAAAAATTATACTAAAACCAATCATTGGTTCTTCTTCCGTTCCCCATCTCAACTGTATCCACATTATTCCTCGCACATTTACCTAATAAGACCTCAAATAACAGAGGCTTCACAACTTCCTCAGTTAGTCTGGCCCTGAGTTCACAAGGTAAAGTCAGTGGAAAACAAGTGCATTCTGAGAGTAGCTTCACAGCTCTCCAGTGTAGAAAACAAATCGTGGTACAGAGAGAAACAGTTGTCATTACTAGCCAGCTCCCTTGACTGCACATAAACTGCAGAAACCAATTCTAAGTTATTCTTTATTTTCAAAGCCTCCATGAAGTTGTTTTTTTCAGTCTTTCAAAGGCCTGTTCTTTCTCCTTTTCCCATTCTGCCACTTTTCTTCTGGTCTCTTTTTGTCACAGGTATCATCACAGTATCTGTGCTAATGACATTTTTAGGCAACTTGTGTTCTCTGGAATACACTTCCTGTATCTCTCTGCTTAACTCACTGTTGTCAAACATCCTGATTTTATGTTATTATGTATCAAACATTCCAAAAAGGTTTTCATGTCATAGTGTAAAAATTACTCATTACAGGGCTTGTTCCAAAGATATTAAACAAAATTGAATTATTCTATAAAGCAACTGCAGAACCTTACGGATAAGGCCTTATGACTCAGCTGATGAGCATTTATATAGCAGCAATTAACAATACATAGATCCATCTTCCATTTGTAAATATACCATATACTTTTATAAATAACATTATACAGGAAATGCAGGATCCATTATTTTGGCTTTAAAATCTAAGGCGGCGAGCTAATTTTTTTTTTTTTTTTGGTAGTGGCTTACCCAAGTACATTTTTAGTATATCTTGATTTGAGCAGGTATTCTATAGCTCACATCTGCCCATAACAAAGGCCAGAATGAAAGAAAATTGCATTAAGCTATTATTATTACTTCAGATGCTAATAACGTCATATTCACAAATGACTGAAATATTACTGTGAGTGAGAAGCTTAAGCATCACATTTGGGGGAATACAGCAGTAAAATATTTTATGAAAACTAAAGAATTTCTAAATTTAATAATAATAGAATTCAAGTGTAATATTAAATATGATCACACCTTTTAAAACATAATAAAGCTATTCACATGTTAAAGTACATCAGACACTAGATACCTCCAAAGGGTTAACTGGTACCTATACATTACTACCAGAGTCTAATAGTCTGACAAATATTATCTGAACAGAGATAGTTTCACACTGAGACACCTGCAGTTTCAAATCAAAATGAAGTTTAGAGGCAGAAGTAATCTTAATCAGAAAGGTCACTGAAAAGCAAGTAGGAGAGCATCTGACAGTGATTTTTAGTTTAATTTCATTTTTAGTCATGCTTTGTATAGATTTTCTGCTAGGCAGAAATGGTATTTGCATGGATAAAAACACATTTCAATTAAAAAAAGGGAGGACTCAGTATCAACAATTAGGCTTCTATGATAAAACAGAAAAAAAAAAAAACCCCAAACAAAACAAAAACCCCAAAACCTAAACCCCACAACAAACCACCAAGCCCCCCTAACTGTGATATTTGCAGGCTGTGCTGGAGGTGTGAAAAACTGCACCTGCTCCTGTGTGCTCTGGTTAGCCCCCTTAGCCAAAGAGAATAAAATGGATCAAGTTTACAGAGGATTTCTTATGTCATCTCTGGCTATAACATTCTGACACTCTGCATTAGCTAGATGTGACTACCATTAAAATACATATAGCAACCTACATATAATAGGCAAACTGAACACAGCTTCTTAATTACTAGACTGTTCCTTAATAAATACATCATCAGTTTCTTTAGCTAGAAGAAATTACCGTTCACAGGCTGCCAATGAGTTTTTCCAGACTCACGAAAGCACTTGAGTTCAGTCATATTAAATACAAGAGGACTTGTACCCCCTAACAAAAGAGCAAATTTGCAAATGGATTTAAAACCAGCATAGCAAATCACGCTCATGTAACCAAGCGGCACTTTTTTTTTTTAATGCCTTGAGTGGGTATGTTTGAACACAAAGACGTAATAAAAACAGTTTATCACTAAGTGCCCTGTCTTTTCTAAAGATAAATGTCAGCGGCAATAAATAGATTGCTTCTACATAGCATTTGCTCAGCAACTTCCTTTAAAAATAACCACACAAGAAATAAACAAGAAAAGCAATTTTGATAGCTACATGTAATGGCACACTCCATATTAGCATTTCAGACAAAAAAAATAATCAGCAGAAGCAAGCTACTGGAGATAAATCAAATTACAGAAAAATGCAGACTTTAACATATCACTTGAGAGATGCTGTTCATTACGTTTTCGGTTCTGCTGCTTTAGGTGGAACAAGAATGTTGCACTGTGTCAAACTAATCTCATCATAATGAATCAATGGTTTTATTATCAAACATTAGCCTATCAAGATAGACAACAAGTCGTATTCCTGAACAGTTATACTTGGTTTATTTGGAATGCAGTGAAGTGATATATTAGAAATAAATGAGAATTAGTTTGATATTACCAACACTGTAAAGGCTATTACTGATAATTGGCTGCGCTTCTAAATACCTCCTCTGCATTAATTTTCAGTTCTGGGTCCTCATCCACGCAAAATATTCTTAATCATTTTAAAGTCAAGGACATGAAAGGAAAATGGCTACCCTGCTGCAAAACTCTCATTGCAGTAGTGAGAATTTCTCAAGTCACGTACAAAGGAAATGCACAAGGAGATACACTACGTTATAAGCTCAGTGGAGACATTTAGTAACATCTGATTCTGTATAAACAGTTACCTGTGGTACACATAAGATTTCATTTTACTAATACTGTTAAAAATACTAGCTAAAAATAGAAATAAAGAATTATAATACTGAAGTCTGGCAAAATCTGTAAGGTCTGCAGATGACTGCAGACCACAAGCGATCTTATTCTCTAAAGGCTAAAGTTCTTTTCCAATATGCTTAAACACAGTTCTTTACCTGAACTTCGTAATGGACCTACTATTTAAAGAAAGGTTTATTAAGCATTACTGTGGATGAATCCAACAAAGGTGAAAGAGGGTTTAAACATACTGCTGATTCCCTAAATTTCTCAGCTGCTAAATATTTCAGTGATACTTTTATACTTTTGATAGTGAAACTATCGCTTTATATGCACACAGTACAAACCTTGACCTGCATGCAAGACTAGGCTAAATTTAAAAAAGAAACCAGGGTATGTTTCTGGAAACAACCAGTGCAGAACAAGAATAGAACAGTTTTTGTTGTGCACAGCTTTAAAAACATGGCATCATTTAAGATATGATAGTCACATGGTAACATAAAATGAGATCAGATTCTCACTTAGAACTGAAAGGAAACAGCAACAAAATTTTCCATTCACATTGTGATATTGCTATTAAAGAGAAAAACATTTTTCTACATGTCTACTATTGCACCTTCTAAAAGGATTTGGTTGCCAAGGAAACTGGTTCTGGCCCAGTATTAATCTGAAATGAATATATTACAAAAGTTGGAGTAAGTAATGCAATACTCTTATTTTATTCTTAATGCTCAAAATCAGGTTTTTGTACCTAAGGCTGTTAAGTTTCTACTTCATAACCTTTTTTGTGTGAAGTAAAACACACTTCAGTGAACTGATAATTAAGCTGACAGGGCCATCTATATCAGTCTCTCTCTTTAAAGTCTTTCTACCTTAAAATAAAAAGAAATACTGCAGGCTTATGCTTGTAGCCAATAGTTAAAATATGAGCATTAAAGCATATTCTTCTTTGTTTAATATTTCGCACAAAACACAAAACCGCTTGCACCAGAATTTAAATATTTTTCATTTCTCTAATCTCCCTCAGTTTTTATTTGTGCATTTTAGCTGCTAGCTCAGTAGTGCTTAGAGCCAGCTCGAAAATGTACCTGAATCAATAGGGTTTTCAAAAATTCTTTTGCTGCATAAGCGTCGCCACGCCCTTAGTACATATGATTATTTTAACAGACATGACTGCTCTACTTTCACAATAGATTTTTTTTTAAAGCAGATAAGATCAACTGTCATGCCAACATGCAAAGCCACAATTCAATATTAAGTTGTTTTCATTACCAGCTTCATACATTTTTTTAACCAAAAGCTACATTCCAAAGCCCATTTCATGTTCTTGCAACACTGACGAAGAAATCAGTAAAACATGCAAATCTCAACCTACCTGCATTTATCACTTAGAGCAGTGTTAGCATGGCAGTGCACCCAGCCATTTTTATGTAAAGCAATGGAGACAAGTTCTATTCTTGGTCGTCTTGGTAATTTTTTTGAAGCAATTGTGAAAAATCAGATGGGAAGCAGCTCGAATAGACCATGATCAGGAGAACCGAGTTTGTCAATAGGGAAAGCAGGAGTGGGGGAAAAAAAAAACCCAACGTCCTCGATCCAAGGTTTCCCGAAACTGCTACACAAGGTTGTTTTCTTTTTTTTTTTCCTTCTCTCAGAGGGTTCAAAGCTTGGAGCTGACCACTGCAAAGGCCACTTGTCACATTTACTGAAAATCAGCCTATTGATATCACAGCTGAAAATATAAACTCAACAACCAGAGCCCATTGCACAACGTGGACTGCGTAAGAGTTAAAAATAGATTCGACGTGCCTCCTACCTGCATAATAAATATGTAAGTTTCAAGTGCTTTAATTCGATATTCACATTAATTAACAATACAATATACATTATTTAAACTACAGTAAACGCAAGAAGAAAAAGGGTGACACCATCTGGAAGCACAGTTTGCTTTTTTTTTCTCCCTTTCGAAAGGCTAATAATGTAGTTTTGAATGTGATGACAAGCTAACAGCTCACCACATTGCAAATGAAAAAAGAATTCTTAAGGTGATGCTCAAATATCTAAGCCTGTAATGAAGCACAGACCAGGCTTCCCTACTGCATGACATGGCACACAGACCATTTACATACTCACATTTGAGATACTAGGCACAGTATAATGAATTCAATACACAGCATGCACACAGCACAAGCAACGTTAATCCTGCCTGCCATTTTAGGCTTGCAGAAGTAAGATACATACTGCAGCACAGCTCTGGTAAGGGAGGAGGCAAGGGACAGCTCACCTTAAATGCAGTATCTGATTAATGTTGTAAGTGACATTGCGTATCAGCTACAGAGTCTTGGTTCAACTGGGTGGGAGGGAACAAAGAAAATTGTCATCAACTGGTGATGCAAGATGAGCTCCAGTCTCTAATACTGTTAGCAAACTCCAAATTCTACAATGATACAGTAGTAGGCATTTCAAACTCTTATCAAAATCTGCCTGTGCAATGGCTGAATCCGCCTGCCGAGGAAAACAAAACAATCTTCTTGCCTATTGGAGAAACGCTGGATTGACTACAGCAACATCCTCTCGATGCAGGAAGATTTCATGTCGCTCATATTAAATCCTGGATGCATTTGCTGTGCTTTCCTAATTTTTAAGTCTCAGAATTAAAATAAAAAGACAATGATAGCAAAAAGAACATAACTAAATTAATTTTCATGCAAATAAAACATTTTTTTTCTTTCCGTTTTCTCTCTTTTACAGTTCATCAAAATCCTGAGTAGTATTGACAAAACACACGAGCACAGGGTCTCTCGACTGCATGATCAGCTGTCTGTGTCTACGCTACACCCTGTTAACCACAAGCAGTGTTAGAGCTAAATATATCTGCAATGCAGAAACAGTAGGTGCTATGTGGTATACAATTCTGATTAATTACAATGTTTTTTCCAGCCTCAGATATAATAAATTAAAAACAAAAATATTTGGTGCTGATCTCTGTCAGGCACGGTATCTGTCAGACTTACAGAACATAAAAGCTATCCTAAGTATACTGACCTAGATAGCACTAAGAAGACTTAAGCAGCGTACAAGCATACTCACTGTCAAAGCAAGGAAAACGAAACAATGACCGTCTAATCAAACTGAAAGCAACAACTCACTACCACAGTATGAATTCCAAAATGCTGCGTACTGTATATGCACATCTCATGTTATTGGAAGATGCAAAGCTCCTTTGTTTTTTTTTCCCCTCTCTCTCCTCGGAGGCTTTTCTTAGCTACGGTTGCACAATGACATTCTGACATCATGGAGGTCAATGCAGATACTAAAGGGCTGTCGTCTTTAAAAAAAATGTAATTTTGACATATTAAACCACAGCTGCAAAAAATAATAATAATAATTAACAATTTCACATCACCTGCTTAACTTTCTGTTCCCATCCGAGATTAATAGCATCCATATTGTTCAGCCGCATATGTTAAATTGGTATCACCCTCTGCAGAGACTGCAAGAGTAATTGTGGGAATTAGATTTTTATAAATGTTTAAAAAAAAGCTTATTTTCTGGAAAACTTCAAAATACAATAAAGTATTTTGCAAACATAAAGAAAAAAATACGGGGGGGGGGAGGAGAAAGGCATTAAAAACTCTTTAACTGGATTTTTAATGCCTAATAAGCAAAACTAGTTCTATTTTCATTGTGCCTCTGTCTCCAATGAAAGAATAAGACAACCATGCAGCAGTTTACTACAACCTGAATTACCTTCCTGCAAGGCTAACCCATCAGGTGAGGTAAAACAAACCACAAGATGTACCTGTTTAGAGAGCAGAATCCCACACACGCTAGCTCAGTGACTTCTCACAGCTCCCCATCTCTCTACCTGCAGAATCCGCAAGCTGATACCCAACAGACGAACTGAATTGTGAAGATTAACGTGTTAGCTCTGAAAATATTGCACTGAAAGATTTCTTTACGTAAACATTGTTTACCATATGTGTAACTGAATATAAATGGTTTCTGGCCAACTGCTGAAATTGATCTTTGAGAGGCCAGATTTTGTAGACAGAAGCACTATCTTTCATTTGACCTGCCAATAGAGCTGAGAAATAAAGCAGCCAACTCTTCTCCCACATATTCTCTCTAGGAACCTGTATATACTATGATTTTTTTATTTTTTTTTTTTTTTTAGCTAAAAGAGCACTTGGTATTAGTTTTCACTTTTAAAAAGAAGTACTGCGTTATATCAGAAAATGTTGCGCAGCAACAACCAGACTGCTGTACGTACGTATTCACTTGTAAAAAAAAAAAAAAAAATCTGATTTTGATTTATTTTTTCTCCTCCTTTTTTAATGGTTAAATAGTTATCTACGTAATTTTGAGGTTTTTCTTGGGGGAGTTATTTGGCATTTTGTTCTCTTAATTTTAAAGGCTGGGAATGAGATGATCCTAACAGTCAGTGCTTTAAAATATTCAGAATCCCCTTCCATAAATAGCACATCTGTCACACAGAAAGGAACCCAGCCAGCAAAAAGGCAGACCAGACCAGGAAAAACAACTGCTATTCCAATACATGATTACAAAATAAGTTAGGATTTTAGCAATCCTTTATTTGGCTTTTTGTTGTTTCAAGCTTTCTAAAGTAAGAGCTGTCTGATTATTTACATGCCACCATATATCAACTTTAAATTAAGAAAGTGGATTAATTTTGAGGGTTTTTTTAGTGCTCACCTCTTAGTCAAATGTATACGAACAAGCTAGTCATGCCCTGTTTAAAGCCATGGCATAAGTCCTATAGATTTCAGGAAGGGTCTGATATAGCACTTTTAGGTTTATGAGAAAGGACGATAGTACAATTTTGGAAACAGTACATTTGTTTAAAGGCAATGATCTTCAGCAAAAGACTTATTTCAGCAGAGTCTCGCAACAAATATATCCGTTTCTGCATTCCTGATGTCAGCATTCTCATTCTCCCAGAGAAATACTGTTCCAGAAGAAAGACAGCAAGGTGTTTTGGGTTGTGTGATTTAGGAAATATTAAAAGCCTTCTGTCAGTGAATGCAGCAGAGGAATAAACATCTCTCAGTTAACAGGGAAGTGAGCTTGTTAAGTCCTTATGCCCTTGCTTAAATGGGCCATTTTCAGTGATCAGTAATAATTTTCCAAGCTTAGATTTGCAATGATTTTCCTTCATATAAATATAATTTCAGTTCAGAAATCAGATTTTAGGCCCTTCTACAGCTGCATAATATATAGCATGGTAAATAAATAAATTCAAAATACTGCAATTGCAGGTTTCACAAAGTAGGCTCAAATTTTCAAGATAGAGGTATATTCATATTATATGTTATTTCTCAGTCAGAAACTTGGATTTAAATTCTAACCTGCTTTATGCCAAAACTGTCAAGTCCCAAGGCACAGGCTCTCTTGGTTCTTGACTTCAACATTCCCTGACTCTGCTAGGTCAGGACTATTTCAGCCCATGCTATGAGCTTATGTCAGTTCTTCATTCAATCAGCCTGAAGCAAGGCTATTTCAGATATCCTCACCAGATATCACAGGTCATTTGTGCTGTAGCCTTTCCCACTTTCCAGCTTCCTACTTGCAAAGATGCTTCTTCCTCTGTTTATCACCACTCAACATCTAATCTCTCCTCACATACTATAGCTTGTCAAAATTAGTGAGGAATGAGGAGACCCAGCTTCACTTGGCATTGAAGTCTCCACCTTGTAGTATATGGTTTCTTAGGGGAAAAGTCCTAGACCTCCGGATTGATCATTTGGAGAGCTGAAGCAAAATGAGATAGATTGTGGAAAGAAAGACTCACATAAAGTCCCTAAAACTGTACTGATTTTTGTCTGAAAGTATTGCCACACCTTGTCCTCCTAAGGAGGAAATATGTGAGGGCAGCCTGATAGACTGGGAGCTCTGCCAGTCACCAACCTCGTAGCAGTAAATATCTGAAAGACGACTGGCAGACTGAGAAAAAGAGTGACAAACATGCAGTTTTACATACATCAGCTCTCTTGCCTTTATTCAACACAGGCCAAGCTGGACCAAGAGAATCAATTTTCTCTCTAGCTACAGAAGATACCCAGGACGTGTGAATTATGTGTAATTACACATTTAAAAAAAGCCAAACTTTTTTTATCTGTTTGCCAAGTAAACGAGCAATATGCAGAAAACAAAGAATAGAGTCATTCCCAGCCCACAGGGACTGTAGTTGACTGTTCTATGAGGCCACCCCTGCAGAGCAGTGAGAAGGGGACATGAAACACAGCTGGGAATCCAGGGTGGGTGTTTCCAAAAGTGCATTTCAGAATCAGCTACAGCCTTCTGACAAACCTGCTCCTGGAATGACTATTTCAGCCTCTGAATTTAGCTGCGTCAATTTTATTTGCCTCTTCATTCCACTAGTGCCATTGCTAAAAACCACATTGTTCATGAATACTCAGTTTGAAATTAGAGTCACTTTGGAAAAGAAAACACAAACCCTTGATCATGACCTAAGTTCTCTGACCTAACACTCATGTTCAGTAAAGCATCCGTACACCCAGACATTCAGGCTAGCAATGAACTTGCTTGGTCAAATGACTTATTTCCTGGCCTGGTTTCAGTTGGGAATACTACTGCTTACCACATGACTTAGAAGCTACTTCCTTCAGTACTGAAAGCTCAGCTAATTGTTGTTGGGCTGTAGAAAACAAATGTGGAGAGAGAAGGGGAAAAGGATTGGTGATAGAACCTCAACAGTTTGCCTTTCTAGAGCCAAAGTAAAACACTTTTATACCTGATCCAGCTAACATGACCTGGACTTCCATTTCTGTATGCATCTAGCTCAAGTTGCCCCAAGGCTAAGACTTAATCAATTAAGTGCTAAGTGTTTTCCTGGGCTTTTCCACAATTCCTTCTGTGTCTCTGTATGGCTAGACAAATTCTTCCATTATTTGCTGGGACAGAAAACAGTTGTTCCAAGTTATTCTGGTATGCGATTTACACATCTTCATTCTTAATTGCCCCACTCACAGAAACAGGCCATCAGAAATAATATCCAAGTGGTCTAAGATTCTTGTTAGATGAGGATGTTTTCAGCACTACGGAATTAAAAACAGAGCAGCATATAAAAGCAGTTCCTCTTACAAAAGAGAAATACTGAGATTCTACAATAGTAGCAAATACCTGAGTGTTATGAAACGTATACTGATATACTGCATTGTACCAATGTGTTATAAATTTGCATTCATATATATATCTACAGATATATAGATATGAAAAATATGGGCTTGCCTAAACTGAAGGATCACAGACAAGTCACATAATAAGATATATTGAGGTGCTGTATATGCTTTTTTATTAAACACTTAGCAGCTGCTTACAGTCTAGTACTGTATAAACTATAAAATCTTTAAGGATTAGAACACCTGGGATTGACTGTAAAAACTGGCAAAGAGAATTTCTTTAAAAACTGTAAATCCATCCATAAGAACTGAAAAAAGCATTGCCTTTATAGATACTTGCACTCACCGTTACAGGTTCTATTTCTCTATTTTTTGTGTAACATGACAGCCAAGAGAGTTAGCAATTAGAAGTGGCTTTGTCTTGTTTTTTCCCTGATTAATGCTTCAGTTACTGATGAGGATGGTCTCATCCTCTAATTATACCTCCTAAGGCCCTATTTACTTTCTAAACTGCTGCCAGACACTATGCCAAAGGTTTCAGATTTCTCTCTCTTATCGCTCCTAGCTGATTTACCCGATAGGTGATTTTAGGTGTTCTATTTTTACTCTGTTCTTATCAATTTTATTTTTCTCTGTACTAAATGGCACAACTTGCCTGACACTCATACCTGCACTTTTTCTGTGCTTCCCTTGTGTTTATCAGTACTTTCATGTTCACATCACCTATTATTTCTCCTCCTCCAGTTTTGAGGGCCAGACTTTTCATTTAGAGGCCAACAAACTCAAAGACTTCATACGGAAAGAAGCTTCACTTTGTCACATGAAATCCTGGAGAGAGATTCAGACATTTTTGCTAAATCATTCTTATTAATAGTAGACAGTAGACAAATAGGGCAATAAGGGGGGGGGAAGAAAAACTTTTCAGAGCAGACAACAACAACAACAAATCTGTTCTTTGCACAAGGAAGTTCAGCCACTCTACATCCTCATATCACCAGAAAATTCGCTTTTATCAAATCTTGATGAAAATTACTTCTCAAACATATGCCTTGAAGCAGGATCAGTGTTGTGGACATAGTCTCTCTCAATCATTGATTTCCTCCCACCCCATAAAGTTTGACTGGGGACTGTTCAGCTATTTTGAAGAACAGAAAAGATAAGAACAACACACATTTCTCATTAAAAATACCAAGAAATCAATTTTGAAGAATACAAGTACTAGAACAAGCAGGGTTATGAAGCTGAAGTATGTCAACAGAAGAGAAAATATTCTGGAAATTCCAAGAAAACTGCTCAGTGCTTGATAAAATCAAATGTCCCATAATAGGGCAGAGAAATCTCACTTCCTAAACACCATATGTATAGATAACTGTCTCACAGCACCAAACAGTCTGACAAATATAGAACCAATGCAACAAAAAAAATCCCTTTCAAGTTTACTTGCTCAAGCTCAACTACCCATTATGCCTCTAAACGTGGGCTGCTCTTTGAGGCCAGTAGACCTGTTCAAGGCATTTCTCCCAACATGTCCACTTGTGAAGCTTGTTGCCTCATTTTTCACCTGCTCCTGACAAATGGAAGGGGAGTTCCAAGCCTTCATCTTCCAAGTATATAACCAAAACCCAAGAGCATCAGCTGTGAATCCTGGCCAACAGATTTTTTTTCCTCCAGTGGCATACAACAAAATTCATCTACTACCACTGTTACACTGCCATAATTTCCATGGTTAACGACTACTTACATTCCCAACTAGCCAGGCACCTCATTTTAAGAGAGCTGTTCTACAAAGCACTCCCTGAGGCCTGACCTAATTCAGCCAGGACTGAGGTCAGTGTAAATGAGGGCCTGTTTAAAAAGGTTTCAGTCCTAAGTCACTTACGAATTACATCATTTCTCTTCATATAAACTCCACATCTCTTCCATGTTTCAGAACTGAAACTGTTCTTCTGATGGTATGAATGAGCCAGGAAGAGAAATGGATGCATCAACACAAAGTTGTATCCCATTAAGTCCTTATGAATTAAAATGAAATTTTAGGACTAAAGCAAGGGAGCAGTAGTAGTGCTTTGTTAGAGTGTGGTTGTACAAAAGGCTCTATTAACAATAATAGTACACTTTTACAGCATGTTTTATCTAACAATCTCAGAGATCATTACAAGCATTAATTGAGCCTAACTATAGCCTGTGATAAATTAGCATTATTATGCTAATTTCATGGACGGAAAGAGAAAAAGATGGAGAGGTTAAGTGATCTGCTCAGGAACAGAACCGAGAACCACGTGCACAAGTGGGTTATCCCAAACAAGAAGAGTTGTCAGAAAAATTGAAGTGGAATGCCAGATACAACCATCATATCATGGTTTTGGAAGCCTTTCATAATTACTCTGAGGAAGTGCTCACCAGTCAAGGAAATAGTGTTGGTGTGGACTAATAGCAAGTAAGTTTTTTTCACTTGTTCTTTGATTTCGTAATTCTCACTGACCTTCGCAGGATCATTCATAAGCACCAAGAACTGGTGCTTATGTAGATGTGCTATAACTAGGTTATGTTAGTTCACTCAGGTGCAAGTCTAAAAGCAAACAATATTTGAAGTAATGACCATTAGGCCTCAGTCAGTCATCTGCATTACTCTATTACTTATGACTTCAAATAAGAGGACAGCTTGACTGTATCCTACTTTTCTTCAAAACATCAAGCTAAATGTAGAAGAAGGGCAAAACTTTGCCTCTCCAAGCACCATTTCAATGTCCTTCAACACTTCCAGCTTTTTTTCGAAACAGAACAACAACAACAAAAAAAATCCCAAAATATTTAACAGCTGTGTTGTCTTATTTTCCTTACTGAATATCCTGGAAAACATTTAATCCAACACTCATTAATCTTCATCTGATTTAATATAGCTCCCAACAAGACACGCAACAGTTTCATCTTTACCAAACATCAGGGATTCTATTCCAGACAAAAATAATCCTTAGTCTTTCTTCCACCATTGATACCTTGACTGCTGCAGAGTCAGACACAGCCCTGTGATTTCCAGGCAGCTCTGGAGTAGCAGAGCAAGGCAGAGATCAAACCAGGAAGCCAATCTACAGGTCAGGATGAGACCCAGCCTTATGATCACCAGGCAGGTCTACAATAACAAGAGAGGCAGTCAGGCTGAAAGATCAGTCCACAGATCTGCAACCAGTACAACCTACAATGACCCAGGACAACAAGACCTACACAGACATGACTACAATAGAAATAGGTACACCTGAATTTAAATAGAGCCCCTGGGCCCACAGGCAGAGGTGGGGAGGACCCAGGTGATGCCAATAGAGGTTTATTCATGTCTTCAGGTCCCTAAGAGTCTCACTCTTTCCCTTTTCTTGTGTCCTGTTCCTCCCTCCCTCCTTGTGCTAGCCTTAGTGCTCATGAGATTGCATGTTGAGTCAGACCAGCTCACCAGTTCAACTGAAAACTAACCCTCTTTTGGTAAGGTTATTTCTGGTTATATTAGTCAGTTCACCCATTTCACCACATTGCTTGCTGTGTGAAAGCTAGACCCAGGGCTATGGAGGCAGCTGGAACCATGTGGTTTGGGGTTGACAATCAATAGATGGTGGTAGTGTGGTATAGACTGCGTCCAGAGTTTTCTGGAATAGCTTGGATATGGATTTTCACTGTAATTACCTTCTAATTTCAGAGTAGGTATATTGCAGGTGTTGCTTCTTACAGACAGTAAATTGATTCTATAAGTTAAGTTCACTTTTTAATTTATATAGTTCTGCTAGGTGAAATACAGGCTGACTGTATTATTTCTGACTGGATTATTTCTGTAGGTTCCTTCCAGTTGAAATGTTTTATGTTCTATTCTACAGACACAGCTGTGGATGTACTTACATTTGCTTAAAAGTGCTAGAGGACACCCAAGTGTCTCAAAGAGCATAGTCTGCAGAAGAAATACTAAAATAAAGGCGAACCAGGCATGAAGAAGAAGAAAGGGAAAAGAAAACAATGTATTTATTTTTAAATATCAGAGCTTGCTTTTTCTTTCCACGCCCTGTGTAATAATCCAGCAATGGAATGCAAATTAGCATTCGTGTTTTTTTAGACAATAGCCTTTGTGTTCCAAACCACACTGACAAAGCAGAACAATCCAAGCAAAACATGCTCACAAAATCTTTGGCCAGCAATGTGCTAACCAGTTTTGTTGGAAGCATCTAACACTGTGAGCGAATCTGTTTTGGAAAGTAATCACGCAAGTTCAACTTCTCTTTACTCAGCTGAGAATATGTTTGCTTCTTTTTCAAGCTGAATTTCAATCTGTTACATCACTGGAAATTCAGTGAGGTCACTATAGTCCTACTGTAAGTGCTACTGAAGCTCTAGACCTAGGGAACCAGGCTGAACATACACCAGTAAGGGCTTAACCTGATTTCTGGGATCTCTGTTGTCGATGAAAAATGCACTAAAAAGCATAGTGCTTCACTGTTAGAGGCCACACTCCTTACTGTGCTTGTGAATATAGAAAACAAGGCGTAGCACCAAAACCTATACCCTTATGATTTGAAGACACTAGAGAGGATAGTCACGATATACATCATGCCGACTTTACTTCAGAGTAGAAATACTAAAAGGCAAAAGTATATATAAAAACATTATTTTTCCTGAAATATCCAAAATTAGGAAAACTAATCCCAAATAAAATCTGTGGAAGAGAACATATTTGCTGGTCTATTCTGTCTAGCTTCCACCCTATTTAGACCCAATCAACATATGTAAAATCTCCCACCATATCTTTACACGTGGGCAAAACCACATTGCCTGAGAGAGCTTCCTGGAACTAGTGTTGTTGCAGGACAGTGGAACATCTGTAGTGAAGGTGAGCTTGAAGATACACTTCAAGGTGTTTAAACCTGTATTCTTTGAAATGATAACCCATCAACACCCTCATCACTCTGAAATCTTCTGTATAAAACATTAGAGGGTATCCTCTCCATTAACAGTGGAGAATATATGAATATCATAAGCAGCAATAACAATCATAATCCACCAAAAGGAAAAGGATTAGAATGTAGACAACCTGTCTCTATGATGCTTTTTTCTACCTTGCATGTAGTTGTCATCCATTTCAGTCCTGTGGTTACCTTGCTGTGGGAAAGCAGGTTGTCTGCTTCTGCTGTTTGAGCTTCTCTGCTGCTATAAAATGGACCAGTGTCTGGACAAATGCAGAGGAAGAGCAGGAACAAAATGATTGAAGCATAAAAACACAACAAAGCAAGAGTAGCAATTTTAAAACTCTCATATGGGTAAGGGAAAACAGTCAGAAATGAGTTACACCCCTCATTAGCTTTTGCTTGCCTACTTGACAAAAAAATCCATTGGCATTACCCCTTGCTTTCCGTAGGAGGAACTTTATTGGAAAAAAAGGATTTGATGCTTCTGAATGTTCAGCGTCTTGCTCAGGATAACTTGGTGAGCATATCTGTTTGAAAAGATCTGTGGTTATCTTAGCCTGTGGTCTATAATCACCTCAGTAATGATTAAACCAAGCAGAAATCTGGTATTACCTCAAAGTTTATCAACTAGAACTTAATTTAACTGTCAACTCTGCCTTTGAGTGACACTGAAATTACTAGGGTTACAACAGCCACCATAAACCTGCAGTAGTGACTGAACTTAGGACCATATGCTCCTAAGGCTGTAACCCCAAAGAATCCATAGAAAAGGAAAATTGAAAACTGCTTCCTGATATCTAGGACATAAAAGACTTTGCCACGGCAACAAGCACTTGTGAACAAGACACTTAGAAGAGACCCCCCCGCCCTCGATCACCCTACTCATGTTACCAAAATTCTGTAGAGATGACAGTTTCCACCACTATACAAGTTTCAATTTGCGGTTATTCTAAATCTGGTACTGTTAAGTGATACTCAGAATGGACAGCTTCATACTGCATTACTCTTCAAACAGACAGCACTATTTTCCATCTATCAGCTTGGACTTTCCCCACCTCTCTGTAGCAGGACTCCTCATCTTCTCTCCTCTCCCCTGCTTCAACACTGTGCATAACAGGATGGAATAAGAAAAGCAGCAGAACTGCAATCTACTTACGGTGAAAAAAAAAATAATAATTAAACCCCACATCTTTGTTCTTTTATTTTCTAGTATGTCTGACATAATTTTTAACTTCCATTGTGAATATGGGCCTATGATACCATTATATAGTTTGTTTTCATATTTTTACACAGCATTTCAGTGATGATGAAATGTGTACGTCTCTGGAAGACATGTCAGTAGGTGTGAATGTACACTTTACAGTTCATGTGTTGTTCCTGACATGCTGTGATATTTTCTTCACTGAACTCTAGGCTTCAACAAGCACTCAGCAAAGCTCAGTCCCACAGTAGCCTGAAAGGCCTCACAGAGCCGCCCAGCCCACAGCCCTCTGTGGTGGCTGTACAAGGGCAGCAGTGAGCAGCACAGAGCTGGCAGCACCAGGCAGCTGCCTGCCTTGCATCAGGCAGTGCCAGCCTTCACCCAAACCTCAGGCCATTTTTGTCCTAAGTCATTACTTCGATATCATTCTCTCTGTTAATGTTATACTGCAAGGCAGGAAACATTTTTTCCCCATCACAGAATCATAGAATGGTTTGGGTTGGAAAGGACCTGAAGATCATATACTTCCAACCCCCCTGCCATGGGCAGGGACACCTCACTGTAGACCATGTTGCCCAAGGCTCTGTCCAACCTGGCCTTGAACACTGCCAGGGATGGAGCATTTACCACTTCTTTGGGCAACCTGTTCCAGTGCCTCACCACCCTCACAGTAAAGAGTTTCTTCCTTATATCTAACATGAATCTTCCCTGATAAGTTTGAACCCATTACCCCTTGTCCTTTCACTACAGTCTCTGATGAACAGCCCATCTCTGGCATCCTTATAGGCCCCCTTCAGATACTGGAAGGCTGCTCCACGCAGCCTTCTCTTCTCCAGGCTAAACAGCCCCAATTTTCTCAGCCTGTTTGCATATGGAAGGTGTTCAAGCCCCCTTGTCGTCCTCATGGCCCTCCTCTGGACTTGTTCCAACAGTTCCATGTCATGTGGGAGAACAATTTTAAATTGAAAGAGGGTAGATATAGATTAGACATTAGAAGGAAATTCATTACAATGAGGGTGGTGAGGCACTGGCAAAAGGTTGCCCAGGGAAGTTGTGGATGCCCCAAAGAAGTGTTCAAGGCCAGGCTGGACGGGACTTTGAGCAACCTGATCTAGTGGAAGGTGTCCCTGCCCATGACAGGGAGGTTGGAACTAGATGAGCTTTAAGGTCCCTTCCAACCCAAACCATTCTATGATTCTATGATCATACCTAAAGTTCAGGGCTCATTTCAAATAGCGAAGTGGGGCTTATCATCAGCTGGCTTTAGTTTTCAGATCCTGTGCAAATTGTGCTGTACTTATGATAATATTAAGCTAAAATAAATGCCAAGCTGAAAACAGCTTATCTGCTGCCCAATCACAGAAGAATTTGGCAAGTGATTTGGCTCATACTTCCTCTTTTTTTTTTGTACTTTAGGTTTCAGTGGAGAATCTCATTGGTTCATGTAAACTCACTGCTAAATAAGCAGTTTTCTTCTTCTATTTTTTCATCTGCTTGTTAGAGATGCAGAAGTGAGGTCACATACACAAGGCCACTGCTTTCAGATTTAAATGTCACAAGTTGAGCATGTAAGTATGTAGTGAATCATACAGTAACACAGCGGTTATTGAAATTTTATCCTGAAGGACAGTGTAACATTTTTCCTCATCAGAGCATCATGGGATAGGATTTTGGGATCCTATTTTTAGGAAGAATATTAGTTTTTCTTTTTAATTGTGTTTGTTTATATTAAAATAATTTTTAGTTTCCCAGATGTATTTCAAAACTAAATCAAGCATACCCTAAAAGCTTAAATATTAAAAGGCAAGTGAACACCAGATTCGGTTTTATAATCATTTAAAAGCTAATTCATTTTCTGAGGTACATACTCATGAACAGGGCTTGTGGGGTTGACAATACCAGAAAAATTTCCCAGAAAAATTAATCTTATTTATTTCAAATGTCTATGTCTAGGTAGCCTCTCTACAAACGAAAAACCAAAGATTTTATTAGCTTTACCTTGCTCCAAAAGACAACCTCTAAGCTTTTCAGAGAATACAGTCAATCTGGGGAAGCAAGAGGTAAAAGATACACTTGTCTTTCCCTCAAGTACAGCCCTTTCAGAGGTTCCACAGCAACAGTGTATATCAGCCTTGTTAGGTCAAGAACTCATTGCTTTAAATAAAGAAGATTTGTATTCCTAACTTTGACGTACTTCAGAATTAAACAGTAAAAGGGACAAATTCACCAAAAAATGGTAGTTCACTAAAATCTTAATTGCTCTAAAGGTAATGAGTAAACAGCATACATCTTTCCAGGTATTAAACCCAATTCTGACACTTGATTCTGCAAGTTGATTTTGCATTTAGAAAGGCTACGATCCCAGCTTAATTTACTACTTTTACTTTTGTATCTGACAATAGTTACCTACAGCTGGATTCCATGGTAATCTTTATATAATTTTTACCACAGCTCAGTGAAAGCAGGCTTTCATTTCTTTAAAAAATAATCCTGGTGTAGATCTTGCTTGGCTAGCCTATAGCATTTTCACATGCCAACTCATACTCGTCTTCTGCTTGACCTGGTTTCATAGTAATATCAAACAAGCTTCATAGTAGTATGGTTGTAATAACATGGATATGAAAATTGTTAAGGTCAAACAGTTCAACTTCCTTTAAGTTCCAGACAGTGTCATAAGAACACTTTGTGCAGGAGTATCTGAGGCTTTCTTCTTCATATTCTATGATTCTATGGTTCTATTTTACAGCGCTGACGGCTGCACTTTCTTAGAAGGTGGTAGAGCTAGAGTTTTGCATCTAGAATCAGTCAAACAGTAAACTAAATAGCTGCAATGTCATTACTGTGGGCTGTATGGTGAATAAGTGCATGGAGTCTTTGCCTGTTGAGTATCTTGGTGTGCAGCTCTTTGTTTTGCTGACCATAAACCACAGGGTTAAAGCACAGAGCAAACAATTAAACAGGAAAGGCTGCTAAATGTAAAATAGTGTTATCAGGATGTCTTCCAACAGCTGTTATCAGAAGTAGCAGAAGATGCAAACTCATTTGCAGTCCATGCATAATGATAGTTTTTCTGGCCTCTTTACTTGAGCTATTTAAATGGCCAGCATGTTTTCCTTCTCTGCAGAAGAGGCAGTAGCTAATTACAATGATGCCTATAAGAATACAATTAAAAAGCTGTTCTTGCAAAAGTAGCTCCCAACACAGTTCTCCAAGGAGGTTCTGTTTTGAATGTATCTTCCGGTCTTTCTTTTCTGCCTTCTATTAGTAATAGGCAGATAGCTTTAAGCTTTGTTATAATCCAAACATAAATGATGACTTGGGATTTCACTGAGTGCACCAGTGGTAAATGTTGCAAAGGCCAGCATATACAGCAAGACACTGGTTAAGTGACATCAAAGTAAAAATTCCTCTGCCACTTGCTCCTTGTACTCCAAAGATTATCCAAAGTACAAACTGTGGAGTTCTCACAAGAAGTACTTTTGCTGTGTAACAGATGGCACTGAGGTCACAGAAGACGGAACAACAGAGGAGGTGATGGCACAGGAGAAAACACTGAACTTCTTTCTTCATGTAAATGCATTCTCAAACTATTTTTGGTATTAGCAACCTGGCTGAAGTAATAAAAAGAAATCAGCTGTATAAAGAGATGGGTTTTACTACATTTTCTATATGCAGGGATACTGAGCATTTTCCATCTGATGAATTACTGAACATGTTCATGATCTTTAAAGCCAGCTCCCAGGTCCTGTAAAAAATGAAACAAAACCAAAAACAACCCAAAAAGTATCATGATTTGTGCAGTGAACTTGATGCTATTTTTCCCCATAACTGCAAGCACAGTTAGCAGCTATCCACAATAAGAGCGCTTTGCCTTCATACATTTTTAGCTGATTTTACTGTAAACTTTACATGTGATATATTGGTTTTCATGGTTGAAAGAATATCATACCAGAACCTGTAAAGCATATCCTTAACTGTCACCTTTTGATGGCCATTTAGCAGAAAGATGAATATAGAAAGAATGGAAATAAAAAGTATCTTCATCTTAAAACCCACCATTTTTGATAGATAAATTGGCTCATTTGATGCTATTTCATAGGACAAAGCAATGAATAAACAAAGAGATTAAGCTGCTTTCTGAGCTTTCTTGATGGTTCCTCAGTTGACAGATGGGTAGTACGGGGAAATAAACTTGCAGTGCAATAACCCTGATGGCTAAAATATTTCAGCCTCCAAAACCATGACTCTAGAATCTTTCACAAGTACTACATTTACTAGAAAAATAAGGTTACATTCATTATAGTATCTATATCACTTAGTATAATATAATCTGCTCTGAATGTTTGCTTTCAAATATCCAAATGGATGAGGGTTCTGAGTAGTATTTGAGATGAAATTTTAGTCAGCAAGATAAGATTTTTCATTTAAAGAGAAACTGGCTTTGCCAGCTGTCACTAGCAATTGGCTTTACTTGCCAACTTCAAAAAACCCCAACCAAACCCACACGTAAAAATACATGTGACTGAAAATGTTATGTGCACATCCTTGAAACTATTCAGTTGTAAGCACTGCTCCTCCACTGAAGTTCAGCTGTCTAAGGGTCTTGTGTTTTTGATATTTCAGTGCTCCCCAACCTCTAATATTTTCTTAGTTTTATTTAAATGCAGAATCTTTAAAATGCAGTTAAATGCTGGGTTTCCTTGAGATAAGTTGCAATTTCTTTTGTTTGATTTTCAGGCATCTTTAATAGATGCTCCCTGTGTTTAACTGAAGTACACGTTACTGAGAAGAGTGACTTTAACTTTTGAGAACAGAGGCAAGCACTCACAAGAGACTTTTCATAGGCAAGGAGCATACTGTAAATGATCTGAGGAGTCTCAGATTTTTCCATGTGACCATCAGTTGAGCAAGCACATATGCACGCAAACACCACAGTCTAACCATTTCCGAAGCAGCTAACTAATTTCAGAGCATAAGTTCTGTTTTCAGAAGTCGTGTAATAACTTTGATGCAAGCTTTCATTTTGCTCATGGCTAGCTATCACTCAACTCTTAGCCATAGGCTTACTACAGCTGAGCAGATTTCCAGGCTAATATGGCTGCTTCTGAGAACACAGTGGCCTAATTTTTACTATATCAAAGACCAGCCTGTGGTTGGGTGTTAGATTTATCTAACAGTAAGCCATAGACACAGGTACTACATCTAGTTTCTGACTTGCAAAACTGTATAGTTGGAGTTTACATAATTCACCGGCAGTTAATCTTCAAGAATACTTCTGAATACAGACAGTATATGGATTGGGCACAGTCAGCATCTCCTGACCGAGTCTGCATGGTTCAAAAAAGCGGCATATAGTCTCCACAGATACATGAGGCCTCTGAGCACACGGAGAAGAGATGAGCATGCCTTAAAATGGTTTACATGTGCTGCAAAAAGTGTTCTTGATTTTCACATAAAGAGAAACATTAACATTTTTTCTTTTATTTAAGCAAAAGGGAAAGCAGTGGCCAGCAACTACCGCTTCCCTCACAGGACACAGAGTCGCCTCTTCCTATCAACCTGTTCACACTACCACAGCACATCACAGTTATGCCTCCAAAGCTTCAAACTACTCCACGCAGGCCAGCTTCTGTTTTTACTGGGGCTCTGTGCAGTCAAACAGCTTCAGTTCAACACTGTCAATACTGGTGTCCGGAGCTATTTTAAAAAATGCCCTGCATTGTCACAAATCAGCCTTCTGGTCTCCTAGGATAATCTGTTTAGCAAGGGGAGCATTTAGCTACTTCAGCCATAAATATATATATGTAGTAGACACTCTACCTTCCATTTGTTGTGTAGAAGGATAAACTCACTGAAAGCATACACTAATAAGCAGAAAACTGCTATTGTTTTTGATAGAATATGCAGAACAGATATTGTAAAATTAAACCACTGTCTCCTTTGGTTGTCAGGGGCCCTAGAAAGTCAGCTTTATATGTGCATAAATAACTAATGCTTTCCTTAGTCATCATCTATCAGACGGTCATTTCCTATGGGTGGGCAAAAAGACACCATAGCTTAAGGTCTTCTGTGCAGTTTAGATCTGTATGCTGCTTTAGATCAGTATGCAGGCATATCATAAAATTTCAGTGTACGAATTTTCACAGCTCCAGTAATAAAGTCATGGGCCTGTTCATGCAAGTCTTTACCCACCGCACATTCAAACATGGCTTCACACCCAGTGTGGGCAGCAGCTCCGTGCTAGTTGGCATTTTACAGGAACCTCAGCTCTGCACTTAGATGTAAAGATGGCTAGTAAGAGATAGTCTTCAAAATCAGAAGGATCTTAAACAGGGGATGATCAATATCAATGTGTCTTACCACAGTGAATCTTCTGTGAATGACACAAACTGATTGAATACAGACACTCAGCATTATCATATTACAACAAAACTTTCACCTGCCACATAACCTTACACTACCTGTCTGTTCAGAAATTCAGAGTATTTTCACCTATGATATGTCACTCTTTGAAAAAGTGATTTCTTTTAATTTATTTTTTTTTAAATGCAAGACTAATTGCATGGTATGGGATGGCAGAGCCTTCTGTGACTCAGCATATCAGAGCTTCCTCGGCATCTTCACTGGAAACTTGAGAGCTGAGGCACTGGCATGGAAACAAGATTTTATTTTTATCTGCCACAAAGGAAATCACTGTCTTTTGCTCTTATTTAGATTGGAGTGGGTTTACACTACTGTGACTACATTAGCTTAATAGTAATTACATGCGGGTAAGAAATACTGAAACAAAGCCCCACAGGTTTTACTTGTCTGCCTGAAGAAACAGGTTTTCTGAGATGCCAAAGTTTTACGCCACCTTTGAACTGTCTGAATTTGGTAGATTGTTCAACTATCAAAGTAACCAAGAGCAGGGCTGGAATTATCCTTGCAGACACTGAGAGATAGAATACCTTAATTTAACAGTTAAACATTTCATGGGCTTCATCACAATTCCAGGACATCTTGTAAGGTCTAGATTGCGTATCACTCAATGCCACACTGATACTTTGCTACGATATTCTAGGAATTTTCTTCTAGGAATACTTCTGTTTTCTAGGAAATTTTCTGTAGCCCTCTGCCATAATTGAAGAAAATTCCTGATATAGAAATCTTTATCTTGTGGATTTTCCAATATTACAAAAGTTTTTTAAAATGTTGATACTGAACTTGATAGGAAATGAAACACATTTATGCATCACCAGTGTTTATGTGTGAAACTAAAGCTTCATTTCGAAAGCATCAGAGATTTCATTTGGAGTTTTTAATTAGACTATCTATAGCAGTAAAGCTCATCCATTTTGGGACTTATGCAAAATAATAAACCCATGATATATGTTAGTTGTATTATTCCAGACACTAGTAATTGGCATTACACTGATATTATACTGATAAATAAATTCTGAAAGATTTAAGGGAAATTAAAATCAGATTACTACTGTAACCCATCTTATACTCTCTCTTTTATGATTGCTACACCTATTGACTTTCAAGCTGGTATCCTGTGTAGAAAACAGGAGCAAGCAGGGGTATCTGCACCAGAGTATTCTGTGTAATGACAAGGGCTTTGGGTAAAATGTGACTACCATCTTGTTCGATTTGCCCTCCAAAGCTTCTCCTTTGTAGTAGCCATCACAAATTGGCAGACCAAATTTCCTTTTGCTGGTTCCTCATGCTCAGCATGCCTTATAGCTATTTCAATGCACAGTATATGCTGAATCTGACCTGCATTACTACAATGTGCTACATTTTGTTGATATTTCTCAGACAGGGCTTGTGACTTGAAAGGGGCTGAAATATACTTTCAGCAAGATGCCATCATACTTGCAGGCTTTGGGCTTTTTTTGGATAGAATTATATGGAAATGGGGTTACAAAATTATTCTGATTGATGGAGCAGATGGAACACATCTGAGAAGCAGGTTTATTGCCATTTCTGAGAAAAGAAACACTAGGCAATATACTGGTTATTACCACCATGAGTGGTACTGGAATTACTAGTACTCTACCTATCAATATCGAAAGGTAAAGGCAAAGAAGATGGGGGCCCTATGTCTGTCAAGATACTGTCCAACTGAAGCTTATAAGGATACTGTTACTACAAGCTGTCCTTTCTAGGTGACGCTGAGCAGAGACTCCAAAAGGGGTAAGGAGAATTGCAGCAACACAAAGCCTTCTTTCTGCTAACATCCTAGGAGAAGTCGCTACCAGCACCAAATCAGCAATGAGAAGCAATAGCATGCAAGTTAGATGTCCGCTGGGGCAGTGAGCAGGCCTTCTCACAGCATAGCGCATTTGTGGTGTGCCATAATTGAGGTTTGCTAGGTGTGCTGCAAACCCAGGAAGTGCAATTTGCACCTCCTTGTGCCAGAAACCGGATGAGTCAGATCCTTAAAGCTTCAATTTTAGCTCTGCTTTGCCTCCTCATTGTTCTGACTAATACGATGTTATCAGAGCCAGCTAAGTACCGCCAAGACCAGCTGCATAGCCTCGAGGTGAGAGCACAGCCAGGCTCACAGGGTGTCGAAGTTGAAAAACACCCACAGATTTCAGTGGAGCAGCTGCAGGCCACTCCAGCTAACTCTAGGCAAAGAAGTTATGAACTGCACTAACTAAAATCAAGATATATTAAACAGTAATCCACTCTGTACAGCTATCAAAGAATCACAAGTCATAAGCATCTGGATTTTTAAGTGTCAAATTTGAAACATCTTAAAGAGGCCAGAAGTTCAGAAGGAACAAAGCAGATGACTTCTAAAATATAACCCCCCCCAAACTAGTAACTCCCCAAAACGAGAGATTTAAAATAGGCAGCAACTTGAAATGCAAACATAGCTCTCTAAACTTAAGTTAAAAAAAAATACTGAAGAATATTCCATATCGTTTAGGCCCCAGTTGTGCACACTGAAGGATGAGTGTCATATGTCTTAGCTTGTTGTGGACTTGGTCCTGTGAGATAGGAAATAATGAAACCTATGTCTTTCATTAGTCTCCATATGTAAAAGACTTATTGGCGATTTTTGTAGTCACAGGACACATTTACAGAATCAAGGCTTCTTTCCAATTTATTTCATTAGTTACTATAAATAAAGTATTTCATAAACCACTTTTATCAATGGATAGGACTATTTTTTCTTCTGTTTATAAAGGAAATTTAATAAGTGGTGAATTTAACTGGGGGTGAAATTAGTTAAAATAATTTAATGGTTGAAAGACTTAGTAACAGTTCTTTTCCTGTGCTCTCCCATTGAAACCATGACTTGGCAACGGGGTGATGACTGTTCTTTTCCCTTCTGATCTTGCGTTAAGTCAAAACCTTGGTCTGACAACTGATATTATGAGAACAGTTATCTAAAACTGCCTGGAGGTCTCAGGAGGAACTGGGCCAAGAGACTTGATGCTAACTCTACAAAAGGTAACAAGGGTTTGCAGTTGGCTATTGACAGATTAAGATCAGATTTGGTTCCCTAAAACTCGGGTAACTATGGAAAATGAAGGCCTCATCATTTAGTAGTCTTACTAGTTAGTCCACAACATTCTGTTCTCAAAGAGTGAGGATAAGGTTGAGACCCAGAGGCTTCCTCACCTCTCCAGAAGAACTGCAGGGAGAAACACCAGGGTAATTTAACTTTGACACAGAGGTCAGACATACGCTTTCCTTACTGTATTCTATACCCTCAGAATACTGCAGCTGACAGCAAGGAGTCCTCCTTTCTAACAGATGTCAGGTGTATTTCCATAAATACTGAAACCAGGGATAGTTTTCTGAGCCTGACGTGAACATCAGAGATCCTAAGGTTTACTGCATGCAATTTGTAACCTCCTCAGAAGGCCAGGATTACCAGCCTTACCCGCCTGTCAAGCACTACCCCCTTTTTGGGTCAAAGACTCATCAAAATAGGGTTGGAGGACGAGCTCATTATTTCCAGTCTTCTCAGCAGTCTGCTCAGAGTGTGTCTCTTGCATTCTCTGTGACGTAAATGGCATTGTTTGTGAAACAATATAATGTTTATAATGATTTGCAAAGCACTATGAATTGTGCATACTAAAGATACTCAACAAGCATTAACAGCTGTTATTCAGTACATTTATAAAATTCCAAGGATACAGACTAATTATTTGTTGAACAATACACCCCCAATTCCTATAATGGCCTTACTTAAACCACCTATCAAAACTTCAATAAATTGGCAATAGCGTAAGATAATGTAGGAATTAAAAAATATTTTTAATCTGTTTCGCTACATCCGCAGTAGCAACATCTTCGGATGGATTTTGGTTAAAGTAAGGATTAAAAAAGTGTGTCCTCGCCAAATAATTCAACATTAAACCATACCGTGTCTGATTCCAGCGTGACCCGCTGTCACTCCACTGATTTAACTGGCATTATTCCCGATTCACCCCCGACCGAAGAGCCTGGTGTGCCACATCTGCACGTGACGAGCTGCTGCTCCTATCCGTGACAGAGCAAGGTTTAAGACGTGCCAAATCCTAGTTTCTACACCCAAAGCAAGGCTCGGCGGAGGTCAGAGCCTGTAACCACAGGGCTCCGCAGCACCAGCCTCCCCGCTCAGAGCCAGCGCCCAGCCGGGCCGGGCCGGGCCGCCTGAGCCAGCAGCGCCCCCTGGCGTGGCGGGCGGGCGGGCGCCATCGAAGCCTCGCGTCGTTCTCAGCATGGAGCTACTGTGGGGCCGGAGGGCGCGGGAAGCACCAGAGAAGCCCGGGCTCGTCACGGCCGCCGTGAAGGGGAGCGGCTGCCCCCAGCAGCTAGACCTCTGCATGGGTATCGGGGGAAGGAGGCAGCCGGAGGCGCAGAGACCTTGTTATTTTTAGGGACGGTAAAATGTTGTAGTGACAGCAAAGTGTTTTGGTGACTGTTCCTTCCAGGAAGCCTCATTAATACTAATTATAGCTTCTCATTACAGTCTCATTACATTTCTGTTAAGAAATAAATTAGAAAAATACAAACTGGGGGAGCTGTCAGGTCAGTAATGAAATGAGCTGAATAAAGCATGTGCGATTTTACAGAAAATCTTGAGAAGAGGGTTTGCAATATTTAATCTTGGAAACAAAGACAGTGCACCTGAAAATACTGCTACTAAGAGGCTGAAATAATCATCGTCTCAAAGTTAGGAACAGTAGTGAAATAGTGGGGGGAAAAAACATTTCAGAACATGAACACAAAGCGTTTCCAAAGTGAAGCTTATAAAGGTTAACAATCACTTCCTTCCTTAACACAAATGAAGTTGTATTAAAATCATATTTGCATCCCCCATTAATGCTGCTCCACAGATGATCAACTGATTCATATTACAGTATATTTAATAGGGTTTTTTTTCCTTTCCCATTTCGTGCGCTTGGTGCCACTTCAGCTGTAGCTGTCGCAGCGGGGGAGGTGATATAAGGAAAGCAAATGCCTGGAAAACACAGGGTTCAAATACTTTTAGCCTAACTTAGGTCTAAAATAGAGAACAATGTTTGGGTTGTAAGTCTATGGTGAGATAACAGAATTTAGTGACCCTACTAACACGAGTGAATTATTTCTCCCCGTTCTTCTACTTATCGGTTATTTTGGAGACAGTGCCTCCCGAGCATCTGCCAGCTTCGGGAACTCCTTGTACACATACTTGCTTTGTAACTCTCCTTGAGTCGAGGAGTCTGATTCCGTGCATCAGCCAATCATCTGCCAGATCCTTGGAAGCTACCTCAGCTCCAGACTCCATTTTGAAACCAGGGAAAGGTTCACAGCAAACCATGAATGCACCGGGGGTCGGCGCTCTCCTTCTCTCTCTCAAATAATAACCTTTATTACGTTCTTGTATACACTAAAGGAGGACCGCGTTTGGGAAAACAACCAACAAATACAGGCTGTGTGTGATGGCGTTACTATGTTATCCTGGCCAGCAATCTGTTACTTCTCTCATTCACCTGAACAGCGAGTGGACTAATGTCCCTTTCACACTTTACTCTTCTGCTTTTTGTTCTCTGTCACCCACCCTTAAACACCGCTTAAACGAAAAGAGCTGTAAATAGTTTGTAAAATTCCAGAGCCTGGGATGCGTTTACACCAGCCAATCTCTATGGGACAGAAGCGCAGAGCTGCCCTACCAGCCACAAAAGCAGTATCTCTTACATCCTTCTGTCCTACCATTACCTCTCCACGCTGGAGGACATTTTGAAGTACAGATTAGTCAGGAGGCCACACTGGCATTTCTGAAGAGCTTTCCACCATCTTCTCTGTGTTATCTCTTGGCGCATTGTTTCACCCCACTCCTTTTCTGTGCTGCTTATAGCAATTACAACTCGAGTGACTCATTGCACAGCAGTTCTTGGAGTCACTCCCCCATACAGGAAAATAAAAGCTTTTCCTCCTTGCTAAGAGATCCACTTTCCACTGGTACTTGGGCGAGACAATAGCAACCCAGAACTCTCACCCAGCGCTTCTTGTTAAGAGCTTTGTTACACTTTAGTGACTTGGTAAGAACAACAAATACACAAACTCAAATTCATTTTTACTAAAATGCTCACAGTGACACACTTAGTGCAAGGAACTTCCTCCACTTGCATGTGAACAAAGCCCCTTGTCCTGAAAGCTGAAGACTGTGAAGTTACCCCTGTACGCATTGGCTTTCAGATTCCCTTGGCCTTCCAGCTTTCTCCACCTGCCTGGGTGAAGTTCTGCATGGCAACAAGGAAGAGAAAGAAAAAATACTAATAGAGAAAGTGAGATAATAAAAACATAAAATAGAAAAATATACTTAAAAGGAGCTCAGCAAGCAGAATAACAAAACAAACTTTCCACTGAAAACAGTAACAGGAATCTAACAAGACACAACAGTCTTGTTTGGAAACTAGAAGCGGAGTAATTCTAGGAACATCTTGTTTAATCAGCAATGCATAGGAAGTATTTTCTACTTACCCTCATTACGGACTTAGTCCTGTAAATCATTACTTACATAAGCATTTTGCACTTACAATGAATACTAAGTGCTTGGAAGATATTATGCTGTTCTTCAAAAAAAAATTTTTTTTTATTAGGAGACTGAAATAAAGGAGTAGGTTGTAACATCTGATTTTGAAAAAGAGAAAGATGCACATTGCATCCAAGCAACGTGGCAGTCTCCTTCTCAAGGTGGACTCCACAAATGCTGAAAACATTTGGATTAAAATACAAACTTCAGCATTTAGGCATATGCTTTTTGAACTGAGGATCGATCTGGCAAATAACAACATGCAAAGTGCTCTTGTGTTCAACACTGAGCATGCTGTGATTTACTTCTGAGATTAGGTGCTATTTTTAATCTTAACTGCTGGGCCTTTATTGTTGTTTTGAAATGTGTCTAGATATCTGTAAATATTTACACACAAATGTTTTAAAATTCATATAATGAAGGACTACTTTAAAACTGGTGCACTTGCAGAAAAATATTAATATGAAAATAACTCTTATTACAGTGCTATTCATATAACAATTATGTTGCACATTAGACACAAGTTACTATATATTCTTGTTCAGAAAAGCTTCCAACCTCTGATAGCATTATTTGATGGTTTACTCATGCAAAACCGGAAAGAAAACTGTTTTCGTTTCCTCCACTAGAGGGAGAAAGAGCATCTTTTGTTGCTAGGCAGATTCTGAAGGCAGTTTCATACTACATCATTTAAAGCAATAATGTCAAATTTGGGGTGGGGGGGGGGGGGGGGGAGGGGATGGAGGAGGAATAGAACAATTTAGCCCCCTATATTACGAAGTACGAAGTAATTTCTAAAATGCTAAATCCCTGAAATCTAAAATTTAACTGCTGGTAGGTTACTTTCTGTAATCATTAGGACTGCACGATGAACACAGATAATTGAATTTAATATGAACAGTGGACCACAGATCAATGAATTTATTATTCGTATATTTTTACTTCTCTTTACTACACCATGTTGATTTTTTTAGACACGGGTGTTAACATATTTATATATATGTATATAAAATCTAAAATAGCAAAAATAGCAGAAATTGCAACACTGAAAAAAACCAGTTACTAATTTGACAATGAAACTATATTGTGACCTATATTGTGATTTCCATTCTGTATTGACTGGAAAACGTTCTTACAGGTACTGCATGGTTTTCACTGCTTGTTTAGAAATCAGCATGATTTCTTCCACCCAACAGTCACCCTCTATCTCACAAGCTCAGTCTTACCTCTCCAAAGAGTATTTGACAGTAACTGCTCAGAACTTGTGGAAGCTTTCTGTTCATATAAACCCGCTCATGATCCAGATCATGATATCCACTCAAATGATCTATCCCTTTTAGTACTATGGACTCTTGATCCTGTTGGTTTGCAGCTTGTCATATGGTAAGGAAACAAGCAATAGTGTTCTGTGTGCCCCATGCAGCACGTGGGAACTGTTCCAACACACAAAAGCATGAGACATGTGGTCTAGCTTTAGAGGCTACTGAACAAGACCAAGTTTCTGATGCATGTAATGTCTTTTGGAAAGTGGGTATAGGATGCCCAGTACCTACAGGACTACCATGGATGGCATATAACCAAAGGTTGAAATGTTGACTTGGAACTCCTTGGAGAGCAGTACTGCAGAAATGGTAAAGAAGTGTTGTGAGAGGGGTCCCTGCGTAGCACTGAAAGTTTAACAAAGCTTGAAAAGTTGCAAGTATTTTGTTACATACTGAGACACAGACAAACTAAGCAGAAGGCAACAATTGGTTAGTTTGTGCTTTTACTGATTTCAAAGGAAGCTCTCTGTTCACTGCTCAAGAATGAAAACTTAATGAGAGAACACAACCCAGGCCTTAATAGATGTTCTAATTTAATTTTGAAATGTACAAAATAGTCACAAATAAAAGAACCATAAAATATATTTCTATTCTGCATTCCTGTTTATATGCATTTAAATTTCCTGAAGAACTTAAGGCAGTTTAATAAAGATTGAAAAATGATGGTCCAAGGATTACATTCCTTTTCCCTATCTGTTTAGGGAAAACTGTGGCCATTTAAAATGAGTGCTACGTAGACAGAGATTGAAAAAACCGCAACACAACAAGCAAGAAACATGGGAACAGTTACTGAGAAGGAAGGAGTGACTGTATCTTGGACACGTCATGTCAGCTGTTGTACAAATAGTTCTGGCTAAACTCACACAGAGATCTCTGTTGCAGCATCTCAGGGTTTTGATGACCTAACTCATCAGTCACACTCTGGCCCTCCAAAATGGCCTGTGCAGCTTTGGAGAGTGTAACAGCATCAAAGTCCAGGAACAGTGAGAGAGAACACCCCAGCAGCTTCCTGCAACAAGAAAATACCAGGTTTGAGTACTGTTGCAGACAACCTTATGAGATTTGACCCATTAATCACACAGTTTTAACAATTTAGCTGTGAATATAGTTATCTACTGTAACTTGGCTAAAATATTTATAGCTCTCGTTCCAGTCAGGGACAGTGTATATCTCTCCTTCTGTCTCTAATTGTTGTCTACTTGTTCTGTTCTCATGAATCATAATATTATTGCAGTTCTTGTGTTAAAAAACCCCTACCTTTTCTGAAAAGATACTGCTTTGGAATTTTAGATATAAAAAGTAAAATTTTGATGTTCATATTTAATAAAATCTATGATATGTTGTGAACTGTTTATTAAAAAATTGTAATGCTTTGGCAGTGGTGCTACAGAGAATAAAAAGAGAAACAGAAAAGAAAACCACACATTTCAAATCCATGTCAGATGAACTTAAAGTTTACAAGCATATGTACTTTACAAGCATGTGTTTTATGTAATACTTTAATACTTTCAAAATGTTTACAGATTAGGAGATTCTTTTGACCTAAGTGCCTGTCAAGATAAGCATAAAGGAAATTAAAGAACAAAGCTAGCAATATACTTGAAACACTATGCTTTATCTGCAGTAGAAACAAACTTAATGGTTTAGACAAGACATATGCAATACATTTACTTTGTAACTATTGAAGTAAAATATTTCAAGAGTGAAAATTTAGAAAGCTGCTGCACACAGATTAATACTGTGATTTGAATGCCATGGACTGAAGGACTAAACCCTGGTGCCACTGAAAGAAATCATTATCGATAAATTATATTAACTAAATGGGTGCTAATTTGATGTTACTGGAATTTGCAATTAATTTGGTATATTTGCAATAATGCCAAACCCATGACCAAGTCATACAGTCCTCTGTACTGCTCTGGGATCTCTTACATGCACAGGTTTGTTCCAGTGGAAGCTGCAGTGCAACTATGAGTCATATCAGAGGGCCCGAGTCCTTTCTCTCAGCTCTGTACTTCCGATGTTTAACCAACTGCAACCACACCCTTATGCTCACACCTTTTAAACCAGAAAAGTGAGATATCTCCATATGCAAAACATGTTAGTGTTACAATAACACTTCATGCCTAATAGGATTTTTTTGATAAGATAATTTATTTTACCTTCTCAATACGCAACTTGGACTGCTAATGCACAAGGGTGAAATTACCTGGTTTATCACATCTTCCTTTGTTTTGAGAGGAAGTGCCATTTCTCCAGTGACTTTCTAAAGCAGGAAGATAACTAGAAGGAGCCATAGAACCATTTTACCATTGGCCTCTTCATTTACACCTGGAAGCCCAAGTTTGCTGCTGCTGCTGCCCCTACACAACTTAGAAGTATGTGAGTGGCAGCCATTCAGTTCAGTTCAGAAGCAGAAGCCACTAGGCATACTCCTGCCTATCCAGTGTACCCTACCACCACTCTGGACGTCTTCTCCAGCTCAGTGTCCTTTTCCCACTCACTCTCCCCCTTCATTCTTGCTGCACTTGTGGCAGGAAGAACCTGGCCCCAACCCCTTGTGTGTGGAGTAGCAATATTCAGGTTTTCTGGGGGAATCTCCTATGTGAATCTTGACAAGGCACTGATGAAATAGCCACTCCATTCTGAGGCAAGACTATTAGCCTCTTCAGCATCCCCATCTGCTGAGGATCATCCTTTTGTCTTTCTAATGCACTCCGGGAGACTTTCACATCTCTCACAGGATACACAAAATAGTATTTTGGACATGGTATTGCTGGTATTAACGTTGGATCTGGGAAAATTGGACAGGACCTCCCGATCCCTCCTGCGTCCATAGCTGCTATAATACATCAAGTCTTGGAAAGGGAAGAAGGAGAATTTATTGTCCAAATGGAAATCTCCATGCCAGCAATGACAAAAAATTTTGCTTTATCTTCCACTTTTGAATTCCATTGCCATGGTCTATCCTCAGTCTTCAGTGAATTTGAAGATATCAAGTTAGTTGTTTGTTACTTGGGTAAGAATCTGCAGCTATCATTGGAGGAGACAGGAGAATTGCTGAAAATGTTCACACTTGCTCGGGGTATTCTTTGAGGATATTGTTTTGCGGTAAATCCACCAAAGATACCAAGGATTCTCTTCAGAAAGGCAGCGGGAAAAACAAGAAAATACGCATTATTTCTGTTTGGTAGTCTGAAGTTGCCGAAATGCAGAGGAATCACAAGCTTTTAGGGTGTCATATGAAAGCTGTACTACTGTCCAATCTCTATGCCAAATTAAAATATTAAGTTTGGCTTGGTTTCCTTTTTTTTCTCTATATACCACTTTACCCCAGGCCCAATGTAACATTCCCTTCTAAACAGAGATAATCCTTCAGCAACACAAAGAGGTTACTGAACGAAAGAGGAGATGAAATCTTTAAGTACCATAAATTATGTTTCTTTTCAACAATAACTGTGTAGCAAGAACTGACCAGGTTACTTGGTGATACTTCGCACTGGTTAACAGTTCAGGCATCCAACGAAACTGGGAGCAAGATGCTTTTCCTGTTCTGTATCTTGATGCTGCAGGAACCAAGCTGCTATTTCAAGTTTTTATTTCCTTATCAATCACTGCAGTATTACCATTTAATGGGAAGTAGGATGGATACTGAGTGAGAACTTTTGGGAGGAGAGTAATCAGCACTGCAGCCTTAGCAGAGGAGAAGGTGCCAGAAACCTAAATCAGCACTTTATATTTTCATCAATACACATTTTCAAAGGGCTGAACAATCTGTAAAATCTCCAGCACAGCTGCCAGTTTGAGCAATGGGGATTAAGCGAGTGACTAAATCCCAAGGTGGAGAAAAAGCTGAGAAGTATGGTCTGGATGAATGAACTGCTAGATGGGTTGAAACTGGATGAATTGCTGGGTTTAATGGTTGTAATCAATGGGTTAATGTTCATTAACTTCACTGAAACTTGGATGGTGACAGAGGATGAACCTGCACCAGATTTTCAGACAATACTGACTTAGAAGGGGTGGTTCTCAAACTGAGCGGTGGGCTCTTCAGTTGAGAGGACTTTGAGAAACTTAAAAATTGGTTCAACAGAAACCTGATGAAGTTTAACAATGAGTACAAAATTGTGCACATGGGGTTGAATTGTGCCAGGCACCAGTGCAGGCTGCCTGAGCAGCAGCCCAACTGAAAACCATGTGGCTGTCACAGTGGACACCAAGTTGAATATGAGCCAACAAGGTGTTTTCATTGTGAATCAAGTGAGCCATAGAGTGAGCTACATTAGGAAGGGAGCATGGACAGCAGATGAATAGAAATTATTATCCCTCCTTAGTCAGTGCTAGTGAGTCCACAACTGAAATAATGGTCCTGTTCAGGGTTCAGTTCAAGAATCAGTTCAAGAAGGATGTTAAGAAACAGCACAGGGGCGTGCAGGGCTGTTGAGATGATAAGCAGCCTAAAGCACGTGGCTTGTGAAGAGATATTGAAGAAGTTGGGCTTGGCAAAGCCTGGCAATGAAGCAAATAAGGGCAGATCTGATAACAATCTAAAACTACCCGAAGGCAAAGATCATTGACCTGAATTCTTCTTCCTAGCAAATGGGAAAACAAGGAGCAAAGGCCACAAATTGAGCCACTGGAGTGGTGACTGGATGCATGTGGTTGTGCATGGGTGGTGCTGCACAGAAACATACTGCCCAGAAAGTCTGCCTTATAATGGGAGGCTTTCAAGTGCACCTTAGGCAGAGCCATGGCTGATCTGAAATACAGCAGGGTCACAGTCCTGCTTCCAGAGGAGGACTGGACTGGGTGGACCCTAGACAACCTTTCTAACCACCCCTTCTTTGACCTAGAAGTCAAAGCCACCTTAATGGCCCCCAGATAGTAAGTAAAATAGAGTTATCAATTCCTTCTACTCCTGCCTCCCCCCCTCTTTCCATCCCTCTGCCCCATCTCTCTTTAAGTTAGATTATGACATAAATTAACATAATGTTTAAGAGACTAATAAAACATCCTTCCTTTTCAGTTGGGGTTACTCAGCTTGCCATCCCACTATTTTATACAGTTACAACTTCTAAGGCACCAAGGTCCGTCAGATTTGGTTTATTTCTTATTTTACTGGATCAGGCATTTTATGCATCATAGTTAAAAAGTCCATACTGTTTCTGATATCACAGAATTGTGCTTCCCATTCTTACAAAACAGACTTTTACACTTATTGAACATAATTTGTACCCTTGCTGCTGTATCTGCACAATTTAGTGGTTAAAATTCAAGTAGATCCATACATACTCATCTTCCCAAGAGACAACATAAAGCCAAGATTTTACCCCAGAACCACAATGACATAGGAACCAGAACTGCTGACGCAGTATGACACAGCTAAGTGAATTCTCTGTCAGACCAAACTGTAGAAACAGACCCCCTGTTACCACAGGGATTTAAGCACGAAGGTGGCATCTCATGTATTGGAGGAAACTGGGGTTAACAGCCAGTCAAACAAATAATTTTGTGACCAGACATCTCACAATCCACAACAATAAATCTGTTTCTGTGGTAGGTTTAAGAAAGTATGTTAGCATGCAAGATGATTCACAAATCAAAATGCATGTGTCTCAAACCTGGGCAATACCACTAGCCAATGGACAGCAAATTACAAGTCCCTAGTATTAAAACTTTTAAGAAAAAAGACTCCAGCCAAAAAACTAATGCCAAAGTTGAAATCTGGGATAAAAATGCCCATACACTTGGGCAAAGTAGCTGAGGAAGATGTATACTTCAGAACACCATCATCTTTTCAAATGGGAAATCTGGTTTTGTTTACAAAGAAGTAAACGGATCGAATCACACGTCTCTGACACTAGGCTAGTTATTTATTCTAGAAAAGGAATATCTTTTTAAGACTACAATGCAAAGTAGTATAAGATTAAAGTAAAAACTGAAGCCATAGCAATAGCCCATGGTCTGCCACGCACTTGAACCAAAACCAGATAAAAGTGTTTCAATAAATGTGACGGACTAGATATATGATGGAACATTAAACATTTATGAAAAACATAAATGAGATTTGCTTGTGTAAATGGCAGATAGCCCAAAGAGTATGGTCAAACAGAAATCTAGAAAAAAAAAATACATGAAGACTGCCAAACAAGTCTTTTTAAAACCCTAAAACCAATTCTCTTTTAAGAGATTGTGAACCACCAAGTTATGCGCATAGACAGCATGATAACATTCCAGTTGGTCTCTCCTCATTTTGTCTTCTCACAAACTACCTCTTACATGTCCTTCAACAGCCTTTATTTATGCTACTCAGTGCACTGCTGTAGGACACAGATTCTGTGGTGATGAAAGCTTTGTACAGTGCCATACAATCACTTTAGCTTGGTAAATTATCTGCAAATAGTCTAAGGAATGTATTGCAAAACGCGTACCTCATTAATGTCAGATTGTTCAGAAAGATACAACTGGGGTCTGGGTGCTGCTTTGGAAAAAGTAGGAGCACATTTCTGCAACTCTTCTCCTCAGTGGGAATATTTTTTAAGCTTATTTATTGCACAAATAAGGTACTATACCATAAAGCTTTCAAATTTCATTCTTAGGGTGGTTTACCTACATAAATTCAACCAGCCTCTCTGAAGTAAATACAATCCAAAGGGCATTAAAATCTTGATACTGGCTGATTGTATTGGGCTATATCCTCTCTCTCAGATGTAGATTTCCACTGATAACCTGTGCAGCAATAAACTTCATTCAGCCACAAGAGTGTGCCTGTGAGAGGATTGCCAATCTCCTCCGCCAAACCAGAATTAGCCGGTATCGCAGGAATGAAAGAGCGTGGAGATTTGAAATCGTAGGGAATGGAGACAAGGCGGTGCAGCAGACGAGCTGCCCGGGGAACAAGAGGCCCGAGGCCGGTGCCACGCTTCTACAGAGAATAAGCCCCGGGGCAGCGGGCAGGGGCGAGGCTGAGCTGGCGCGGCCGGCTGCGCGGAGCAGGGCGCAGGTGGACACGGGAGCCTGCAGCAGTTCTCGGGGAGCGGAGCAGCGCCGCGGGTTTGCCTGACGGAGGGGTCTCGGCGCCGCGGGGGGGCCGGGGCTGCAGCGCTGGCGGGGCCCGGCGCGGTGAGTACCTGGGGAGGAGCCGGGACCCGCCGCGCGGCACCGGCCCCGGCACTGGTGCGGGCGGGAGAAGGCGCAGCAGCCGCGCCGCCTGCGGCAGAGGCGGGTTGGGCTGAGCGGGGCTGGGCTGGGCTGGGCTGGGCTGGGCTGGCCCGGCGCGGTGCGGTGCCGCGGGACTGCGGGTCTGCCCGAGGGCAGCGGGAAGCGGCGGCTGCCCCTCCGCGCCGCGCTGTGCTGTGTTGGGAGCGCCGCCGCCGCGGGGTAACTACCGGTCATCCTTTGTGCTGCGGCGGGCGGTGCCTGCAGCCGCGCCGGCCTCCCAACACCGCCCCGCCGCCCGGCCCCGCCGCCGTCGCAGCCCCCGCGGGCCGGGGAGGCCGCTGTGGCCCAGCCCGGGGCCCGGCTACAGCCGCTCGGCGACAAGCGCTGCCCCCCCACCCCACCGTCTGAGCAGCGTTCTGCATACATGAGCTTGACTTGAGCGGTGGGGAGCGCGTAACGTGTACAGCTTCCGCACGTATTATCTTGAGGGGTGGGAGGTGGGGGAAAGAACGTCCCCTGCCTTGGGGCTGCTCCTGTAGAATCCTGTCTCCGTTTACGGACTAGAGGTAGAGCGCCTGGTGCAAGCTGCCTATTCCCTTGGCACCACGGGGAGAAAAAATTTACTCTGTGAGCCTATTTGGGCTATTCCCTGGGACGCGGCAGCGCTGGTGGGTATCATCGGGGCAGCGCAGTACCGAAGGGTCTCCCGGAGAGGTCTGAGCGGGACCTGGGACACGGCCTCCGGGACAGCCGCGTCTGGGAAAGGAGCTGCCGAGGACTTAATGCGAACTTGTGACCCTGGCAATTAGATTAGCGTTTTAAGCATTTCATTTCTCTGGTTTTCTCTTCCTTCCTGGGCATGCACAGTTACCTGCTGGGATCTGCAGAAGTTGCTGGTGTCCACACCTCCAGTGAAGCCACTGACAACTGAAGTGCTAGGTATATTAGCAAGCTGAAGTTAGACGGCCAACACTTCCAACATCTAAAATAAACTACCTTTTTAACAATTTTATTTTATTTTTTTGTCTTCAAAAGACAAATAGTTACATGTGGCGTGCCTACTGAGAACACTGTGAAACCAAATCCATTACTATTTATAGTGCATTTATGAGTTATCCATTGGAAGTGCCTTTAAACTATAATTTTATGTTATACTTGAGCCAATCAGGTACTGGAAGCAGTCAGCCAAGAATATGTAAATTATTATTCATCATGTGGACTTTTTACATCGAGATCAGATGTTTTTCACTGATCCATTTCAACTACAAGCTAGAGAGCCATAGCTCCACTACAGGGATGCTACAGTGAACCTGGGTGTTTTGCTGCTAACTTTGGCTGTATTACAGCACCTGAGCTTGTCCCTAAAATAGCTCATGGGTCAGGGTTTCAAGAAAGCTCAGCATCTTTGTGGCCAGTAATGTTTGGTCCAGTTTTCAAAGAGCTCTGCGTGTTGCGTGCATACCACATAAAAAGATTTTCTGAAAAGAAAATCCCCACCCAACCCCTAGTCCTTCTCCAGGTGACTAAACAAGAATTTGGGTTCCCCTGCCTTTAAACACAGTCCCTTGAGAGAGGCTGTACTCAACCACTGTTGCTGCAAGTGGGTCTTCACCTCCTTGCTCGCTGGGGAAATGTGGCTGGCTTCACAAACCAGCTGCTGTGTTTTCATTGAAGTTTCTCTAGGATTTCACAATTGCAAAGAGCCCCTTAGGCTTCTTTGCTTGCTGTGATGCTGTGTTCTTGGCAATGTAATGCCAATGTGATGTGGGACAAAGGCTGAGAGCAGATAAAGTGCATTTCTCCCAGGTGTGATGGGCCACAGAGTGGTGAGTCAACAGTGGAGAGAGGATCCAGATATACAGTCCTTGTTTCTTCCAGAGACTCAGAGCTTAAGCAATTACTGGAGATGATGTCCCCTGCTTTTGAGTGTAGACACTCTGAACTTGTGACGTTAGCGGAAAGTTAGTAGTATAAAAGTAGTAATAAGCAGGAATCCAGTTCAAAAGGAAAATACATACATTTTCTGAAGATTTGTGGGGGTTGATGCAAGCTTGACGTTAACTTGCATCTACTCAATCTAAGCCTGTTCTATCAGTAATAGTGCAAAGATGAGTGTCACATGTTTGCATCTCAATCATTTTTGCTTTAAATAATTTAAAATATATTAAAAGTATATATATTTCCTGTTCAAAAAAGAAACTTTTGTATCCAATATTAGTATTCAGGTGCACACAAAACCAGTTGAAAGCATGAAAGAGAAAGGTGAAGCTCCACCTTTAATCCTGACTCTGAATCTTCAGTTACATAATTTTGTTTTCCATTATCTAAGATGTATTGTAATATACATCATACATTTTCATTAATCTTGCACAGAGCATGTTTAACAGCTTGCAATTTGTCTTCATTCTGCTACTTCTCATTCTTTCCCATTAGCATGGTTATTCACTATCTTTATTACCTTCATGCAGTCAGTATTTCTCTCTCTTGTGAGTTGGCTGAATCCTCCATAAGTAGTCATTTTAACAACATCAATGGGGAATCTAGCTGCAAGTACATTAATAGGAGTCGTCTTTAAGACCTACAGCAGAGGAAGGATGAAGTATGATTTTAACTAAGGCTGTCCCAAGCCATCCTCTCATGTTGAAAAAAACCCTGTACCACTGCATGGCTCTGGCTTGTTGCCCTGCTACCTCTCCTGCCTCAAACACCCTGTGGGACCTCCATAAAGTCCTTTAAATATAAGCCCCCTTCTCTCCGCCTCTTGATTTGGAAGGATAAAGCCAATAAGCCATTTCAGTGTGTGTTTCTACTGGCACAAAAATGTGGACTCAACAATTGCTCCCAGCTTATCTGCTCAGGCAGCAAATGTTAAATGTGCCCAGTTCTGGTTCTTCCTCACTGTCACCAATACCTTCCATGGTCGAGTTAGGACTACTGACACCTGAGTTTGAAAACAGCATCCATCTGTGAAAACATCATACCAGGAGTACAACATATTTTAGCTCCAATCCATGGTATGAGGCAAAACAGTTTGCTCTTGGAGGAACCTACATCTTCAAGCTGCCCTTAGTTACACATACCTGTACTGTAAGAGATATGTGTCACTTAACTACAAAGGTAACTTACCCAGCAGCCAGTCTGGAGAGGTTACATATATTGGCAGGTTTTCACTGTTTTCTGTGGAAGAAATGGTAGCTTTGACCAATCAGCTCTGACTCCATTGATGTATTAGTATGAAATACTTCAAGGCATTCTCAGTGTTTATCTAGCAGTAAGAAAAAAGTAGAACGGTTTGGAAAGGTAGCAACTTGAGAAGCAAAATATGTTCATATATTTAAAGAGAACAGCCCAAATTTTCAGTTAGTACAGAATCTGAGTTGCTCCATTCACTGCCAGTTTTCGATAGTGAGGAACTAGCCATACCTTCTGAGGGCTCACAAAATACATAAAGAGCATTTCTAGTCAATTTTTGACAACTTTCTTCTCTCTTTTGAGTGTTGTGAAGCTGATGGCTCTTTTTATTTCTCTGGAGAAGAAAAGAAGATAAAAAATTACCATCTCTGGTAATTTGTATTGTTACATTTCTAGTATCCATGGAAACCTACTTGGTGCTCCACAGCTGGGTAAAATTTCACTGTGTTGCAGCCGGAATCGGATGGAGGGAAGACTGGGTTCTGCACCTTGCCTGGTCATCAATTAAAAATGGTTTTGAAATTATTTTCACATTGTGTCACAGTCTTCACTTAGAGTAACAGTGGAAGAAATCAAAGTAATCAAATTAAGTTGTTATGGTCTGATCCTACACCCACCTATGCACATAAGTGAGGCTCAGTTTGATTCTGATAGGCATTGACATTGCTTTGGAAGAATTCTTTGTTTTTAGTAGGATTATATGGATTAAAATGATGGAACTGAAAGCATAGTAGCAAACTGTCAATCTGACTCTAATAAAAAGCTTGCCAGAGAGGTATTAACAATCCCCTTGTTACAACTTCTGTAAGCAAAGCATTTTGAAAATCAAGACCCTTAAATCTTTATCTTTCTCTGGCTTCACTGTTGTTCTTCCACTACTAAGAAAAAAATACATCTCAAAACTGGTTTCCTCTGAAAAGAGTAGTAACTTCATCTACCTGCCTCTTCAGGATTTCCTTTTTCTTTTTCCCAAGCTTTATGAACTTGGATACAAATCTTACTGGGACAGCAGAAGGTAATACAGAAGAGGAATATACAGAGAGAGACCAGCCTTTTGTGCCACCTGTCAACCCATGAAGAGTGAGTGCTCTCAGCCACCTACAAGTAAGTTAAGTATATAGTAATGGAAATAATGCAGCCTATTATTGTCATGCTGTTAATAATCCTGCATAGGCAGCCATGATAATAAGGAAACAACAAAACCCCATTAATTGCAGAGTTTTCTAAGCATTTTACATTTAATCAATGAAAACCCAGTATTTGCTTTACAACTGCACTAAACCACAACAGTGAAATACGTTAGTGATTTGTGCTATTCACTATAACCAAACAACAAAAACTGAGCATTTTGTATGTATTTTGAAGGTATTTACTGCATTTGTTTCAGAATACCTTGGAAAAAATGTATGCTAGTCGAGAGGATATTGGATATGATTATGGAGATGACTCAAAAGTTGGAAGTAAGCCAATTAAGCCTAATCCAAACATCGATGGAGGATGGGCTTGGATGATTGTGCTTTCTTCTTTCCTTGTGCACATACTTATCATGGGGTCCCAAATGGCCCTTGGAATACTCAACATGGAATGGCTTGAAGAGTTTAATCAAAGTCGTGGCTTAACAGCATGGGTTAGTTCCCTCAGCATGGGCATTACACTTATTGTAGGTATGTTCCAGCCTAATTTATTTCAAAACTATGTAAGATTTTTAGAATATATTTGCCACTCATCCCTCAAGTGTTTTCTTACAGTTTTCCGTTTTATTTGCAGAGCTGCCCAAGTTGCCTTTTTAATGTCAACAGGACAAATTTTACAAGTTAGGGAGAGAAAGGGAACAAGAGGGAAGATGATAGAGAAGACAATTACTCCAGGAGACAGCATGAGCAGGAAAGGATGGCTGTGACTTCAAGGTCTCACTAGAATTAAGAAAACAGATGATCTGTGAAGGTTGTGGTCCTCCCTGTGCTATTATCTGGGAGGAGGAAATATTGATTTTGGTCAGTTTATATTTCTGTTTGGCAGCTGAACTAAAATTTATCTTTTAAGTTACGGTTGGATCAACCCAAAATAATACCTGGAGGGGTATGTTTGTGCATACATGTATATACACATCTCTGTCTTCCCTTCTTTGTAGGGCAACTGCGATTTTAGGTCTTGTGGGTGTTTGCTAAGTATTCGGTTGGTTGGTTGGTCGAATTTTTCTTTCCACGATTTTAAACAATAATAGGGAAAATAAAATGAATTGCATGAGCAGCCTAATGTTTAACATTTTGTTTAAAACATTGAGTCTTTCTGTGAAAAATTTATTAAACATTGTAAAGAATTAAATCATTATAACATTTTACCATGTTTTTTAACAGGTCCTTTCATTGGTTTATTCATCAGCATGTGTGGGTGCCGCAAGACAGCTATAATTGGAGGGATACTGAATGCCCTAGGTTGGATACTGAGTGCCTATGCCTCAGATGTGCACTACCTCTTCCTTACGTTTGGAGTGACAGCCGGTAAGAGCTGAACTAGCGTTTCAAAGTTCTTTCAATTATATTTTCATTCCTTTGAAGGCGATCTGGGCTCATAAAGAGGGAAGTTACACTGCAAAGTTAGTCCAACTTTTCTTTCACGCTCTTTACAGCCTCAGAAAACTTATTATTTACTCACTGGTTTGGGCCCAGTGACTTCTGCTGTCATTTAAATCTGCAATGTAAAGATGGTATTATCAGTTTCTTCCAAGCAAATATATTAGAGGATATTTTTAATTAGAAGTTTTAATGTAACCCAAACTCTAAGAAGAGGGATTTAAAGACGTTAAAGCACTGTTGAATCTAGCTAACTTATCTCTTCTTCACAGGAAGAAACTGCAAATGTTTTCTACAGGAGTTGCTCCACATTAATAAAATACCAGATTATGCTAACTATGTACTGCTTCAAAACCCATTTGAAAGGGTGTTGTGGGTTACTGCTGGTGGGCAGCTAAGCCTCAAAGAGCTGCTCACTCACTCTCCTGCAGTGGGATGGAGGAGAGATTCAGAAGGGTAAAAGTGAGATAAAGACAATTTAATCACAGAATCATAGAATTGTAGAATACTTAGAGTTGAAAAGGACCTTAAGATCATCTAATTCCAACCCCCGTAATAATAAATAAATAATAATAAATAATAAATAAATAATAATTGGTAAAGCAAAAGCAGCATGCACAAGCAAAGCAAACTAAGGAATTAATTCACTACTTCCCATCAGCAGGCAGATGCTTAGCCATTTCCAGTAAAGCAGAGCTTCAACATGTGTAACTGTTGCTTGAGAAGAGAAACACTACAACTCTGAAGGTCCTCCCTTCCTCCTCCTTTCCCCCAGTTTTATTGCTGAGTGTGATACCATCTGGTATGGGATATCCTGTCAGTCCTTTCAGTGGGGTCAGCTGTCCCAGCTGAGTCCCCTCCCAGCTTCTTGCACACCTCCAGCCCACTCACTGGCAGGGCATGTAGAAGAACACAGTATTATCTCCTTAAAACACCATTTTATTCACTGTTCATTTCTGGAAAGTTATACTGTTAATAGAAAAGAAAAATGTTCACCTGATCCAAGTAAGAAATACAAAATTTGGCCTTTGATTATTATCTGAGCAACACGGAGCAATTTAAAGGGCTTTGAGATACTATTTACTCCATGGATAACATGGCCAGTTCTGTTTGCAAGTGAAGCGTGGTATCTATGTTGTATGTGACGCACAGATGCATGATGAAAAAACCAAATTGTTTGCAATACTAATAATAGCTTCAGTACCCTCCGTTCCCTCAGACTATCCTTTCCCAGAGTTTCATAGGTATCTGCAGAGTTTCTTTACATAGTTTTTTATCTAGCTCTCTGGATGGAAAAAAAAAAATGAAACTAGCAAGGATTGTTGTGGTGGCTTCTCATACCACCATACCAGAGATTTCAGTGATGTAAATTCCCGAGCGAAGAACAATTACAGGCAGGGTTCTGCCCTTTCTGGAATTTCTGTTTCCATATATATAGAATATAATCAATCAGACAGGAATCTATGCACTCTTTCTCTCAGGCCTTGCTGCTTTTCAGAAGGATCATACACAAAATACCAGACAAAAAGGCAGAGATTATACCGTGGACTTAGGGGCGAAAACCTCCTTTTCAGAAAAAAGCAGAGGCAAATTTTTATGTGAGGTGTAGATGTGCTGCTGCTGCAGGAATAAAACCAGTGGAGAGATGCCTGAGGTGTTTCTTGTGGCTCCAGGAGGCCTCCACTCACTATGTCCTCACTTGCCATGCCCTCGCTCATCGTCCCTGCACTCATGATCTCCTCACTCACTCATTGTCTCAGCCCCTGTCCACTCACTCCCATCCCCTTGCTCATGGTCATCTCACGCACCACCACCTCAGGGAAGCGTCTTTCACGTTCTCCTGGTAGCTAGATGTAAGGCTGCTTTTCACTTATGGGGGCCACCTGCTGCTGCGATTACTTCTGGGCCTCCATGCAAGTGCTCGTGGGCTTACTCATGGCTCCTGTTCTCCCTGGTGGTGACCCACTGTGCCAGATGCCCTCACACAGTATGTGTCTATGGCCCCAGCTTTGTCCCCTGACCGCAGCCGTCCTGCTGCCTCAGCTCCCATCCCCAAGGTGCCCCTCACCTCAGCATTGTTCCCCACCCCCAGCTCCTCACAGCCTTGTCCCCTCACCTGGTCAACTGCTTCATCCAGCTCCATGGGCTCACTTCCTTGCAGCAGCAGTAGGGCGGAGGAGCCTTCTTCCCACTCACCCTTCCTGGGGAGCCCCCAGGTGGGTGCTGGAGCCTCTGGCAGCAGGGAATCCCTGTGGAGCGGGGGGCAAAATGTTCACTGAGGCCCTGTGTGGTGCAAGGCAGGGAGAGCAGAGCCAGCCATGCAGCCGCCATGATGATGAAGGGTCATGAACCTGTGAGGAAAAGGAGTGGGGAGGCCTGCGGCCCTGTGTTTACCTGTGCAGGGGGCATGCCTTTGCATGGAGTAGGACTGTGTTTTGCTTTGCAGTCCACAGAATGAAAAGGTAATTTAAAAAACGTCTTATTTCAACCTGATCATGTATATACATAGCAAAGTACATATTTCTAACAGGCGAAACAGGTCAGCTCTGACCATGGTACACTGCCGTGATGTTGAGGTGGGTTTTTTTAGGCTTTGCTGGAATAAACTGCTCTTTCTCCAATGTAGCTGCACACAGCTATATTACCAGCTATTTTAGGGAAACTTTTAAACCAAAACACTCTTCTAAATTATGATCACAGTGATTTTGGAAGCATCATCTGCATACACCTCTTCCAGTCCAAATCCTTCTGCATACACCTCTTCCAGACCAAATCCTCTCTGTCACGAATTTGCTGTGAGAAAAACTGGGAAGCTCTTGCCTTTAATGATGTATTTGCACAACTCTCAACACTTTCTGCTTGAAATGGGTATTATCAATACCCTGTTTTTAAACTATAAATGAGGGATTTCTGCAGAGTTAGAGATCTGCTTTTAAAGAATATGCCTGTGTGGCTACTGTGTGGCCCTGCCTAGACTTCCCTGGAGTGCCCAGAAAGAAACCTGGAAGCCACCCAAAGTCCCAGCACCACGCTAACCCCCCTGTGCCTACTCCTGAAACATCTCATGGTCACTGTGGCTCCACAGTTACAAAGCAAGAACGAAAACTCAGTCTGGGTCTTCATTGCTGGTGAACTTGGGCGAAAGCAACAAGATGTGCCCACTAAGCAATTTCTGGTTGCTGATATAGCCAGATGCAGGTGTTACAAGTACAGATACTTCAAAATAGGGTTTTATGTTTGTCCCCACATTAACTGCCACTGACTTATTGTGGAATGTTTGGGACTTTCCAGCGGCGTAATGCTGAAGTGAGGTAAAGGTTTTATTTTCCATCTGTTTTAGTTTTTCCAGCAGTTAAATAGCAGTATTGTGTTCTTACTGGCATGAGTATTGCAAACTTAGGAAAATACTGTAAGAGGGAAGTGAGAGCTAACATGAGAATTGAATATTTATTCTCGCTTTCACCACTGTGCTTGCCCACAAGTTGGGAATAAAACTGATGTGTTTTTCACTGCTTTTTATCCTGCTAGCAAAAAAGATTGATTTTGGCTTTTGTTTCCATAGGCGTTGGAAGTGGCATGGTTTATCTGCCTGCAGTGGTCATGGTAGGGCAGTATTTTCAGAAGAGAAGAGCCCTTGCGCAAGGACTCAGTACCACAGGAACGGGGTTTGGAGCTTTCCTAATGACTGCGTTACTGAAGTACCTCTGCATCGAGTTCGGGTGGAGGAACGCCATGTTCATCCAGGGTGCCATCTCCCTGAACCTTTGTGTCTGTGGGGCACTTATGAGACCACTCTCTCCCAAAGATGCTGTTAGTGAAAAGTATGTTGTGAGAAGTAACAGCGAAGATAACCAGGCAAAAGCTCTGTCCCATTCTGCAGAGACTACTAATGGAGTCCTCAGTGAAGAACCGGAAAAAAAAGAAGAGGCAACAAATGAAGAAGTGCTTGGCAGTGCTCAGCACATAGAATCTGGAGGTAAATCCAGAGGTGGAAGGAGCATGTATGGACTGCGCATTCTTAAGACAGTGAGCCAGCTGACAGTTACAGTCAGGAAGGGCTTTGCAATATGGTACTCCAGCTACTTTGGAGCTGCGTCACTGTTTACCAATAGAGTATTTGTGGCCTTTATAATTTGGGCTTTGTTTGCCTATAGCAGCTTCGTCATTCCCTTTATTCATCTTCCAGAAATAGTCAAGCAGTACAACTTGTCTAGTCAGAACAATTTATTTCCTTTGACATCCATTATAGCCATTGTTCATATTTTTGGTAAAGTGATTCTTGGAATCATCTCTGATCTCCCGTGCGTCAGCACATGGAATGTCTTCCTCATGGCCAACTTTACCCTGGTCACTTGCATTCTTACTTTGCCACTAATGCAAACGTATGTTAGCTTGGCTGTGGTTTGTGCTCTAATAGGATTCTCTAGCGGCTATTTTTCTCTAATGCCTGTTGTGACTGAAGATTTAGTTGGAACTAAACACCTTGCAAATGCTTATGGCATCATCATTTGTGCCAATGGAATATCTGCATTGTTTGGACCACCCTTTGCAGGTAAAAAGTTCAAACTGCTGACCAACAGATGTTTGTGTAATAACTGTGTGATTCATTATATTATTAAGCTTTCATATGTTATGAGCATGTGTAGTTAACAGAATTACAGCTACTCCAGAATGGATGGTAACATCCAGCTTTACATTGTGCAGATGTACAGGTCACACCTGCTGGGTACTATCTCACTATTCACATAGTACAAATTACAACCCTTGCAAATAATCTCAAATCTATTACAATCTATGTTATCAATGGTATGTTTCCTTAAAATATTATCATGCACCTTCTTTAAAATGAAAAAGGTTTAACCTATTTAAATGTGCTTTGTGCTGTGTAGGCCTGTACATACTCATGCCTCTATCTAAATGAAAAAATGACAAATGGTTTCCAAGGTAGGCAGGTGTCTCTACTGTAGTATTACCCCTAAGAACTATAAAGCCTGTTTGGGTGCCACCACTCTAAGCTGCCAACGGATGTGTTGATTTAACTAACTTTTAACTTTGCCTTCCTTCATCCAGAAATATCTACTTTGGGGACTGTGTTGCTCATAATCTCTTTACTGCCATCCACAGCAGAGGGTAGAAGTGTATATATGTTGTCCCTTGAGTTTCTTAGGTTTAAACAAACTTTCTTAAATTTTCTCATAGAAAGAGGTGGAGAAGTACAGAAGAGATGCAGGTACTGATTGTCAATACTATAGTCAGACTTCAGCTATCTTTTACAGAGATACAAATCAGAAGAAAGCAGTAAGAGACCTTGTGAGTAATGGCTGTGGTCGACCAGGGATTGCAGGAGGCTGAACTGAAGCTATTAGAAACACAAGCAACCAAGAAAAGCAAGAATGCTCTCACCTTCTCTCCCCACCTTTGAGTGAACTGACATGACTCATAAGAAAGCTCACTCACTCCCATTAAAAACCAGCACTTTTTCTACCATATATTCTTTCAGCATCTCCCAGTCTGTGCTGAACATGTCTTTGTATGTGGTCGCTAGTAACAACGCAAATTAGCTGGTGTAAAAAAAGCGTCTGAACTTGAGGGTACATTGCAACGCAGCCAGCATGTCATGAGGGAATTTTGCTAGTTCGGGCCCTCAAATATTTTTGAAGTAACTTTAATGTATTTTTGCAGAGGAATTAACGTTGGAATGAGACTACTGAGATTGTATCTTTTGAAAAGTCTTTTATCAGTATACGAGTCTTTGAGAAAGCTATTGAGAATGTGTTTGCTTGCACAAAGCACAGCATTTGAACTGCAGTACTGGGAATTTTACAGAAACAGTAGCATGGTGGAAGAACTAATTGGTTTGGGATTCCAAAATGTCTATTTTAAAGTCAGACTTGTGACAACTTGTTTGAAAAATGTACAGTTTTAGAGAGATGGCTGCTTGGCTTCTTAGGATGGCACATAGCTACTGTCCCATTTTAAGTCTTCCATGATACTTAAATGAAGGGAATAGGCTTTGCACTGGTTTGGGGTTCTGGTGAATGAACACGGGATTTTGTAAATACATTTCCACTTGTAGCATCTAGAGGAGGAGACAGTTGCCACCTCTTTTCTTTTTTTTTTTCCACAACCCCCCCCTATAGATTTGACAGAAATGTCATGAAAGAAATGTGCAGTATTTTTCATGTTTTCCCATGCAACGTACCTTGTTGTCAAGCTTTGTAACAAACATGCTTTGTCCTTCTTTTGCAGGTTGGATCTATGACATCACACAGAAATATGACTATTCTTTTTACATATCTGGCTCGCTATACATGGTGGGAATAGTATTTTTACTTATACAACCTTGTATTCAAAAGAAACAACCAAGAGAAAAGTCTACGGAAGAAGCACAAGTATAGAACAAATTCCAGGTTTTTTTCAGGATTTTCTTTGTTTTCACATTTCTATTGTATGACATTATGAAGCTGTTTTTCTTATGGAACCAACCACATTGAAGTATAATTAAGTGAAAAGCAAATGTGCGCCTAAATGCTAATAAATTATTAGAAACATGTTTTTAAGTGAGTTAAGATCTTTTACTTTAGAACAAATACATAAGTGATTAAAAGCACCCTGCTAGTCTTTTAAACTTGAAACAGTGCTAGAAGCCTGTACCCTTGCTTCTCTTTTTACTGCTCACCCATGCACTACCCATCGGTGAAACTCCATTGACTGCAGTGCAGTTATTTCTGATTTACACTGGTCTTATAAGAGAATTTGATCAGGATATGAATGATTTCTAAAAGCCCTTCTTACTATGTATTCAGTCTGATAAAAGATTAGTTACTGAGTATGAGAAAATGACTGTATTTCTTACCTGGCTAGTCAAGTACTGTTGAAATATTAGTACAAAAATTCAATTAATTCAGTGTACTGAAGTTACTATTTCTGTGATGCAAAACTGAAGGAAAGTATTTTTTCTGAAATTACTTTCTTCTTGAAGGATTTTTAAATTATCAACTGCATAATAAAGTAGCCATCCTCAGTACATAGGCTACATTATAAATGCTGTGACACTTAATACTGCTGAAGTAAAACATAAAAGCAGAAACAAGCAACATATGAGAAATACTATCGTTATTCACAGTCTGGAAAATGTTTCCAGAAACAGTTGGAAGTTTCTGGTTGTTTTACCAAATTAGAGGTATTATAGAACTTTGTAATGTTGCAATTGACTCCTCCCATGGGACTTGTCAAGTAAACTACTAAAGAAAGAGAGCTAGGCAAAATTGGCCAAATATACTTTTAAGAAAGAACAGGACTACTGCACACTAAATTTTGTTGTAATAGGATTAATAACAAAACCTGTTACATTATGAGCAGTTGCGTTGCTGCTTATAATGCACACCATGAGCTAAGACTGATCACCTTTGAGCTGTTTATTCAAAAGAAAGTTAGATAATGCACAGCATGGCAGAGCTAAAGACCATTTAAAATATTCAAATTAATATTTTTAACATGAAATAACCTGGTAATCAATGCAGAATGTTTTGTATGGTGGTGCAGGACACATTTTTTTCAGCTCTGAGAGCTGAGTCTGGTGTTAACTTTCCTATCAAATAAAGGTCACTGTAGGTTCTTTTCCTGCCAGCTTTTTGAAAGCTTATTGTGACAAACCAAGTTCATAGTCTAACACTGATACATGCTGCTTGAAATCTTTAGAAACAATTGATACTATTCAATTATATTGAACAAATATTGGGAAACAGTTCAGTATGTAACAATATCATTACACAGATCTTTTTCATAGCTGCAAGGTTGGTTAACAAAAAGTTCTGAAACATAGTTTGTATTGTTCTATATTGCAATTCATCAGCTTCATAGTTTCATACTTGTACAACTGTTGGCAGGGTCATACTTTAAAATGTGTCACTGAAATGAGCCAAATTAAGAAAGAAAACCTTAAGAAGCCCCAAACTACTTTAAGATTTGGATCTATTCAATCATACAGGATAGTTATATATGGCCTTTAAAACTGATGTTAAAACAACTGAGGCGACAGCAAACTGCAACACATGGTGTGAACACGCAGTCAGCAATGTCTTAAAATCAGCCTTTTTATTGGAGGAAATGGTCATGTAAACCACACTTTCACATCAGTTCCTTTGTTACAGGTTTAATCTTCTTGGTGTGAATGCTGCTGCTGGCTTATTTTAACTGAGCTGTCTTATATTGATGTAATATATATTGAAGTGATGATTTCCCCCAATTTCCTTTTTTTTTTCTTTTTGAAAGATATGTTCCCTTTATACTTAGATCTTCACTTTGTCTTTTGTCAAGATCAACTTTATTTGCATATTACTGTAATGCATAATATGTCATTCATTTATGATATCTGCAATATACCTTTCTATAGAAGTCCCCCTTACTGGGCCATATAATGGAATAAACTGACATTACCCAAAATTTCACTTTCTGTTCATTTAGTAATTAAGTTTATTTTTTTTTAAGTTTAAAAATTAAGATTTTCCTGGAAAATAATTCTTCTTATTTCTTCTAGCAAGAGGGACAGGTACATGGCTGACCAAGGAAAAGAGAAGGTGGCCTGTCAAAATCAAGTTAAATTAGGATTTAAAGCTAATATTCCATCGTCCATGTTGACTCCATGGGTTCTAGTTTCCTAACCTGAAACTGCCCAAATCTGTTATGAGAGCACAAGCCAAGAAAAAATTCCTTGCTGGTAAATTGACAGAAAGTGAGAAAAGAGGGTCTGTTGTTTAGTAGCTCTGCTCACATACTGTAGTTCTTAAAAATCACCTCTCTAAAGCAAAATTACATTTTAGTGTGTTTTATTAAACAGAACAGAAATTTTATGAATACAGTATTTTATGCACACCATGATATTTATGTCATTGTCCTAAAAGGAAATAGTCACAAAGAGGAAAGAATATACTTAACACCTTCTTCTACCTAAAGATCTACAGTCACCAAATGCTTCAAGAATATTGGTATATAGTTGTAGAACAAATATTCTTAATCTAAATTAGCAAATATCGTCGAAGGATTAAAATACCACTTTATAAAGAAACAATGATTTAAGAACCCTGTATACATAGTTTTTAATCAGTTTATAAAATTCAAGTTTGATACTTGCCATGTTCTAAAATTGTAGGCATAATACAATCTTTGAACATTACGCTAGTATATCCAAATACTGCAATCACTGGTTTTAATACTTGGGTCTTCAGTTAGTTTTCGTTCTGAGTGGTTTGTTTCTGCCCCCTCCTTCTAAGCTGCAGCTGTAGCTGAAGACCAAGAAGAATCCATTCCAGGCCATTTCCTGTGCAAGTTCTTTCATTTCAGGTGTAATCATGCTACACAAGTTTCCCACAGTATTTTCCCAGAGCGCATTACTGTTACAAATCTCTACTAAGAGACTTGGAATCATAATTAGGCTTAAAAGTAGAGACTTAGAATCATTGCTGAGTGGCTTACTCATTGCTGATAATTTCACTACACAAAAGTGTTTAGACAACACAGGTGCCTTGCATGAAGGTCACTTGCAGTGCAAACTGCCCACTTATCTTGAAAGACACCATATTAGTTAAAACTCACAACGACATTAGTGGAAGGTTTGCCAGTGCAAGACACCACATGTTCTGTGGAAAATATGAGAAGCTTCTTCTCGTATGATATCGAAGGCCTTTCTGCCACACTACAAGGAGCTGTAATGAACTTACTGTCCTTGTATGTAATTCATACAGGCCCACTGAATCAATGAAGCTGTGTATGATTATACCAAAGAACTTGTCAGGATTTAGAAATCACATCACAATCACAAATCTGTTTTCAAGGTAAGTTAAAAGCAGCAAATTGCCTTTGGACTTACACTGGAAATGCAATCCTAGTAAGCTTTCCAAAGCAAGGTAGGATTAAGACTGTTTCTCAGGAGAAGCCTTCCTCTTTCAGAATGACTATAAACAGAATCAGGTGGAAGTACTACATTATAAACAGGAAGAAAAAGTTATGTAATTTGTTAGGTGACAGAACCATCATAAAAAATAATGAGGAAGGTACTGTGTAATTGTATGTTATCTCCCTATTTTAAGTTATACCAGAGCCTAATAACATTGATTCTTCCCCAAAACATTCAACTTTTCTAAATGTGTGACTGCAAGGAGTCGTACTGAATTACCGCAATGCAAGCGGCTGGTCTGTCCATCACAAGTAGTAGCAGAAAGAGAAAAGCAAAAGTCCTGGTATAACTTCTGTTACACACTGCTGATGTAGCTGGATACCTTAAACTCCTGTACTCACTTAACTACAGCAAAGCTGTATCACGCTATGTGTGGTTCTATTTTTATTGCTCTTGAATTGGGAGGGTGATCAGACTGCAAGCACACACAACATGCTCTCATATTTTAGCAAAGGAAAAGCAGGGATTATTGTGGAAAGATTGCTGTAGAAGGCCTGAAATGGTAATATATGCATTTTTAAAGTTTTTGTTACATTTCTGCTCCTTCTCTGTCTCACCATCCTGCTGCTCCTATGAAAAATGGACACCATTAAGTTAAAAATAGCAGAGACTGGGATTTAGTGTCATAGATTTAATTCCCAAATACAGTGCTCTGTTAAAAAAATATAAAGAAAGAAAAAAAAACCCAACCCATGATCACTGTCATTTACTGCCGATTTCCTTCTCTGCCAGCGGCTTCTGGATTGCGTAATAACAAAGAGTACTTCCCTTCCTCGAACGGGAGCAAGCTGCGGCTCTGGCCGCGCGCTGCGCGCCCGGCTCCCTCTGGCGGGAGCGCATCCCGAGCTCAGGCAGAGCCGGCGTTTTGCCTACCCTGGCTACCTGAACGAAACCTAACCCCTAACCCCGAGCTTGTATTGGGACACATCGCAGGACAGCAGTTAGCTGGAAAAATGTTTGGAAAGCGCATGCAGTGCTCGAACGCTGGTGTCCACATTACGACTTCTGTACTTACTTTTGAGATGGAACTTCTTTTACAACCCTTAAAAATAGCACCTAGCAACAATCTGAAGTACTCTGAAATGCATATTGAAAGCATCAGAATACTCTGAAAAGCAGCTTTTATGTTCAGAACTACACAGACAGAGAATTGCCACGCTTTGTGTAAGAAATGGAGTTACCTCTTTAGTTCAGACTATGAGAGATGCATTGCACAGGATGTACATACAGAGCCTCTCACACTCATCTTTTCAGTCTCGAGTGCACAGACTGTTCTATTTCTCCCTATTTGAAAATCTGAATATGCTATAACTCCACAGAGGGCATTAATGCAGCCTACATGTCAATTAATCTGGAAATGCAAACCTAATAGTATTTGGGTAAATTTTTAATTCCTTAAAAATCTGCTGAAATGAGAGAAAGAGGAATACGGCATTACTACTTGCAATTGGTTATTTCACTGTGCTAAAACCTTATCTTTTTTTATTATGTAACTAATTCTTTCTAGAATTTCCTTAGATTCCAGAATATCCAAGGATTTGTGCTAAAATGATGGAAGGTTTACTGCCTTCCACAGTACCTCATCCTACTGAGCTTGCACTTGGCAAATGACAGATTGCTTTCAAATACACTTGTAAATCATTTCCTGATCTCCTTCTATTCATTCTCTTCCTCTCCTTTAGTTGTTTGTATTCTCTCTTCTTCTACCAATTGTTTCCCAGTCACAATATCAACTGTTTTATCTTTAAACTGAAATAAAGCCCAGAACTCAGTAAGTTTATCTGCTTCTATCTGCCCTTCATCTCTAAATTCACAACATGCACTATTTTGCTATCTTGCCATTTTTCCTGTGCTTTCTTTGCACCATCTCTTATTGACTGCGCTTACTTGAACTTACTTGAACTTACTCTCCCTAAAGCATCTTTAACACCTTTGCAGCTACGCCACAGGAACAGTACAGCCATGTCCATTTGAACTGTCAGCAGTCCTCCACAGAACTTTTCTTGAAATATTGGGCCACATGGCCTCAAAATAGTACAAACCCTGTGAGTAATCTCATTCTGAGACAGTCTGGAGAACAGGACATGTCCTGTTCTCCAAAATAACAGATTAACCTGTCTCTTTGAAGCCTTTCAGAGAGTATCTAGCTGTCAGATCAGACTGAAGATGACTAAACCTGTTTTTATCTTCCTCCTGAGGTCTCACCATTACTTAGGTTTTCAGTAACCATCCAACCCATAACTTGACAGGCTTCATTCTAGGCTCCTACAGCCGCCCTGGGGACAAAAATGAAGTTATTTTTCTCTTTAATATGCTTCTCTTCCTATTTTCATAAGCTAAAACCCTTTTCTCCCCCTACCAGAATTACTGCACCAGCCTTTTGTCAGGCTCTGAGTGGCACAGAAAATACAATTTTGAGGTATTCAGTCCCACAAAAATCAGCTTCCTAGATTACAGCTTTGACCATACTATCTTACCATCCCTCCGATTACCTGACCCTGCACAGACTAGGAAGCTGGAATAGATGATATTTCCAACACAGCCTAAGCTATCCTATGACTTTTCTCTTTTTGCACCAACAGACTGGCCCTCATTCTCCTGGGACTTCCTGGCTATTCCTCCCGGTTTTTTACCCCTCACTGAGTACTGAGAGGCTATCCTTAGCTTCAATCAGCCTCTTGTGTTTCTCACAGTTCCTGCTGTGAGGTCTAAAAACCCTTGAAAAAATCTCTTTCCTTGTGCTCCCGTCTTTTGTTAAAGACTTAAGATACAAGGTCTCCAGGAACGGCAATGATTTTTTGTTTGTTAATGAGTCTAGCAGAAGGGGATCTTGGCCTGTGGTTGAAGTTTCTAGACATTACAATAATACAAATCATGATGCAAAACATAGATTTTACATTTCAAATACTTAACCCTGGAAGTAGTGCATGACACCCAACCATGGGTTACAGTGGAATTACCTGGATCATGGTGTTATTATATGCAATAAAATTTTGCACAGTCTCTCTGCCTTTCTAGTTTTTACTACACCCATTCACTTGTTTGTGTACAGATGATCAATTTATTGTCTCAAACTTTAAGTAAAGCAGACCTACTGATTACATTTAACATGAGATGAATCAAACCCACGATGCTGCACAGAAGAGGTAACAATTTGGAAAAAAAAAATATATATTTAATTTTTATTGTTTTTTTTACCATTTCAAGTCTGCTTGAAACTTGAGAAAGCCTGGCAATATCTTTAAGCTCCAGAAAGGAAATGATGTGCAGGAGCAATGGGACAGGAAGCTGTTTCAGGAAGTCATAGTTACCTCGGCACAGATTGAGGACATGTTCCAGAACTTTGGCACCAAACACTATAGCAACTAGAACTGTGATAAAACAAACAACCCATAAAGAAACCCAAGGGACAACAGATTTTAAAAGCCTGAAATTTCTTCACAATAATCCCACATTGTTCAGATATATCTTACAAAAATCAGAATATATGTTTTCTAGAGAAAATAACACACAATATCTTATATTGAACATTAGTAATACATAGTATTCCAATTCATCTTATGAGCTGCTAGTGGTATCAAGAAAGCCTGTGCAGTAAAACAGGGCTTTAGTTAAAAGACTGTACATTGTCCAGTGTACAGCAAAAACTAGTCCCAGCTCAAGAACATTAAAACAGCAGCAAAGCTGAACTGAAACTTGTCCAGATCCATTTTGTCCACTTTTCCACAAACATATACATTTATTTACATAAAGAGTGTGTTATTTACTCAGGAGGAGGCTAGGAGGTCAGTAAAACAACCGGAAAAAAAACACCTCAGTTGTATGTTTTGGGTAAAATAATGGTGGCTCTGACATTAAGAGTCCCTGCAGTTCTGCTTTTTATCTCACGGAGGTACAGTCAAACCTCTAAAATGAAATTGAAGACAGTCATCTTCTACAGTGATATGACATTTTTTGACTCATTCACTTTGTGATCCAATACAATGTCAATTTTTTCTCTATAGATCTACTTAAGTGAGCTGCTCCCAATTCCACATTCATACAATTATTTCTGCTTCAGTGTCCAAGCTGGTCTTTTGAATTTACCACTATTTTTTCAGATCATTTATCCATTTTATTAAAGTGCTTTAATAAAAATCACTAGTTCATTATAGAACGTGATCCTGAACTCAATTTGCTACACTTCTAACGTGGTAAATTTTGGAGCTGCATGTTGTTCCCTAAGATCTGATGACACGAATGCAGTCATCCAGATTTGTAAAGGGCTTTTTTCCTTTTATCCTCATACAGGGACACAGTGGGGATCAGATTTTAAATTTAAAGCAGAATTACTATTTTTTGTTTCTTTTTAACTAACTAGAGACTACCTTCTCATGTATGTTAAAGTCATAAAAGGAGAATCAGAATCTTGGAAGTTGAAACTATACTGACTATAGGCACTATGTGCATCCAATTTTGATGCAGCAAATTTCCTTCCAAGATATATTGTAAGATTAGTTACAAATCTCAAGCTTATGCGAAACATTTGAAAGAGCCTTCCAAACAATAAGATTTTACAGTTAAGATAGTAAGACTTTTTTCTTCTCTTTTTGTTCCAAATATCTCTAAGGTAATTATGTAGAAGGAAGCTATAACCTTATCGTCCTTCATGTCTTTGGGTAGATGGCCCAATAGTGTTCAAGCTTTCTCTTCTGTTGCTATATCCTACTGCAAGTGCAAACAATTTGCTGTTGGTTCTCATTTGCCTTTTTACTTTCCGTGCCATCTCAGTTCTATATAGTCAGTAATTTTTCTCAGACTCCTTATGCACGAACAAAAATGATCGACACAGTCAACTAAAATTGTCTGGCTGATCTAATTCAAGCTGATACATCAGAATGATCCAAATCATCACATACTAAGAATGACAATTATAATGTCTGCGGTGTGCATCTATTTAATGTTGAATGATTAAGCAGGCTACTACATGAATATTTGTAGCTCCTTGAGCTTGCCTTGAAAATTATTTCTAGAAATAATAATGTGACCTGGTTTGGCTATTTAAAAAAATATTTATCTGTATTTATCTTGCTTTATAAATGTATCTGCAGCTTATGGTGAACTAACTTTGAAAGTATACTGAACTTCAGGTTTTCTGTGAAATATTCATCCTACGAGTGCTGGATACTACTTGATGGCTGCCTGTTTGTTCACTCATCTGAAAATTTCAATAGACCTCTCTTGCCCTATACTATCATCAATTAATTTCCCATCTTTAGAAAACGATAACAAAAACCTTGCCATATATAAAATCCTGCTCGTCTGTCTTTGCTCTACCAAGATTATGAAAAGAAACTAACTATACTTCACTGTCCCAAAAAAAGAAAATATCTCAAAACAAAAACAGATCTTTGTGGCTTTATGGTAGTTCATATAAATTTAATAAAATAATAATGTTTATTACAAAACTTCTTCAGTTTTCTACTGGATGCTTCCAGTGCGTGTATGGCATATTGATAAACAGTTTCATTTGCAGGGGGACCAATTCTTCCTATGCCCACTGGAAATAATCTAGCCTCCCTCTTTTTTCTTTCTTTTTTTTTTTTTAAGTAAACCTCCCCAAATTTTCTCTAAAAGTCTCCAACCAGATGAAAACAGATAAAATCTCATGAATGAGAACTAGGAGATAACAACAGGAAACATTAATGCTTAACAACAGATAAACATTTTGCTGATAAGGGCGTACCAAATATTTAGCAGCTAACCATGGATCTGGTGAAGAGTCTTTTGTTTGAGCCCTCATTTGACAAAAAATCCAGCAAGGACAACTAGAATATTCTTCCAGTGTGTATATATACATATCTGTGGAGAGTTATAGCAAAAAAAATATCTGTGAATGCTTATGAGAACAGCAGCAAAGCTTCTCTTAAGAGCAGGCGAGAAGGAGGTGCAAAAACATCCGATTGTGCGGAACAGCAAGAGCTATGGACAGAAATAATATCAATATAACAGTACAACTTCTCACAAACACAGTAATTTATAGTTACAATACTTCTATTTATGCTAGCATTTTTTCTGAAAACAAACCACTTTTATATTAAAATTTTTCTATAAAACAAAGCAAAAACCCCACGTATGATTTTAAAGATAATTTTAGGAGGAAGAAATGACTAAATGATAGGAAAGAACAGCAACTGTGGCTTTCAATACTTCTTATGGGATAGGAAAATTGAAATAACAGTAACACTTCTCACGAAAAAGCAGGCAGATCTTATTTGTAATGTACTGAAAATACACAGGATACCAGTAGAAAACTGCATGTTAACAATTATTGAACTATTTGAATCATTGCACTCAGGTAATATAAACCAGATGTTTTATTGTGATATTATATTAATATCAAATGCCACAGGAAAATCTTACAGTATAAGCAATAAGGAAAACTCCCCAAGGTAACCCCTTTTAGTCAAAACAAGTAGTAATAACTTTGCATTAAAGATTTGTTTTATTATGGACTCTGAGTGCTGATTGAAACTTTTCCCACGGTTTGTGCATAAATCCAGTCCAGTCATTACAGCTGAGAATGTGCAATCTTTCCATCAACAGAGCACTAACAGCAGCTCTCCACCCAACTGCCTAAGAAGTTTTATTTCAATCAAATTCACTTGAAATTGGTCTGTTACAAAAGTTATAATAGGGATCAGAAACACAAGGATAAATGTAGAGATGCAGACCATGTTAACTTACCAGGACTAAAAATCTCTTGATTGTGCTGTAGGAAGTGTTACATTTTGATAGGCAAAGCATAGGAAACATGTGTTGGCCTTCTTTCTGACCCTAAATGAAGTTTACTCTTGAAAACAGGTATATACTCTTGAGGAAAGTTCTACCCTCTCCCCTGCCATCTGAGATTCATACACTTTTTGGGAAAGCAGACCTTCTCTGCCCAGGTGTAAATAAGATGGTGTCTACCAGAGCTGTTGATAAAGGAAGCAGGACTTCATTTGGAAATGACATCTTTCAAGTTCATAATAAAAATGGGATAAATATGAAGTCACATCTAATTAATTTTTTTACATCTGTACATAATTAGAATACAAGAGCAGCTTACTTAAAGAAAAAAAGAAAGAAAAAAAAAGAGAAAATATCACCAATGGAAGGTGTTTGAGCGCTGCCTACTCTTTTGGGCAACAAAAGCTTCAGGTCTCAATCCAGTCCCTGCAGGTGAAGTTATGAAGTTATCCATTTTCAGAGAGGTCATAGCTCAGACCTCAGTTACTCACTGCAGTTGCTGAACGAATGTATCTTTGGCTTATTATTTTCAGGAGACTGTTTCCTCTGTGAGCCACGACCAACCATACCTTGTGACATGAAATCTCTTAAAACTAACCCATTATTGAGAACCAAGATTATAAGATGCAGAGCAGTAACTACTTGTGATACGTTATATATGTTATATAACTACTTGTCTCATGGAACTTTGGGGAAAGGGAAAAAGTTTGACTATTTCAGATGTTCTCAGTGGCCAGTCTATTAGGAACAGGTTGGAAACCAGCTCTGCAAATCTACATTTTCAGGGTTTTTTTTAAGTGGTGCCCCTAATGACTTTCTTTTTCTGGCTGTATGCTCCTACAGTCATGTTGCATTTCTATAATCCCAAGTATATGTTGCACTTGGTGTCATATTGAATTAGGTTGGGAATCCAGGTGATACATGACATGGCCATAAAAACAAATGTAACAGTTCAGAGCATTTTAAGAACTGAGTTATTAGCAATAAAAATACTGCTGTCTTATTTTTGTTGCTAATACCTCTTGTCACTGTCTTACGATGAAATTATCAATGTTGCTGGGATTTATCCTACATTTACTGTCTTTTTGTTTTTCTAGTATTCACATTAATTTATATTAGTAAATTCATACAAAAAAGTGACTATTAGCAAACTAATCATTTTTCATGACAGTTATTAGAGATCAATATTGCTAGATTATTCTATTATATGCCATAGCAAATATGCAATTACTATTGTCATCTTACTATGAATAGATGAAGAGATGAATCATCCAAAAAGTACTCCTGGGATTCTTTAATTTCTCCAGGTCTTAATTCACTAAATTCATCCCTAAGTGAGATTTTCCACCTTTTTACCTACAATTGTGGAAGAATTAAAAAGAAAAAATGAAAAAGAAACTAATATCAAGTACCATGAGATAAATACACGGCTAAGATTCAGGACTCCAGTTGTGTAAATATTACTACATTCCCAAAACAAAGTTATCATAAGAGATCAGACAACGGTTACATTACCAGCGGCCCTACGACATGCTTCAAAGAACAATAAGCATCCTATAATGCACCTAGACAAGTGTGAAATGTTTTTACATACAAAGAAAATGTTCCCAACCCCTGTGAGCAAATTGCTCATAGGAGTTACAGCAAGTTTAATGACACTTCAACCTGCAAACCCATATACATTCTCTGTTTGCATTTTCAGTTAGTCACAGAAATGCAGCTCATCAGGAATTATGCGTTTAAGTAGAAATACTGATTCAACAGCTCAGGTATTCAAAGGTGGCACTATTAAAAGTTAAACTGTCATTTTATCATTTTGTTAAAATCAAAATTTATGGGACAGTTCAAAGCTCAGCACTTAGACTGCCTGAAAACTCTGGAAAAAGCTCTCCAGAATTACACATTCAACTCACATTTTCAGAGTCAGAAAAAGAAAAGAAAGCCTGCGTTACAAAGCATGCAACTGAAACAAATAGTTAATACGAACAATAAATTACGTAGCTATGAAATGATGGAGAACAAGTGGCACTGCCTATCAGTCATTTTCCCAGAGTTCTCTTAAAACATTACATCTGTGCTTGAACAATGTGTCAGCTTTTAATATTGACTTTCATTTTGTTGCCATCACAGCTAGGTCTACAGGACAGTGAAGTCATAATCATGTCTCTTCCTTCAGAGGAGTTGTTAGCAAAGATCACACTTCAAGCCAAAAGTAGGATTCGTTTGCTGTTGTTGGCAACATTGAAAAAATAATCTTGTAATTTTAGTAATATTAATCTGCCATTTCATTGAGAAAAGTGAGGATTTTACATTGTTATACATATAGGTGCACTCCTGACACACTGATAGAACTGACAAGTGAGATTACTACATTTATAAACACAAGTGTATATAAAAAAAATACACTCCACAGAGTCTTATTTTTTCGGCTGGCATGTAGAAAAGGAAAATGAAAAGCAATCCATGAGTTAACTGCCAATAAGATACAGAAGACTACTCGCATATACTGGCTGAAGAACATAGACTTAAAGTTACTATCACAAATCTTAGATATGACAACAGTGGTTTACATATCTAAACATGAGTGTTACTTTACATCTGTCCAATATTTTAATGTCTAAATGCATATTTTAAATTTGAGAGGATGATCAGGGGACTGGAGCACCTCTCATTCGAAGACAGGCTAAGAAAGTTGGGGCTGTTCAGCCTGGAGAGAAGGCTGTGTGGAGACCACATAGCAGCCTTCCAGTATCTGAAGGGGGCCTACAGGGATGCTGGAGAGGAACTCTTTATCAGGGACTGTAGCAATAAGACAAGGGGTAGCGGGTTCAAACTTAAACAGGGAAGTTTAGATTGGATAGAAGGAGGAAGTTCTTTACTGTGAAGTTGGTGAGGCACTGGAACAGGTTGCCCAAAGAAGTGGTAAATGCTCCATCCCTGGCAGTGTTCAAGGTGAGGTTGGACAGAACCTTGGGAGACATGGTCTAGTGGGAGATGCCCCTGCCCATGGCAGGGGGGTTGTAATGAGTTTGGACAGAGCCTTGGGAGACATGGTCTAGTAGGAGATGTCCTTGCCCACAGCAGGGGGGGTGGAACTATATGATCTTCAGGTCCTTTCCAACCCTAACCGTTCTATGATTTGTAACTCCCAGTGAGTTGCATTCACTTTCATAATTGATTTTCAAATTAAAGCTCACATTCCAGACAACCTAATGCAGGCCCACGTCAATCATTTCTATATTTTTTCAAGTCTTGTTTGTATACTACTGATATCTCATATACAGTAAATAAGTAGCAGTAACAATAAATAAGTTTGAATAAAGGCTTAACGTCTACATTTGAATGTCAAATATAGCCAACCAAATTATATCATTTTGATGTTTATTGTGGCTAATATATCATTATAGGGTGTAATTGGAATTACTAAATCATATTTCTGATAGCATACATACAAAATAGCTTTAACTTTCAAACACATCCACAATACTCCGTAAAATAACCCTTATTACATGACTAAAAGGAAACCCATCCTACTTGGTTGTGCAAGTTCATCCTTTATTACACTGACATATACAATCTTTACTCCTTTGCAGTGAAGCAGTTGCCTCTTTAAAGGCCAAAACCCCATTCCTCCAATCTGCATTCTAGAATTTAATATATGAAAAGTAAATTACACCATTGAAACATTTTATAATAACAGAATTAACATTTCTGTAATGTACACGCACAGTATACACTGCCATGTTGCTAAAATAACACCACTGGCAATATGAGGATTCGAATGCAAAAGAGGTTATAAAGCGATCATTCTGTTTCAGGGACAATCTTTCTACGTGGGAGAGCTTTAGAAGTAGTATGTTTGTAGCCCACTACAGGGATAATAGGACAGTGAATGCTGCACTGTACTGTACATCCAAAAGCTCTTTTTATCTCTAGCAATGTAGGGAGAATCAGCATGTAAGGCTACTTCCATTCTTATCTGTGGGAAACAATAGGTGAGAATAAGGTCAGAGCAAAACTGAGATGCAAATGGTGAAAGAAAAGACATATTTCTACATGTTCCTCAGGCCGCATACCCTTCAAAATGGCATGCAAGAATTCAGTATATTGTAGGGAAAAAAATCATTGTTAAAGGAGAAAAGAAACGTGGTTAATATGCTCTCAGCCTTCTCATGTTTCTTTAAAAAAACAAACCCAAAACCCCCACAAAACTACCAGGAAACGCCCCCCATTTCTCAGCATGGAAATCCCAAGTAAAACTGAAAAAGAAAACAGCCACCTGCCCCCAAAACCACGTACCAAAAATTAACAATGACTGCTGCTTTTCAAATTCTGAACTTTAATGCCTAACAGCTAACTAATCTTCAGATCAATATTCTGCATAATCTTACAGATTTAACTATACACAAATCTAGAAGTCCAGTTCTTGAAAAAGCAGAACTATGTTGCACAACAGATGGCAATGTGTAGTGATCTGCTACAAATTACATGAATATATACTTTTCAGTCTAGGATATACAGTACAATAAAAGTAAGCGTAGACACCAGATGCTTGCCCGAATTCTGTAATCAAGATGAACTTTTCATAGTAAGTATTCTATACATTTTTCTTTAGTATTTTGTGGGTATGACTGTATTTATCTGTAAGTTTATGTATACACAGGTGTACACATTTAATTCAAACACTGAGTGTGCATTTGCGTATACAGAATAAGATTTTACCTTTATACATTCCAATTAACCCTAAAATGGCACACTAAGTCAATAGCCTATAAATTCAAGGCCTCTGTCCTATTCTCAAAGAAATTACGGTAGATGTTTTAACATGGTTGCAAAAATTCTTGTACTGTTGTTGTGGTATTATGAAATTATAAATGCCAAAGCATTTTAATACTAACTTAAAAAACTTAAAAAAATTACAGACATACGCATTTCAATCATCTTTCCTTTTCTTAATTGTTTCACTAGGAAGCACGCTCCCCAGAGCTATCTGCCAGAACAGGAAGATCAGGCCAACGGGCAAAGGCACAGTAAAAGTAAAATATTCAAGTAACTCTATTAAACACCACTCCATTCTGTATTTTCTAGACATTATTCTTTGCTTTACTGTGGAAAACTGACAATAACACTATTCCGTTTAGAAACTTCCTTATGTACAAATACCCAGGACAAACTACAGTTACCTTGTTAACTTGTTAGCACATGGTTATTTCCAATAAAAATATATGCATACATTTTATACTTTTTGCAGAAGAATGGAAAGTATTGTAAGTGCATCCTAGTTACCATGGACATATTTCATTCTTAATGTTATTTGCAGGTTCGAGAGTTAAAGCAATTCCCTACTACATTGCTTACTCCTTTGTCATTTCTTCATGAAAAAAATAAAGAGAAAAGGATGAGCAGAACCAAATCTAAACAGCAGCAAGTGGCCATGGCTTCAGATAAGAAGTCATAGCAATTGGTTAAACAACTAAAAGTCACAGCAATTGTTTAAACAACTAAAATATTCGTGTGAAAATTAAGAACAAAAAATTATTTAGTTTAGTATTTATTGTCAAAAAATGTTCTCAAGTGTAGTTTACCAGAAGCATAGCACTAATTACATTTTATGAGAAAAGAATATCTGAAGTTTGTTATGGTGAGCCATCTTTTGAGAATGCTGTGCTCAGCCTTCCCTTAATTTAATCTATTTTGGAAATTACAGAACTACAGACAAGTTTCATATGACAGACTCATACCGTATAACGAGAAACCTCTAGGGGAAGCTGAAGAAAGACGATGAGAATTTCAAAGCCCTGTTAGAAATGCACATAAGAGAAATTATTTCCTTCTCCAGTACGCATTTTTAGGATTTCAAACTTCTCCAGACTCAGCTTTCTGCCTTGCTTAAAATTAGTAACTCAGAATATAATTTCTCAGATTACAGGTTATTTGGAGAGTAATTCTCCCTGTTTTTCTCTTAAATTGTTCTTAAAGTAGTTCAACATTCACTGAACGAGTAAGGCAACTCCAGAGTTTAGAAAATATTGCTTGCTGAGATTTAGGAGATCTCAATTCAAATGTTTTCCTCTGTCTCAGGTGAACAGTCTAAACTGACAGTCTTTCTTTTTGACCTTGGATTTGTTACTGCAGCCCAAGCTCTCATTCCTCTGTGCAGCAAAGGAGCCATTTTGTCTTCCACTGAGAAAACCAGTCACATCCTCTGTTAGTCTCAGTGACTTTACCTCTGCTAAATGATAGAACCATAAATAGTTAGGGTTGGAAAAGACCTCTTCTCCCATTTTGTTTTATCCCATATTTTATTACTTTTCAACAGATTAAAAAAAAATAATTTGCTTTTGGATGGATTTTGTGGATTGGAGGAGACTACAAAAAATTATGTTGCCTTACTATTTGATTTCAAAATTAGAGTATCCAAATGCTTCCGTCCTTCATTTTATTTCATTTTCTCTTGCAGAATATTGTTGCATTTTTCCTGCAATTTCAGATATATCTATTATTTTAAAGCGTGGCCTTTTCATGCACCTCAGTATAGAAATCACCCATTTCACCCTCACAGAAATCTTTACAGAATAAAAGTGAAATAAATATCAGCATTACTGAAACATCTTCAAGGAGACAACTATAAGACAGATGTTTCTAAAGCTAGGATTTGTATACCTAAATATCTTTCAGTTAATTGCTTGAAGCCAGTATCAGCTCATCTGCCGCCTAAGAGCTTGTAAACCTAAGCTCAATTTCCAAGCCAAGGTCAAATACCTTCACCAGATAGGTATATTTTTTAAATTCTGAAATTAATTAGCACAGCTTTCCTGCTTCCTTCAGCTTTCCAGTTCCTATTAGTGTAGATACAATTTTACTAATGAAAAAGCACTCCTACTGCCATAGATTTTTCTATTCTTATTCTAACATAGCTGTATCTAATTGAGAAGTGGATACTACAGTACTGTAAAGTTTTTCCACATAGTTGCAGCTACATCCATACTACAACTTTGATCGCATAAGTAAACAGAAGAATCTGAATATGACAATAGAAATCTTTAGGCTTTGACAGATCTATGCTCATTTTGCAAGCGAATGAAGCTTAGGCATCTACTTCACTTTAAAAAATGGAAAAGAGGTACCTTAAAATTTTACTCACTTTTCACCAAGAGGCAACCATGTATTGCATCTGAAGTACTGGAATCAGTCGAAAAATTGGAATCAAGTAGCACCAACAATGCACAGGCATTTGCAAAAGAACTATACCAAAATGTTAAATAACTTTATAAAGAGCTAGAGTAAGGCTATCCTTATGTATTGACACCAATGTAACTAAAGCAAAGGCTATTTTGATTCCTGTGGGATAAGCTGTTGAAGAACTGTAACATGTGAAGCGTTTCATGTTAGGCTACTAAAGGCATATTGTGATTAACTTAAAAGGGGGAATGCAGATCTTATGGAACTGAAGAATCTGTTAAGTCTCTTTTTTTCCTTCTGCCTCCAAAATCAGTGTGAAAAGATACCCTTTGTTTAAAGAAGTATTTTCACTGTGCCTTCACAGAGCATAACAAGCAACATATAGGTATGTCACAGAGTGTTGGTGAAACAGTTAGAGAAATTGATAGTTACAGAGAGGACATTTAACAAATATTACCCAATATTTATACCATGATCTTGGCGCAGTCACATAGAGACTTTTTTCTAATAATTTCCTCACTATCTCTCTGTAAAAGAAACTGGCGGTTACTCTCATGTTTAAGTCAGCTAATGACGGTTACTTAAAAATCCTGCAAAAATTAAGCTCTTTCATATCCATTGCTTGCAGTAAGTTTCCTTAAGTTTTTTGGTAGGAGGACCTAAGCCCTGCAATCAAAGAGGCATCTTTAGTCAGTTTTATGATATTCCATTAGCATCTCAATCTGTGAACACTGAGGTTTCTCTTTTGTGGCCTACTTCTTGATTCATATTGTACCGAACTTTCTGGCAAGTATGATCACCTGAGGACATTCACCTGAAAATACGAACTTTTGCCCAATCATGCTTTTATAATACATACTGATATAAGGTAAATGCTCAGCTGGGAATTTCAGTCCTTTGAAAATACAAGAATATGGAGAAAAGCCAGCAGAGAATGATCACGGATGGCCTACTGCACAGTATCATTACCTCACAGTGTTTAGCTTGACCTAGATTGTAAAAAAAATTCATACAGAGAAATTTATTTCCAGCTTCCCTATTCCATGTAAGAGTGAGATTTAAAAAATAAAACTCAAACAAAACTCTATATTTTTAATTCTGCCTTGTTTTGGGGATTTTGGGTTGCTGTAATGAACATCAAAGCTGAAAAGCAGTTGGGCAAGCTTTTATTGCTGCTACACAGTCACTTCTTAAGCATCCTTTTACTTTCTGACATTGTCCCACCTGTCCTCTGACTAATTAAGTAGTATCAGTACTGTTACTTGTATATATTTATGCCCCCCGCTATTTATAACAGGTTTATACACATATATATATAAAAAATAAAAGTATAAAAAAAAGATAAATCAGCACTCCAAAGTTCTGGATAGTAATCAATAAACACATGAGTACATAAATATAGATGTTAATATTTGCATAAGAAAAAGGGTTCCTGTAAACTATCAGCAATTTAAAGAGAAGACTGGTTTATCTGTGTTAAGTTACTACATTCACAGTTCACCATTATTTCTTCTTCTTGATATACTGAAATTCACACATAATAAAACTCTTCAGTTTATTGAAGCACACAGAATACGTGTGAGTTAAAATTAGAACATTTATAATGCACTTAAAACTTAAGACCTACTTAAATTACTTTCAGAGTAAATCTCAAGGCAGTAAGGAACAGCCCTGTAATGCTGTTAAAGTACAACATGTATGAACTGCAGTTCTGTATGTTTCTTCAGAAATATTTAGAATGCAATCAATGCTTATCTAGCCTTTATAGCAAATATAACAAACCAACAACGCTACTTCCATTGTAACGGTTTTCTTTAACACCACCCAGTGGCCTTAATTACAAACTCCACAAACTATTTCATAACTACAACAATATATAGCATATTTCCTACTGTCTTGGAGAAAGAGGGATTCAGGAAGGGTTTGAATTTGCTCTGAAGTTTTTAATCAGAGAGCTAGAAGTACAGAAGAAATCAGAGTTGATTGTTATGATTGCTTTGACTTTTCTTTTTTTTTTTTTCCTTTTTAAATAAAGCTTTTATTTTTCTGCTTGATTTTGAACATTTCTAATTAAAACATGTTTCTTTGCTGTGATTGGCCAAAGGAGATTATTTTGAGTCTTGATTTAGGTAATAAGCAAGAATGTGAACAATGTCCCCTTGCAAACACAGCCTGGCCTAATAAACTATACTGTGTTTGGGCTGGGGGTGTGTTTGCCTGAAATAGTAGTTGTGTACCTCTAAGTGGCTGGCAGGTTTTGAGCTGCTTCATTGTATAATGTAGCAAAATGCATCATCAACAGGCTGCAGTTAATGAATCCTCCACTTATTTTGGGTTCCCAGAAGTCTTTGAAGAAAAACTTTCTAGAAGCAAGAACAAAAACTGAACTACATCTGGGTGGAAGAACAGTGGAAGAGTTCATCAAATGGAAATTAAACTACCCATGCACTGATGTCATCCCACATTTCTGGCATGCACAATGTGAAATCAAATAGGTACTAGCTGCTGCCTGTTGTGTCTCTGAAATCGGATGCTTTTTGCTCTTCTTTTGGCAAATTATTACCTTTATTCAGATTTATAGTAGGGCTTACAACATGTGTGCTTCAACTGACAATTGCTACAAAATTCTATGTTTGCATTTGCTACCGTACAGGAAGCTATACAAATTACTATTTTGTCTACACTGATAGGATCACATCTGTACAGGATAGGTTTTTCCTTCTTCTGTGCATTTATGAGGGAAAAAAACATTGGGGTCTATGGTACTTACTAGACATAGTCAATTTTTCAATCTTTCTATGGGATGTCCAGTTCAGGTAACAGAACTGTCTAAAGTGCAAAACCTCATATGCTGTGCAAAGAAACTGTTCTACAAGAAAGAAAAAAGTTCTCTCAGACCATCGGGTTGAAGCTTTGGACAATAGTGTGCACTTAAAAGTTTATATAGATTTTTCTCAGGATCACAATAGTCATTAGGCTGGATTGGACATAGCCTTGGGCGGCACGGTTTAGTGGGAGGTGTCCCTGCCCCTGGCAGGGGGGTTGGAACTAGATGATCTTAAGGTCCTTTCCAACCCAACTATTCTATGATTCTATGATTACACATTTGTTAGCAAACAAAAATAAAACAGTGAATGCAGCAGGGTACAATTGCAAAGACAATGGCATATGGAAAGAAAGATGACTTCCTGGCATCAATGCAAACTGTTTATATTTCAAGCGCATGGAGAAAAACAGAAATGTCACAATTCCAAAATTTCATACATAGCAAATATGAAGCTATTAATTTTTTCCACATTTCAGTCATACTCAGAAACATCAGCCCATTTAAGCTAAGGGATTAGCTCTGCATGCACATATGTGCATGAACACCAAAGGCTTCACTTACTAAAATACATTTTAGTAAAATACAGAAGGAAGGTGGAATAAAAAGCTTGGGAAAAATAACTGTCTTTTCCCTTGGGGAACGCAGTAGTTATGTTTGAGCAAGAAATCTGCTGCATTACCATGGACTCTCCCCTTCCTCTCAGTTAATATCTGGTTTATTCCTGCATTTGTGTCTTTCCCTGGGGCTCATCGGAAAAAAGGAAAAAAGGAGGAAAAAAAAAAAGGGGGGCATGAAAATAATAAAAAACAAGCAAAAAAAAAAAAAAAAAGCTAAAGACCTTACTCACAGATGCTTACAGCACAGGTGCTTTGGAGGCTAACTTCTATACAGGCTTGTGCACAAGATCAGAGGGAACAATACAAGAGCATAAGAGTGAGAGACAATGCAGAAGGGAGGGGGGTATGTGCTGAGGGGAAAGCAATACTACCAGAGGGAATAAAGAAACTACTCTTGAGGATCAGAGTCTTCAATTATGAGCATGATACTTGCCACTTATTAACGTGATTAAACGGACAGACCCAGATAGGACTGCCACAAAGAGATTATTCCAGGGTTTAACAGAACAAAGGATGCTAGCTAAGTGCAAGACATACATTCCTTTCTAGATAGATAAGACACTGACAGGTTTCATTTAAAACCATTTCTTTCAGTTTTGTCCTCCTCACTTCAGTTTCAAGGTCTCCTTGTTACAATTTCGGGTCTGGTTTATGCCTTAAATCTCCTTTAGCAGGCTATGTGCGTGTAACTAGCAATCCTTTTATTACATTGAACTAAGATGAACCTTAGTTCAATGATCCACTGCTTTCTTCTTGGATACTTATCATCCTGATTTGTATATATCTGCAACCAGTCTAATCTAATACCAGTTGAAAACTGTTTTCCTATATTCTTTTGTGGTCAGCTCACTTTCATCTCTTACTCTAAATTTTAAAAAACATCTATTGCACTGGCCCCTAAACGTCATCACACTTTTAAAAAACAGACTAATAATCTCAGTGTGCTTTTCAAAGTTCCCTTGCCGTATTTAGAGCTTTAATTCTACCTGATCAAATTACAGGAATACTAAAGAATCCATCACATTGTGCAGGCATTCAGATATACTCGATTTCTACCTGTCTCTCCAGTTTCCAGAAAAAGCCATGGTAAGAAGTATGCCTTTTCTTTAATCAGTTATCAACTCAGTACTACAGGTAACATGCTCTCTGAAAAGTTTTTTCCTTTCTGTTTCTTCAAACATTGTTTGTTTCAGTCCAATTTTAATTACTTGTTTTACATTAAACTTAACACTCATTACCTGTAGGTTTCGGTCTCATTGTAAACTGCATAGGAGGGAACAACTGCACAATTCAGCTGTAGCACCAACTTTGCAAATGCTGAAATCTATCCTTCCATTATCAGCTGTCATGATAATTTGATGTGCATGTATATTAAAAACATACATTGCATTTTCCATCACAAATATCTTCCGGCTCTTTTGATGCTTCCCAGTCACACAGCTTCTCTTGCCTACAATCCCCATCTGCTATCATTCCTTTCATTCTATTGTTCACCATCATCCTATTATTTAGAACTCTAGCTTCAGACACTCTCCTGGGCTTCTGCTTCTATCATTTTGCCTTTTTTGACAAGTGATTTTTCTCATTTTACTGTGCACTAGCATTCTTTCTTTTAGTTACTACACTTCTCCAGATAATGTGTCTAATTCAAGTTTCATCCAACAAATGACATTTACACTGGTTGCACCCAAGTGCACAATTTTAATCTAATTTAGTGAAGTCCTTCCAAAAGCTGCAGGCACTTCTACTTTGGTTTAATTTACACTTATTTCAGTTTAACACAAATTGATTTAGTTTATATCCAATCAAATTCAAGTAAATCTTTACAATAAGTATCCATAGAGCAGCTTAGACCAGCTTTAGCAAGTTTGTTTAAAAACAAATTTTAAATTACACTGGAGCATCTTTAGATAAGACATTTCATAGTCTAGCACACCTTGATGTAAAAATCCTGACACTTTTTTAGCTTTGCCTTCTACCCTTCTTTCCTTTTTCCTTCTCTTGAACACATTACTGTGTGCATATACTTGATTTTTGATAAATGAACAAAGTAGAACTATACGGTACACCTAGTCAAGTAAATATATCTGGTGGTTCTTCATGATAAATGCTGCTGGGTATGCCAAAAATGAAATAAGGAAAATTGCTCTTGGTTAATATAGGCAACAGAAAAGATGACATAATAATTTTCCTAAATTGAAGCAGGAAGAACGGAAACAAGAGAACTGACAGAAACACAAACGTAGTTTTGGTAACACAAAAGTAAAATTAATCCTGAGGTTTTCCAAGACAAAGAGCAACAAAGCAAAACCAAAAAAGGGATGTATTACCTAACATAAGGTAAGTAGAGAATATAACTAAATTTTTCTATGACAATAATGAACATACTCAGGCATAGTACAAAGCAGCTACTTCATTAAGAAGATAGTGGTGATTGCTTACCTTTACAAACTATTACACCTTCATGACCTGAAAGTCATTCTTGGCATGCAGAACTAGATCAAGCATGACACATTTGAAGAAAGCCACAAATAATAAAGCCATCCACAAAACTTAAAATGGGAGCATAAACATTACAATTCAGTGTGATACCGCTGTATGTATACAAAAAATTAGTTATGTGAACAAAAAACAGCCTAAACAAAAGAAAAACATTATCTGTAGGCTACCAGTGATATAGAAATAATAGCAAATAATGGTAACAGGGACTTACCTAAAATTGTTATCTTCAACACACCTCCATTGAAATTGATATGAAAATACCCCATTGCATCGAGTAACAGCTCAACCACTATTGAAAAAGGAATTTCGTAAGCCTGTATGTACTGAACCTCACAAGTAATAACCACTTAAGGGATCAATATAAATTATATTTCTAATTTCAAATTCATAAATGAATGTTTCACAGGTTAAACACTTAGTAATGTTCATACGGAAAATAACCCAAACAACCCAGCAACCCAAAACCCAAAAGAATTGAGTCCTTGGGGAAGAAAAATCCCAACCACTTACATTGCTTTATCTGATGCCTTCTGTAGGGAAACCTTGATCCACCAATAATGAAAGCCCTGAAATGCCAACATTGCTACTATAACACATGAAAAATTTCATTTCAGTTTTTTTAAAGTCCAAATTTTCCGCTGTCACTTGGGTTCTTGTTCTGGATGACAACTTCAATATTGCAGCATGACCAAATAATTCCCAAATCTTCCCCAAAACCTTATGTATGAATAAGATCTAGCAGTTGCATACATCCAGCAGGGGTGTATTATGGAAGAAATGAGATACACTATCACACATCCAAACTATAACACAATATCACAACATTGTTAAACCAACATATTTTAGCTTTGCACAGAAACACTTGACAATAATATGCATGTTTTTCCAATACAGCATTATTTCCCCAGAGAAACTGTTTCCATTTTCCAAGCAGGCCTACTGTTTACTTATATACCTGAACTAAAGACAGCAAAAAAGCAAAGGAGATTTCTCTGTATATTTTAGGCTTAACAAACATTCTCCTGATAATAATTGCTCAATACCGTGCGATATCATTACCATGAAAGCATTCAGTTATTTTGGAAATACACTTTTTCAGCATAATTTCTTGAGCTGGAACAAAATGGCTTCCTTATCCTGAAGTCATCAAACTATGCTTGAAATGATATTAATATAAGACAACAAGAAGTTGCTAGTTTAATGCAATTAAAGTCCTGTATACAAATAGCTCACAACAAAACTATTGTTCTTCAACCCCTGTTAGTGGAATTTCTCAAATCCTTTGACATGTCAAAGAAGAGGCTCGAATAGAATTGGTCCAGCTAGACAATAACTGTTATGGCATCCTTCAGGTTTCAAATGCGAATAAAAGTATATGACTTTGGAAAAGGTTCATTTCCCACAGATCCTTACTTAAAATCAGACTTACGTTGCAAAAAATTGTTTCTTAAAACATGAAGTTAATTTCATCTTAATTACTATAATATCTGTTAATTTCCCCTCCCCCCATCCATCTGGCTTAAGCACTTCAAATGGCATCTTCTGTCAATCAAATAGGTTATGTATCAAGTGTCATTATTAAGACTTGAAAAGAAGCCGAAGATACAAAGGCAACACTTAGTTACATGTATAATACCATTTTTCAAAATGGAGTAACTATCCTTGCAGGTTTCAGTAGAGCCTGAAGGTACTCACAACTGAAAACCAACCAGCTCACAAACAATAAAACAGTAACTTATTAATGTCTCCAAAAATTGAAATTTTATTGAAACTGTTAAGATTTTTTTTTTTTTTAATGTAGGGTTTATAGTGATCTGACATGGAATTTGGTAGTTTATTAAAAAGATGAGTTTGCCTTTTTTAATTTTTAATTAATTTATTTTTGAAATTAAGACAATCAAAACTACAGGATCTTTTAAGAAAATACTGTAGTCCTCAGTATTCAAAATAATACCCTGTAACCAGTACAAATTCATTTAATCAGAAATTGATTGAAGGGGGGTTGGAAATAGATGATCTTCAGGTTCCTTTCCAACCCTTACTATTCTATGATTCTATGTAGAAGCGTACATTAAACAATAGGAACAATGATGTGTAAAGAACAAGAACAGTCATCAGAACTGTTTGCCTAGTTACACTATTTGCTCATCTAGATGTCCTGTTATATTTGTTAAGAGGATCTAGTTGCCAATCTCTGAGTAAACATGCAATTCTGCAGTTATGTATTTGATAAAATTCAGTTGTCCTGTTATATGAACAGATCATACGTGGAATATTGCACAGAACAGCATGAGTTTTGTATACATACGATGTCTGCTTTTTATGGATAAGTAGCTATACATTTTACTAGCATGACAAAATCCTCTGATTAGTGCAGCATTCATTAAATGGTGACAGATGCTAGTATTAATTACACGTTGAGTAGACCATTTTCCCATTATATTTCTTTTGTTACCAGCCTCCTCTTTCTAGTTATCAGCCTATCCTATAAGCAGATTAAGCATCAGACCTTTTTTTTGGGGTGGTGGTGGTAGGTGTCTATATTCCTTGTTTGACCAAAATAAGTGACCGACCTTTTCTACACTACCCCACCATCTGGATTCCTCCCTGGTACTTTTCAAAACCTGTACTTATCATCTGTTACACAATTTATAAGAAATTTTATTTTGAAAGGTTATTTGTGTGGCTATCTCAAGTCATTGTATATTTACTGTTGGAAGCCATAGAATTTATTGCTTACATTGTACAAACAGGTAACGCCTACTGCTGCTGTGACAAACCTTGCTAAATTATACCTGGCCTATCAAATACTAATTTAGCATTTCAAGAGTGCTTGAAAAACATGTACAGAGAAAGGTAAATGCATATGTTAAACAAGCTGCCATTCTTGATGCCAGTCTTGAGACAGAAAATATTCCCATTCTATGTAATATTAGATGCAGTCACACAAAACAATACTATCCACTGTTTCCATGAATTCTAACAGGATTCCTAGCACATATTTTATGACAAGCATGTTTTTCTACTTAGTATGATTATTCTGACATGCACACCAACTTCTCCTTCATAATGACTCAAAGCACTCCTGGAGAGAGAGAAAAAAAAAAATAAAATTGAAAGAAGAAAGAAAAATTGAAAAAGGAAAAAAGAGAAATTGAAAAGAACAAGGGGCAAAGTAATTAATTTAGAAATAATTTCTGTCATAAACCAAAAGGTTATAAATTGAAAGCTGACAGAGGAGAAAGGCATTGGAATAGTAACTTATCAGAGGGTAATCAAGATCCACTAATGTGATTTTGGTATAGACAGTTAAATACAATCCTAAAGTATAAATCACACAATTTTCCAGGAGATGCAAGGCAGTAACAACAGCACATGGCACTCGTAATACTTATTATATGAAGAACAAAAGTTCTAATGGGATGAAATGCAGCAAAAAGATACAAAAGTGACCAGGAAGTAGAGACTCTATTTCTTAAGTGGAGACAGAAAAAAAAACCAACCACAAACCCTATCAAGAGGGCATATTTATTAAATATGTAACATTTTATACATACACATGTACACAAACATATATAACATTGTTATGTACACAGAAGGCAGTATTCAAGCTACAAGATATCCACACACAAAATAAGCTGTAAATTAGTCTGTATAACTGTATGTCTAACCATCAGAGAAATGATGATCTGGAGCAGTTGTTCTGCGTTAAGTAGCACGGAAAAAAAAGCCTCACTACCTTTGAAAGACATCAAGTCCCATATGTGCTATGAAGATCTATTATGTGGCAGGAAGAAACAGCAGGGACTAGACCTTGATGACCTGAAGTCATCTCTTTCAGTCTTATATTTCTGCAGTGGGACTGGTAAATGCCCACACTGAGAAAATAACGTGGTATAGTTTCCCTGTGTTTGTAAAATTCTGATTGCAGTCTTAAAATAGGTACTGAAAAAATTCACTGATGGTTCAAAATATCTCTCCTTCTATACAATCCAACTGGTTGAACTGTATTCTGTGAATATTTAGTTAGGCATCTGTACCTCTACTTTTAGAATAGTTATTTGCAATGAATTACAAGGCTCTCACCTTCTGCTTATGTTTCCTTCTTGAAGTAGCTTATATAGAAAATAGTTGTTGATCTTCCCTCCCTACCTTTTCAAAGGAATTGCATGCTCACTGCTGAGTAGTCAATACCTTGATTAATGGCTCTAATTTTGAAATATAATGGAAATTGAATTTGCAGCTGGGATGGAAACTGTCCTTCCCTGCAAAACAGGAAGTGACCATCAGGGTCTCCCTGTCCCAGTTTGGACACAAATACACCCACACAGACAAGTGGGCATCTTTCTAACCTCCCCCTCCCCGTCTCCAGTTGTATTTGACTGGTTAGAAATGCTCAAAGTAGCCTCTGCTTTTGTCTGCTTTCAATACCTTGCTTGCCCACAGCAGGCCTTGCTTCCTTTATCCAGGTGTCCTGGTTTCTATAGATTCGAGTTAAACACAAGCAAGCACGCTTAAGTACACCTTGCTATTATCACAATTGACAATATTGAAAGTAATAAATGTTTTCCAATTCATTAATGCAGTAATTAAATAATTCACATGCTTACAGCTGAGGATGTGGGCTCCTGCGTAATCACACTGTAGATATTCTTTTTTTCTGTCTTGTCATCTTTGAGCCATAGTTAGCTTTAAACTTTCTAGTGTATGCTCAACGCTGCTATCAGAAATGTCTCTTCTTTCACTTTTTGGGAATTCCAATTAATTTATTTTTGGTTGTATAACATACAATAGCTTGGGCCTACTGTACTGATCTGGAGGCAGTATCAGACTTCGAAACACTTTCTGGATAACATCCCTAACATTTCAGGCTACATGATGGAAGATAGATGCCAACTCCCTAGTACACAGGGGAAAAAGCTAAACAAAAGCCACAGACACTTCACGTGACTTGTTTGAACACAAAGCCTGCTGTCATGGACTTGCTTTCCTCCCCTAGATATGGCCTCCTTGTCCAACGAAATTTCTTGCCCTAACACATTCTTAAGACCTGTATTTGTACAGGATTTCTGGGTCTCTGACAGTTTGACTCAATAGTCAGCTGATAACTGGAAATCCTAGCTATGACCACAGGTACACACACTCTGAAACTGTATAAGACATGCCCCATAAATTAACTTGATCCTGAAGGAGTTGAATGTACTGCTCATGTAAAGCCCAAGCAGACCATTCAAAGTAAGCAACAGCCACAGAAATATGGGAGCGTTCATACAAATCCAACATGCAGCCACTAATTCCCTTTCTGTTTTTAAAGGAAAACAATAGACTGTTTTGAAACCACAGACTTAGAAGAATAGGACTATTCAAAGTAGCAAATTTCAGCGTTCATGTAACTACATGCATGGTTGGAGGCTTAGACTAAGGTCTTTCAGGCAACGACTATTATTTATTAGCAGGCTGTAAAATAGCATACTAGGAACATGAACCAACAACTGGGCCTCCTAGATGCTAGCACGGTGTGGCTAAATGTATTTTACCTGATATATAACTTGGCATGTCAGTGATACATATACCTTCAGTTACTATTTTTGATATCTCAGGAGATTCCATAACCTGCAGAAAGGCTAACTAGCACCCAGAAGTTTTACACGTGCAGTAGTTAAAACTTCAAAGCTTACTTATGTGAAGTTAGCTGTTTTCAGCAACAGTGAATTTAAATGTGATTGAAGTGGAAAGTTTTGCTGGAATCGGATACATCAGCTTCAGAAGATACAGTGATATATTCAAATACATATGCTCACCACATCATGCTCAAATGATCTTACCATCATAAAATCAAAACAAAGTTTTTCAAATAAGTAAACCCACTTCTTTTTCAATGACACCAACTTCCTAGTAATGTACAATAAATATTTACAAATAGTTTTAACTTGCTTCCACTGACAGTTACTAAACTTTTGCACAGTTTATGTTACTCACTTTGATTTGTTTTAAGGATGTATTTGGGCAGCTGAAAACAAAACCAGAAATAGATATCTGAAGTGTTTGACATGAAACTGATACAAGAACCAAAAATCCGAAGATAATAAAAAGAAGCACCTTATTTTTCTTATTTGGGTGCAAAAATGAGTGGTAAAAACCCACGTAACAATCAATTACATATTCCATGAACAATCATTGCACGATTCCCATAAGGTCAATGGGACAGGCCCATTACAAGACTTCAGCTACAGAAAAGCTTATTTCTCAGCTACTGCGCAGCACCATAATTACTCTCAGTTTTGGTGGAACTCGGTTCTACCTTAAAAAAATGTTTCTGTGGAAAAATGAAACCAAAACACCTCCAGGAACTGGTGATTTAAAAAAATAAAGTCTTGGCACCAGGCAGACAAAATAAGGAGCATATAATACACAGAGAACAGATCACTCGGAATTGCAGCTGAACTTCAGTTTATCAGCTCTCCCTCCCTCTAGAAGAAAAAATATTCACTATTTTGGTTTACTCTTGGAAAACAAAACAAAACCTTTCCTCTAGTTTCAAAACATGGACTTCTTTTTTTGTTCAAGTGAGACATTTTAAAAACTTCATTGGAAATTTCTTTTAATTTTGTAACTTACACATACAAAGTCAACCCAGTCAAAAACAGGTTGAAACAAAAATTATAGATTTTCATTATTATTTCATAACTCATAATCAGATCTGTTAAAACTCATTCATTTACTGTCAAATATGCCATATAGCAATTCTGCAGAATATTTAAAAAAAAATTTAAAACTCCCCTCTCTTCCACGATATTTAAGCACTGTTTCTTTCACTGATTGGAAAACCAGTCATCTACACAGGCAAAAGGCAGGTCACCTAAACATCTGCAGGTACCATATAGAAAATACACAAAGTCTTCCCATTCCCAGTTGGGCAGTTTAATTTTATTTTTCTGGAGTGAAATGTTTGGCTATTGTTTCCCCCTGCCTTAAGTCTAGTTACTCTGAAAGTGCAGCTAAACTTGTCTTTCCTTAGGAGAAATACTGTGATGCTACTTAAGTTACTTACATTTACTTTAACTGTTAGTACCTCATTTATTTGTGAGGTATTTCTGAGACTAGACTTAAATATGCCTTAAGGTTACAAAATCACAGATGTATATAAGCTTCTCTGCAAGACTACTAACTCACCATTTTGCAGGATTTTCCTTCCCTTCCCTTCCTCTGGTCCTCACCCAGAGCCTCTTCTCACAGGCTTGCGATACTCTAGGTAGAAGAAATCTCCCACACAGAGAGGCTCCTATCCCACGCACACTTTCACCAGTGCTGAGAAACAACCTTTTCGGTAGCAGGCCCTCGCTGCTCCCCAGCTACTTACCAACAGCACATCACAAGGCAGCAGCAAGGCGTTCTCAGCCCTGGACAGGCCAAACCAACAGCACTCACTGATGTCGCCTCCCGGGTCGCTACCTGGTGGTACTAAGAAGCGACCCCGCCCTCCCGCAGCAGGGCGCTACGAGCCCCTTCGCTCCTCGCCAGCCCTTCCCCAAGGACAGGCCCTTACTAAAGCCACTACAGCCTCAGGAGCCCGCGACAGGGCCCAACTTCCTTCCTTCCTTCCTCCCTAGGTAGAAAAGAAGCGGCAACCACAAGGTGAGGAGACCGGCGGAGCAGAGAACGCTCCTCACCAGCCCAATACAGATGAGGAACGACTTGATGAAAGAACGGAGGCCGGCCCGCACGCCCCTAGCACTTCCGCTCTTGGCACCGACGCCATTTTGGGACGCTGGAAAGCGGTCTCTATAGCAACCAGGAAGAGGCGGACATCACGCGGGGTCACCGGGAGCCCAGCCCCCTCTTAAAGGCGCAGGGCCGGTACTATCGCTGTGGCCGGGCAGGGTCTTCGGCCCCGCCGCCGGCCGAGCCTCGCTCCGCCGCCGGCTCCGCCCTCCACCCTCGCCCCCCGCCCTCACCCGAGGGGAGGCACACGCGCGGACCCAGGGGTGACGACCCCGGCGGAGGGATACTGACCGCCGAGCACCGACCCCCCCCGGACGCAGGGAGCGGGGCGCGCACGCGGCCGCAGCGGGGGCTACGTGGTCCGCGGCAGCTGGGGCTTGGGCCGTCCGCCGGGCCAGGGGGCTCTCGGGCCCCGGTGGGGCCCCAGAGCTGGGAAAAAGTAGTCCCCTAGCCTCCCCCTCTCCGTTGGAAGGGATTCGGCGGCGGAGGCGGCGCTGCTCGGTGCTGCGGCTTCAGCTGATAATTGAAGGGAAGAGAGGCGGTTGCTGCCGGGAGGAGGGGAGCTACGGCACGGCGAGTCTGCGGAGGCCGTATCGGGACAAACTAGGTACCCGGGGCTCGTCTGCTCTTTCAGGGGGTGGTTTGGCGCCGGACTCCTCGGCAGCCTCCGGGCTGGGCCTGTTGTGTCATCCCCGGCATTAGCCGAGCTGCCCTTCCTGGCGGCCCGGGGCAGGGGGAGGGGAGTAGCGCCATCCCAGAGCATTGTTGCGGATGGGGGGGTGGGAGGGAGACGGGGACGACACGACGCCGCGCTGGTGAGTGTGTGTGTGTGGGGGGCCTGGGGTGTGTAATGGGGCGAGGGGAGGGGTGGAAACGGTGCTGACAAAATGGCCAGGCAGTCACCGGGGCCCGTTCGAGGGACATCCCGTTTTCCTGTGGCGCTGGGCAGAGCTGCTGCCCACCACATCGCCTTGCTTCGCTTGGGTTGCCCGGCGGTGGGGGGAGTGCGGCCTACCCGCTCGGGGCCCTATGTAGCTGCTGATACAAAAGGGCAGTGTCGGTGTTGACACTGCCGTACCGATTTATATGCCCTTCCCCGTCTTCTCTCTCCCCCACTCCGCTTGGCCTCCTTTTCCCTAATGGCTCTTTCCTTTTTTTTTTTTTTTTTTTTTTTTTTTTTTTTTTTTTTAAATTTTTTGGGTTTTTTTTTCTCTTTTTTTTCCGAGAAGGAGCTGTCGAATATCTTAAAGGAAGAAAAATAAATAGCAGCTCCTCTTTCCTTCCCCCCTGCCCAGTTCGATAAAAATGCTAAATAATCGGCCGACGTCCATATTTCACAAGCTTTTGGTGGTGGGGGGGGGCGGAGGAAGAAGGTGGGGAGAGAATGGAGGCGCCTGTGGGGTCGGAGTCACAGTGTCGGCTGCCCACGAAGGGGGTTGTTGTCGCCGTTAACGTTTTAGAACTGATGTTTTTGTTGCTTTCCGTCAAAAAGCAAGTTGCCTGGTCCTCGCGTTTGCTTGCATAATGCGTCGTACTTGGAGGCTGATCAAACGCTGGGTTCTGCCTTTCCTGCCTGGCTCTTCCTCCTTCCCCCTTCCCCGGGGGGCTGGGGAGTGCGAGAAGTTTTGAGGTGCCGTTAGTACCGACGCCAGCCGCCTCCTGGTAACTGCTCTGGTTCTCTGGGGCTAGGAAACAAACCGATACCGGGGCTTTCGGCAGACCTGTAGGCCCGTCTTCCTGCTGTTCAACTTTTTTATTGTTCCCCCTTCCCCCCCCCCCCTTTCCGAGTGTACTGGGTTTCTCGACAGCCAGGGGTTTTCACAGAACGGGAGTCCGAAAGTCTAGACTGTGAACCGGAAAATAATAGGGGAAAGAATGGAAAGTTATGTCAAGGGCTTTGGGGGAAAAACATCGACGTATCGAACAAAGGTCCTGCCTGTATTGGAGAGAGAGGCCTGCATGTGAGGCCTGATTGTGTCGCATTTACACATGGGGAAGAAATGAGTGCTTGGTACTGGCCTAAATTTATTCTGTAAGTCTGGCATGCAACTCGGGAACATTTTTAGAGTGTGTGTGGTTTGTTTTGAGGGCGTTTTTATTATGTGTAGCAATCCAATATTTTTTAATTTTTTCCAAAAGATTTTTTTTTAAATTCCTGCCTTGTTCAGCAAAAATAATATTGATGCAGAGGTTCTAACACTGTAATGCAAAACTTTACTCAAACAGGTTGACTTCCACAGTTTATGTATTGTGTGTATTATGAATTTGAGTTTCCTGGTGCTTTAAAGGCAGTCAGGAAGAAGAGTTGAGTAGATACACCTGACAAATGTGAACTACATCCTCTGGAATGAGAAGAGGAATTCTGAACACTTAAATTAATTTCACAAGCTTTGTGTAGGGAGCTGTCACTGAAAGTATACTTAATTTGTAAGACCCTAAAAGCCAGCATTGCTGTGATTACTTGGGTTTATCTCTGTTATATTCTCTCCAGTTCTCTCTCCCCTCTCTCACCCTGCCAAGTCCAGGCTTCTGATTGTACAGAGCTGGCTTTTGATATTTGATTTCTGCTAAGATTTGTGAGTTTTTAATTTTTTTTTCATTAAGATAGAAGTTTTAACATATTTTTTTCTACATTTAAAAATATGCATAACTAACATGGAAGAAGTATTTGAAAAAATAGCTATATGTACCTTTTTATTGTTTGGTAGCTTATTTACTAAATATTGACAGGAATGAAATATATTTATGAAAATATTAGTATTTCAGTTCTTGAAGGTAATAGTTTTAACAATGTTGTATTTAAACTAAGATGTTTAAAAGCAGTGTTTTGGGGAGTAAATACTGTAAATACTTCAGGTTTTCAGACATGTGTTTTTGATTTGTAATAGTTTCTAAGTTTGTAAAATGTAGCTGATTATGAATGGCTTGGCTCTGCATATACACTGGTTTTGATCTTAAAGAGGAAGGATATTTTTAGTTTTTGCTGTTTGGTTTATCTGGTTGCTGTGTTAGAAATAGAGGTAATATGTGGTGTGGAGTTCCCCCCTGCTGCTCACTCTGAGGATCTCTAAAAAAAATTGGGAATAGTAAGCTTGAATTGACAACTTTTAAGTTTGAATGTTCTTCAGTCTCCAGATGGCTCCATAAGTAGAAGCCCAACCAGGTCTTAGCTGTGAGTAGAAAAATTGCAGGTCACCCACAGTGTGACATTACTACTTACTAATATAGCAGATCTAATTCAGTAGGAGTGCCGACCTGTTGAGTAAGCGGCTTATGAAAATGGAGTCTTTTGATGTGTTGCAAAAGTTCTTTAGGCCAAAGTGACCATTAGGGAAACAACCTGTATCTTCCCAGTAAATGAATAATCAGAACTGTCATTCTCAATTGGGAGTGATGCACTAATTAATTTTTATTATTTCCTATTTTATATTGCTTTTTGACTGTCTTCAAACTCAGAATGTAAATATTATAGGAAAATTATGATCAAAACTTGTTCTAATAAATAGTATGTAAACTTGAGGCTCAAAGCTACAGGCAAAAAAGATGCTGTATTCCTTCTGCAGCAGTTTAGCAAAAAGGTAATGCAGTTGACTTTAATGAAAAAAGACGTGATGATTTTTTGTGCATCTTTGCATCGCTGATAAGTACAGTTACTTAGAGACAATCCAGGGAGATAACCTGACTGAATTCCTTTTGTTCCTAAGCAATGAAACTGAAGCATGAGTAGGAAAGTTATTGTTTGACTAACCTGCATGTTTATTCTTAATTTGCAGCGTAAGCAAATCTCAGAACTATCTGTGTTAATCTTATAGGCCATGCTGTATTTTCTGACAAGCTAATTAGTAAGCATCATGTAGAACGCTTCTGATCACAGGTCTGTCTTCTGTCACACTGAGACTAAATTATTTTGACAAAGTACAATCAAATCCTGAAGTTGTACAACATGGTGTACTATCACGTTGTCAAAAACTGAAACTCGAATGTTTCTGGTATCTCCCATTGCCCTGTTGGATCATCTGTGTCTTGTTTATCACCTGTCAAATTAATAACATTCCCTATAAAGCACTTTGTGGACTCTATGACACTCTAAATAGTGGAAACTTTTCATAAAGCTGTCACTGCCCCATTCAGTACTGCCTGAAGAAAGCAGTACATCTGAATTTTTGGTAGGGCAACAGATTACCTTTGGGCCAGTGAGTTTGTTTTTTCTGAAGAAGTAATACTTTGAAAATGCTCCTTATGCTTTTATATATAGTATCACAGCAGTTTTATGGCAGTATATGAACCAACTTCTTGCAGAGTGTTTTCATAGCAAGTTTTTAATTCGGAACATGAGGTTTATAACTGCAAAACTGAGTCCTATTAACTTTATTTGAGTAAATAGGGAAAATAGGAGGAAAAGAATGTGTTTCTCAAGAAGCAAACCTATTTTCAGACTTTACTGGTTATCAAGCATGGCAAAAGCTTGTATGTAGCTGCTTGTTTCAGGATGTCTTGTTTTTTTATGATTAAGTTTAAAGCATGAATTAATTTCTGTAAATAAAAGATTTCTAGCTACATATGGTATCAAGTGTACAGTCAGTGAAGGATAGTGGTAAGTCAACTAGCTTCTCACTGCATGCTTTCAGATACCAGTGATGGTTACTTCAGTGTGAAGGTTAGTTTTGAGGAGCAATTGTTCTCCTAATCCTGCCACATGATAAAATGTTTTTCATCAAGTTGGTAGAAACTGTGTAAGTACAGTCTTACTCTCCTTCAGTTTTGTCTGGCAGCCAGGGTTCAAGCACACATAACCAATCTGTTTACTCTCACTGTTTATAATAAGGCTTGTTTTGCAGTATACTGACTGTTGCCAGTCTTACTTGACTCATGAGCATACCCAGTACAAATATGGTAGAAAACTGCCATGTATAACAGCAGTAGATAACCAACTTTTGAAGTGAAGACTTTTATATTGGAAAACTGAAAAAGTTAGGTGTATATCAAAAATCTTAACTACAACGATCTAATACTGGACTTCAATACTGAATAAGTTTAAGTACTAGCAATGGTGTTCAAGCCATAGTTGCCTTCAGTTACTCAAAAAAAGCCTTTGTTGTCATGATTCATAGAGTAAGCGCCTTTAGAAAGGACCCCAGAGGTCACATGGTCCTGTTGATCACTTTATCTACTCTTAAATAGTTTTTCATTGATCACTGAACTGATAAAACAGCTCAATCTGCTTGAGTGATAAGAAAGGAAAAAAACAAACCAAAACCACCACCACCAAAAAAACCAACAGGCAACAAACCTGAAAAAATAGTGTGGGTATGCGTGGAGAGGAAACTGGAAGGATTCTACAATGTGTAGCAGTACAATGCTGTCTCAAGAAGCTGGGGGAATTCACTGTTCTGAATGGATTGGTCTATTTTGTGATGGTGTCCACAATAAAGTGTGCATGCTGAACTGCAACGATTTGACCTTCTTAAAAGGAATGAAAGGTTCTGAGTCATCTCCTGGAATGTGAAGCTAGAGTTGTAGGGAGCAATTTGGTATTTCAAAATGGAAGCTGAGGTCCGTGGTACTTGTTGAACAAGAAGGCTTTTTTAAGATCTGACAGAAAAGATACCTTTCATGTTTATTCTGCTTTCAGAGTAACTTGTTACTGACAACCCTTCTTTTATTGCATAACATCCAGATAAGTAAACAGTGTAAAGAAGGGCAACTACTTGCTAGACTGTTGTAAAGGTGGAAATGAAAGACTACAGATATGTTTGTTTTCTGATGTATGTGTTATTTGGGGACAAAGTCGTTAAGATTTCAGAAGATTGAGTAGTGAAAGGGGCATCAGGCTCAATAGCAGCAGTTTGCATCTCCTTCAGATTTGTGGCTGACACGTATGTGTAAAGCATGGTTAATATCAATTGTTATTAATGCAGAGCAGTAACTGCAATGAAGAATTTTTCCTTTGGTTTTAAGGGCAAAACCATTAGGAAAAATAGGCCTGGGACAAACTGTCATAGGTCATCTGGTACGTACTTTCCAAGATAACTAGGTCATATCTTATCCTGTCTTTGCCTTTAGAAAGCATGTGTGCTGTCTTGTTTGCCCTCATATTTCTCCAAGTGTAACTTTTGCCTTCTTTGCCTTGCTATGAGCTTGCTGTGGTTTGTCTTACCCACTCTTGAGTAGGTGAAATGATCTTTGTGCTGCAGGGGCTTATGTGCTTAAAGTCTGTTCTGTACCTCCTGCCTTGGTCCAAGACTGCTTATGTGTAAAAGTAGAAGTACAGGTAAATAAATATGGAAATCAAAAAAACACTTTTACATTATTTTTGTTTAGGAGCAATATAAATGAGTTGAGGCACCAAAAAAGGAAAGATGTAAACAATGCGTTGTAACGCTGGTGGTGGTGGTGGACTTCAACATTCTCCACACCCCTTCTCTCTCCTCTCCGCCCCCCTCAAAAGAAAAGAAAAACTGCACACATGTGGCCCACCACCAATGATAAAGGAACTTTTAATTAAATGTCCTTGATGCTTGCTTTAACTTCTAGAGTTAGTGAGAAGAAGCGGTCTTTATATATCTTTGTGGGTTATAAATCTGTGGTAGATGTAAACTTCTAGCCCTGATGTTAGCCACATCTTAAAAAAATCATCTTGTCCACATATAGACATCTTATCCATGTTAATAATATTCTGTGTTCTAACGTCAAATCCATTATGAAATTAGTTTATTAGTATAGAAAGTCTCTTCCTGGAAGGTATGTGCAGTGTAACTGAACCCTCTGATCACAGGTGAGATGTAGCTATGCATTTAAAGAGAACTAATGAAGAAAGTAACTGAAGGTGCATGTTAATAGGTTGTATGCTGAATGTGGACTTGGAACACTGCCTTCACTAGAGAGTGAATGTTTTCTTCCTCTTCATTTTGAGGATATACTCCATTTTAATAAAGTTGCTGACTGGGAGCTGTAATTTCTTTTTAAAACTTCATGTGTTTTGACTTCTGCAGTTGTTTCGAGTATAATATCTAGATGAATTCATCCATTGTAAGGGTTAGGGGAAGGTGGGAAATGGATAACTTGAATTAGGGCACTCAGGCAGTCATAGTCTGTGTGAATTAAGCCTGAGTGAATAGCACCTGAGAAGAAGCTCTTGTAGCTAGGTTTCAGATCTTTAAGGTAATACCAGTAATCAAAACAAATGAGTTCAAGTAATGGAAAGTACAAGAACACTGTCTGTATATGTAAAAATGCAGCTTCAGTTGAAGTTAGTAAGAAAATTTCTGGAGAAAATACCGTTTCAACTCAATCTTGGACAGTGATGGAAACAGCATAACTTCAGCAAACTTTAAGCCAGTATTCCAAGGGTTAAAAAGTTGTGCTTAAAAGATCTGTAGTCTGTCCAACAATGTTTTTCTTGTTTATGTAATAACAGTATGTGCTGCCACATCTTGCTCAGGTACTATTCTGTCTGATTTATTTAGTGGATAACTTTCTGCAGTAAAACACTGTTAATAAAAATGAAGACCTGCATTATGCCATAAGATTATGGATTAAAGAAGTTTCATTCCCACACTCAGTTACAAAAAGCTTGGCAGAAGAACAAAATGTTTCTTTGCTAAAAATAAACATATCAAATATGCTTTCTTGAAATTTCTTATATGACAACTTTTAAGTTGATACAGTTCTGCTGCCTATTTGTTGTCTTGCAAATGAATGTAGCCATGTTTTATACTAGACTGTCAACAGGGCTCCTGCTCGAAACTTTCATCAGTGCTTTGTGACTACAATTGGAAGAAGCATTGTTAAGATAAATGCTGTTGCACGCCTCAGTCTGCACATTTAAGTACTTCATGATGAGAGTGGAAACTGAGCCCTCTTCAGGTTAACTGTGAAGAGGAAAGATGGATTTTGTGGAATTTAGTGTGTGAAGAAACAGTACTGCTTAAATCACAGAATCATAGAATAGTTAGGGTTGGAAAGGACCTTAAGATCATTTAGTTCCACCCCCTCACCATGAGCAGGGACACTTCACACTAAACCTTGTCACCCAAGGCTCTGTCCAACCTGGCCTTGAATACCACCAGTGATGGAGCATTCACAACTTCCCTGGGCAACCCATTCCAGTGCCTCACCACCCTTACAGTAAAGAATTTCTTCCTTATATCCAAACTAAAATGCCTTCCGCTAATGTTTAAGTTCTTGAGTACTATGGTCATGGTGGTAAGGATTTTTTTTTTTTTTTTTTTTTTTTTTGTCCTTAGTGGTTTAGGGGTTCATGAAGTATTGCCAAAACCAAACTCGAGTCAGAACAGAAAGGACACTGAAGATTTTGATTTAACTGTGCTGTATGCAGCAGAACTCAAGTAAGATAGATCCTGAGAACTGTGTTTGGAAACTTGAGGTAAATACAAATGTAGTGATGAGTTAATTTTTGAGAGCACACTTAAAATAAATGTAAAGTTGCCTACGAGACTTCACTGAAGTGACAGGCAAAGTAATCTCAGTCTGTCACTTTAAAAATACAAAGCAATGAACACACTTCTTCTTATACTTCATTGCTTCCAGAGGTTGTCTAGAGTAAAGTATATTCTCTGGGTGCATCAGACTTTTTCCTCTGTCACAGATGTAGTCAAAACCTGCAAAAACTGTTATTGTGGTTTTAAATAGATTCCTGTTGGGTAATTTATGTCGGTAGAAAAATGTGGTGTAGTTCTGTCGTCTGTTTTTCAAAACTCTTTACTTATATATTATGTTCAGATGAAGTCTGAGTTTCTATCTGACTGAGGTTTCTATTGGATTGAGATCTTGCATTTAAATTCTGACTGTGCTTCCAGCTGTCAACAGCTGTAGTGTCACCAGAAATACTTTGTCAACTCCTTCAACCTGTTCTTCAGGGGTCTGACTGTTCTAAACTATTGTTGCTTCTGTTTGTGTTGTCTGTTTCATTGTTGCCATTTCAAGGCCTCTTAGATTTCCCTTGTATTACTAATGCAGTTAAATTAATCATTTTATTATTATTTTTTTTTAGTGGTGTGGGAGCATTTTAAAAACTTAATCAGAAGTAAGCCAAGTAGTAGATTGCTGTGCATCACAAAATTGCTTAATGTGTTTGCTTCTAAAAGCTGTAAGCCTTCAGCTAGGTAGTGGTTTCTTCCTTAGAGGTTTTTAGTTTTTCAGTATTGCTTTTATTTTGCAAAGTAATGTTGGGCTGTTTGCAAACTCAGCTTGGTAAGGTGGTACATCAAAACTAGATAGCAGGTGATATTGTTAGCTGACCTAACAACAGAGAGTAGTGTTTTGACCTTCTATGTTCTGTAATCCATCTTTGAAAGTTGTTAAAAACTCCATTATAGAATCTGTATGTTGTACTTCGGTAGAGTTCCTGTATTTTCTTTGCAAATTCTACATGGAGCTCTTTGGTTTTTTTTTTAAAAAATAAATAAAAAATTGGAGTAACTGGTTTGGGTTCCTGAATGTATTAACTCTGGCATATCTCCCCCCCCCGCACACACATTTGAGAGATATCAAACATGAACATATGGACAGAGTGACACAGCAATAGAAGGATCAAGCTGGATAAACAACCTCTGCGTAGAATAATGCTGTCCAAAAGTGTGGTGTATGGTTTGTGGGTTTTTATTTTTAAATCCTAGAACTCATTGCTTATTGCAGTAACTTGCTTTGCGGAGAGCTATCTTCTGCCTCTACCCCTCCTCCTCAGCAGAATGTGTGCGGACAAATTTTGTTTCCTTAGTCACAGTAAAGTTAAAGTGGTACCATGGGACAGGATAAGAACAGTTTAGCAAACTGCAGATAATACTGGTTTGCTTCTTTGCAGTGTTTTCTCTGAGTTTACCTTCTGAGAAAGCATGGGTGTTATGATAATAAGAATGGTGTTCTGGTTACTTCCTTAGTAAAAAGAACAAAGTGGATGTAGTAGCTTTTTCTAGGAGCTGAGCATTTAAAAAACTTATCATACCTGAGTGTCTCAGTCCTGAGCAACAGGAGCATCTTGTCTCTGTGGCTGGCCTAGTAGAATAACAGAACTTGTTATTTGTCAGTTGTCTGTAAGGACAGTGAAGAACTACTGTCTAGGAATAAGCTTAGTAAGAGACCTTATAATTTCAGAAGTGTAATCTTGTTAATATTGTTGGTATATCACTTGGTATATCTAAAGTGCAGCTGTCTAAAAAGCAACTAAGTGCATGCATTGTTTTTGTTCGCATACTTGCGTTTTGATTCTTCAGTCCTCCTGGGTGATTCTTTCAGCATGTCGTTTATTGAAATATGGGATCATCTAATTTCTAGCCTGAAAGTTTGTCATAACAGTTTTGCCTGCTAACTGTATCAATGCTATCCTCTTATTTGAAGTACTTTTCTGTTCTTGGTGTTTTATCCTTGGCACTTAAAGCAATTATTACCTTGTTGCCAGGCTAAATAATACAGGTTTTGTTAGTCACCTCTTGTAAGAGCACTCTTCTGTACTTTCAACTGGAATGCATTACTCTTGACCAAGGCCAACTGTGATGGGGTAGAGTATTCCAGATAAATGCTTTTTGTACAAAAAAGCCCTGGAGAATTCTCATTTACTCTGTAACGGTATATCTACATGAGCACTGCTTCCTCTTCCACTCCCCCCCCCCCCCACCTTCCCATCCAGTGTTACTCTGTAACTGGAGCACCTAGTCACTAATGCTTATGTCAACTCACAAGCTTGGCTTATGGTAAACCTTGTGTTTAGTGCTGAGGAATAGGATTTCCATGGTGCTTGGTATTATTGTATTTTATAGCATTGCAAGTGTCTCATTAGAGTAATCCCCTGTTCTGTATTTTGAATATATATTTTTTATGTTGAGGAGGGAAGGAGGAGAGGAAAGGTAACTTTTAAGTTTTTGATAGTTTTGGGAAAAAAAATGGGAATTTTGAGTTCTGGCTTTAGGTAACCATGTTATCTGTGTAGTTACATTGAAATAAGCAAGGCTGTAATAAGCAATAAAGCTGTAACAACAATAAATTTCATAGTTTTCTTCTATGGTTAAGTCTGTTTATCATAAAAAATACTTTCTGCTACAGTCATACAGTGATGTGTTCTATTTGAATGCTACTTAACAGAAGTTGGTTGTTCAACTAGTTTTGGATTTAACAAAACAGAAACAAAATAATGGATGCCCTCTCTTCTGTAAGCTTGGAAATAGTACCAGGTGTCTAGTTTTGCTGTCCTGTACTGATGTCCTATCATTGAATGAGGATTTCAAGATTTAATTCCATCACGAGTTTAATATTGCTTGTCTTCAGATGTTACAGATGTTTATGGGTTAAGTGCCCATAGCTTACAGAACTGTCACTTCCAACCGTTTTTCTCCACATTGGGCCTCTGATTGCACATTCACTGTAGCTGTGTAGTTTTTAAGTCCAGCTATGTCTAAAAGATGAAAGTACTTTAGACAAAAATATTCTTGCTGTAGTTGTTAGCTGTAACACAGCTTTGAAACTAACAGGTAGAAAGCTGTAGTTTTATAGTCCTTATCCAAGAGTACTTGTGTTCTTTTCTGCAACTCCAGTTCAGTGAGAATATCTATCTACAGAAGTTCATAAAGTAAACATATAATTTCATGGCACTACTGACATGGTGAAGGAAAGTAGGCTATCCTGTAAGAAGTGTTTGAAAGAACCAATCTTTAATGTTTGTCAGGAAAGGACATATTCCTGGAAATGCTGTCTACGCTAGTGGGATCTCTTTTTTAAATAGTAGCTTGCTTTTTATTTGTTTAGGTTTTTTTTTTTTTTTTTTGTAAAGCTGAGGGACAGTTGTTCCTTACTGTGTTTTTGGGTCACTTTAGATTGGAGTACTTTAAATGCCAGGCTTTTAGCCTAATATATCTAGTTGCTAGCTAAAGGCTAACAGGAGGAGAAAAAAAAAAACTCTTAAGTATGTATAAGGTTTTATACCACTGACTCTAGCTGTATTGTCATGAATGCTGTAGCTATACCATGAAAGGTAGTTGCTCCCATGGGGATCTCTTAAATGAAGGTGTTCTAAAGATGTTAACCTGCCGCTTAAGCTTAGAGCAGCTCAGGCAAGGAGTTTAAGGACCCAGAGTTTTGTGCCCATTGACTCATGAAAGCTGTTCAGAAATAAGAGTGTGACAAGTACAGAAGATGAGAAACTACTGCATTTCCTCTGATTCTCAGATAGCTTGTGTGGGATATAGCTGAGTTGGGGCTTGTAATCCTCTGCCTTTGCTTTACGTGTATTATTTAACTTGTGTAAAAGAGCTTTCTTCAGAAGGGCTTGGTCTTTCTGTTGACAGTATCAAAATCAGAAAGTAACTGGTGGAAATTCCAGACCTGTGCAGCTAGAAGCCAAAGTTCAACCTATAGCAGGATCTAGTGATTTAAATGTCTCAGTTTAGTTAAGGTGCATCCAGAATCAAAGTAGTCTGTTATTACTTAACAGGATTCCAGGTTATGGCTACAAACTAGAGTTGTGCATACTTTTGGTGTGTTTGCTGCATTGTTGGGAAGATTGGTGGCCCAGCTTTGAGGTGGGAATAATTTAAAAATACATAGTCGTGACTGGCTGGCTATCATTTAAGCTGCTTTGTTCTTTATGCTTTCATAGATGAGATTGTCATTTGTGGTGGGAAAGTGGTGGAGAAGCTGCTGTAATTTCTGGTTGCTTCAGCAGAATTTGAAAGCTTTTACTGGTGACGATGGTAGCTCAAAGTATCAGGTTTTAAATTGTCTATATAAACTTGTACAGTGATATCTAAGTTTTTTTTACTAACTCCTGGTGTTCAGTGTGCTGAATTCTTAAGCAAAAATGGTCTGCCCAGGCTTTAGAGTGAAAGTAAGAATTGTACTCTATTCCTGACTTTCTGAGGTATTTGTATAAGTAGAGGGATTTGAAATAATGACCTACTCAAAGGTAGCAACTTTGGATAAATATATGTAGTAGTTGGGAGCTGCCTTCTGTGAAGTACACAAGATTTGACTTAGTTTATGGATTAGAGGAACTAAATTTCCTTTCTAATCTATTTAGATGACCACACTTGCTAGGAAATCTCTCAAGAAATGTAGTTTGATTTTTGGCGTACATCAGTGTTGTGGTGCTCTTTGAAAGATAAGGTGGAGTTCAGCTGAGAAACTGCATAGTGCAGGCTGATAGCGCTAATGCCTTGAAGTCTGTCTTGTTTAGGTTTTCTGTCCTTAGTCTGCACTGTAACTGTAGTGTAAGTTAAATCCTGTCGAAGAGTAAAAGGAAGTGTAATCTATTAAGCTTAGAGTTAATGGAGTTATACGAAAAAAAAAAAGTGTTTGGCTTAATGTCTGTCATACTTGAATATGTGCAGAATATTTATGTTGACTTTTAATTAGAAAAGTTTCCATTATGAAATGCACACTACTATACTGCATCCAGAATGTTTTTCTTGAAAATAAAAAAAAACACCACAGAAATATGTAGACTCTCATCATAGAATCGTAGAATAGTTAGGGTTGGACAGGACCTTAAGATCATCTAGTTCCAACCCCCCTGCCGTGGGTGGGGGCACCTCACACTAAACCATGCCACCCAAGGTTCTATCCAACCCGGCCTTGAACACTGCCAGTGATGGAGCATTCACAGCTTCCCTCACCCCTCTTACAGTAAAGAATTTCTTCTTTATATCCAATCTAAACTTCCCCTGTTTAAGTTTGAACCCATTACCCCTTGTCCTATCACCACAGTCCCTAATGAAGAGTCCCTCCCCAGCATCCCTTTAGGCCCCCTTCAGATACTGGAAGGCTGCTATGAGGTCTGCACGCAGCCTTCTCTTCTCCAGGCTCAACAGCTCCAACTTTCTCAGCCTGTCTTTGTATGGGAGGTGCTCCAGCCCCCTGATCATCCTTGTGGCCCTCCTTTGGACTTGTTCCAACAGTCCCATGTCCTTTTGATGTTGAGGACACCAGAACTGCACACAATACTCCAAGGGAGGGCTCACAAGAGCCATTCAATGCAATAAATATTTTTATATTAGTGTATGCCACTGGCTTGTGCTGTCCTTGGTAGGGTGAGACTGTTCATTTGAAAGTCCAATGTTAGAAGTTTTGTGCTCTCTACTTTCTAATTAGTCAAAACAGGTATTTAATAGGAAATAGTTGAAGCTATTTCTTAATAGTTAGTGCCAGTTTGGTGAGCAGTGGTTTCATTACCATTCAGATCTGTGAAGGAAATTGCGGAACGGATCGGGCTGTTTTCAAATTGTAGCACACAGTATCTGTCCCAAAGCTGTTCTGCAAGAGGAGCCTTTAAATATAAAGAAAACATACAAATAAAGATTGAAAAGCATAGAAGAAAGACCCAAAGTTAGTACAATTAATTTGGCTTTTTTGGTAGCTGATGGAGGTAGGAGGTGCTAGGAAATAATTGATGGGAGAAAAGATGGCAAAGACCTGAAGTGAGGAAGTAGAAACAGTAAAGATATTGTGATTACTAGAACACTTCATTGCTCATTAATCCTATGTGGGATGGGGATGTGCATGCTCCTAGCTGAGTATCTTTCATTAGCAAAACAGATGTAGGATTAAGAGAGGCTCCAGTCTTTCTGAAGTACCCAAATTTTGCATTTAATTTGATAAGATATTGTACAGAGGGGAGGGAAGGAAGAAACTACTCACTTATGGGCCTACAGTTACAAGCCTGTCTACTTCATATTCTTTCTTTAATCTTTCCCTGAAGCCACTCCATTCCCTGTGTGGTTTTTACTGAAGTGTTGTGAAGAGAGTTGTTCTGTCTTGCATCATGTTGAATATGCCTTTTGCAGTTAAATATTCTTTTGTTTGTCATGTGTCTTTTACTCGTGCATTTTTATTAAATGGCTTAAAAGAAATAGCAAAGAGGATAACATCTGGAATAGTTCTGAAGATACACAAAAGTCTTGTGGATGTTTTTTAAAGGGAAAAAAACAAACCAAACCAAAAAACCCAAACACCAAAAAGACAAGACGATGTCTTGCATGGGAGTTATGTGAAGTTTGCTTCCAATTCAGTGTTGTCTTAATGGTATGGGATTATTTTCTTGTTTGCAAAAATTTGCTTTCAGGAGTATAGCAAGATTGATGCATAGCCTTGCTCCAGGGTATACTGTTGCTGATATGCGCACAAAGCATCTAAAAGAAACTCTTTCCATTTCCTCTGTTCCTCATCACGTTCTGTTCCGATCCTAGGCAAGGCCAGAATCAGTATGTGTTGTTTGGGGAGAGTAGGTTGTAGGTTTACTCGTAAGGCATAGTTATGCGTTAGTGTAGGATAAAAGATCACCTGTATAGGACGCAACCTTTGAATATTCTGATTGGGTCACAGAGGAAATTGCAAGAGCAAAAGCTTATCAAATCAGCTATTGGTAGGAGGCTTGCCAAACTGGTCAAGGATGCTTTAAACTAGATGTGTTGGGGATGGGGGGCATCATTCCATCCCAACACACCCAGTCAGTTGCCAGCACCTCTAGTAAATGCTCGGAGCAATGTAGAGATATTCCATCTGCTCCAGCCAATGAGCCGGCTTTGTTTGGAGCTTGGCTCAAATGCCTCTATACAAATGCCTGTAGCATGGGGAACAAACAAGAGGAATTAGAGATGTGTGCATGTCTACGAGGGTATGATATCATAGGCATCATAGAAACATGGTGGGATGGCTCCTGTGACTGGAGTGTTGGAATGGAAGGTTACAGGCTCTTTAGAAAAGATGGGCCAGGCAGATGGGGAGGGGGAGTTGCTATTTATGTTAGGGATAGGCTGGAGAGTATGGAACTGTGCCTGGGAACAGGTGAGCAGTCGACAGAGAGTTTGTGGGTCGGGGTTAAAGGGAGAACAGCGATGGGAGACATTGTGGGGATCTGTTACAGACCGCCTGACTAAGAGGACTCTTGTGGATGAAGCAGCCTATAGGCAGAGAGGAACAGCCTCATGCTCACAGGCCCTTGTTCTCATGGGGGACTTCTACCACCCTGATATCTGTTGGAGGGATGGTACAGCCTGGCACAAGCAATGCAGGAAGTTCCTCGATTGTGTGGAAGACAGCTTCCTTCTGGAAGTAATAGAGGAGCTGACAAGGAGAGGTGCCATGCTTGACCTTGTCCTCACCAACAGGGAAGGGATGGTTGGAAATGTGACGCTCCAGTTCGGCCTTGGAGCATCACGTTTGAGGTGGTCGAATTCGAGATCCTCAGGACAGTGAGAAGAGTGTGCAGCAAGCTCACTGCCCTGGACTTCAAGAGAGGAGACTTGAGCCTCTTCTGGACCCTGCTTAGTAAGGTTCCCTGGGATATAGCCATAGAGGGCAGGGGGGGCCCAAGACTGTTGGTTGATATTCAAGGATCACCTGCTGCAAGCTCAGGAGTGTTGCATCCCTACTAGAAGGAAGTGCTGCAGGAGGGCCCGGAGGCCTCCTTGGATGGATAAGGACCTGCTGAGGAAACTTCAAGGGAAAAAAGAGGCTTATAAAAGGTGAAGCAAGGACAGGCGGCCTGAGAAGAGTACAGGGATGTTGTCTGGGAAGCTAGGGACCAGATTAGGAAAGCTAAGGCCCAGTTAAAATTAAACTTGGCTAGGGATGTTAAAGATAACAGGAAGGGATTCTATAGGTACCTTGCAAATAAAAGACAGACTAGGGACAATGTGGGACCCCTCCAGAAGCTACTGGGAGAACTGGCTACCCTGGATTTGGAGAAGGCTGAGGTTCTTAATGACTTCTTTGCCTCACTCTTCACTGGCAAATGCTCTGACCATACCACCCAAGTCTTGGAAGGCAGACGCAGGGACAGTGAGAATGAAGACCCTGGGCCCACTGTAGGAGAGGATCTGGTTGGAGACCATCTTAGGAACCTGAATGTACACAAGTCCATGGGACCTGATGAAATCCATCCGTGAGTCCTGAAGGAGCTGGCAAATGAAGTTGCTAAGCCACTGTCCATCACATTTGAAAAATCATGGCTGTCAGGTGAAGTTCCCGATGACTGGAAAAAGGGAAATATAACCCCTATTTTCAAGAAGGGGAAAATGGATGAGCCAGGGAACTACAGACCAATCAGCCTCACCTCTGTGCCTGGCAAGATCTTGGAGCGTATTCTCCTGGAAGGCATGCTGAGGCACATGAAAAACAACAAGGTGCTTGGTGACAGCCAGCATGGCTTCACTAAGGGGAAATCCTGCCTGACCTATCAGGTGGCCTTCTATGATGGGGCTATGGAACTGATGGACAGGGGTAGAGCAGTTGATGTCATCTACCTGGACTTGTGCAAAGTGTTTGACACTGTCCCACATGTCTCTCCAACTTACAGACAAGGATGTCATCAATTTGATAGGTGGACCATTGGATGGATAAAGAACTGGCTGGATGGCCGCACGCAAAGAGTTGTGGTCAATGGCTCAGTGTCCAGCTGGAGACCAGTAACGAGTGGTGCCCCTCAGGGATGGGTGTTGGGACTGGTCTTGTTCAACATCTTTGTTGGTGACATGGACAGTGGGATCGAGTGTGCCCTCAGCAAGTTTGCCGATGACACCAAGCTGTGTGGTTTGGTTGATATGTTGGAAGGAAGGAATGCCGTGCAGAGGGACCTTGACAAGCTTGTGAGGTGGGCCGATGCCAACCTGATGAAGTTTAACCATGCCAAGTGCAAGGTCCTACAGCTGGGTCAGAGCAATGCCAGGCACAGCTACAGGTTGGGCAGGGAAGAGATTCGGAGCAGCCCTGCAGAGAAGGACTTGGGGGTGTTGGTCGATGAGAAAATGGACGTGAGCCGGCAGTGTGCGCTCACAGCCCAGAAAGCCAACCGTATGCTGGGCTGCATCAAAAGGAGCGTGACCAGCAGGTCGAGGGAGGTGATCCTGCCCCTCTACTCTGCTCTCGTGAGCCCTCCCTTGGAGTATTGTGTGCAGTTCTGGTGTCCTCAACATCAAAAGGACATGGAAGTGTTGGAACAAGTCCAAAGGAGGGCCATGAGGATGATGAGGGGACTGGAGCACCTCCTGTATGAAGATAGGCAGAGAGAGTTGGGGCTGTTGAGCCTGGAGAAGAGAAGGCTGTGTGGAGACCTCATAGCAGCCTTCCAGTATCTGAAGGGGCCCATAGGGATGCTGGGACTGTGATGATAGGACAAGGGGTAATGGGTTCAGATTTAAACAGGGGAAGTTTAGATTGGATATGAGGAAGGATTTCTTTATTGTAAGGGTGTTGAGGCACTGGAATGTGTTGCCCAGGGAAGTTGTGAATGCTCCATGGCTGGTGGTGTTCAAGGCCAGGTTGGACAGAGCCTTGTGTGGCATGGTTTAGTGTGAGGTGCCCCTGCCCATAGCAGATAGGTTGGAAGTATATTATCTTAAGGTCCTTTCCAACCCTAACTATTCTGTGTTTCTATGATTATAATATCTAGTTCTTAAATAATAATTATGGTCCTAAGGTCAAGCTATAGAAAGCTTAAAGCTCTGCTGGTTCTTTACAAGTATCTTGGAACTGTGGCAAAGCTTTGTTCTTCTGATTAGTTTTCTGTATTACTGGTAATCTGTTAATCCTTAGAGTGTATTAAGGAGCAGCAGTTTAGCTGGGAGCTAACCAATTTAGGCAGCATCTATTGGAACATCTTGCCGGGAAGTAAGTAGCCTTTCTTTCAATCAGAAGTGACTGACTATCAGCAAGGGCTTTAGGCCAACTGGGCCATGCTGTGACCCTGCGGAAAAGCACCTTATTAGTGTAAATATGTTCATCTAGTGAAGTGTAAAATGTGTGTAGTTACAGTTGTTCTTTATGCGAAGAAAATGTGTGGGTAGCCTGGAAGAGAGGAGGTAAAAATCATTGGTGAGGTAAAGTAGAGGAAAGGGCTAGTGGTACTTGCACGTATGGGAAGGGAGAGAGGAGTTTGTAGTAGACACTTTTTTGTCTGTACTGAGCTTTGGTGATGGTGAGGTCTTGTCTAGCTTAAAATTAAGGCTAAGTCTGGTATCCTTCAAAAAAGCATTTGAAAGACCTCTAATACTTAGATTTCCTTAAGGTCAGCATCTTAATGCTCTGCATCCATCTCTGGAGGTGTTCAAGGCCAGGTTGGACAGAGCCTTGGGTGGCGTAGTTTAGTGGGAGGTGTCCCTGCCCACGGCATGGGGGTTGGAACTAGATGAGCTTAAGGTCCTTTCCTACCCAAACTATTCTATGATTCTGTGATTCTTGGAGCATTCATTTGCTGATCACGTTCTTAGTAATCTCCATGTACAATGCCTTATTCCCACAAACTTGTTTTATTTGTAGAGTACTGAAAACGTGTATGTGTGTAGTAGACAGTCTCTTCCAGAAAGTATGCCATAAAGTTTAATTCTTTCATAAAGCTTGGAATACTCTGGCTTTTGACAGCTTCTTCCATGCTGTAAGTGTTGGAACCTTCCTGAAGTGCAGTTCTGAAAGCCAATACTGTATGTTCTTCTGTGTAGTTACCATGAAAGAATAACTCTGAGCACTGTGGAGTCCTGATCCTATCGATGATAGGATCATCTTAAAGACAGATTAATCCTTAGTGTTTAACTGGTGCTTCTTTGGGTGTGATTTCCTTTTATTCAGCTTTAGAGAGAACTTCTGTTTCTTTAAACTGATATTTGGTAGGTAGTTTGGTCTGTGATTTCATGCAGGGTACTTGTCTTTAATTGTGCCTGTGTCAGTGATTTGGTATGTGTATTGGGCTTGCTCTGATTATGTCAGTGGAAGGTATAATGTCAATGACTAAATTTTTCTTAGGTTGAGGAGATGCACCTGTGGCACATGAGCCAGTGGCATCTCAGAATTGCAGCTACCCGGTTTAGAAACCTTAAATGTGTTTTAATCCCTTTGTTTGTCATTGCAGTATCCTTATGATAGTTAAAGATCTGTATGCAGATCCAGTGCTAAGGAAACCGGAAACTTAACCTGTTTTAATTGGATTTCTTCCTCAACAGCTACAATTAAACCGTTTCTCAGATTGTATCATGTGGTATAGGAATCTTGTTATGCTTTAGGCCTGTGACCTTTTTTGGGTAGAAGTCTTCCTTCAGGATAGCATAACCTGTTTGAGACAATATAGGAAAGGAAGCCTTAACAGACATCAGTTCAAGTCAGTGCTAAATACAAGTGATAAGAAAACAAGAGAAACTCCTGAGATCCTCCCGATTTGTCCAGATTTCTAAATGATGTCTTGAAGGTACAAAAACTTGAGACCTATTCTAGTAAAGTTGAAATTAGATGTGTATTTCCTTTCCCCTGGAAACATAGGATTCTTTAATTTTTTTAAATTAAATTTATTTTTATCTTTAAAGTATTTCTCTTTAGCCCTGCTGGTATGAGTGATTTGGCTTCCCCACTTTGGGCATTCTGTATGTAAACTAGTTTAAAGCTGAAGCTGAATATTATAAAAATGAAGACTCAGTCTTTTCCCTCTACCTTGTTTTCAGGGTACATCTACATAATGCCCTATAATCTTGGATTTGTCTCTGGTACTTGTCTAATCCAGTAATTTCTGTAAGGTCTAGTCTCTGAATTTCTTAATTCTAATGGCTAATTAAAGTTTTTTTGGGTGTGGGCTTTTTTTTTATGCCTCTCCCCTTCTAGTTGTCTAGAAGATTGCAGAGATCATTTTATGCTGATTTAGACTTTGAGTGGCCAAACTATGTTTTACTAGCCACTGAGCTCACTAATTCTCTCTGTAATATAAGACAGTTTGGCAGAAGTCGATGAGGAACTTGGCTGCAACCTGGGGCATGTATTGTCTAACAGGCTTTGCAGGTTGGACATGGGTATGTACCATATCAGTGTTTGTCTTATGCTGTTGCACTTTGATTTTACTCAGGGGCTGTGAGTTCCAGATGCAGGTGAACAGCAAACTGCAACAAAGGCACCATCTGGTGTGTGGGGTTAGAATGGGGAAGAGGCTTGGTGTTGTAGCAATAGGTTCTGCATTCAGACTCATAATGTTGAAGTAAATGGAGGCATGCAGCTCAAAAGCAGCTGGGCATTAAGCTTTGGGCAGGGCAGACTTGGAGTGGGTGATGATTTTTGGGTACTTCTCTGTTCACATGCATGATAAGACTGAAATCGAGCTTCTAAATTGAAATTTTCACTCATTGGTCAACTGACTTTTTTTCTTTACTGGTAATAAATGCCCCTTGTGCCAGCTTTGCCACACCTATTTACTTGGTCTTAATTTGACCATTTACCTACACCTTACTGTCTTTGTTCCTGGCAGTTTCAGCCATGTGTATTACATGAAGAGTTCTGTTCTAATTTGTGTTGTCTTGCAGAAGGTAAAAGCTCCTCATTTGAGTTTGTTCCCCTCTTCTGAAGAGAATATTCTCCCTTGCGCTTGCCAAGGCAGCATGTTTGGTTTTTATGCTGGTAGTGCAAGCTTAAGCCACTATTGCACAGATAGTGATTTTTGGCTCCTACTAGACCAAGGTTTCTAGTGAAGCTGAAAAGGAAGGACAGAGGAGATTTTTACTTGTGCTGCTTGTGATGTCTTTTGTTGTGAGTCTGCTAAAACAAAACTCTCATCAATTCACTCTGTAGCATTCACTACAAATAGAGTTTTATTCATAATTTGGCTGTTGAAAAATGCAGTTTCCCTTGAAGAGATACCAGTTGCTTTTATTTAATTTAAAAAAGGAAAAAAATAGTTTTTTTGTTGTTGCTAGCAAGTTGGAACCATGATTGTATTAGCAACAGCAGAATTTCATGAGACTCTCTTAGTGTAAATTTGTTTGTCTAGCAGTTTGTCAGTAACAGTAACCTTAAAGTTCTTGTAGAGGTGAAGTCAACCTCTTGCTAGAGAGTCTGATTTGGCAGAGAAGTTTTGCTCTTTTTTGCACTTCTCCCTTCCCTTTCCCTTTGCTGTGCTAAGAGGGAAAAGGAGCTGTCAAGAGAGGCAAAAGGTGGTTCAGTGTTCTGCAGCTAATGCTTGCTATGTTTATGTGTGCTTGTTCTCTGTGGTGTAACAAATCTTTTTTCAGTTTAAGTATTTCTGGGCTGCTTCTTAAAGCTGAGCTGTCACTGGCTGACTTGCAGCTCTCCATTTCAGATTATTCTTTTACTGAATATAGATTGATTCATAAGTTTCTGTGGTTTAGACTTTTTATAGTCTTTATATTTGAGTGCTGAAAAAATGTGACTGCTGCAGAATTGACTGTATTGCAGCAGAATTTGTTGCTTGGCTGGTTAAAAAACCAAATGAAAAGAGAGCACTGAAGGCAAAGAAACTACAGGTGTTGTAAACATGAAAATATTTTCTTCAAGGGTTGAATTCTGGCATTCTGCCATGAAGAGAGCATTCTCTGTCTTTATTAATGAATTCAAGTCAAACCGTACACTGATGGGAAACTTATATGGAAGTAGTTTGAGCATGTTACAGTGACATGAAAAGGTAACAAACTAAGTTTATGTAGAGAAGATCAAGTTTAATTCTTGGAGTTTTTGACAAGGGGAGATTCTTTGAATTAAGTTGTGATGTATCCTTGTAAATAAATATATTATGAGATTATTTTTCTTATAAATTCCATTGCTACTGCTCTCAAAAATAAGAGGGATAGTTGCTGTTGACAACACTTTTAATTTCCAAAGTTACAGAATACTAAAAAGAAGAGATGGGTTGGAAGGGACCTTCAGAGGTCATCTAGTCCAACCCCCCTGCAATGAGCAGGGACATCTTCAGCTAGATCAGGTTGCCCAGAACCACAATCCAGTCTGGCCTTTAATGTCTCCAGGGATGAGCTGCTTTCTGTTTTCCTTCTCTTTTGGAGGAGGATCTGAGTGACACTTCTGTACTTCCGTGAGCCAGAATGCAGCCTGAAAGTGACACATCTTGTAATATTTCTGTCCTTGATTAATGTAAGAACAAAAATAAAAAAAACAACCCAACACAGTGTGGTGGCAGAACTGAAGGGAGCTGCCCTCAAAACAAAGTTACATTTATTCCATGCAACTACTTTTTCTTCTCAAACTGCAGCTTCAGGTCTTCCAGAGGAAAAGAGTGTAGGAGATAAAGGCTTTTTACAGTCTTAATGTTAGGGAGGCCCCTTAACCAGCTTGCAAGAATTCAGTTAAACTTTAGTCCTGGTTTAGTTTCTCAGTGCACTAAAAGGGTGATTCTTTCTTCAGTAATGAAAACTATGGATTCCTGAGTGCCATGAGCTGGGCACAGTGGTCATACAAACAGACCTGAGACACCTGAGCTGAACTTTGAATCCTGTATGACCATATGCAAAATAGACCATGATCAGTGGTTTTTATTTTTTTTGGTTCCTTTAAGCAGTCCAGATGAACAGGAATATTCTGCTAATTTATGCAGGTCTATTTTCTTTTTTAGCTGATTTATGCCCCCCTTTGTGCGTAGGTTTTTCTTGGTTCTTGAGAAGTTTAGATTCTTGTACAGTCAGTTGTACTGGTAGCTAGTTATAAAGCCATTTGCCAGTGGTGGTTGTGCTTGTCTATAGTTTGAAGTAGTGCTGTGTATGATATTTATTTTTTTGATATAGTCCAAAAAGATTTGCTGGGGCTCTGGCTGTGGTGTGTGGATCAATCCACTGTTTTCTTACTAAACCAGTGATGGGTTCCAGGTCTTGGTAATCATTATGGAGCCAAGGTTTTAAGCTTCTCCAGGTTGCAGAGTGAGTCTTCAGTTTGCTTTTCTGTGTCAGGCCCAGCAAAAAGTCTCTGCAGTCTAAGACTTCAACTGATCTCCTTGAAGCAGGGGAGGCTCTTTAGCTTTTGCAGCTCAGAATGTCTTCCCACTGGTACAAAACTATTCTTATCAACAGTGGAGCGTGTGATAGCATGTGCTTAGATTTTTCCTTGAACAGTACTTGACCTCTGACTTCCCATGAGTATGTGTTCTCAAGCTATGGTATCTTTTGCACAGCTATCTTACAGTCCTTTCACCAGGTAGAAGTCAGTAGGTAAGGGTGCTTTTTGCTGGCTTGGGGTCATGTCATGTGTAACCTGTTGAATCACACAGTCCTAGCAACCTGAGCATTCCTCTAATGAGCAGTGTTGTTCATCTTTAAAGAGGCCTTTTCAGTGTGAGAATATTCGGTGAGAACTTGTGAATCTTCAGTCTGAGGCAACAATAATCTAACTGCCAATTTGCAGTATAGCTTCCCCTAATTCTGAACCATGAGATCACAAATGAAGATATTTTTAGCTCTTTTCTTTTTCTCTTTCATGCCAGAACTTTCTCTTCCCATTCTTTGTCATTGTAGACATGTATGTAAAGATGCAGTCTAGAGAACCTTAACATGGTGCTTATATCCTTTCAAGTTCCTACCCATTGGTTTTGCTGATTCTTTGAAGACAGCCTTCTGTATTGCCACTCTTGGCTAGAAGGCTGGGCAAGGTCTAAGCTCTTGAAAGACTGCAAAAGAAAGTTGACTTCTTCCTAATGCAAGGCCCAAAGGTTGCCATAATCTTCCGATGACTGTTCGTTGTAAAGGCAGTGAGTCGAATAGGGGGTAACTCCTGTCCTTGACTAATTACCACTTTCTAGGGAAGTGGTGGAATCACGCTCCCTGGAAGCAAGTGGTGGACTTGGCAGTCCTGGGGTAGCGGTTGGACTTGATGGTCTTAAAGGTCTTTTCCAATATAGTTGATTCTGTTATTCCTGTCCTTGTAATCTCCCCCTCCCTCTGCCCCTTGTGGAGCTCATAGCTGGAGTGTATATATGGCCTACTGGTAATTGAGAAGTAGTTGTCTGCCATATCCATTATCCATACTTCAATATATGGGGTGTTTCTGAAATAGGTAAGAAATGCTTCCACTCTAATGATTGAGAGTAGCTAATTAAAAAGAACTTCCATTGCGGATGAACCTGGGAAGAATATTGTGCTGAGGTTTGGTGGTATGTTCATTTTTTTTTTTGTTTGGTTGTGGTTTTTTTTTGTTGTTGTTTTTTTTTATTTTACTGTAGGTTTTTTTTTTTTGGTGAGTTTTTTTGGTTTTGGTGTGAAGTTACCCAGTATGAAAATGAGCATGTGAGCTAGTCTTAAGTCTATAATGTCTTCAGTGACTGGACTTGTTGATATTTACAGCTTACATGCCCATTTTGCTCACTTCCTCACCTTGGTCCAGGTTACTGGATTGTGTTTTTGAGTAACTGAAGGTGGGGGAGTGCTTTCTGAGGTATATGTTATAGCAGGTTTTTTGAGTGTTTCTTTTCCACTCAGAAAGGTTGTCCTTGGGAGTGATGGGGCATGAGTCCTTGCACACCTTTAGGTCTACACAGATCTGAGATATTTGGTTACTTTAACTGGTATCTATTGCATAACTACTTATCAAATGCTTTTGTTGAAAATACTGTTTTCTGATAGTCTGTTAGTGTCTTCTTTGCATGCCTTTGTACCTGGCATGATGTTTCGATATCTTACTTAATTTGTGATTATAGTTTGGGTGGTTTCTTCCCCCCCCCCCCCCCCCCCTTTCTTCAGGGTGTCCCTCATGATTCACCTTTTGCCTTTCTGCTCTGGCTCAGAACTCGGAATATATCTTGTCATCATGGTTGGAAATTGTCATTTCTCAGCAGAGTGAAAGATCTTTAAAGTAATCTGGGGTCCTACTTTCACAAGAGGTTGGACCAAATGATCTCAAGATCCTTTCCAGCCATGGCTTTTTATATGATTTTAACTCTTGTACTCCACTTGAACCCTGAATCAAGAAGGCATCTGGTCTGAAGAGGAGTTTGCCTCTATACGCTGTTAAATTCTGCTGGTTGTCTCATCAGTATCTTACTAATGTCTTCTAAGAACTGACAAATGTGGTGCATGTAGAATTGTTTAAGTTTGTGCTGCAAAAGGTATAGAAATCTGTTTCCTTACCACTTAACATGATTGTTTTAAGAAGAAATTTCCTTGATGTAGAGACCTCATAGCAGCCTTCCAGTATCTGAAGGGAGCCTATAGGGATGCTGGGGAGGGACTCTTCATTAGGGGCTGTAGTGAGAGGACAAGGGGTAACGGGTTCAAACTTAACCAGGGGAAGTTTAGGTTGCATATGAGGAAGAAATTCTTTCCTGTAAGGGTGGTGAGGCACTGGAATGTGTTGCCCAGGGAAGTTGTGAATGCTCCATCGCTGGCAGTGTTCAAGGCCGGGTTGGACAGAGCCTTGGGTGACATAGTTTAGTGTGAGGTGTCCCTGCCCATGGCAGGGGGTTTGGAACTAGATGATCTTAAGGTCCTTTCCAACCCCAACTATTCTATGATTCTATGGTACTTAATTGTCTGTCTTCCCAGCAGTGAGGTAATGTTACAATACTAGAAGGTTGGAAAATCTTGTTTGTCCTGAAAACTTTCTATATGTACTGAATTTGTTCTAGTTAAGTTTGTCTGTGCATGTATTTCTCTGCGTAGGGTTTGGTTGGTGTGTTGCGTTGAGGTTTTTTTTTTGTTGTGTGTTTGTTTTTGAAGAAGCACTTGTAATTCCTTAAGGCTCAATGCTTTCATTCAGCTGAGTAATCCAGTATTTGCATGAACACAGCCAAAATCCATATACCTTACTGTACAGCACATTGCAGCTCATGGGATATCTTTCCCACTTGTTTGTGCGTAGAAATTTGTTGTCCCAAAGCACTGGAGGGGCCCACTGGCCTAGATACTTGCCCATACTGTCCCACGCACCCTGCCACTCAGGACTATCCAGCCTCAGGGAAAATCTCTTGGACCTCTTATATCGTCGTTTAACCCTAGACAAGGCCCAAACCCTGCTCTGCATAACTCTCGGGACCAGACGAAAAAGTCGTGAGTAAAACACACTCGGTATGCGCGCCAACATAGCAATCCCCATCACAATCAACAGGCACGTCTCAAGGGTATCTAAAGGCCGTTCAAAACCTTCAAAATTCTCAAACGATGCTGTAAATGGTCTGGTGGGGGGGCTGGGAGCATAAAAGAATGTCTCTTTCACAGGTTGACCACCCAAGGAGGTGAAAGAAGATGTGTAATTGCTAAACACTTCTATTATATACCTCCCAAAGTATAGAGTTGGTGACCACATCGGGAACAAAAACCGGGTCAGTTTCATGATCATTGAGTCTACTGTATTAAAAATCAGTGCAATAAAGTACAATATAACAAGAGCCTTAACCAAAAACCCATGTCTGAAAAATGTTAAGATAAGCAACACTGGCTGTAAGTAAAGTATCATACGCTGAACCTGTGAGAACCAGAACAACAACTTTGAGAGCCAATAAATCAGCATTGTGACGAGTGGCTATCAATCCTGTCGTTATCTCAGCCCTTTGTGTCCCACGTTGGGCGCCAAAAAGAACTGTTGTGGTTTAAGCCGTAAATCACGCAGTCTCTCTCTCACTCACTCCCCTCTCTTTTCTTCCCCCTGCTCCCGGGTAGATGGGGAGGAGAATCAGAGGAATGCAACTCCCACAGGTTGAGACAAGAACAGTTTAGTAACCAAAGTATAACATGGGACCACTACCGCTACCACCAATAACAACAATGACAAGGCAAATACAAGGGAAGAATACAATAGCTCACCCCTTCTAATACAAAGCCCAACTACTCACTTCCCCCTCCTTCTTCCCCCCCACTCCGGGGGGGGGGGGGGGAATTGGGAGAAGAATCAAAAGAATGCAACTCCCACTGGTTGAGATAAGAACAGTCCAGTGACTAAGGTATAACACAAACCACCACTGCCACCACCACCCACAACAATGACCAGGGAAATACAGGGAAAGAGGATACAATTGCTCACCACTCGATGACCGAGCTGTGAACTGAACTCTTCTGGGTTCCTGTCCCCAGTTTTACATCCTGGGCATGACGTGCTGTGGCATGGAATAGCTCTTTGGTCAGTTTGGGTCAGGTGTCCTGTCTCTGCCTCCTCCCGGCTTCGCCCCCCTCCCTGGCAGAGCATGAGACTCAGAAAGTCCTTGGTCAGGCCAAAACATTCTAGGCCAAAACATTCTAAGCCACAACTATAAACATCGGTGTTATCAGCGCTGTTCCCAGACCAAAAATTGAAAACACTGCACCAGCTACTATGAAGGAGGAAAAATGACTGCTGCTGCTGAACCCATGACAGGAGGGATGATAATTTGGGAGATGTCGCAGAGAAGTTTTGTCAGAAATCTTCAGTATGTTGTTTGACCCTAAGTTATTCCATGAGGTCTTTCTACAAGCAGAAGGGGCATGAGGCAGCTACACTTAAAATACAAGCTTCTGCCTGCATGGAGCTTTGACATGAAATTTGTGTTTGGGAATGAGGACTGCAGTGATAGAAGTGGGCAGGTGGATAACTGCTGAATTTGGAGAGTACAGTGAGGAAGAATGTTGTGTCAAAGTCAGCTGCACGAGGCTCGGTTTAGAGCAACTAACTGGTCTAAAGAGTCATCCTAATTTGTTTGAGTCAAGGTAGTGTAGGGAAGTAATTGGTTGCAAGTGCTTGCTTGCAAGGCAGAAAAACAGGTGTGTATGTTTGCAGGTAAATGAGGAGAACCTTGTGGAGAACCTTGTGAGCAGTAAGCAAAAATGAGGTGGAGCTACGAGATCAATTTAAAATTAAGTAATATAGGTCCAAACCAATTCAATAGTTACTAAATCATATGCACTGAGTTGTTCAGTTGCAAGTAAAATCTCAACTCTTAAATGCATTGTATGCTTATGTATTTAGAATGCTGCTTCTACCTTAACTAAGTTTATCACAGTTACAGTTGATCAAGTAAATTACTGTTTATATTGAAGGACTATACATTTGAAGTCTTAGACTTAAAGTTTTCCAAAGAGTATGCTGAACTCTGGGTTCTGACTGGCAAGATGTACAGCTTGCTTTAAGAAAATGTTCTGAACTTGCAAGGCATATAAACATCCTCATGTCTTTTCCTTCTCCCTCCCTTTTGCCTGATACTGACTGAAAGGTAGTAAGTCTCTGCAATTTTGAGAAGCTGGTTTACTTCAGCAGCATGAAGGAAGGCTGTGATTTTTGGGGCCAAGGTACAAAAGAGAAGTATATTGACCAATGTGCTTAGCTCAGCTCTAAGCTGCTAATGGGTATTAAGAAGTATTATAGGCAGAGGTGCTAGGCATATCCTTTAATATACAGGAAAGAACTGGCTGGATAGCTGCATGTGAAGAGTTGTGGTCAACAGCTCAATGTCCAGCTGGTGACCAGTAGCAAGTGGCGCCCCTCAGGGATGGGTGTTGGGACCGGTCTTGTTCAACGTCTTTGTTGGTGACATGGACAGTGGGATTGAGTGTGCCCTCAGCAAGTTTGCTGATGACACCAAGCTGTGTGGTTCGGTTGATATGTTGGAAGGAAGGAATGCCGTGCAGAGGGACCTTGACAAGCTTGTGAGGTAGGCAGATGCTAAACTTATGAAGTTTAACCATGCCAAGTGCAAGGTCCTACAGCTGGGTCAGAGCAATGCCAGGCACAGCTACAGGTTGGGCAGAGAAGAGATTCAGAGCAGCCCTGTGGAGAAGGACTTGGGGGTGTTGGTGGATGAAAAAATGAACATGAGCCGGCAGTGTGCGCTTGCAGCCCAGAAAGCCAACCGTATGCTGGGCTGCATCAAAAGGAGCGTGACCAGCAGGTTGAGGGAGGTGATCCTGCCCCTCTACTCTGCTCTCGTGAGCCCTCCCTTGGAGTATTGTGTGCAGTTCTGGTGTCCTCAACATCAAAAGGACATGGAAGTGTTGGAACAAGTCCAAAGGAGGGCCACGAGGATGATGAGGGGACTGGAGCACCTCCTGTATGAAGATAGGCTGAGAAAGTTGGGGTTGTTGATCCTGGAGAGGAGAAGGCTGTGTGGAGACCTCATAGCAGCCTTCCAGTATCTGAAGGGGCCCATAGGGATGCTGGGGATGGACTCCTCATTAAGGGACTGTGATGATAGGACAAGGGGTAACGGGTTCAGATTTAAACAGGGGAAGTTTAGATTGGGTATGAGGAAGAAATTCTTTCCTGTAAGGGTGGTGAGGCACTGGAATGTGTTGCCCAGGCAAGTTGTGAATGCTCCATGGCTGGCGATGTTCAAGGCCAGGTTGGACAGAGCCTTGTGTGGCATGGTTTAGTGTGAGGTGTCCCTGCCTGTGGCAGGGGGGTTGGAACTAGATGATCTTAAGGTCCTTTCCAACCCAACTGTTCTGTGATTCTATGGTTCTGTGATTCTAAATTGGAGTGTAAATGCCTAAATGTTTCCTGTACTACCAAGACTCTTGCTAAGAACTTAAAAAACCTTTCCAAACAGAAAAAAACCCACACCCCCCCAAACAAATTCTAGAGCTCATCCAGGTAGAGGATGAGGAATGCATTTTTTTGTGAAAAGGTTCAATTACATTTTTACAGGGGTTGTTACTGGTGTGCCTTGTTACACTGTTAGTGGCTCTAGAGCCTACTGAAGTGCTTCAGTTTACTCACTCTTTTCCTCTCTGTAGCCTACGTAGCATCAGGTGACCTTCCCTGGAGGAATTCTCTGTGAACTGTAGTGATTTCAGTTAAGTAATAGCCACTACAGGCTTGTTCTGTAGTTGTCTAGTTCATGTTTTTGCTTTAAAGGTGTGGAAAAGTGTCAGTCTTTTTGTATTGGCTTTCCCTTGGGAAGAAAGGTGAAGGCTTCACAGCAAGTTGTCAGGTGTTTTTTGTGTTTTGTGTTCCTGTGGAACCTAAGTAATGTTAGCTATACATTAGCTATAGTGTTGTAATAGGCCTACAGAAAGGAACTCTAGTTCCTTTCCTGTACAGTGACAAAGGGCACTGTTAATGCTAGTTGAAGCGTTTAGTAAACTCAAGAATACTATGCAACAGAATAAGAATTGTAAGCCAGTACAGTTAGATATCTTCAGAAGATGTGTTGTGGGTTTATTTGAAATGCTGGGTTTTAGAATTTATCCTCAATCTAAAGAGTCTGCTTATGAGTAGAGCATCTGTGGGTCAGTGCTTTAGCATCATTACAGCTAGGAGTATGGAGTTGTGAAACATTAACTAAAATGGCTTGTTTACAAAACTTCATGCTAAAAGAGAACCTGAACTTAAAATTCTCAAATTGCGAAGTCTGTCAACTGAAGCATGGAGGTCTGATGTACAGTTGTAGTGCTCTTTTGGTTGGGGGAGTGGAGAAAATGCTCACTGTAGTTGAGGAAATAGTCTTGAAATGTGAGAGGACTGCGCTGGCACATTCAGGTAATCTACTGGGTTGTGCATCTACTTTGAACTAAAGAGGGGGAAGAATAAGCCAATTGCTGGTAGTAAGGCCTATAGATGGAGTGGCAAGTCTGAAAGAGAACAGCTCAAATTTAGGATCCTTGGGCTCTTGTAGAATGTGCAAGACAGTTGTGACCCACTGAAAAGATGTTTTCACTACTAGACTAGCTGGACACATGGTGTTCTGTGGCTTTATATACTTGCAGTGAGACTTAAGTTAATAATTTGAGGTTAAAGGTCATAGCTGAATCATGAAGCAGCATTATATTTAGAGGCAAACTGGGAGTCATATGGTTACACACTACACAATAAGAAACACAGTTGCGAGGTTTCAATAAAGAAGGTAACTCTGGACATCATCTTGACTTGACAGATGCCTTACAGGATAAACCAGCTGCCATTTCATTCTTCTACACAGCTGAAAATATGACAACACACTGTGCTGAGTAGCTTCTAAGCACAGACGGCTTAAAATGGCTGGCTGATGCAGGCAGATAAACATTAAATTGAAGTTTCTTCAACCTAACTCTTCTTGTGTTTGGTGGAGGAGTCCCTGTACTGGCCCTAGGTAGAAAGGCATGTGGCTGACCTAGCAGAGCTGCAGAGTGAGCACTCATTCTTTTGCAGAATGAAACCTACTGGAATGCGCGTTCCTACAGTCAATACAAGGTGATACAATAGATAATGGCAACCATACCATAGTTTGACTGCTAGTTTTACATAAGTACCCAGTTTCAGTCTCAGTTGGCCTTTGTAGAGGGCACTACACCCTCATTTCAGAAAATGCACAGAATGTGCCTGCTTGCTGATGCTTATGAAGAGATGGGGTGTTTTTTTTCTTTTCTTTCATTTTGTGTTTGAATATAAAGAAGTAGAGAATACATAATAGCATTTGACAGTGTCTGTGACTGACTTCAGGTAGACCCCCTAGGTAGTGTTGGAACCTTGGTCAACTTTTAGCCTGATTAATGCTTAGGCTCCTTGTCTTGCCATCTGTAGCATACTTTGAAGAGAATGCCACTATTTGTGGCTCTCCTCAACCTGACTGATCTGCCTGCACCAGCAAGCTGTCATACTTAACAGCTATAGGAGGCTTTTTCTGGTCTGTAAGTTTTTTTGTGCTCTAAAGCATCAGAAGCTGTAGACTGAAGGTGGTGTGTTACTGGTAAGTTGGTGGGAATATTTGCTATGAGTAAGGAGCTATGATAAGAAAAATGGTCATAAAGAGGGAAAGCTCAGCTTTTGAAGAGTAGGGTTTAGAGCTTTCTCGACTTCCCAGTCATCAAGACTTTTTAGTTGCGAGGTTCATTGAACAACTACATTTTGTGGGATTGTGTATTTTGTGTTCCACTTACATTCTTTCAAGCTTCTAAGCATAAAGTAAATACAGCAATTTGCTAATCAATCCTACTTCTGGTTTTTGCTGTCTGCTTCTGTGTTGGACGTCTTAGTAGGAAGAATGTAAGAACTGTCAGAAGATCCTTTTGTCTCCTGGGATTAGGATGGGGAGCAATTCTGCCTAAGCTCTATTCGTTGGTTCCTGGAGTTTATTTAAAATATTTCTGGCCTGATGGCTGGGAGCTTTCAGTACTAGGCTGCGTAATTACAATGTAACAAGACTGTATCTAACTAGCAGAATCCTGATTACAAACTGTGTGTGCTGTGCCGGTGTCTTGATTGTATGTTTGTGGCTTTTGGCATTGTACTAGGTATTTGAGGTAATGGTTTGTGTAATACCAATTTATGTCCTGATTTCTTATGGCCTACAGTAAACCAGAATAATTTAGAATGGCTCTCCTCCCCCCACCACTCCCTTATGTTCAATTTTATAAGGCTTTTTGAGAGGAAGAAATATATTCAAGTGTTGTCTGGCTTTACTGACAATGCCAGATCTTGAGAATTATTTTATTGGAGGCATTTAAGTTTGAACTGAGCCTTAGTTACCTGCAGCTGAAGTTTTTAACTTTTTCCTGGCAGACTCCTTGTTTACAGTGCTATAGATATAATGAATCAGCATATAGACAACTGTGTGGCCTTGTTGCTATGCTCTCTGTATAGGAATTGCAATTTAGCATAGGATACAAAAGTTACCTTTCCACTGAAGATCTAAGTGAGGCTTGATCCTGAAAGACCTCTGTTTCTGATACCTGCAGCTTGGTGTTATGGTAGTCTTCTATAATTATCAAAATAATATGTAGATCTGTAGCAGTCAGAAAGCAATTCCACAATTAGTAATACAAAGCCATCCCATGGAATTTTTTATTTTTTTTCTTTTTTAAGTAGGTTCACTCATTAATTCTTCTGTCTCAAATACCTCTTCCCACTAACTAAGCTCTGGTGAGCCAGAACTTGCTTATATAGCTAGATCTCTTTTTCTGAATTTAAGTATGTATTTTTACACAATGGAAGTTGCATAAATCTGCCTAGTGAAAGAAGCTGTTTTAAAAGCAAATTAGTTAATTTACTTGTGTTATCTTCTGGATACTGCTGTTTATTCCCAAAACTGGCGTTGTAATCTCCCACAGTAAAATGTCTAAATACTATTGTCTTCTGTCAGGCATTAGTTTTACCACTTGGTGTGTTTTTACTTCGTGTTGGCAAATGCAGGTCATCTTAAATTGCATTTGTCTTGTTTCCTTCAAATAATTATAAAAGCCTGCTAGAAAAGTAGCATGTCATTATAGAATAGTTTGGATTGGAAGGGACCTTTAGAGGTTATCTAGTCCAATGGGTTGTCTGTATGGTGTATATATGTTGAGAATTGGTTGCTCTGTATTGAGGGTCTGAAGGTTCTTTAGAAGGATCTCGGTCCATGTGTCTTTTAACTAAAAATTTTTCAAAGTTGTTTTTTTTTTTTGTCTTAACAATAGCATTTTACATTTCCCTCTTGAGGCATGGCTGTGAGCTTCATGCCATGTCTCTTATGATTATGTCTCTCTCTTGTCTTTCAGTGAATGATAGTGTCTAGAAAGGGTATGTCCCTTCAGGAGAGAGGTGCCAATGTCCAACCGGCCTAATAACAATCCAGGGGGGTCACTGCGACGTTCACAGAGGAACACTGCTGGGGCCCAGCCACAAGACGACGCAGTAGGAGGAAGGTATGGGTTTTGTCTGTGTGTTTTAACGTGTAAAAGCAAGGTTGATGTCATTTAATTAGAGAATGATGTTTTCTATCCTCTATTTCAAGCACTGAAATTTGTTTAAAAACTTCTTGCCCCTGAAATGCTACCGGTACTGTCATTGCATGAGTTGAAGACATGATAAACTTTCAGTCATGCATGTTTAGCTAGACTAGCAGTAGCAGATCTATGGAGAAAAAGTGTAACTGAGCTACATTCAACAAATCACAGGTAGTAGTAAATTCCTTTCTCCTCTTCTTTCCCTGATAACAAAAAAGTAAAAGGGGGGGGAAATGGACGTCTGATATATATAATCTGAGGAAAAAAATCCTTGTGTCCCTGTTAGAGAAAACTGAATAACTGCCACCTCTCTGTTCCCTTGCATTTTATATTAATCCAGTGTAGCTTTTGAATAATTCAGGAACAAAAGGTTTGCCATCCTTTTAATATACTTGTCCTAGTGACCAAGTGGACCAGATTGTATTTATTCTGTAAGTGATGCCTCTACAATACAGAACAAAGATGATCCTTGAAACTTTTGTGCGGAAGCTGGCTGTGTAATTATTGTTGTGTTCTTTAAAGGATTAAGAGTCTTCATCTGCCTGGAGCTTGTATGGATAGGTCCTCCTTTAATTTTGTTACAATATTAATCTAATGAAAAATGGTTATAGTACCTTGGTAGGAAGCATCTTTTTATATTCTGCTTCTTCAGAGGTGTTACTGGTGCAGTTGCTTGAATATGTGTATCTTGAGTTTTTTTTTTTTGGGAGGGGGGAGGTTTATAAAAGTATCAAAGTACTGCAGGTCAGTGACACAAAATAAGGTGTTTTTTTGTTTTGGGTTTTTTTTTGGTGTTTTTTTGTTTGTGGGTTTTGTGTTTTTTTTTTTTTTTAAATATTAAGAAATCAGGCTATAATGTATAACAAAGGTAAGGTGTATTTCTTACTAATACGAAGTCTGAGGATGAGGTCACTGTGGGATGGGTGAAGGTATCTAGCTGTTCTTCCAAAGTACATTACAGGGATTAATTCGAATTAATACAAAAGGCAGCTTCACTTTTTCTAAACTAATCTACTGCACAAGTAGAAAACCAGGTGGTAAACACGGGACTTCTCTCCTGGGCTTCTGTAGCATAATGAGGAAGAAGTTGCTGCCCTATGTAGCTGATTATTTTGCAAGCTAGAATTGTCTGTATGGAATACTCCTTTAACTGAGACATGTTGACATGGTGAGCTCTTCAGTCCATTCTGTGTTATCTCTGCATCTGAATGGATGTTTAAGTTGGATATTGCCCTTCAAGCTCTTTCCTTTTACACCGAGTTTGATCTGAAATTAATAATCCTCTTCCAAGAATAAAAAACTAGAGCCCAGTTATTTGGGCATGGGGTGGGATCTTCAGATATCTACTGTTTATTCAGATTTTATAGCAGAATGCCAGGGGGACTTCTACAGTGAGTCAGGGAAATCGAAGAATTTTAGGGGTAGCACTTTTTTCTTGCAAGAAAGTTACTCATCTGGTGTTTTAATGTATTGTGATCTGTTACTTAAGCTATCACACGATGATTTAAGGTGCAACTTATCTTAAACAACTGTATCTCTTCAAATCTGTGTATGTCAGACTTCCATGAGCAAGAGCGTGTTGTACCCCTGAACTATGACCTTTGTCAGAACCCAAGCTCTTTGCTTAAGTGAAGAGGATGGAAGCTTATAAGCCTCTTTGAAAATGCAGGCTCTGTAGAACAGGACCTCCCCTGACTTTCTACCTCTGAACAAGCATTTCTGGCTGGCAAAGAATATAAAAGGCCTTCATAAAGCATGCTGGTTAATATAAACTTTATAATGAATTTGATTTCTTTTACTGTCTTCCGTGTTTCCTCTTTAGTAAGCTGCTGGGCAGAAAAGGCTATTGTGCAAGGAACAATGCAAGACAGATCTATCAGATCCCTGAAAATTTTGTAGATTAAATGGAGACACAGGCTCTTGATAAGTCGTTCTGTCTCTGGTTGCCTGGCTTTAGACACAAACCTCAGGACTAATCCTTCCAGGCATGAGGTGGCATAGTATGTTCTAGTTCTGCTATTGAACAGTACATAGGAGGGTTTAGAGTTCACAGCTTGATATACCTTTTTCATTAAGCCTTTCTGAACCCTGGTGATACATACTACTTCAGCTGCTATATTAAAAAAAAAGAAAAGGAGAAAGAAAACCCCCCAAAAAACTGCCAGTGCTCCCCTTTCTCCTCCCTCCCTTGCAACCAAACATGCCTTTTCATACATTAGCTTTATTTATTTATTTTTTTAAACACTTGGGACACTAACTTTTAGTCTTTTTGTCATTTGTCATCCATGAAATGCAACTCTTCAATTTCAGCTATAAATTCATTTAAATGGAATGAAGAAACTGGAAAGAGCAGTTTCAATAATATGCTTATATTGTGCAAAAAAAACTTGTGGACTTAGGATGCATCTGTGTTAGTATTTTAGCTGGAGTTGAGAATATTCTTTTGAAGCAAACCTGTCATCCTTACCTACTGTGTTTTGGCTAACATAATGAAATAGTCTTGGAGCACTTTGAATTAGAATTTTTTTGGATCAAGGCAGACCGGAAGTTGTTCTCTGTGGAAGCAGCTCCTGGTCCCCTGTGGTTGTAGTCTGCTCTCCTTTGAAGTAGAAATCATTGAAATGCATAACTGGTGGACATTGGTCCTTAATGACAGCTGTCTCTCTTTATGGTTTTGTCTGTTGATCTGCACTACTTATTAATGTAGTTGTACAGACAATATGAGATTTTATTCAGTCACTTTACCAGATCCACGTGTTTCTTAACCCAAACCAAAGCCCAAGTGCAAAAAAAAAAAAATCCCAACCCCACAAAACCCCAAAAGACCTAGTACTGTATGGGGAATTAAGCAGTAATGTGAGTCTGTAGGGGATTGTTGCTTCATGCCTAAAATTAGCCACAAAGTTTATAAGCTAACTTAAGGGCCACACCTTCTGAAGTGCTGGAGAAGGTTACTTCACTTTGGTCACAGATATGCAGTCATACCCTTCGAGCAAGGACAAGTTTCAATACTGTCTGAACTTGTGTACTTGATTACATTTCTTCTTTGTATATATAGCTTTCTAAATGCTAGAAATGCTTTTTTCTTAAAGCTTTCTTGTGGCTAAGGTGCACATACCTTCAAAATACAAAATAAGTGACAAAAACTTAAGAGTATTTGTGCAGTTTGTCACTTGTACTGTAATTTCAGGCTTTGATGTGAAGTCAGCTATTTGAATGTCTGTGTGGTTGTATAGCCAAATGGCTTTGCAATAGCCTTAGCTTTGCCTCTGTCTCTTATTCTCGAAATGGAGCGAACACTACAATAGGCTCGGGTTGAGTAAGATGTTAAAAAGTAAGGAGCGAGGCTGGAGAATGGTATCATCACTTCCAAGCTGAAATGCTAATGCATCTACTTCTGCATCTAGTCTTTGACCTTTTTGCAGCTTAAAGGTCTTCTGTTAAAACTTTGTCAGTTTAACTTGCTGAACAGCTACTGTTCTCTTGCCTGAAGACTTGGGAAACTCCAAACTCCTCTCTGGCCTAATATGTAAAGCATAAATGCTTGTAATCTTCCTCCTGTGACATACTATACTGACAGATTTGGCTTAACCAGGAAGCAACAGTGCAAACCCTTTTTTGTCTAGACTGGACTTATTTGCTGTCACCCTAATAACATCAATACTTGCAGTCAAAATGAGTGGGGGAAGCCCATGATGTGTTTTCTGCTGGAGTTTTTACCAGCAATTTACCACTCAACACAGTATCGCAGATAGTATAAGATGATTGTTGCAGCACAAATTTAAAGGGAGCTTGGCATCTGTGATATGTGCTTTTCTCTAGTTGGATGCAAAGGATGTGTTTGAAGACAGACTTATAACTGGTGAACTGTTTTCTTCCTCATATATGCATGTACTCCCGTATGAAGATAGGCTGAGAAAGTTGGGGCTGTTGAGCCTGGAGAAGAGAAGGCTGCGTGGAGACCTCATAGCAGCCTTCCAGTATCTGAAGGGGGCCTATAGGGATGCTGGGGATGGACTCTTCATTAGGGACTGTGATGATAGGACAAGGGGTAACGGGTTCAGATTTAAACAGGGGAAGTTTAGATTGGATATGAGGAAGGAATTCTTTATTGTAAGGGTGTTGAGGCACTGGAATGTGTTGCCCAGGGAAGTTGTGAATGCTCTATCCCTGGTGGTGTTCAAGGCCAGGTTGGCCAAAACCTTGGGTGACATGTGTGAGGTGTCCCTGCCTGTGGCAGGGGGGTTGGAACTAGATGATCTGAAGGTCCTTTCCAACCCTAACTGTTCTATGATTCTATAACCAAAGTGACCTTAGTGAAGTTGGGCTAATGTGATTCTTTACTTCCTGTTGTCAGTACTGATGTTGAAATGACTTTGTGCTTTGGATGACTTTCTGCTCTTGTGGATATTATTTTTCTTAAAGGCCGTTCTAACAGATTGCAAAGTATTCAGTGTTACCATTCTAATTGCAGTTACAGTTATGATGGCACCTTCCTTAACTGTACAGCATAAACTCTTGTCTGAACTATTTTCCAGCACTTTCCACTGAAGGATGACTGTTTGCAGGTTTGCAAGGAAGCAGTCATGATGCTGAAGCTTCCTTTTGCAGCAGTAAATCAAAGAGAAGTGGGAAGCAGATGCATTAATGAGAGCACCATTTTCATGGGGGCAGGAAGAGGGAGTGGAGGTTGTCACCGTGTGCATTGAACAATTGTTGCTTTTGTGGCTTAAATTCCCAGTGATGCCATAGTATTTGACTGGGAGCAATTTGGAAGCTGTCTTGTGATGTACACAGTAAATTCTTTTCTGAAAGAGGTGCAATTGACTACTCCTTTCAGTTGTGAGCAATGTTTCAGTGTACTGGTATGTAGTAATCAAAGTGTTCCTATGTAGTAGAACATTTTAAGTATTTTAATGGCATGAAATGACAGTGGCACTTACTTTTTTAATATGCATATTGTTATTCTTCTGAAATCTTCAGGAACAGTATCTCAGTAGGATATCAGTTTGACATAAATGACTGCTATGCTGTTGCAGTTCTGTATGAAGTTCAGTTTTGTGCATTTGAGGTTGAAGGTGAGATCTTTAACTTCATAGAGAACATAAGTTGCAAGTAGAATCTCAAACACTTTGGACTGGCCTTTTCCAAATAATAAAGCAACAAGAATGTTTTTGTCACTTATACCACTTACCTCCTAAACGAGATTTGGTTTTGGACCAGTCTTGATAATATGTTAAATGCTAACATCCTAACTGAGACTTGTGCATAAACTAAATTTAATGTTTGAGTCTATGGGTAAGACAAGTGATGTGTTTCTGAGGAGAGAAAGTAGGGTTTTTTACACAGGCTACTTCATGTGTGCTATTGCCTTTTTTCTTTTTCTTTTTTTTTTAATGATCTTTTGACAGAAGTTAAGTGTTTAGTTTGTAGACTTCATGTTTGAAAGCATTTAATACCTCAGCTGCTGAGGAACATGACTTAGATGAAACACTTTGTTTATTAACTAACTTCAAAAGGTATGGTTTTTTAATATGCATTGAGTAACTCTTTGAGGACAGGTTCTAGTTGGTTCTTTATTATGGTTTTGCTAAGGAAGGCTAAGGGCTGTTTATATAAACACTGCGAACTAAATGGTGGGTCATTTGTCAACTTAGGTATGTGTGTTACTCTAAACTGACTGTGAATTAAATTATATATCAGCAGATGGCTTTACCTGGTTGAGTGAACCCTTGGGGTGGGCTATGAAACTGTCTTTAAGTTGGAGGAAAAAACCCAAGAAAAACAACCAAACCAAAGCATAAAAAAATGGGGTGGTGAGGGGGAGGAAATAAAGAGGGCAAAAAAACCCCACCCAAAAACCAAACCAAGAAATCACAAGGCAACAATTGAAGGTGCAGTAAATGCTGAGTCTTCCCAGACCTGCCACTGCAAGTTGAAATGGACAAACTCAAGCTCATAAATACTTATCATTTTTCATCATTAATGAGGAGTAGCCTCTCAAAGTGCTTGATGCTGGAATACTGGTTTAAGTGAATCTTCTGAATGAATGATAAATTAATGGAAAGAATAAAGAGCTTCTAACTAGGTAAGTTATGACTTAAAAGTCTCGAATTATGGCCAAAAGTACAAGTAGATTACGATCTTTAACAAGAATCAATCTTCTAACTGCCCGTGTACCTTTCATAGCACTTAGTTCTCCAAGCATTACCCTTTTTGTTTCTTGCTCAAGTATTCCAACATACCTTTTTATGTAAGTTAACTTTTAACAAAACCTTAGGCAAGCTGTCACAGCCTTAATGTAAATTGGGACAATGATACTTGTTGGTTGAAGTTCTTTTAACTTAATCCTACAGTCTCTCCAAACTGTCAGTTTGCTTGCTTGGTCATGTAAGTCTTGGAGAAGGGGAGTTAATGTCGTGCTCCTTTTAACTGATATGCTACTGCATGCAGAGTTGCTATAGTCTTCTATATCTTCTTTTTTGCAAGACATGCAAAATTCGTTAAACTCAAGAGAAGTGAGAGCACAGTAGGTCTTTAATAATAAAATAAAAAATACCACTTTTAATTCCTTTTTTGCTATATTTCTAGTGTAACCTTTCTGCTCTGGCTATGAGTGTTGTTTCTATGGTTGGTTTGATGGATAAATAAAATAAAGCAAATGCAAGTAGCCTACATGATACAGTATTTACAATTCCTAGGGTATGGTTGTAGCTGTCTTGGTCCACATAAATTGGACAATGGTATGGAATCATGTTTGTAAAGCTTGTAAGAGCCTGAAGGTAATAAAAGTGAAAGGGGGGAAGCCTGGAACAAGTGGAAACTCTTTGGTGCATGATTTAAATAGTTGAAGTTTTGATATATTCCTTTAGCCGTGTTTTAGTTGAAAAGATCTTTAATTGTTTGTGTGAATACTTAAAGCACAAAGTTGAATACAGTTCTAATTAAAGCAAACAAAAAATCTTTAAGTGAAAGTAACATTTAAATATATACTTCAGAATAAATGAACCGTGATCGATTAGCTTACATGAAAAAATGAGGATCCTTCCAAGTGTAAATTATGTAACAGATTCTGTTACTCCTATAATAAAAACATTTCAGGGGGAAAATTAAATTTCACACCTTAATCTTTTGTTGAGAAAAAGGAAATCCAAACACTCAAGATTAGGTGAAAGGTTCCCAAGGTTACCTTGGAGTTTGCTGTTACGAGCTGGAGATCTGTTTTGTTTCACTTGCTTTTGATAGTAAAAATGATTTCTTCTATTATAAGAAATAAAAACAAATTACTGAAGTAATTTGCAGAAGATGCTGTCCATCTTTTCATACTGTTGTGGTTTTAGATTTATTTTTTCATAGTTATCAGCCCAGCAGGTAACTCAGAACCGTGCAGCCAATCGCTCACACCCTTTCCCTGGGTGGGATGGGGAGAATTGTAAAAATGTAAAACCTGTGGATTGAGAGAAGAACTGCTTAATAACTAAAGTACAATACTATTACTACTCATAATAATGATAAGGGAAATAACAAGGGGGGAGAATATAAAACTAAAAGGGAAAAGGAGGAAGGAAAACCGAACCAAATAAACACAAGTGATGCGCAATACAATTGCTTAGTGCCTGCTGACTGGTCCCTAGCCTGACCTGAGCAGTGAATCTGGGCCTTCTGAGTAACTCCCCCCAGTTTATACACTGGGAATAATGCTGTGTGGTATGGAATATCTCTTTGGCTAGTTTGGGTTAGGCTGTGTTCCTTCTTGCCTTCTTGTGCCCTTCCTCACTGGCAGAGCATGAGAGTCTTTGATCAGAGTAAGTGCTACAGAGCTACAACTAAAATGTAGGTGTGTTATCAGCATTATTCTTAGACTAAAGCCAAAATACAGCCCTGTACCAGCTACTAGGAAGAAAATTAACTCTATCCCAGCTGAAACCAGGAAAACACCTTGTCCAGGTGCATTTATATCTTTGAGCAACTGAGTAAATAAGAATACTTTGAAAGAAAACAGAGGAAGGAAAGCTATAAAGAAAACCAGTCATATTACTGAAGTTTTACTGTTTTTGACTCTTAAGGATATTATCATGTGGTTGTCACTTAGGTTAGATGTGGTACTTTTTTCCTACTAAAGTTTGTGTTAAAATCCTTAAGAGGATGGTGAAACTTCCTGGTCAGTAGCAGGCTTAGCTCTACTTTTGCTGCTAGATTTGTCATTTGGTTGGAAGAAGGTATTGAAAGCTTGTGAAAATGTATATCTTCCTGTAAAGATGCACTCTTGTAACTTTTTGATGTTAGGAGGCATGGGTTGGTTCACTTAAATCTGAAGGCTGCTTATTTCTCTCCTTCTCCCATATGATTCAAAGATGCTTTCATAGCTGAACTCAAAGGACTAGATGGCCTAGGTTAATAGCATATGAGCAATGTTTTTTTTTTTTTTTTTTAAATATTGCTTTTTTCAACATTAATACTAGGTTGGTTGGAGGTCTCATGGAGATTAGTGGGATATGAGCATTAGAGTTCTCCTGGGGACAACTGAGTCAAAGTGTGTTTTATCTGGGGAAGTACAAATGACATGCTTCTTGCCTTAGCAATTATTTATACTATGCTGTTTCAAATGCTGATGAGAGCTGTCTCTTCTGAGTCTTGCAGCTGGTAATTATTATTGGTTTTGAAAGTAGATGTGGAATATGTGAAGATGTAATTTAAGTCTTAAATTTTATCTATGGTATATTATGATCTTTGTCTTCCAGTAACAGCTTATGCAATAAAGCTTTTTTTGCATGCAGCTGAAAGCTGCTTGGAAGACCTTTTGTAGCTTACCTGTATGAAAATCATTCCTTTCTCTGACGTGACAGGTTTCTTCTCTTCTTCATTGGTAGAATGTGTTTCTTCATTTTTCTGTTATGGAAGAGCTCTTGATCCTTTGAACTAGTGGATCTTCAGCCAGAAAATAACTGACAGGGTTGAGCTTTCCTACTGAGTAAATGGTTGCATTCCTATTCTGAGCATTTGACTTTTTTAAACGGAAGAACAAAGAGAGATACTTGTAAACACTCATAACTGGATAGTCTTGATGTATGGAATCTTGAGGTTGATGAATGTTTCTGAGAAGAGGTCTTTGACAGGTGCTCTAATCTTGTGCCTTGTGCTAACTTAATGCTCAAGTGAGTAATTCAGTAACCTTGCACACCAGAAAATATCAAATTTATCTACACAGCTTGGGTGTGAGAATATGTTTTATTAATTTAAAATGACTAAATAATTGTGTGCTTTACAAAACATTTGCACTGGTAGTGATTTGTAACTGCACCAGGTGATTCTTTTGAAATGTTGCTTTAATGTTAGGGGTTGATATGGAAAGGGTTGAAGCTGTAAACTAACATTTTTAAGTGATCCGGAAAAATAAATAATTCCGCCTACAGGTTTGTATCTGTATCTTGGAATTCTGATAGATTTCTGTTTTGACTTTCTGCTGACAGGTCACATTTAGGGCAGGCAAAGCATAAGACACATAGCCCTCCTGAGAGTAGAAAATCTATTTCAAAGACACCCAAAGTGCAGTCTAATACTACTTCTGAGCAGTCCAAGGGACACTTTTCTAAAAGGTAATTGTGCTTCATATTCATATGTTAACCAGTGTTACTTGTGCTTCACAACTGTGCATAATATATCTAGGCATACAGAGCTCTTGTAAAATGTATGACGAATAGATTTTAACTAATCTAGGTGTTGCATTCAGTGGATTTGTTTCAGTGTTTCGCATTCTGTTTGTGCTTTGTTTTTCTCATTCACCAACTAAGCATTCCATTAATGATGGGGAGGAAACAATTTCTGCATAACTAGTCTTGGAGTACTTTGAAGGTCTTTCTCCGCTTTTCCTGCTTCATGTTGGGGAAGGTTGCTGAAGGAATTTGAGCCATGTCCAATATAAATTGAAACATAAGGTGATCAGAAGTATGCCTGTGTTCAGGATAATCATCTTGGTTGTGCTTTGTACACTCTTGGTACACTTCTATATACACACTGGAATAGTTTTCTACCAAAGAGAATTTTGCCATTTTTTCTGTGTAATTGCCTCAGTTTCAAGACTGATGAGAAACTATCCTTTCATTAAGACACTTCTTGAACTAGAATAGTTATGACTAGTTATGCATTACTGAATGCTCCTTCCTTACTCTCTTGTGGAACTTGCTTTCTCAAACTTTCAGCTAACAGCTTCATGGCTTTTTTTTTTTTTTCCTCTTTTTCTTTCTAATCTGTTTGACATACCTATAAAAATAAAAGCAGAGAGTAAAATCTGTCCAAGTTACTTCATACCTTTCCCTTAAAAGAAAAGTATACTATGTTTTTTTATGTTGCAGTTTATTTTAGTTCTCATGCTAGCAAAGATTTACAATATGGCTGTTCTTTATAATCATGATTTGGATTTTTTTGTTTCAGTGTAAGCTTAATCAACAGTGTTTCTTATCTGTGCTTTCCTTGATTATTAGAGAGTGTTAACGTTTATCTTGCAAAACTGTTGCAACATTGAGGTTTTTTAGGTTCAACTCTAACACTGTTCCTGCTTACTTCTGCAGAGGCTGTAGTTCGTCTGCTGGCTTAATTCCACAACAGGAAGATCCGGAGAGAGTCAGTACTTCAGAAAAGCAAAAAACGGGGCAAGTGCCTAAGAAAGACAATTCTCGAGGAGTTAAACGCAGTGCTAGTCCAGATTACAGGAGGACCAATTCTCCTAGCTCTGCTAAAAAGCCCAAAGCACTTCAACACAGTGAAACTTCCTTGGAAACTAACAAGCCACATACTAAATCTAAGAGAAGGCACTTAGACCAAGAACAGCCGAAGTCTTCACAATTGCCATCAACAAGCAAGGCTCACACCAGGAAGGGTGGAGCTGCTGGTAGCTCCCGAAGTCAGAAAAGGAAAAGGACAGAGGATCTGTCTTGTATAAAGAGTGGTTCAGCAGTTGAATCAACTGGTGCTGAAGAGAAGTCAGCAAAACTCTCCAAGCTGGCTTCAAAATCGGTGACCTCAGCCAAAGCTGGGTGTAGCACCATCACTGATTCTTCTTCTTCAGCTTCCACATCCTCCTCCTCTTCTGCTGTTGCCTCTGCTTCTTCTACTGTTCCTCAAGGTGCCAGAGTGAAACAGGGAAAGGACCAGAATAAAGCTAGACGTTCCCGTTCTGCATCCAGCCCCAGTCCAAGAAGGAGTAGCAGGGACAAAGAACAGAGTAAAACAGGTGGCTCTTCAAAGTTTGACTGGGCTGCTCGATTCAGCCCAAAAGTCAGTCTCCCTAAAACAAAGCTGTCTCTACCAGGCTCTTCCAAGTCAGAGACATCAAAACCTGGACCTTCAGGACTACAGGCAAAGCTAGCAAGTAAGTTGATCTTCTGTAAAAGAATAAGTACCTATGTTTTAAACCCAAGTCTTCTGAACAAATATTTCTATTCTTTTTGGGCTTCTTGGGGTCTTCCTAGAGAAACTCAAATTGCGTGTTCTGCTGAGCTGTTAAGTAAAGCTGTGAGTGAAACTATTCACAGTTAAAGAAAATTATTTTAGTACAGTTAGTGTTCTATAAGTTCAAGTTGCTTCTCTGTCTTGTAAATCAATTAAAAAATGTGCAAAATAATTGCATGTTGTGGTGGGGACACACGCATTGTAAAACTTTCTTGATTATATTCCTTCTGTTAGACTTTTCCTTTTCTTATTTTCTTAAGCTTTCTATCATGAAGTGGGAATGATAAATGCTGGAAAACAAGCAGATTATGTGGTTTCTTGTTTCAAGTCAACTTTCCTAGTTTTTCCTTACTGTGAGAATTTCTTGTGATTTTACTTTAAGAATAGTAATCTTCTAAACCCAGTGTACCTAGTGCCTGGAATGTTAGTCACTTTATCTTTTACATTGTTCTTACAAAATATGTCCCCTGGTGCTGAATTTGCATAGCAGTTGCAGTTCTTGGACATTGTCACTGAGAAGTACAGGCTGCTTCCAAATGGAGCATTTGCTTCCTAGTGTGTGGATATGCTTGTAGCAATATTGCCTTGAACCAAGTTTCTTTGAAATCATTATTCTGCCTTTGTGTACTGTGATTTATTTATAGCATGTATTCTCTAAAACTTGATTTAAGAAGTTGGATTCCTAAGCTTGCTTATGGTTGTTCCTTTAACCAGACATGATCAGAAGTAGCCTCTCCCAACTGGGGCATGTCTATAACAAGTACTAATGTGGGAAATCAAGAGCAACTGGATGTCTTCCTGTATAATCAAAATAACTTTAATTGACCTAACAGGCTTGTTATGGACTGGAGTATTCATTCTGTAATGATCTAACACAATTGATGAAGAATGGCATTGGGAAGGGGAGAGAAGTTACTTTCTTTATAGTAAGGTTTTATCTACTTGCTCCATGGTTTGACTTCTTGGGTGATGGATTCCAGACGAAAGCCCACTGAATTGGCATAAGATGGACTGAGGGGGAAGTGGGAAGGAATCATGCAAGAATGGTATTTGACCAGCAAGTTACTAGCTAGGTCTGTACTTGTTATAGGCAACTTCTTGGCAATGATGAAAAACAAGAGGGAGGAGAGAGAATTTGCTTCCAACAAGTGAACAACAAGAAGGTGAAGGCAGAGAGTAATTTGTGACAAGTTACAAAACTTCACCAAGGAGTGAGAAGGGGAAGGGTGGGATAGGATAATGTAAAGGGGGGGGGGGGGTGTTGGGTAGCTTAAAAAATAGCATTGGGAATATGAGCCTAATCTGTCTCTACAAAGAATGTACTGAGAAAGCCAGCCTGACTAGCTTTAGCTCTTCCAGGACCTGAAAGTCATCTTTTGCAAAAAGATAAACTTGAGTTGAACTAATACATTTGAGTATATGTCATGTAACCAAGATGTTATGGATTTGAATGGGGGTGTTTGTGTGTTTATGTGTCCCTGGTAAGGGGCACAAAGCTTTGTGTGAGACATTTCCAGACTTGTAGAGGTTAAAGTTATTTTAGCTGGCATCCCAGTTTGGGAGGGAGGTACTAACAGGTGATGCTAAGAAGCCTAAACTGTCTAATGCCTCTTTATTTTACTGCAAATTACAACAAAACTTATTACAGTGGTTGTTAATAGTGAAAATCATGGATCAGAGTAAGTGATTGTACTGAATATCAGTAAAAGTAAGAACTTGGAGTAGAAGAAAAGTGTTAAACGGTTACTTTAAAATAGTGTCAGCCTTTCAAATAATGTGTTAGAGCTCTTTGACAACAGATTGAAGTGATTTTGGGATTAATAGTGACTATTGTTTGCTCTAGCCTTTTTTAAAAAAAAAATAAAAAAACAACCCACTTGTCTGCCATGCAGTATCACTAACTCAAAAATACTGAGACAAATTTGAAATACTGTAACAATTTTGGATAATACTGAGAACTGTCAAGAAAATACATCCAGGGTAGGTTTTTAAGGAAGACTGAGTAAGTTAAAATTTATTTTCTGTAGCACGCTAGTACCCTTAGAGGATTAGGGAGCAAAAGTAGGTGATTTTTCACACAAGTATTAACACATTGAGGCTTTCTGAAGCAGTAAGGGAAACAGTGGTCTAGATTAAATTGCTGGGGTGTACACCCCTCTGCCTGGAAACATGTCCTTAGAAATCATAGTAATCCAGTGTAATAGGTGACAGCTAAAACTCTGGAGGCTTGTATAGTGCTATAATATGAAAGAGATGTTTAAAGAAGTTTGAAATATGGCATATAGAATTAGTGGAAGATAAATAAACACGCAAACATAATTCTGTAAGGAGCTGCGAAAAATTCTGGGAAAAAAATGTGCTGGGGGGAGTGGTTCTAGGAAGGAAAGTGGCAGAAGAGGGAAGATGATTCTGATGAACATACAATCATAGAATGGCTTGGGTTGGAAGAAACCTTAAAGATCATCTAGTTCCAACTCCCCTGCAATTGGTAGGGACACTGTCCACTAGACTCATGTATAGAAATACAGTACTGTTCACTTCTGGGTACTGCAGTTCAGGAAGTACAAGAGTAATTATTAGTAGTTGTGATCTTTGAAGGAAGAACTTGAAGAGTTGAGCTGGCTTGCTCTGCTGGTAGGAATGAGGAGAGATGTGGTTGCCTCAAATGTTCTGGGGTAGACCCTGAGGTTTCTTATGCAGTCCTCACTGGATAATTAATAGGTGTTATATGCAGCCAGGGTGACTCTTGGGAGTCCTCAGCTACGCAGCAGTCTAACTGAGCAGTGACATCACTGAAAAACAGCTATAGAATTTGTTGGAAGAATGAAAGCAGAACAGACCAAAGTTGTTTGGTTTTTTGTTTTTGTTTTGGTTTGGTTTGGGTTTATTTGTTGTTTTTTTTTTTTTTTTTTTTTTTGTAGCTCAGTATTTCTTGACAGGGAGGTGGGAGGAAGCAAGTTTCTTGTTTTTCTCTCTTGATGTGACTATTTTTACATCCCTTTCAAGCACTATATTTTGTAGGGGCTTTTAAAATGTTGCAAGTTGGGTCAGCTCACTGATTATGTAAAGATAAAAACCCAACCTTGATGAGGGAAATCTCTGCTGCCCTTTGTGTAGTTTCTTGTGGTCCTTAAGTGGAAAGAAGTTGGCGGTGATGGCTGGGATAGCGCTGAGAGCAGTGTAACTTAGGTTAGCTGCTCCTGACTGAGAAGCCTCTACCTAACACTTTAAGATTGGGGGGGCAGGAAAGGTTATTGGGATACACAGAAAAGCCACATGAAAGTGAATGCAGAGTAGGAATGGTGTGTAATTTCTGGCTTCAAGGGATTTGGCAGAGGTGAGGGAGAAAAGAATCTGAAAATAGCTCTGAATTAGTCTGTTTGGGACTGTGGGCAACAGTGCTGTCTGTGTGATGTTGTTTGAGCCTCTAGAATTGTGGACTTGGGGTGGAGGAAATAGATGACTAGCTTGGAGGTACTTGGTTTAATTGCAGTGATGGGCTCTGTAGGGCTATAATCAAGAGCTGGGGATGTCTGGGTTGGTACTGAGGGAGAGGAATAGTGGAGCATTAAAACAACAGGAGGCTGTCTTGCCTTCCCCTGCTGCAGCTGTTTTCACCATCTTTATTGCATGAGGAGTAGAGTGGCCCAATATGGACAATCTGAAGTCTAAGCTTCCAGTCCTAGCAAGTTCATCTCTATTGATTATCTTTTTGAACTGCAACTAAAGAGCTTTCCAGGTTATAGACTGTGAAAGTTTGACTAACTTTATTTTGGCTTGGGTAGTACTTTAAGTAAGTGAATGCAGTATAGCTGCATTCAGAACTTGGTCCTCTCACACAGCCAAAGAATGCCTTTAAAAAGAGAAGCTGACCAGTAAACACACTTAAGTCTGAGTATGTTCTTAAGATTTTTTTTGTTGTTGTTTGATTTCTGTTAGCTTGCACTGTTTCAGGTTTAGCCTGTTTGGGTTTGTTTTCCATCTGAGTCATTAATGTGAGTGTTTAGCATGCAAATAGGATGATGTTAGGGCATATGCAGAGGTAGAGAATTGAAGACTTGGGAAAAGAGAAGCATGTAAAAAGATCTGACAAGCGGAACAGTCTTCTGAGCAGCAGGAGAAAATGCTAATGACTTTTCTGGGTGCTCAAGCTGTGATGTATTATGCAGTTTGTCCACCAAGGTGTAAATGCGCATCTCTAAATTCTCTAAAACCGTCTTACTGAGGTAATTCTTTACCTTGAGTGTGGTGAGGCACTGGCGCAGGTTACCCAAAGAAGCTGTGGCTGCCCCATCTCTGGGAGTGTTCAAGGCCAGGTTGAATGGGGCTTTGAGCAACTTGGTCTAGTGTAAAGTGTCCCTGCCTGTGGCAGGGGGGTTGGAACTGGATGTTGTTTAAGGTTCCTTCCAGCCTAAACCATTCCATAATTCTATGAATTCAGTTTGAAGAGATGACTCAGCTAATTTAATAACTTAAAGTAAAGGACACCCAATTTCACAGCTTCATTGCCCTGCTGGTTCATGGTATCTGTGCTCATCTGACCTGTGTTAAGCAAGCTCAGCTGACCAAACCAACAGAATACTTATGGAACAGGAAAGTGTGTATTGGCTGTGCACTTTGTGCATCTTAGGATTGGTTTGGGGTCAGTAAGTCATGAGCGAGTATATCATACTGTTAAACAACAGTAAGCTTTGCTGTTTTGTGAAACCTTTGCCCTTAGGAGAAATCTGATTTTGATACAGGTTAAGGCAGTCTCACTTCACCTGAGTGGTTGTGTGGTGTCTCATTGGTACACTATTACTAAGCTGATATGGAGTTATTAAATATTTAGGTCTAACTACTTGAAAATGAGTACCCACAGATTTGAAGTGGTAAGTGATATGCTGACATTAAGAAATAAAACATTTGTATATTTTTCCAGTGAACTCTACTGTAACAGGGTGATTAACTTACTATCCTAAATGTCAAGCAAAAGCACATCTTGCTTAGGATTTCATCATGCTGTTACAGGTTTGGGGTAGCTTACTTTTTCCATGTATGTAACATGAACTCAGAGTGGTAACACGCTATCTGTGGAGGGAAACAGTGCTGTACCCAGTGCCAGTTAAGGCATGTGCTTTCTAGTGTAGAATACAACCAGCTAAGGGGGGAGTTCTGTTGTATCTTGTTGTACTTAAGAGGCTTGTGGCATGAAATCCTGCTGCAACTGTTTCAGACTTGTTTTGTATATACTTTATGACACACTTCTCTCCCCCTTCCCCCCCAAGTGTCTTACTGTAGGTAAATAGGGTTGGGGTTGTTGTATATTTATGTTGTAGATACTTCAACTTAAGTTTTTTGGTTTGAAAACATATGTAGTAAAAATGCCACTAGTTTTCTGAATCTTTGAAAAAGTTATGTATTTTCTTCCATATGGACAGACCATCTGAAAATTCAACTGGTTCATCTGCTTTGCTTCATTGCTTGGTGGCTGTTAAATACAGAACTACGTTTTCTTAAGGTCACCGAATTTCTTGAGTTAGTAAGCCAGGTGTGTAGTAAATGCATGAATATCAGATTAACCTTTATCTGCATGGAACTTAGCTGCATGCAGCATTGTGTTACTGGGTCAAATACAGTATTGTGTTTGAAAGGACAGACTAATGGCTAGGTCAGTAATAGCTTTTCAGATCACTTTCCCTTTTCTGTTAAATACCCAGTCAGAAGCTGCACAGTTACCATTTCATCCCTTGGTATCACAACTCAGCATTCCTGGAATGCTTTAGGATTAAGGAAATAGACAGGAGCCAGTTTGATATGTACTGTTCTCAAAACCATTGCCCATTTAAATATGTTTTATTTCTGCATTGTTGTCAGAAGAGGGAGCAGTGATCTAACTTTCTCATCTTCCTGAAATTAATTACATTTGTTCTAGTAATAGTATGCCTAAATTAAATGCTATGGGGTTCTCATTTTATTTATTTATTGCAGACGTGGGGTGGGGAGACACATGAGTAAAATGTTAAGCTGATCCTCATAAGGATTTTAAATTTTTTGACACTTTGCTTGGAGTATTGTGTGCAGTTCTGGTGTCCTCAGCATAAAAAGGACATGGAACTGTTGGAACAAGTCCAGAGGAGGGCCACAGGGATGATCAGGGGACTGGAGCACTCCCATATGAAGATAGGCTGAGAAAGTTGGGGCTGTTGAGCCTGGAGAAGAGAAGGCTGTGTGGGGAGACCTCATAGCAGCCTTCCAGTATCTGAAGGGGGCCAATAGGGATGCTGGGGAGGGACTCTTCATTAGTGGCTGTAGTGATAGGACAAGGGGTAATGGGTTCAAACTTAAACAGGGGAAGTTTAGATTGGATATGAGGAAGAAATTCTTTCCTGTAAGGGTGTTGAGGCACTGGAATGGGTTACCCAAGGAAGTTGTGAATGTTGCATTGCTGGCGGTGTTCAAGGCCAGGTTGGACATAGCCTTGGGTGGCATGGTTTTAGTGTGAGGTGTCCCTGCCTGTGGCAGGGGGGTTGGAACTAGATGATCTTAAGGTCCTTTCCAGCCCTAACTATTCTATGATTCTACGATTATCAACCTTCTAGATCAGAAGATGTTATGGGATACTTCAGCCTGATAGTAAGCTTGTTCATAATCTGAAAATGTACTGCATAGGTTTATTGTGAGTTTAAGATTTACCTGGTTCTGCAGTGGGATGTAATCAGAGCAATGGCTTCATAACCTGGAGTAAATTAATACCAGTTAAGTCAGTCTTCAACAATGCAAATACTTCCAAAATAAAAAACTTGAGAACTCCTTTTCCAAAGCTGTGAAGATACGCTTGATTATTTGCATCAAGGAAGACCTTATGACAATGATAGGGGCTGAAGTGATGTAGCTGAAAGAAGAATGCAAATACTACACATGACAGATCTCAGCACTGGCAGTGCTTGACTCCTGGAGGGAAGCATGGTTTTGAGTTAAGGCCGTTACTGTAAAGCCATACTAATTTGAATAAAACTTACTAAAAATAATATGATTCAGCTAGTGGTAAGTTTATGTGCACAGATTTACTTTGGTGGGGGAAAACAGATGCAGACACAGCTGCATTCTCCCGCAGTGTATTTTTTTTGTCCTTTCTGTAGATAAAGGTAATGCGTATTATTTTAAGTGTTTTGACTATTGACATGTGGGAATAATAAACTTGTATTTCATAATGTGAAAACTGTGTATCATGAGAGACTTAGAAGCTTTTCTGTAACTATAATGTGTAGGTTAGGAAAAGGTGTCCAGGTTAGGAAAAGGTGTCCAGGTTAGGAAAAGGTGTCCAGGTTAGGAAAAGGTGTCCAGGTTAGGAAAAGGTGTCCAGGTTAGGAAAAGGTGTCCAGGTTAGGAAAAGGTGTCCAGGTTAGGAAAAGGTGTCCAGGTTAGGAAAAGGTGTCCAGGTTAGGAAAAGGTGTCCAGGTTAGGAAAAGGTGTCCAGGTTAGGAAAAGGTGTCCAGGTTAGGAAAAGGTGTCCAGGTTAGGAAAAGGTGTCCAGGTTAGGAAAAGGTGTCCAGGTTAGGAAAAGGTGTCCAGGTTAGGAAAAGGTGTCCAGGTTAGGAAAAGGTGTCCAGGTTAGGAAAAGGTGTCCAGGTTAGGAAAAGGTGTCCAGGTTAGGAAAAGGTGTCCAGGTTAGGAAAAGGTGTCCAGGTTAGGAAAAGGTGTCCAGGTTAGGAAAAGGTGTCCAGGTTAGGAAAAGGTGTCCAGGTTAGGAAAAGGTGTCCAGGTTAGGAAAAGGTGTCCAGGTTAGGAAAAGGTGTCCAGGTTAGGAAAAGGTGTCCAGGTTAGGAAAAGGTGTCCAGGTTAGGAAAAGGTGTCCAGGTTAGGAAAAGGTGTCCAGGTTAGGAAAAGGTGTCCAGGTTAGGAAAAGGTGTCCAGGTTAGGAAAAGGTGTCCAGGTTAGGAAAAGGTGTCCAGGTTAGGAAAAGGTGTCCAGGTTAGGAAAAGGTGTCCAGGTTAGGAAAAGGTGTCCAGGTTAGGAAAAGGTGTCCAGGTTAGGAAAAGGTGTCCAGGTTAGGAAAAGGTGTCCAGGTTAGGAAAAGGTGTCCAGGTTAGGAAAAGGTGTCCAGGTTAGGAAAAGGTGTCCAGGTTAGGAAAAGGTGTCCAGGTTAGGAAAAGGTGTCCAGGTTAGGAAAAGGTGTCCAGGTTAGGAAAAGGTGTCCAGGTTAGGAAAAGGTGTCCAGGTTAGGAAAAGGTGTCCAGGTTAGGAAAAGGTGTCCAGGTTAGGAAAAGGTGTCCAGGTTAGGAAAAGGTGTCCAGGTTAGGAAAAGGTGTCCAGGTTAGGAAAAGGTGTCCAGGTTAGGAAAAGGTGTCCAGGTTAGGAAAAGGTGTCCAGGTTAGGAAAAGGTGTCCAGGTTAGGAAAAGGTGTCCAGGTTAGGAAAAGGTGTCCAGGTTAGGAAAAGGTGTCCAGGTTAGGAAAAGGTGTCCAGGTTAGGAAAAGGTGTCCAGGTTAGGAAAAGGTGTCCAGGTTAGGAAAAGGTGTCCAGGTTAGGAAAAGGTGTCCAGGTTAGGAAAAGGTGTCCAGGTTAGGAAAAGGTGTCCAGGTTAGGAAAAGGTGTCCAGGTTAGGAAAAGGTGTCCAGGTTAGGAAAAGGTGTCCAGGTTAGGAAAAGGTGTCCAGGTTAGGAAAAGGTGTCCAACAAGTTTGAGTTTAGTACGTCTTATATTACTTAAGGAGTAAAAGTAAATTTCTGAACCTTTCTTTTATTGGTAGAGCAGCTTGGTGTAAGGCTTCTTACGTAGAAGCTGTTCTTCTGCCTTGAAGTTTCCTGTACACAGACGTTTCATTTCTTTGTAGAACTGCTGTGTGTTGAAAGACTGATTTACTCTCAATTCTTTTACCTATTACATAGGCCTGAGAAAATCTACAAAGAAGCGCAGTGAATCACCACCTGCTGAGCTCCCCAGTTTGCGGCGGAGCACACGGCAAAAGACCACGGGCTCCTGTGCTAGCACCAGGTAAAACTTAAGATAATGAAATGTGATGACTGCAGTGCGTTGATGTTAATGTCAATTTCAGGTGTGAAAACTGGCCTATCTCTTTCTTTGCTATTGTAGGAATAGCTGTAGCTTTTTCAGGCCTTCTGGGTTACTCTGTACAGCAGTGTCATTTAGAGCCATCACCTCAGTTGGTAGGGTGGAGGTAAGGAAACATCCAGAGAGTACCACAGATTTAAGTAATCCTTTCTTAGGGAGGTGATTTAAAAAAGACAGTAAACACAGAGTGCTAAACTACTGTCCATCATGGATAATAAAATAGATGACTATTCTGAAAAATCAAAGATTTCATAGTACCATGCAGGAGTCTGTTTCAGTAGTGTACATAGTCAAGCTGACTCAGCTTGTCAGCAACTGTATCTGAGCAACACTACGAATATCTAAGTACTTAAATACTTTCTGATGCAGGGGAAAATTAGGTCTGAATTAATTCTAAACAGCTGGTAGATTAAATTGGAGGGGAAAGTAAATGTGTCCTGTGATGCAAAAAATTCTTTTAGTTGCATATATTGTGAAGCTAGACTTATGAAGCCTTAAGAAGCTTTTTCTTCTGTAAGCCTAAACTACATTTAATAATCTCTGCACAACTGTTTTCTTTTCCATGCCATAAAAAAAGCTCTGAAGTCTGATTCTGTTGTCAAGTGTGCATTTGAATTTGACCATCTACTTTGTAGGCGATGTCATCTGTAGTGATGATGACAGTAGTATTTAAAAAAAAATAAATTTAAAAAGACTTGTTCCCTCAAACTTTTTCTAGCACTGAAAACCAGGTTTATCGTCACAGTTCTCTTTGTGCTTTATCATCAGTTTTCTTTGTGCTTTCAATAGTTCGGAACTTCCTTTAAAGATAGTTGCTCTGTCATCAGACCTAAGTGTGTATGTGATTTGTAACTAGCGATCATTTTAATCCTTGCTCATTTTTACAGTTATATTCTAGTGGACTGCCTTGTCTTGAAAGGGTATAATGTAAGGTCTTAACTGTAATAGATGTAAACAAATCAACACCACGGTGCAGGGCAGTGAGGGTAAAGAAAAGTTGGGTAATTTTGTGAAGACTGATTCTTAGGTAAACCTGATAGTTTGTGCAGCCTTGTGGTAGTGGTCTACATAAATCTTATGTGGTTCCGAGTAGTCTCACATTAGTAAATCTCTTGTCTTACTTAATAAGGTCTGAAAATTTGTCTTTTGAATCTTTAGTCGGCGAGGCTCTGGCCTGGGCAAGAGAGGAGCAGCTGAAGCTCGCCGACAGGAGAAGATGGCTGATCCTGACAACAACCAGGATGGAGTTAACTCTTCAGCTGCACGTACAGATGAGGCACCCCAGGGTGCTGCAGGTAAGAAGAAGTTCTAACTGAAGCACTTCTAATACAGATGCTGATAGAAAACTTTTCACTTCTAAAAATAATTAAGTGGATTAAATTGTGGGTAGAAATTCTTTAAGCTGGTACAGTTGGTAAATAATTCTTGAAGGCTCTTTGAGTGAGAGGGGCCTTTATTTTTGAATCTGATTTCTTGGATATCTGGTACATTTTTATGATTTTTTTTTGTAGTCTCCAAACTACATCAGGTAAACTACACTTTAGTTTTCAGTGTCTACAGTTGGTTTTTCTTAAAAGTAGCTTCAGCTGATGCTAAATAAATTAATGTACTGCCAACTGAAGAGACACCAAACTGCTCAGAATACAGAAAGCATGCATTTACCTGTAAAAGTTCTTTTGTTTACGCTCCTAAATTTTCTACAAGTTTTCTGCTGAAATTACAAGTGTCTGTGTACTGGAGAAATTTGTAACCAAGTTAAATATTATTACTTGCACAGTGCTGTTACGTGGTACTTAATTTTATCATCTGGTCCTAATCATTAGTGAGTTCAAAGTTACTTTCCAACAGTTATGCTGGACTGTAGAACATCTCAGATGTGCTCTGCTTAAAGCTAGCTACAGCGGTACAAAACCTCAGAATTAATGTAAACTAAGTGCAGCATTACACTCAAGTAAGAAAAGTGTAGATTTACTAAGGAGACACGTATATGTCTTTAAAAGACAATTTGTTGATTTAGCTGTACTTTCTTTTTTTTTCTCCATTGTCTTGTGTCGATATAACATCTCTCTTCAGCTTTTGGGAAGTATTAGACCCTTAGACTGGTCTATTTAAAGCAACAATTGTGCAGAAATATGATGGTGGCAATATTAAATGCAGAGCACTCTACTGATGGTGGACATTTTCCTTGATGGTGGAATAGATACAGATTTTGTAGCATTAAAGGCAATGTAACTTGCATTAATCTCTTTAATTAATCTCTTTAGCTTCTAGTTCTGTTGCTGGAGCTGTAGGTATGACAACCTCTGGAGAAAGTGAGTCAGATGATTCTGAGATGGGAAGACTACAAGGTATGAAAGTTACTAATTTACTATTCTTTTGGGGGTTTTTTTTGTTTTTTTTTTTTTTTTTTTTTTCAGCCTGTGAATAGCCATACCTACCCAAAAATCTGTAGTATATGTGGTGAGGAAATTTCTGCATTATATGTAATGAAAGGGCTGTATTTTGTTCTTTTCATCTGTGAATGTTGCTTTGTTTATGGTAGTTCTGAAGTATGGCTTTACAATCCTTAATTTGTTGAAGGTGCAGGAATTTGGAAATGATGTCTGGAGGGCGTAGCGAAGTGTACTTCACTTACATGGTGTATAATACACTATTTATGACTTTTCAGGAGGAGGTGGGAGGTGAGAACTGAACTCAGCCCTATTAAGTGTGTGAGTTCAAACATGAAAATAAGGCTTTGCAGGAACGTTTTAAGTTGATAGGCCAGGTTAGGCCTACTGTTAACCTGCCTGCTTCTGGATAACATTTTTTGTCCTTGTCATTGATATCCATGTTGCTGTAAGCTTTGACCAGATGAAATCTAAATGTTCTTAAAACGCTTGCTTTTGTGCTTGAGCTAAAGGACTGAGGTGTCTCAAAACCTGAGAGTAGAAGCAGGTATAAATTCAGTTTGTATGTCCAGTTTGCAACTGTTTTAAATGATTTTGCCTCTACCTTGCAAGGACTTCTAAAATCAGGATTTGTCTTGCAAATGACAGGTTTTGGTTAATCTAAATACTTAAGTGGAAATGAGTGCTGTGTCACTACTAGTTCACTTGCTTGTAATCCCCAGTAAGCATAGGTATGCATTAGGAATATTGAGCTAAATTGTTTTATACTATTAATCATTGTTGTATTGATTAGCAGTAGTCATGGTTTCTACATTAAAAGTCAGAATCACTCAGTCTAGTGTACCTTGGAGCACCACTACTGAAAAGTGTTTAAGAACAAAATCAGAAAACCCTGATATCTAGCAGAGTTTTTCCCCTCTCCTGCTTATCAGCAAGCAAAGGTTTCTTTCAGTGTTATTTTTTCAGGCTTAAAGTGCCATTCAGGTTCTGAAAATGTGACTATATGCTTAACCTGTTTTGTGTAGTTCAGATTTGAAATTAGTCTGGTGTATTTGCTAGACTAGATCTAGACTTATAATGATCTAGTAGACCAGGTTTGTTCAGTGAAATGTATGGCTGGAAACTCAGTGGGTGACTTCTTAAAGAGCCTTCATTCTCTGATGCATACAAAAGAGTCATTTGTTTCCTAAAGGTCATCTATTTGATGTTTTTAAGAAATTGACATAGCTGCAGTCATCTAATTCTAACTCTTCTTTCTTAAAGTATCAAAATTCTGGTAGTCCTTAATTATAACATCATGGAATTTAAGCTATTAAAAATATACATAGAAGCTTTGACAATGGCTGTTATCCTCTGTTTGCTTTTAGCTCTATTAGAGGCTAGGGGTCTTCCTCCTCACCTGTTTGGCCCTCTTGGTCCTCGGATGTCGCAGCTCTTCCACAGGACAATTGGAAGTGGAGCTAGTAAGCAAAGTTTGTCTAATTTGACTTAATTCTTTCCACTTCCAGACTAGTAGAATTCAGCCACTAGTAAATGCTAATATTTGTATTAGCTTCATAGTTTAACATATTTTACATGTTGGGCTTGTGTATGTTATGTTAGTGCTAGACCTCTGGTCAACAATATTTATTTGCTTGTCTTTCTATAAGGAAGAGAATTTTGCTTTAGCTGTATTTCTTTCCTTTTTTTTTTTTTTCTTTTGTGGGTGGGGGGAGCATCTTAATGTTCCTTTCTAGGTGGGGAAGGGAGGATTCTTGTGTTTTCACCCCTTCCTTATGTTTTTCTTTTGCATGATGGGCTGCTCAACAAAAGACCTGTCCAATAACCATGGGTTTTTTCTAGCTTTAAACAAATGCTTAATTTGGCTTAAACTTCTAGGAGATGTCAGTTCTAAGGTATGTTGTTCATAGTTTCAAAAGTGTCTTTAAGTTTCAGACAAATAACTGCCTCCAGACAGCAAGTCAGTGAGAAAACATGGGTCCTTAGTCTTGTTCCACCATGTCTGCATTATGCAGGTGGGTGTGTACCTCCTAGTTCAAGTCTGGCTTCCCAGGAGAGCCAAAGGCGGCCTGTTACACTGCCTGCCAAGAGGAGGATGGGGTCTCACAGATACTCCATGTGCTTTAATATCCAGGGGGTGTGTTGAAAAGTCCTTTGCTTTAATGAAGGCGGAGTGGTGTGAGTTTTGGTACCTGCTATAGGTTGGCAAGATGGCTTTGGTGAGCAGTGTGGTGGACTCCTTGTGCTGACCAGTCTGCACTGGAAAGACAGCAGAGTGAGATTTTTTTCCTCCCTTTCCTATGCCCCCCTTCTTATGACAGGGAAAGGAAGTGAAACTACAAGTACAGAGGAAAATCAACTATCTCTGGTCTTCCACTCTGGCAGAAGTATAACGTAACAATTGCCTTGAACACTGATGTTTTCTAATATCTTCTTTCCTACTCTTTTTTTTCTGGCTACCTAGGTTCTAAAGCCCAGCAGCTTTTACAAGGTCTCCAAGCCACTGATGAAAGTCAGCAACTGCAGGCAGTGATTGAGATGTGCCAGCTGTTGGTAATGGGAAATGAAGAAACATTAGGAGGATTTCCAGTCAAGAGTGTTGTACCAGCTTTGGTAAAAATATCATATTTCTGTTGGAGGATATATTTTACTCAATACCTTACTTAAATATTATTTATTATATATTCTGAATTATATGTGTATCTTGTCTGGTTTCTGAGAGTGTGTTTTGCTAAATTTTGATACTCCTAGTAATTCTTTTAGTTGGCTCAAGAACAGATACTAGGTCTTTTGAAAATTCCAAGTCCTGAGTCAAAAGTTATAATGCTGATTTGTGCCCTTCTTTTGTAGATATTTAGATGCTTCTTACAAAACTAACAGTTCTTTTTATTTTTTTGTAAACAGATAACGCTGCTGCAAATGGAGCACAACTTTGACATTGTAAGTGATTTGTAATGTTTAAGAGAATTTTTTTTTTTCAATACAAAAGAGTATCATCTCTATTTAAAACCAAATATCTCTATGCTTAATAGATGAACCATGCGTGTCGGGCCTTAACATATATGATGGAAGCACTTCCCAGGTCATCTGCTGTAGTGGTAGATGCAATTCCTGTCTTCTTGGAAAAGGTAAAATGAAATCAAAACAGTGTTAAACTTACCTGAGGGGATTTTACCTTTTGTTTTAACTTTAGCATATACCCTTAAGCAAATGTCTCCGTAGCTTACAAGATAATTGTAAGATAATTATATAATGCATGAGAAGCTTTTAAAAACAGTGCTTTTCAGTGAGGGTGTTAACAAAGAGTAAACATATCTGTTTCTCTGAGAACTTTTTGTCTGGTATTGCAAAGATACTGTGTAATTATAAAAACTGGTAGCTTTACATTGGCTAGCTTGATTACATCCAGTAGTGCAGCTGCATTAGCGTGTGTGTCTTAGTACAGGCTAATTGTCCATGTGTTAATGAAGATTGTTTTTCTTGCATACTGGCTTAGAAATTGATCTACAAGCTTTCTTGTTTTCTTGTAGCTGCAAGTTATTCAGTGCATTGATGTGGCAGAGCAGGCGCTTACAGCTTTGGAGATGTTGTCACGCAGGCATAGTAAAGCCATTCTGCAGGCAGTAAGTAAAAAAAAAAAAGGCACTTTTACCTGTACCAATTCTGTATCTTGCTGTTCTTCTGTGAAGTTGAAATAGGAAAACAAGTTTCTGTGATTGTTATTAGTACTGAGAGTAATGTTTGTTCATTTTACTATAGGGAGGGTTGGCAGACTGTTTGCTGTATCTGGAATTCTTCAGTATAAATGCACAGAGGAATGCACTGGCTATTGCTGCCAACTGCTGCCAGAGCATAACACCTGATGAGTTTCACTTTGTGGCAGACTCTTTGCCACTGCTTACACAAAGGTTAACCCATCAGGTAAGTATCTGTTATAAAATGAAAAGTTGTGATTTTGATCTGAAAGTAGTATAAAGTTGCTTCCACATATCTAGTTCTCTGTTGGGTATCGTTCGGTTTTGCAATGTGGTAATTGCCTTAATGTTTCTGTACTGTCAAGTTGTGATATTCTAACATCCATATGGACCTTTTGTGTTTTGTAAATGTACCGTAAGGATTCATGACATCCCTATTAATTTTGAAAAATGAGAAATTAATTTACGGCATGAATAATAACGGGCTTGTAATCCTTGTTGCCCATCTGCAAGAGGAAATCCAGTAGCATTACTGTTCTGTTTCTTTAACAAATGGATTACAAGGTTCCCTCCTTGTTCAAACTCAGAAAAGCTTCGGTTTCAATCCCCTCCCATACCCTTGCACTTCACCCAGATGACTTTTTGGGAGAGCTTATGGCTTTTATAAAAAGGAAGTTACTACTCTTGCACAATAATTTTAAGTGGTGAATCCTAAATCACGGGGCTCCTAAGATCTACCTGTCCCGCAATGCTGCTATGTTCATAAATGAGCACTCACAATGACTGTTGCACCAAAAGAGATTTGGACTTACTACTTGGTTAACAGATCCCTGTTAAAAATGGGAAAAAGGAGAAAATATTTTGTTCCATAACAAATGCAACTAAATGGAAGATATCAGGTAATGTTTTTATGTATTCTTGTGCTGTTCTTATTTTTGCCGACATCTTTTTGCTGAGAGACTACTTGAGTCTTTGAGGCAGCTTCACAGAAGTCAAATGTTGGCTTTAGATGGTGCCTTGGAAACAGGAAGCACCATTCTCAGCAGTAGCGTAGCGACAAGTACTGACTCTTGCTCTCTGAAGAGAAGCTACAGCCCGCAAAAGTAAGATGTCAAGAATTTTCAAGTGGAATTTTTCTGGCAGGGAAAAAAAAATAACCTTGAGTTAGCTCTTAAAAGGATAATTGAGGTTGGAAAGGACCTCTTGGTTATCTGCTTAAGCATGATCAACTAGAGCAGAGTGCCCAGGAGCATGTTCACCTGACTTAATCTCTCCAGGCAGCCTCTTCCAGAGTTCAGCCACCCTTACAGTAAAAGTGTTTTATTATGTTCAGTTGGACTTTTATTGATAGTTTCAGTGAACTTTTAATTAAAACTATTTTTAGAGGAATGTTTGCCATCTTGGTGTATTTGTTTTTGCTGTCTTGGCTGCACCTCACGTTTATAAAAATCAGGCTTCATGTAGTCTGTAGAACAGTAGCCTTCACTCCTGCTTATTATCTGTATTTCCTGTTGCTTTGGCTTTGTAGTTCTCTTCCCTTTTGTTTCCTCCTTGTAGAATGCAAAAACGATATTATAAATCCATTTATTCATCTCTAAAGGTCCCTAAAGGTATTTGTGTTGCAAGTGTGAGGTGTTTCCCAGGGAATATGCTGGAGCACACCCATATCAGGAGGTCGGTTTAGACTGTATCAATGCATTTAAAATTCAGAGCCATAATGTTCTGTAAAATGTGATTCATCTGGCCTTTTTGGAGAAGTTTTATGAATGCCTCTAAATGACAGAATAATCTGATGTAAAGTCGAACATTTTAATTTGAACAAATACATATATGTATTCTTTTATAATAGGACAAAAAGTCTGTTGAAAGCACTTGTCTGTGTTTTGCACGGCTAGTGGACAACTTCCAGCATGAGGAGGTAAGGGTGTGGGTTTTTGTTTCCTTCTTCCCTCCTTCAGTTTTTCCTAAGGGCTTACCTTTCAAATACTAATGTTTTCAATTTTGCTGTTCCCTCCTGAAGAACTTGCTCCAGCAGGTTGCTTCCAAGGATTTGTTAACAAATATCCAGCAACTCTTGGTAGTGACGCCTCCTATCCTGAGCTCAGGAATGTTCATCATGGTGGTGCGCATGTTTTCCTTAATGTGCTCAAATTGCCCTACACTTGCAGTCCAACTTATGAAGCAAAGTGAGTTCTTACTCTTTCGTATTCTTGGGGACCTATTTCAGTTAATGTCTACAACCAGTATGAAACCCTGTACACTTGATTAGACAAATGTTGTATTCTTAGTGTTCTTCACTCTTACTATACCTCCCTGGTTACAAAATTCAGTTAATCTCATTGAAATTTTTCTTTTTTTTTCTTTGTAAGGGTTCTTTCTTCCCTTTCTTGTCTGTAGCTGTTGTCAGTGGAGTGTTTGCCTAACTTTGAGCCTTAGCTTGCACAATTTACTCTCATTCCAGCGCAAGTTGAATAATTCTTTTTGTAGTCTTTACCAGGTGGGCAAAACATGTGATTTTAAGGACTTTTTCTAAGAGAAAACATTAAGAAAAGTAACGGTTGTATAGCTGTCTTAGTTCTCATTCATTTTCTTCTTTTAATGTCATAAATTTTGACTTGTCACTGCCATACGTGTTCCTCTGTTTTCTTCAGTGCCCTGTATATTGAGTGATATTTCCTCCTTAGATATCCCTTAAAGGAAAGCAAACAACCAAACAGACCCCCAGCAAACAACAAAACAACCCCCCCCAAAACAAAACAAAAAAACCCTCAAAAAAACCCCAACCCAACAAACCCCAAAGCAACCAAAACAAAACCCCACAAACTCCAGACCTGAAAACAAACATTCTTCTTAACACTCAAACAGATGGCTTTTGTCTTACTGTCTGTTTGTTTGCTTTGGGTGGTGACTATCTCTTCACTGTGACTTCACAGTGTCCAGCACAAAATGGAGTCCATATTCTGATATGGGCAATCTCATGAATAATAATTTCTATAGATATTGCAGAAACGCTTCATTTCCTCCTTTGTGGAGCCTCAAATGGGAGTTGTCAAGAGCAAATTGACCTTGTTCCACGAAGTCCTCAAGAACTTTATGAGCTTACTTCTCTTATCTGGTAAGTTATGCAGCCCTGGGTGTTGGGTCTGGTTGGTATGTTAAAATCCCTAAGTTTTCTGAAATGCAGATAAACAGATTTCAACTTAGGTGGACTTATTATCTACTTCCAGTAAAATACTGTTTTAATGTTCTTTGCAGTGAGCTCATGCCTTGCCTGCCAAAAGAGGGCATCTTTGCTGTTGATACTATGCTGAAGAAAGGAAATGCACAAAATACAGATGGTGCAATATGGCAGTGGCGGGATGACAGGGGCCTCTGGCATCCCTATAACAGGATTGATAGTCGAATAATAGAGGTAGTAATTCCACACACTTTTGTGGTAATGTTTTCTGAATATGCATATGGTTGTGTAGGGAATTGAGTGCTCTCTTTATGGTTCTGAAAATATCAGCCTTGTCCTTTCCGAGTAAGAAAAGTAAGTTTCCTCAAACCTCCTGTCGTAATATGGCAATATTTCAGCATTCAGTAATAGCTGAATAGCTTAATCACAGTTCTTACTGTGTTTTTGTCAGACATTGTTTTTTTCCTACTGTGTTGCCCCTCTCTTCACTTTTCATATAGATTCCTATTTGTTGTGTTTTTTTTTTTTTTTTTTTTTTAACTTTAAGCTCTTCTTTGTTTTTAGGCAGCTCATCAGGTTGGTGAGGATGAGATAAGCCTATCTACACTTGGGCGTGTCTACACTATTGATTTTAACTCTATGCAGCAAATAAATGAGGATACTGGAACAGCACGTGCCATTCAGCGAAAACCAAACCCTTTAGCTAATACAAACACTAGTAAGTACAGCTTAGGAGACACCTGGTGTCTAGCTATGGCTAATTTATGTTGGGTTATGCAGCAGTCTACGATTTCATATATATTTCTTATGGTTTCAGTGGAAAATCAGACTATTCTTATTTACATGGATGAAGACAGCTTTAAAACAAAACAACTGTTGAAATGTATTATTTTTAAGATGTAAACTCATTTCCTGGGAACTGAAAATTCATTAAATTGTGGGAGAAGCTGGAGGTATTCCTGGCTTTGGGATTTTCTGAAATATTTTAGTTCATACAGCTCTTCTATTTCACAAAGACTGTGTGAGGACTTCTCACTTTTGTACAGAAACTTGCAAGAAAATTGAAGAAAAAAGAATTTAACTCCTTGGAAGAGGAGGATTTGTACCTGCATTCTTGCTATCAGTTTGACTTCTGATTCCTCTATTATATCTTTTCAAGACAAGAGCTAAACTAATTCAGCTTTAACAAAAGACAGTAATCATCAGAGCAGAGATGCAAAGAACCGCACAATGATTTGTTGCACAATTTCTTACAGGTGGACATTCAGAAATGAAGAAGGATGATGCCCGAGCGCAGCTAATGAAAGAAGACCCAGAACTGGCAAAATCCTTTATCAAAACACTGTTTGGTGTTCTTTATGAAGTATATAGTTCTTCAGCTGGACCTGCTGTTAGACACAAGTGCCTTAGAGCAATTCTTAGGATAATTTATTTTGCTGATGCTGAACTACTGAAGGATGTGCTGAAAAACCATGCTGTTTCAAGGTTGGTTCATTAGCCATTGAGAATGAAACTAATTCTGAATTTGCAACTCAAACTTGTTTACTCTTTCTGAACTTTTTTTTTATTTCAAGGAAAAGCGTACTTTTAAATTCCTCCTTATTTTCTGAAAGCTGAGGCTGCCAGCTCTTCATTATGGAATATTTTGCATCTTAGACTTTTCAGTAGGTTCCGACTTGAGGTGTAATTACTAGAAACTTAAATTGCCTATATGGCTGTATGTATTAGCAATGTCTACCTTGACTGTTTTTCTGATTTCTAAAACTTGACTATAAACTTCTCTGTGGGCAAGATGACTTTTGAGGTAATAGAATGTGAACAATAACAGACTCTCATGGCATTCAGCTGGTAAGTTCTGTTCATGAAATCTCTTCTACATGTTAAACCATAAAATTAGGGATCTAGATAAAAGGATGCAGTTAGAAAATAAACTGACTAATTTAAGTACCGAGTTTCATAACACCATGTACTTTACAGGAAAAAAACTCACCTTTAAGTCGCATGTTAAAACTTGGTAAAAGTGATTTAGGCAGACAGAGGACTTTTAAAGTCCTTGTATTTATAGCTTTTACAAAAGCACAATGAAATTTGGTGGGTTTTTTTTTTTTTTTTTTTTTGGTTTCCATTACTATGCATGCAAGAATAACAGGCTTGATAAAAAAAGACAAAAAATGAAAAGACCAATCTAATTCTAATAAATTATTTGTTTTAGTCATATTGCCTCCATGCTGTCAAGTCAAGACCTTAAGATAGTAGTTGGAGCCCTGCAGATGGCAGAGATTTTAATGCAAAAGTTACCTGACATTTTTAGTGTTTACTTCAGAAGAGAAGGTAAATCTGTCTTTTTCCCCTCTTCCCACCTTCTTTCTTGCTATTTTTAAAGCATGTGTGTGTAGAATTCATATCCTTAATCTACTTCTCTATTCCCCCCACCCCAAGCTGTAAAAAATTAATGTTATTCTTCAATAACAAAGGCCAAATACATGCAAGCTATCCTCATATGACTAGGGAGGAGCTGACCGAGATTCTGGAGGAGGCAAGCTTGGGTTTTTTCTGAATCTGAAGCAAGTTTTTACAGGCTTGCTAAATGTGCTGAAGATGGCTTGCTGAAATTACATGGGTAGTTGTACTGAACAAAACGGACAAATCTCTGGCAGGAAGTATTTGTCCTAATCCACTGTGGATTTTGGGGTTTCTTAGGAACTGTTCGTGCTGTTGTTGTGTGTAGGTTTGGGTTTTTTTGTTTGGGTTTGGATTTTTTTTTGATGTTTGTGTTTCGTTTTAGTTTTGGTTGGGGTGTGGGTTTTTTTTTGTGTTTTTTTGTTTGTTTGTTTGTTTTTTAATGAAACTTTGCAGATTAACTTTTTTAAGAAATAATTGAACTGCTTTTGGTACTGATGGGTGGGGTGAGCTGGTGAGCCACCGCGGCCGTAGTCAAAACAGAGGTTTGAGTAACAGACTTCTGCCTTTTCAAACACCTTTGTCCCTGCTGGCACACACCTTCCTCCCTAAAACAGAACAAAAAAACAACCCCCCCAAAAGAAACCCAAAACAGATACCAAAACCTAACAAAAAACCCCCCCAAGCAACTAACCAACCAAAACTCCCACAACCAAACTAACCCACTTAATAAACATTTCTTTTGCAAAGGAGTGATGCACCAAGTGAAAAACTTGGCAGAGTCTGAGGCTTTGCTAACAAGCCCACCAAAAGTATGCACTAATGGATCAGGAACACTGAGTACCACTACAACAATAAGTACTGGAACAGCCACTGCTGCCAGTAATGCAGCTGCGGATTTGGGCTCTCCTAGCTTACAACACAGCAGGGAGGATTCTTTGGATCTGAGCCCACAAGGGTAAGTGCACTTTTTGTTGTGGAAAGGCAATCTGTTGGGATGGTTGTTTTGGTGTTTTGTGGTTTTTGTTGTTTTTTTGTTTGTTTGTTTTTTTTGTTTGTTTGTTTTCATTTGGGGTGGTGGTGGTGTTTAGTGTGGGGGTTTTTTTTGGTGTTTTTGTTCTTGAGTGGGTTTGGTTTTTTTGGGGGTTTTTTTTTTCTAAGTTTTATCTGATTGAGGCTGCAACAGTATCATTTGCATTTTGCTGTGGTAATTGCCTCTAAGGAGCTAAAAATGGAGTGGTGGTGAAGCTATCAATGGGCAGTTTTTACTCATTTTATATGAAGTGCCAATGAAAAAAAAGACTACTGATATGATAATTTTGATGTAATACTATGTAACAATCTGCTGTTTGGGGATAGGCTGGAGAATGCAAAGAGCAACAGCGGTACTGTTGTGTAGTGAATCTTTTAGAGAAATGACAGCTACAGTGCATGGTTCCTTTTGGCTGGAAACAGGAGAAAAAAAGTCATCCTTAAGTTATTTTGTTGGAATACAATCATTTTGAACATTTTGTAGAATTAAAATCTTTTGTAGTAATAAATTACTTAAGCGTTACACAGCTTGCCTTTATTTTAAAGGTGGAATATTTGTCTAAATGTATTGGTATAATAAGGAAGCTCACTTCAAACCAGAATTAAAATACCTGAACTTTGAAAGTGTAGGGCTTGCTGAGAACAAGCTGTAAATTGCTGAAAAAGTGGTTTCTGGGTTTTTTTTCAGGGGAGACAGGTCAACTCTCTGGTGTCTCTAGGTGTTCAGTAGAGATTTGTGGAATATTTTTTTAAGTATGTTCAAATAAATGTATAACCATATTGTTACACAAATAGAAGCATGAAAATAAAGTGAAATCCTTTATTTAGTGACACCTGCTGTATTTGGCTCCTTGTAGTAGAAAGGTGACAGCAAGCAAAACCTGTTTTTTCTGAATAGTCACTTTGTTTTTCCAGTTGAAACAGAATTGAGGCCCCTCCCCCAGAGCTCATTCTTCCCTTGAGCCCTCCTTGTTGTGGGATGGAGTCTTTTTCTGATTCTTGAGGAAATAGGTGGCAGATGCATCTTAAACAGATGGGTGGTTGTGCATATGAATATGGTGGATGGAAACATGCTACTTTATTTTTAAATTTGGACAGACGACTGAGTGATGTTCTAAAAAGAAAAAGACTGCCAAAACGAGGGCCCAGGAGACCAAAATACTCTCCTCCAAGAGATGATGAAAAAGTAGACAATCAAGGTAAATAATTCTTAAAATGTGCTACTTTATCACTTTTAAATATAAAAGTAAACTTGTAAGATGTCAAATGTGCTAGCTCTAATACACTTGTTGATTCTATTAATTTTGTCTGTGCTTCCTGCAGCTAAAAGCCCTACGACTACTCAGTCTCCTAAATCTTCTTTCTTGGCAAGCTTAAATCCTAAAACATGGGGAAGATTAAGCACACAGTCCAACAGTAATAATATTGAACCAGCACGAACAGCAGGAGTAAGTGGTCTTGCAAGGGCTGCTTCCAAGGATACCATTTCCAATAACAGGTACGCACAAAAACGTCAAAATACTTGTAAATATGGTGTTGACTTGGTGGTTCTTATGACAAAGTATTGGGTGATTATGTAACGTCTGTCAAAGAAATTTGAGTTTAACCACTGTTAAAAGAACTGGAAGGAGAATCAAGAGATTAAGGTAGAGAAAATAACCTCTTAATGGTGTTAAGTAGCATGATGGAGAAAAATTGGAGAATTGGAAAAATGGTGCAAGTAGTAATCTGTAGATAATATAGACCTTTACTATGTTGGAGTAAGAGGGGAGAAGGGGTTTTATCTGATGGCTATTAAACATGGGGGGGGAGAATGATACTCTTGACTGTGTTTACTTGTAGTATTGGCGTACTCAAATGCTTAACATAGCCAGATGCCTTTTTTGTGCTTCTTTACAGAGAAAAAATTAAGGGCTGGATTAAGGAGCAAGCCCATAAATTTGTAGAACGTTATTTTAGTTCTGAAAATATGGATGGAAGCAATCCTGCACTAAATGTATTACAGAGACTTTGCACTGCAACTGAACAACTCAACCTCCAGGTTAGAAATGGCAAATTGCTTGGAATGGGGGTGGGAATGGAAGCAGTAGAAGTATTAGGAAGAAACTACAGAAGTGCTGACCATTTTGGACAGTATGGCCAATATTTTAAACATAGTTTTTTCATTATCTTAAATGATGCTACACTGTTACTAAACTTGCTATGGTGGGGGGTTTTTTTCCTTTTTTTTTTATTAGTATACAAGATCTGACACAGGTCATTCATGACAAATGAGAGAGAAGATTCGTTATAAAAGACTGGTATTAACAAGGGTATTATTGATTCCTAGCAGTATGTCAGTTAGCATTTTAAATGTTAGGGATTTACTTGAAGAACACAGTTTGTAATAACTTTGAGGATGGCGAGGAGAAGAAGGAAGTAGCATTTTGGTGAAAGAATGGAAATACAGATTGGGAGGAATCTACTAGTATTTGAAGAACTTGAGCCTTGCTTCTCAGACAACTGTAATACTTGATAGGTGGTCTGAAGCTGTAACATCTAAAATAGCTAAACAGCTGAGTTATGTTCTGTGCTTTGATCTGAGCAGTTGTTAAAATATGAAGCTTCTTTTCCTTTCTCCCACCCAGATGCCATGTAAAATATATGCAATCTGAGTTGTATGGGGTTTTTTTTGGTGTGTTTTGTTGGTGTGTTTTTTTTTTTTTTTTTAAATAACCCTTCTTTTTGGAGCTCATTTTCATGCTGCGTGAGGCAGAAATGGGACTTTGCATTTCTCTTAAAACGGGGGAAATAAGGATGTTGCCTGTAGCATCTCCTTTTGAGTAGAGAAATTGTTTATCCTTGATTATTTGCCCTGTAATTGCTTGTATTGGGTTACTGTACACTCCAAACTTTCTCTTTTTATCCCTCCCTTTATAGCTATTCTGTGCAGTAGGAGGAAAAGCAGCACTTAATACCTGGGTAGTAAAATACTATTTTCATATTTTCCAGGTGGATGGTGGAACAGAGTGCCTTGTAGAAATCCGTAGCATTGTCTCGGAGTCTGACGTCTCCTCATTTGAAATCCAGCATAGTGGGTTTGTTAAACAACTGCTGCATTATTTGACATCTAAATGTGAGAAAGATGCTGTAAGCAGAGATATCAGATTGAAAAGATTTCTTCATGTATTTTTTTCTTCTCCAGTAAGTTTTCTTGATTTGTGTTTTGTCATTCTTAATAGTTTTTCTCTCACATTGTACTTATCTGACCATCTGACAGGATTGGCCTTGACTTAAAGATGGAGTATGGAACAAATTTTTTTTTTATGCCTAAGCTGTGTAACACGGTGATATTCACATGGCCCTGTGTCTTTATAGGTCATGAACTCTTTAGAATACCCTGTAATTAAATCACAGAATCATACAATGGTTAGGGTTGGAAAAGACCTTGAGATCATTTGGTTCAGACCCCCCTGCAATGGGCAGGGATGCCTCCCTCTGCTGCCCAAGGCCATGTACAACCTGGCCTTGAACACTGCCAGGGATGGAGCATTTACTGCTTCTTTGGGCCACCTGTTCCAGTGCCTTGCCCCTGCAGTAAGAATTTCTTCTTTGTATCTAACCTGAACTTCCCCTTCTTAAGTTTAAAATACAGGAGATTCCACACAGCAGTGAAAATAAATTCCGAAAGGGCCAATTGTCTGAGTCTTGAACAACTTGGAAGTTGTTTCTGCCTGGTAAGAAGTTGATATGGAAGGAGTTTAGATAGTAATCTTGCCACTTGTTCCCTTAGTCCTAAATACTGCAAGAAACCAGATTGTCCTGTTTTTAAAGGAAGAAATTTAAAGTGGAAGAGAGGGAAGTAGATAACTATAGCTTCTATGAAGTTTCTTGCTTGTGATTAAGGGTAAATGCTTAAAATCTCTAATGCTATTCGGTAGAAACCAGGAGAGAAAAGTGCAGTCTTTGAAACACGTCATTTGTTGAGACATAAATATGTCATCTGGTCATCCTGATATTGCTGCTACTTTAACTTAGGGTAGTGAATCTTAATTTTTTTTTTTTAATGACTTGTGGTATGTTTAAGATGGCTTAATTTAAGCGCATAACTAAAGGACTGGAATGTATTTCAGCTTCCGGGAGAAGAACCCCTTGGAAGATTAGAGCCATTAGAAAATGCACCTTTGTTGGCATTAGTCCATAAAATGAACAATTGCCTCAGTCAGATGGAGCAGTTTCCTGTCAAAGTGCATGACTTTCCTAGTGGAAATGGAACAGGGAGCAGGTAAGGATTAATGCTCAGGTAACAGTCTTGTTGGAAGCTTTTGTTTTCAAAAATTTGTTTCAACCCTAAATATTCCAAGAGGTAATGGAAACTTCTGACCTATTAAAGACAAAAGCAGTTACACAGTTCACAATTTTTTAAATTCAGTGGAATGTTGAATATTTAACCAAATGTTGGCTTACCATCCTGGAACTTCTCTCGCTTTGATTAGGGGTGGATGTGTAATTTTAAATGCAATCTAAATTCAAGTGTTAAAAATTCAAATGTTGTCTTTGCCCCCATGTAACAAACACTGGGGAAAAAATAACATCTTTGCAATAAATGCACTCTTTTTGGGGTTTTTTATTTTTTTTTTATTATGGAAGTAATTAAACTACTAAGAGTTTGTATTATAGTGCTAAATTTTGTTATTCAGGTTGGTTCTGTTCTCTAGGATGATAATGGATTGAGTGTTAACTGTTGCCTGCCATCATAGTTTAACTGTAGACCTGCCCTGTGTCTTAAATTATATTAAATTTGGAACCCAGTATGTTACTTGCATTTTAAGTAACAAATTTGGGTGACGGAAGACCTATTTCTACAATCTGTTTTATATACTCCTCTTTAATAAATCAACTCTATTTTTCATTCAGTATGTAGCTGTAAGTTTTGAAAGTACTTCATGGTGCTGGCTTAAAGCTGAATTTGACTGTAGACATTTTTGTGACTACTTAAAAATTAGGAGGGAAGGAGCATTAAAAAAGAGCTTTTGAAAAATATTCTTTAAAGTTTGAAATGCCGCAATAGTTTGACTGCTAGTTTTACTGTAGATTATGTCAATGAGGATTTTGAGATGTTAAGACTTGGTAGTCTTTCACTAGCACCTGGAAACAGAAGCAGCCCAAGATAAGACATTTGTGTATAAAAATGGTTATCTTGAATACTGATTAGTGAGATGGAACTTGTGTGTAAAGTATACTTCGCAAGAAAAATTAGGAGCTTTTGCATTGTCTTTATCAAAAATGCATATGAACAGATACTTGCCTTTTCCACCCCAAATTCTGATCCTTACTGCACTGCACATAGTCACAGCTGTGAATCTCATCAGACCTCAAAGGTGGTCAGTATAGGCCATACTATATTCAGATCTCAGACTAAGTTTTCTCTTAATCCATGTAGTTTCCATTGGAAATCAGATTTTGTCCAACTTGGGTTCTGGTGGTCTTGTTAGAATAAAATTTTTAATTTGTTTATCCAAATCTTAAAGAAATAGACTGAGAAGTGATCATAATCTGAACAGGTGAATTTGCAAATGCACATAATATAAGCCTATTAATGTATGTTTATTGGATTCTTTGTGTAGCAACTTTTTTCACAAATTATTTTGAGTTTTTCTCTCAACAGAGGATCCCAAGCTTTAAAGTTCTTCAATACGCACCAATTAAAATGCCAACTGCAAAGACATCCAGACTGCGCTAATGTGAAACAGTGGAAAGGTGGACCTGTGAAGATTGATCCCTTGGCTTTGGTACAAGCCATTGAAAGATACCTTGTAGTTAGAGGTATATATATTTTTATATATATATATTTTTTCCCCCTCCAGTCACATGTGTTTTGTTTCTTGGGAAAGTCAGTACTGTCAGTAATGTGCAGTCTGTAAAAACAAAACAAAACCAAAACAACAAACAAACAAAAAAAAATCAACCAGAAACCCCCAAACCAAAAAAACTGTGAGGATTCTACTGAAGACACATGGGAGATGCTTTTAAGTGTATCTTGCTCACAGGTGGGGAGATTAGAATCTTCCCTTTTCTGATCCAAACTTTTTTTCCTGTTGTAAACAGTTCAATGTAAATACTAACTGAAGTATTATCTGGATCTGTCAGATCGGCTGTAACTTGGCATTTTTGATGCCAGATGTTGATGCTGATATTTGTGTTAACACATCTGAACTTTTTTTTGTTTTTTACTGATGTATTTTGGAACTGTATAAAACAGTGGAGTTTATAAAATTCAAAGTACAAAAGTGTTGCTACATTTTATGTGAAAGCAGATGAGGACGTCATTCTCCTCTCTTGCCTCAGGTTATGGAAGAGTAAGAGAAGATGATGAAGATAGTGATGATGATGGATCAGATGAAGAAATAGACGAATCTCTGGTAAGCTTTTGCTGTGGGTGTAAGAGGAGGGAACAGTGTGAGAGGATTCAAGAAAAGCTAGCAACGAGTTTTCTAACTTGTGTGGCTTTTTTTTGTTCAGGCTGCTCAATTCTTAAATTCAGGGAATGTGAGACACAGACTGCAATTTTACATTGGGGATCACTTGCTGCCATACAATATGACTGTGTATCAAGCAGTGAGGCAGTACAGTTTGCAAGCTGAGGAGGAGAGAGAGTCTACAGATGATGAAAGCAACCCATTAGGAAGAGCTGGGATTTGGACAAAAACGCATACTATTTGGTAAGTTGGCTAGAGAAGTCAGGGGACAACTTCTCAACTTCTTTAGTTCCCTAGATATGTGTATCTGAAGGAAATTGGAATATAGCTGTCTCCCTGCCTCTGCCCTGGAGTGGGGGGGACCTCCACAAAACAACTCCAAAAAAAACCAACCAAAACCAAGCAAACAAAAAAACAAATAAAAAAAAAAAACCCAAACCAACAAACCACCACACTGTAGCTTTGAGTTTCCTGATGTGCTTGAGATACTTGAGTTGCAGTAAGAATTCATTTCTAGCTTCTGATGTTTTTTCTAGCTCGTGAGTGGAGCTGGTGAGCAAGAAATGGTGAGTTTCAAATGGCACCTGCTAGATGGAGACAAATTGTTCATAGTGTTAGGTAACTAACTACAAAGCACAGAGACATTGTCTGCAGCCTACAAATAGTGGTAAACTTCTACTGGTTTTTGTAGTTGATTGCTGTGTGGGTATATGCATTCTGTGACCATATTTTGGAAGGAGCAGTATTGACCTATGACTGTGCCAAATGTTATAACGTTCCAGCAGTAAATTTTTCTTGCTAATATTTAAATGTGTTATTCAAAAGCAAAAACAAGAACAAACCACTTTTTTCTTTTTTTTTTTTTTTTTTTCTTCTCTATACCTTCTGCTTCTCTTCCAGTTCATGGAGCCGGAGGGTCCCCATTTTTTCTCCCCCATGACATGCTTTGCTTCTGAGGGCAAAGGCTGGATCATACCTAAATGCATTGTTCTTGTCTTTCTGCTTTTAACTGTCATTCAAGTAAAAATCTGGTAATAAAAGAACTAACACTTTTATAACTGCTTTTGTTTCCATGTGAGCATTTCACAAACATGTTTTTTACTTTTAATTACTTTTTAGGTACAAACCTGTGCGGGAGGATGAGGATGGTAATAAGGACTGTGTTGGTGGTAAAAGAGGAAGAGCACAAACTGCTCCCACGAAAACTTCCCCTAGAAATTCTAAAAAACATGATGAACTGTGGCATGGTGAGTATGTTGGATGGGGAGGAAGAGTGTTTAGAGATGCTATAGTGTTTCTTTTAAAGCAAGCACAGTATAAGAAAAGTAAGCATATGTATATATAATGTGTATTAAAGCTAAAAAGATACTTACTTGAATTGTATAAGGTGTTGTAGTTGAGTGAATGCTATGACTACCTAGGCTCCTGATAATTAAATCTTGGGTAGGCTTCTAGTTGATTTGTTTTGATTAAAATTCTCCTCTTTTTTTTCATTTCCTACTAGATGGTGTATGCCCTTCGGTATTAAATCCCCTTGAAGTTTACCTCATATCTACTCCACCTGAAAACATAACATTTGAAGATCCCTCATTAGATGTTATTCTTCTTTTGAGAGTTTTACATGCTATCAGTCGATACTGGTACTACTTGTATGATGTGAGTAGAGCACTTTTTAAATAATTTTTGTAATTGATAGGCAACTGTATCCTGAAACACCTTAAAAATAGCTTTCTTCCCCTGTCTACTGCCCCCCACCACGACAGAATAATGCAAATACTATTATCTCTCCCTGCATATTTCTCTAACTTCTGGTAAACTGAAGGCTATTAATTCTGTTAGTCAATCATGTTTCCTCTGTAGTGTGTTAAACAAATTTTCAATGCTTTTTTTCCTTCATTAAGTTCAAAGAGCATCATTATCCCAGGAAGGAAAATTAGTAGTAAAAATCTACTCAGTCTTTCTTTAAAGGCTTAGACTCTGTGTCCATATTGACAATGGTAATTTCTTTTTCTTTTTACAAGCAAATTAGAAGCATTAAAAAAACCCTCTTAACAAAGACTTGCCATTTCTTCCAGCATTTGTTTAACTAGAAGTACATTGTTTTTATGTAATACAGAATGCAATCTGCAAGGAGATAATTCCAACCTCAGAGTTTATCAACAGTAAACTGACAGCAAAAGCAAACAGGCAGCTTCAGGATCCTTTGGTAATTATGACAGGAAACATACCAACTTGGCTGACAGAACTTGGAAAAACATGGTATGAGTGACTTACTGTATAGTATTACTGATTTGAGTTCAATAGGCCTCCTGGCTGTGCATCCCAGGTGCATCGTATGCTCTAATGCTTTAAGTGCTAGGGGATATTAAAATGTAGTTGCAGAAGTTGTATTAAGTTACATAGTAACACTTGGATGAATACTTTAAACAAAATATGAAGGGATACACTAGATACAAAGTTTGGTCCGCTTCTTACAGGAGCTCCTGAGAAATTTGATGTTTTCTCATTGAAATTGTAGTATTTGATTACTCAATTTTTATTTTTATTTGTGTTTTTTTCTCCCCTTAAGCTTCTTAATGGCATTTTGGTCTGGATTTTTTTCTGTTTTCTTCTTATATTAAATTTCATCTCTAGACTCTTTGCTTGTAAGCATTATATCTAAACTGTGCTCTGACAGTCTTCCTTTGGAGGCTGCTTTCACCACTGTGTTTAATAAAACATTCATTTAGGTCATACTACATTTCTAGTGTGTTTAAGCTAAACTATAGTCACGGATGCAAGTTGGAACCTAGCTAACTAATCCAATGCTCTTTACAGCCCATTTTTCTTTCCATTTGATACCCGTCAAATGCTGTTTTATGTAACTGCTTTTGATCGTGATCGAGCCATGCAAAGATTACTGGATACTAATCCAGAAATCAATCAATCAGATTCTCAGGATAGCAGAGTGGCACCGCGACTGGACAGGAAAAAAGTAGGTATATCTTGTTTAAAAACTGAATGGTCTGTTTATTTTTGTTTTGTCTTTAAGAATATTACTATGCGGAAGACTCATGTGAAACCTGAATATAACCAATACTCAGGTTTTGGTAGTATGCTGATAAAAAGAGAGGTTTGTTTTTATTTAAAAGCCCCGGAGTAGAAAGCACACTGTCTTCTAGGTTTCTGCCACAAGGTGGCAGAAGGGGCTAAAGGATGTAGACACTGCTTTCTCATAGTCTGCTTAATTTTGAATTGGAGTCTTTACATAATTTCTGAAACTCTATTCAGAGAATGAATTTCTAAGTTTTAGGTGATATTAATGACATTTCCACGTATTATCTTGTAAATCTGTTTTGCTTTTAGAGTTTCAGAGGAATTCAAGTAATAGTATTTAGACCATTAAGTGTTACCTGAATAAACAAAAACATTGTTCTTGTCTTCTGGAAGAGTATTAAACCTCCTGTCACAACATAATAAAACTAAGCTGTGACTGTTTTAAGTTGAGGGAGTCTCAAGTGTCTGCCTGGAGTCTGGAGAGATGTTATCTTAAACTAAAATCTGCTGTATAGTCTTGAATACCTTTGGGGGGGGAAGACGGGAGACATGAGAATCTAAATCAACTAGAATATAGCTTCCAACATGTAGGAATCCCAGTGCTATTGTGAGTTTTCTGCATGTGTGTGTCTCAGTTTGGTCTGGGGTTCTTTTTTGTGTGTGTGTTTTTTTTTTTTTTTTCTTTTGGGGACATCAGGGTATTTGTTTTGGTGTTTTTGAAACCTGCCATTTTCCCTACTAGAGAATCTACAAGGGCAGGGTATAAGAATATTCCTTTAGGTTGCTAAAGTTTGGCATTTTTAAACTGTGTTTTCTTCTCCACGTTCAGTATGTAACATCACATGACAACACTTCTCTGTTTTGTGCTATATCTTAACAATCCTACTGCCAGAATCTTGGCAAGAGCGTAGTACCTAATAGTTATACAAATATAAAGCATTGGGGGTTTTTGTATTGAACGTTTTAATTCTATTATGTTTTCATATAGAAGCAAGAATTACTTTATCAAAGTATAAGCTTACAATTTGTTTAACTGTTGAACTGTTAGCATGGGGTGGAGAAACTTGAATAACTGATTTTTTTCCTGTTGTAACTGCCTTGGGAGCTTACACACATAATTTCACTACTTAAAACTTCTCTAATGTGTAGCGCACTGTGAACAGAGATGAGCTGTTGAAACAGGCAGAATCTGTGATGCAAGATCTAGGCAGTTCAAGAGCCATGTTGGAAATCCAGTATGAGAATGAAGTAAGTAATATCAGTGCAGTCTAATTTAAGTCCTTTTTGCTGAAGATCAATTGAAAAATGCTACACCTTTCCTTGAATGACTTGATCAGAAACTCGGTCCTTCAAATTTCTGGTGCCACAAAGTTTTGTTCATTAATTATCCCTAATTCACTTGGTTGCGATTTTTAGTTGCTAGGAGAAGCTCTTTCTGATCTATATTTCGCAATCAGTCTTATTCTGCAGAACAGACTTTTTTTTTCCTATTTCTAAGCAAACAGCTGTGTGCATTTCCTGTATAATATGATTGTTAGGTGGTTAATACTTTTTTTTTCCCCACTATAATTCCCTTTCTTTTGTGGTATTTCCAAGTTGTCTCAGTCATATTGTAAATGTTGGCATAGTTAAGTTCTCTAGATGCTTTTAGCAATCTTCTTAATAGCCAATATTGTACTGTATTTCTCAGACTGAGTAAAGATATTGATAATTCAAACTGACCTAATGGACTCTATTTATCTCATTCTGTCTCCTCTTCCCCACATCCATCCTCCTTCCCACTGAAGGTTGGCACAGGCCTTGGCCCCACACTAGAGTTCTATGCACTTGTATCTCAGGAACTACAGAGAGCAGACTTAGGCCTTTGGAGGGGAGAAGAAGTGACTTTAGCCAATCCAAAAGGTAAATGTTTTACTACCTGACCTATCAATATTGATCTAATATCAAACTGATTTTAAGTTGATTTTAATTATGTGAGTGGCTTTGAAAGAGCATTTCAATTTGTGGTCAGGTAGTATGCCTCATGACAGTGTTTAGTTATCTGTGTATGTATTGAACTTTTTTAATTTCTTCCTCAACAGGAAGCCAGGAAGGTACCAAGTACATCCATAACCTTCAAGGCCTTTTTGCACTTCCATTTGGTAGAACAGCCAAGCCAGCTCACATTGCAAAAGTTAAAATGAAATTCCGCTTCCTGGGGAAACTAATGGCCAAGGCAATCATGGATTTTAGACTGGTGAGAATAAAATGGAAAATGCGTTTCTGAAGGGTTAAATGAAAGTGCTAGGTCTGAGGGAAAAAAGCACTAAGATGTGCGTGGAATTATTTTTGGCTCTAGCAGCTTGGGGGAGAGTGGAAATGCAGCTGGAGTTTTGAGGGGGAAAAGGTAGTAGTACATGTTGAAGATTTGTTACGGTGGCTTTTGAAACCATAGTGAAAAAAGAGCGAGCCATTGCCTGCCATGTTGCAATCTCTCCAATCTTTCAAGATCGTCTTGGACATACTATTCTGGCTGCTAGCTTACTGATTGCTCTAAGGTATATGCACTAGGGTTTTCTCAACTGCAAATTTCTCAGGTTAAAACACTCAGACATGGGTTTTGTTCTGTGCCAGAACTATGAATTGGTAAATAAATTCTAGACCTACTCAAGAGATAAAGTAGCTAAAGGTACAGTTTTGGAAGACAGTTCAATACTAAACAATGCTTACATTTTGATTTCCAGGTGGACCTTCCTCTTGGGCTCCCTTTTTATAAATGGATGTTGCGACAGGAAACTTCCTTGACATCACATGACTTGTTCAGTATTGATCCAGTAGTAGCCAAATCAATATATCACCTTGAAGATATTGTAAGACAAAAGAAAAGACTTGAACAGGACAAAACACAGGTGGGAAAGTAACCCTAAGAATGGAAGAGTACTTCTATGCACACATTTGGATTTTATAAAGTAGACAAAATTAAATGTGCAATAGTGCTTAATACTGATAATAATAGTGATAATGACTTCATTCTAATAAAGGAGTAGTTTTAATGTTATTAAATCATTGGTTAGTAATTGCAGTATTGTCTTTTTGTAATGTAGACTCTAACAGTGGAAACTTATTATGAGATTCTTCTGTGTGATTATACACAGGCTAGAAATGTCTAAAACTGCCAGATGTTTGCTGAAGGTAACTTCTTTTTGGTTCACTTTGAAAAGCTAACCAAACTGATCAGAGGAAAAAAATCTGTCCTTGATTTCTTCTTTTTTTTTTTTTTTTTTTGCATTCAGAAGGCTTGACTTTTTTATTAGTTGGTTTAGACAAACTTCCAGGTATTCTTAAAAGTGGCTTTTGTGTTGTGGTTTTTTTTTCCCACACTCCTAACCTCCACCCCCACTGAAGAGCTGTAAGCGGAACTGATGTAAAACTGACTTCATATGTGAGCATGCAGGTTCTTTTATAGATAGAGAGAAGTCCTAATTTTTCAAGGTTTTGTGCTTAGCCTTAAACAGTACTGCTAACTGTTGCAGAGTAGTGATGAAAAGTCTTTGGCACACATGTTCTTGCTATGACCCAACATTAATAAGTAGTAGGTAGCAATAACCTGATTTATACTCGTAACACATCTTTGTTACTAGTGAAGCTATTTCAAGTGTGTGTACCCTTGTTCCTCTTCACCTCACTGTCTGTTTCTCATTAGTCACCCCTTTTAATTTCCCAACAAGAGTTTGAAAAGCCTGAAACCTGGTGGATGAAAGCTAAAAAATGTCAGTATGCATGCCAAATATGTATGCCATTAACTACTCTAAAAAACAAAACAAAAAAACCACAGCCAAAAGCCTTAGCGTATCACGCATCTTCTCTTGCAGGAGTATTTTCTAAATCAGTAATATGCAAGAAGTTAAAGTAATTCTAAAATTGCTAGGAAAAAAGTATACTCTTGCATTCTTTCAACTTTATCCATTAAGATAGTTTGTCATGGTTTACTGATACGAAAAATGTAGAAGAAAAGCAAGGAGTACTGTAACAGTAAAAAAAATAAATAATAATAGTATTTTTTATTGAAGTTTTTATTTAATCCAAACTGCTTAATAAGTCATAACTTTTGAATAAGTCAATGTGAATGAATTGTTCTCACTAGTTTTCATTTCCAATTTTTTAGACCAAAGAAAGTCTACAGTATGCGTTGGAGGCTCTGACTATGAACGGCTGCTCAGTGGAAGATCTAGGGCTGGACTTCACACTTCCTGGGTTCCCTAATATAGAACTGAAGAAAGGGGGAAAAGATACACCTGTCACCATCCACAATTTAGAGGAGTACCTCAGAGTATGTTAAAGCAAAGCTAGGACTAAAATTTCTTTACTCTTCGTCACTTTGCTCCCCAGTAGTTTGTTTCCATCTATATTTCAGTTCTTTCTTGTGAGCTGGGCACAGCAATAGTTTTCCTACTGACTCCTTCTCTTCTGTGCTAGTTTATTACTACAGAAAAAACTGTTTGAATCCTAGTCAGTGCACGTGACTTGAAAATTTTATAGTACAAAATAGTTGGTATATACATGATGAAGTAATCGGAAGGATGGATAGTGCTTTTTTGGTTTATTTTGGATAAAAAGTATTGTAGTAACTGGAGTAATTTGAGCTGTGGGCTGTGGACTTTCAGAATCTTTTAACAAGTTGCCACATCTGGGTATGATAGTGAATGTGTTTGCAATAGTGATTTAGCACCTGCTACTCACGCTTCAGTGGGCTTTGAACTGTCATACTGAAATTTGTTGGGGTTAGAAAGCATCACCTTGGTTGTGAGTTAAAGAGCAGTAGTTGTTTGGTTTTTGTTTTGTGATTTTTAAACCCAGACAAAACACAACACAAACCCCACACAAACAAAACCCCAAACTATTAAAAAAAAAAAAGGTAAAGGCACGGGTAACAAAATGGTGCCATAATAAGTTGACAGTACACATGCATATTGCTATATTCTGGTGTTAGAAGGGACATGAAACATAGAAAAGCAGAAGGGTGATACTGCTGGACTAAGGTAGGAAACTGTTTCTGCATAACAAAGTATTAAAGGGAATAGATAAAAAAAAAACCTGGAAGAGAGACAGGGAAAGGCAGGAAGAATGCAATATTATCACATGAAGTTGTGAGTGGGGTAGAGGTAAGAATGATTGATTGCATCATGAGTAAGCCATTATTCCAAATCCTAAATAATGCATTTTCTGACACGTTAGTCTGCTGCCAATTTCATTCTGAGGAGTGTAATGATTTTCAATTACTGAAAGGACACAGATCTGATGCTTTGGTAGAAATGATTCAGTAAGGGGCATATAAGCTCCTGCATATGAACCGAGAACTTTGAAAAATTACTCCATGATCCTTCAAACTGAAAATTTAGTGGTTACTGTTGATGTTCCATACTCCACATATTCAGTTTTCATATCTTTTATTTGTTGAATGTAAATTCTGCTAGTCCAGAATTACTGAATTAAACATATTTGTGTATGTAGCTATTTGCAGACGTAAAGAGGGGCAGTGCTAATGACCATAGCTTGTTAGAAACAGCTTTTGCAGTCTGGGGAAAGCTGAACAAGGTTGCTTTCAAGTCTGACAGCAAGCTGTATGAAAATCAGGGTTTTTTTCTTCTAGGTAACACCTATCAGGTATCTGATATTCAGAGAAAAGCTTGCAGACGTCTTTGTCCTGTCCTGTACTCACAGACCTTTAACATTTTAAAGGAAAAGCATATCACTACAGAAAACTTGCTCTCTGCTTCTTTCTAAACAACTTTAGGAACTGTTTTCTTGAAAGGACACCTGTGATGTTTTTCATCTTTATATTCCACCTTATAGAGGAATCCAGATCCCAGTAATTAGCACTACAGACTTGATGTCAAGGAAATAGGAAAGATTTTGGAGAGAAAATTAGTGTCATCTGTATTATAAGTATGATGAATTGTGATTTAGAAACAGTATATTTAATATATCAGCCACCCTTTACAGTTCCCTGTGGGTTAGCTGCCATGCTCTTGAAAATACCATTTTCATTAAAATCTTGTGTGTGGGTTACCATTGAAAGTAGTTTAAGAAGTTAGAATATCCTACTGGTACTTCATGCCTCTCCTGCAGTCATGTCATTCTACCCTCCACTTCCCTTACTGCCCCTCATTGCCCAAAGGACAGTTCCCACAGAAGCTGCCTTTATCAGAAAGTAGAACTACTTCACTTACCAGCATAGTGAAAGACTTTATTCTTCACACACACCACCTCCCCCTGCTGTTTTTCCCCTGTACTATAAAGAAAGAGGCCAACTTGCATGTTCTGAATTTGTGGACAAAAAGTTTCTGGAGTGCAGCTTTTTGCCTAGTAAATTTGATCTCCTCTTTGAATCTGCAAGAATACAGTGCAGCTTAATTTTGCACATGCTCATGGTCTTAAAAAGTAATCGCAATTTGAAGTAAGCAACTCTGCTGTTACAGTAGCCATAGAATATTCTACGTTACAGAGCATCCTTCTGTGCTGCTGGTTCTTACTAGCTTCCTTTTTAGTATTGCAACCTGATGTGTGAAAGTAGGGGTATGTACTTTACCTGAAATTCAATGCCTGACCTTTTTCTAGGAAAGGTTGTCAATGGATCCTGATAGGCTTTCTGAACAAAGAGCTTTCTGGAACATTTAACCTATCAATTATTGGGATAGGGTTAAAGACTTGCTTCAGGAATTCAGCTGAATTCAGTTTCAGTGAGGTTTTTAATCATACTCAGATGCATCCTTAGAAACCTTATAAGCTTACCTGGAATGCTGAGAAGAGCTTTTAATACATTTAAAAACTACTAGTTGTGTGTTGACAACACATCAGCATTACTTTCCTGCTAGAGTTGAGGGTGTTCAAGGCAAGTGTAATTATCAATAGCACTAACTGACAAGATGCATCTACCATGGATAATATATTTCTTAATTTAGTGGAGAAATACTGGCTGCAGGAGTTCTGAAAGAAATTTGGTCTTGTTTTTGTCATGTCCCCTTCCTCCCTCCCCACCCCCACAGTGATTAATGTTTCAGTATGTGCTGTCCACTTTGGAAGGTGAATTTAGTCCTGAGGGGGTACCTGCAGATACAAAACCAAAACAACAACAACAAATCCCTCATGAAAAGTCTAAACTACTGTCTTTTGCATTAGGATTCTTAACCAAATCCTAGAAACATGAAATGTAGTTTATTTATTTCCCCCCCCCCCCATTAAGCTGCTTAATAAAGCAAAAAGACTGAAGTTACTTTTTGTAACTATATATTAGAAAGGGGACCTGTATGTTTCCATGGGGGAAACTAATATAATACTGCCAATGATGCTGTAAGTATTTCTGTTTCAGTTGCTGAATTTCAAATAAATATCTGTGTACAGAAAGAACATCTAGCTTAGGCTTCTAAAAATATCTATTAAATGTTTGGATTTTGTTTAAAATATCTTGATATATAGGTTCAGTTTAACCAGCTGTTCTGAACTCTGTGTATTAACCTTGGTTTATCAAAAATCAAGGCAAATATGTTGTTTAAATTCTGCATGAATTGCATGCTTAGGGTGTTCTAAATAAGTTGTACTAATTTACAATGATAGACCACATTGAGAAAGTTGTAAAGAAAAAACCCAGCAAATTCTATGTCTGTTGCATTGCAGCAGCACAGCACTTGCACACAGTAGTATGAGGTTATGAATTAAGGCAGAATGAGGCAATGCCATAGAACAACTCCATGAATCAAAGTTCAAACTCTGCCACAGCTACAGTGAGCATATGGGTAGGTTTCTATAGAGTTTTCTTTTGCAGCTGTAGTTTTTTCAATAGTAGTGATCGTTACACACTTCATTAAAATGACTGGTTTTTTTTCCCCATTCCCTGCAGTTGGTTATATTTTGGGCACTAAATGAAGGTGTTGCCAGGCAGTTTGACTCATTCAGAGATGGATTTGAATCAGTCTTTCCCCTCAGTCATCTTCAATACTTCTATCCTGAGGAGGTTGGTAAATATGTCTTTACTGATGCCTTTATAACCTTATATCTATATGTATGGACAGTCTGAGCCCAAGTGTGTACTGGATGCAGTGCATTTGTGACAGAGTCTGATTACATGACATTTCTGATGCACAGTAGCAAAACATTGGTGTTCTTTAAATCACATACTTAAATGTTAAAGTTTTCAGCGGTGGTCATTTATCTGATGCTTTTATTATGAACTGCTCCATTTTCTTTAAAATTGAGTTTATCCATTTTTTCTGATCAAAATGCTTAAATTTATGTATTCAGGTTCTTTATATTGGTATGGATACTTTAATTCCTTGTTTTGCAGTACTTCTTAATAGCTATTGAAAAAATTCAAACCAAAACAAACCCAGGACAGTGGTGCTATTTGTCTGTCAGCTTGTTGTTTGGCATGGTTTGATGCTTGCTTCTGCTTGGAAATCTAAAAATATGGACACTAGTCTATTGCTAATCTGCTAATATGGTTAATCAGAATTAAGCCATAGGATCAGCATGAGATACTTGTATCTTTTCCTTGATAAATATTTGTCATTGCTCTACCACATGAGATGCTAAATGTGTATGCAAAGGTAAATTCAGCAAATGAGGTTGTCACTGGGATGGAGCAATTGCATTCGAAGAATTTGGGAGGATTGGTTGGGGTGACTAAGGTTATTTTGCAGTGAGTAATTCCAGAAAGCAGAATGCTGTACTAGTAGTCAGAACAGACAGTACTTTTTCTGCCTCAAGTTCAAAAAGGGAAGACTTAATTCCATGTTTTTTAATTTTATAGTTGGAGCAGCTTCTGTGTGGCAGTAAAACAGACACTTGGGATGCGAAGACTTTAATGGAATGTTGCAGGCCAGATCACGGTTATACACATGACAGGTAGTATGGTGTTGATCTTGTTAAAACAGAAGTATTAGCGATAGAGGATACATATTTAAATGATTCTATGATTCTATGATTCTAATATTGATATACTGTTATTCAGGCTAAAGGAATGATGCCATTCATCTGAAAATATTCATTCTGCAGTGAATATTAATTTGATGCAATTATCTTCACCATAAACAAAATAATAATAGCTTGCCTTTTTCCCTCCTTAGTCGAGCAGTGAAGTATCTCTTTGAAATTCTGAGTAGCTTTGATAGCGAGCAGCAGAGACTGTTTCTTCAGTTTGTGACGGGTAGCCCCAGACTGCCTGTAGGAGGTAGGTTTTGTTTATTACATACTGCTATATATGAAATAAGTACTATTAATGCATTTCAGAATAAGTGGGTTATTTTAGTATAGGAAAAAATTACTTCTGTATTCTAGATATTCATACTTGCTTGACATTTCTAGTTTCAGAAGTGGTTGGGTAGACTTCAGGTAGAATTCTCATCAACTTTGCATTATTCGTACGACACTTCATTCAGTTGACTGCTCAGGTTTAATTTATGTTACCGTATAACCTATTGAAGAGCAAAATGTAGTTAAAAACTTAAAAAAACAAAACCCAAACAGCAAAACAAACCCTTTTCCCCTCTTCCCAACCCACCCTCCCCCCCAAAAAAAAAACAACAACCAACCAACCAACCAAAAAAACAACCTTGTAATATGATATTCCTTGGCTAGAGGTGCATCAAGTTATGACAACAAATGAAACGTTACATTACTACCCAGAAAAAATAATCTCCTTTCTAGAAAGGAGACTATACTAGTTTAGTGATAAACTTTTAATTTCTCTCCCTTTTGAATTTCAGAAATTAGGTGAAATGAAGTGATGAAAACTGAGGAATTTGCTGTCTTTGCTAGGGACCATTATAGAATACACATTTTGCTGTAAGCTCAGTCAAATACTTTGCAAGTAAACCCAGAACTTATGCATATGCTCCACTACTTGTGTTCTTTGGGGTTTGGGAGGAAAAGCTGAAAAAAAAAATATATATATATATTTTTTTTTTTTTTTGGAATGGGGGTGACATGGTGCAGTCATAGCTGTGAGAGTCTGGAGTTAAAATAAATAAGGTACCAGTCATAGATAACTTCTGAGAATCCTAGAAAGTGTGTTTGAATCCAACAAACTTTTAAAAAGACTGTTGTTTAGAATAGGGTTTTTTACACATACGGAACACAAAAGTAAAAGTAGATGCATCTCACTGATTTGTTTGGGGTATTTTTAATTATCTTGGAAAACTAGTCTGCAGGCAGGACTTCAGGTGGTTTTTTACCTTTTTACATGGCCTTATAAAGCCGTATTCTGAACTTGAAAAGTGGAGCTGAAGAAGTCAGTTATGAGATGCATGCTTCTGTTGCTGGTAGATGTCTACAGTGTTTTTGTGTGCTTTCAAGAGGAGAAACCTTATTCTGAATGTCTTTTATCATTGACAGGCTTTCGAAGTTTGAATCCTCCATTGACAATTGTACGCAAGACATTTGAGTCTACAGAGAATCCAGATGATTTCTTACCCTCAGTAATGACTTGTGTGAACTATCTCAAATTGCCGGACTATTCAACTATTGAGATAATGCGTGAAAAACTCTTGATAGCTGCAAGAGAAGGGCAGCAATCATTCCATCTTTCCTGATCACAATAAAAATACAGTGTCTGCCTGTTACAGCAAAAGAAAAACTCATGATTCTTTTCTAAATATATCACCTGAGTCAAGGAAACGTGTTACGCCTTCTTGTTGTAGAAAAACGGCTTGCAGATTATAAGCAAAGACACTTGGTTGATATTCATTAAAGGCCCCTATGGACTTAAAGTGATCCGGCCCTAAAAGTTGTTGTGACAAGGTTTCTTTAGCAAGTTCTTGTTTAAATTATCATTTATTTGATGAGTGAAGTTTTTAACTTGCTTTGCTGTGTGAAATTCAAAAAGGGATGTTTTTCCAGGCTGGAACAATAAATGTCGCTGTGCAGTTTAATACTGGGCTGTGTGTATCCATCTAGCTAAGTCTGAAGTTTTTTCTTCCAAAGACAACTTTTGTACATAAGTACAGAAATTAAATACACCATGTATTTGATGAATCTAGTTTAGTAGACTAGTTCTGTGTATCCTCACCTGCCTCTAATTTTGCTCATCCTCATGTATTGTCTGATGTGCAATTCACTTAGTTCTTTTTGTGTGCAACATTCAACAATTGTTATGTTTTGGTTAGCATGGGCATTTAACTGCTCCATGCCTCTTTCTCTGATTAAGATAATTTAAATTTTACTGAAATCAAATATATATTGTCAATATAATTCAGCCTTTGTAACTAGGTAGAACCTTTCTTATAGCATAGTTTTACTGTAGTGGTAGGATATAATGGCGACAGTCTTTATGAGTCGACACCTTAGAGCTGTTTACACAGTGATTCAGGCAGCAAAAGCCTCTTACTAGAGGCTGGGAAGAATCATTTCTTTCATGTAGTTGAAGTCCAACAGCTTGGGCTGGCCGGTGTGTATTGTGGTAAAGGCCAGAGCATTTCGAATTGATGTAAAGTTTTTTAAAAGACAAATTAATTGTTTCATTCCCTCTTCAAGTAAACAGTTTTCTTGTTCTTGATCCAAGTTCCTGGTTACTTTTGTAGGGTTTTTTTTTGTCTTCCCCCCCCCCCCCCCCTTTTTTTTTTGTTTTGTTTGTTCCCCCCCTCCCCCCCCGTGCTAGCTTGGAACAAACAGTTCAGCCTTTGTCTTTTGACACAGATAAAGCACCTGTAAGCAATTCTCTGTCCAACTGTTTTATGTGCTGATTTCTCAAATCTGCAATAATTTACTTCATCAGGTTAATGTTTTTACCTGAATATAAATAAAAAAGTTTGCTTCACCTTTTTGTTCATAGTTTTGTACTGTATGCATAAAGTTCAATTGTGTAAATTCCTGTAATGCAAGTAAATCATCCTAAATCCACTTGGCTAACAGCCTGCAACTTGTGGATGATTTATTACTAAAACAAGACCTTTTAAGACCTCCAACTCAGAGGGAATTTTTTTCCTTTCTATGGGTTGAAAAAACAGGCTATTACAAATATTCCTGAGATGTACTGGCTATCTAGTTAATCTCTATGAAAATATGATAGTTAATTACTTTTATTCAACTTTGAGAAATCAAAATTCATGTCAGTGCTTGGAAATTGTTCAATTCTGGCAAATCAGGCTAGTATTTCCCCTAAACTAACAAGTTTTCTTTTATCTAGCTGAAGAACTTGAACTTCCAGAATATGTAATGGACATTCTTCCAGTGAACATTCACAGAATTACATATGGTTGCTCGTACCAGTGCCACTGAAATGTAATGCAAATCTGTCATGAGCATGAGTAGAATGTGGAATCTTTGCACAAAGAACCTGGTAACTGAACAGTTTCTACTACCGTATTAAAACTGAAAGAAGGCGCTTCACACTGTACATATAATAATGATAGTGCACAGTGCGGCATAGTTTTCATAAAACTTCAAGGCAGTGTTTAAACTATGGACTGGTGTTTAAATTGTTCTGATAACTTGATCAAACTGAGCACAAAAAAGTGTTTATAGTGTGTGGATAGCAATTTGTTCATTTTTTTTAAGGTTCTATATTTTAAAGAAAACCTGACTTGTGTAAAAAAGAAAACAAAAAAGTTAATATTTTGTATTAAAATATCATGTGTATTGATATTTTTTTTACCCATGTTGTCTCCCTCTAGAATCCGGCTTTGATCAACTTTGAAATTTTGAGGAGCTTTCAAATTTGGTATAGAGACATTGTATAACTGGTCCAGTGGGAGAATAAGTTGCTGGTTGCCTGTTTAAAAAGGAAGGAAAAAGCAAGTACCTGTGGTGACAATTTTGGTTGTGCTGGCTGTCATATTAAGCACAGACTAAGGATGTAGTTGGCCTGAAAAATGAATGAAACCCTTTTAGGTGACACTTTGGGGTTTTTTTTCCTACTAAGCTTTTAATGTATTAGAAGAGCAGTCTGTCTTAAAAGATAATAGTAAGAATAAATTGAAGAGTCACAGTTTGCATAGCTTTCAATACTTCACTAAAAAAAGAAATGTGGTATCTAAGAGTAGTTGAGAACAAGTGGAGGGGTGGGGAATTCCTCCTTTTTAGAAACTTTGGTTTAAGGGAAAATCATATATAAAATCCATCATGGGTGTGTGCAGATACCTGTTCAAGACTATGTAGCCTTCAGAAGAATGTGTAGTTGTCTTAGCACTGAACTACTTTTAGTATATCCTGTAAAGTAGACGAAGGTACAGGAAGTCCTATTTTTGAAAATAGAGGCTTATTTTAACATGGTACGTTCACCCGGTTTTAGAGAACACCAGCCATCAGTTACTATTTTGGTTTTATGTCGTTCTAAATTAACAAGAGCAGCAGAAAATTGTGGAAAGAAGTGCCATCCAAGCACTGAGCTGCTACTGAATTTGTGCAGTGAGTTTTATTTTTTTAGGTTTTTAGGTTTTTGTTTTATAAAGAAATCTCTTGTGATACCACTGAAGTGTTCCCTATACATCTGTCATAAATTAGTAATTTGTAGTGCTTCTTTACTTCTGTAGGAAGATGTACAAGAATTAATTCTGTGTGAAATCCCCATGCCCATTGCCACACTTTTAACTGGCTATTCCAGTTTTCATATGCAGGCTGCTTGCATGATTGAATTGCTGATAGTATTCATCTTTTCCCCTCAACCTTATGGCTTGGTGGTGGTGGTTTTTTTTCTGTGTCTTTTACCTTACTGAGCGATCCTCTGCTAAGGTGGGTGCCTAAGGGCAGTGACTGGTGAAGTTACAAAGGCCTGTATCACTTGTGCCCTCTTTTCTTGCTGCTGCTGGAGGTGGGACTGTCATCTGTAGAGTTTCTGGGCCCTGTCCCACCTGTTTCATCAACCTGTCTTCAAATATACTGGTATTACAGTTCCCATTGTCAGAGAAACCTGTACCTCCGTAGAGGGCTTTAACAAGATGTTAGTCTACCTGAATTCAGGAATAATGCCTTGTTTTTAGTGTGAACCTGCCTCCCCCTAGCCAGAATGCTTCTCTATAGCTAAAGCTGTTGGCAGAATAGAGAGAAGTAAAAAGCTTGGCTAAGGTGGATTACAATAAAATGTTTAGAAGAGGGGCAAAATCTCACTTGTTGTTGTGCCTTTTTAAGACTTGTCCTGTTTTTCTTGTATTTTATGTTCCTAATCTCTTGATAGCTTGAACTGGAAAACCTCTGCCATGTGATCTCTACCTGTGATCTTGCAGGAATTTCACAGCTGTGTGCTCTTGGCTTGCTGTGTCTCTCCTACTGCATTGTGTTTTTAATAGCTTTTCTCAGATGACTATAGTTGGTAGCCCTATGAGTAGGAGTCATCCCACCCCAGTGCGCCAGCATAAGCTGCACTGTCACACACTTTTTAACAGAACATTAATGCAGGTTTATACAGCAGATAGGAAACAAATTCCATTGTAGCATAACAGTGAATGGCTCAAGGAGTAACTGCTTCAGTGGACTGGGGTAGAAGATGGGAATACTTTGTTCTTGTTTCCTGCTACTGAAATGTGCCTGTATTGATCAGTCATCAAGCTGCTTTGGGGGTACAGGGAGAGCAGGACGTGAGCTGTGTGCTCTTTCCTTTGCTGTGTATGTCAGGGGAATCATAAAACATAAACATAAACAGGAGAGCTAAGTGGAGGGGAAATAGTGAAGATAGATCCAATATCTTCAAGGCACTCAATAAAAATTCCTGATAGCTCTAGGTTTGGTTTGGCAGCAACATCTGGAAACTTGAATCAAACAGGAAAACAAAACCACACAAACCCAAAACCCCAAACAACCCTAAAAGGGGTAATAGAGGTGAAGGTGCACTGCACTCCCTAACACACATGCGCGCGCACACACACACACACACACGCACACACTCGAAAAAAGCTGGAATTCCTAACTCCTGTGACTCCTTCCTGTAGTCAAGAAGGAAACTGTCCTGTTTGGTCCATAAGCAGCATGTTGGGGTAAAGCAACAAGCTTGGTGTGGTTTTTTTTTTTTGGTTGAGTTTTGATTTTTTCTTTGTCTTGTCTGTCTCTGTCGTGTTACCCCCTGGTCTCACTTTACTTTTAGGCTGTGGCTGTCGCTAAGACCCCATTCAAGAAAGATGTAGATAAGCTTGGGAGAAAATGTTGTCCTGGAGCAGAAGGAGGTGGAAGGAGGATTATTTTTGTAAGGGTAAGCTTAAACAATATATTTTTACATTCTGAAAGCCAAGGCAGGTGGATGCTATGGAGATAGATACTTAAAGATGATGTCGTTATTAGATCTCAATAGTTATTTCCTGCATATTTCCCCAAGTATACAACTGAAAGGTAGACAGAAAAGATGAAATTTCATTAACTGTCTATAGAGTACTCATAGCTGCTACCTTCTTTTAACTATCCTGGATGGTGGGATCCTACAAGAAAGGAAAATCAAGGACTTTTTTAAGATCTTTGCTTCAGGAGGAAACACTACAACAGATTAGCAGCAGCAGTTGTGGCAAATGGCTAATTGTGTTCAACTATTTTTGTGGCATCTAACTCGAGCTAGACGTTGCTGATTCCTGCTTCATCGCTGTACCTGTCCTCCCATTCTTTGATTTCCTTCTATTCCTATGGTCTCTTGTCTGCTTCATATGGTGCATGAGGTTAAATATTGAGAGTGAGAATATTTAGGTGTAATCATTTCTGATAGAATCGGGGTGTATTTATAGATCTTTGGTAAAGCAGACCCTGTGCTTTCAGGGAAGAAAGCAACCTCAGCTGATGCTTTGTAGTGAGTTAGTGAAATGGGTCATCAGACTAAAAACAGAATTTACTGGAATTCTGCCTGTTTTAGGAGCCCCAGAACTGCTTGATGGGAAACAGAATGTTTAGGGCAAATATCACGTATGTGGCTTTATTCTCACTTTAGCTACTATCTGAGGTGTGCAGTTCTGTCCTTAGGACTTCCTGTATGCAAAGGCCTGTGGCTGGCAGGTGATTGAAGAAGTGATCCAGAAATAGTTTGCTAGTCTAGGAGCTGGCACTTTATCTCCCAGCCTTTTCTTCCAACCTTTTTTCACAAGTTATTATTTCCACCTATTGAAGTTGTTGAGCCATTGTCCAAACAATGAAAATTTCTTACTGGGTATTTTCTTTTTTCCTCTGAGGCCACTGTTTCCCACAATCTATGTAATGCTTCCCAAACAAGTGGCAGTATTTAACCTTTATGCCTTCAACTTGTAGCCTGGTATGCTTAATTTGCTGTGGAAGTATTGATGTTACTAATCATTCAGAATGGTTTCCCACAGTTTTGATACTTCTTTGGTATGCAAAGGTGCAAGCCTTGTTCTGGACCACTTAAGGTATAAATGCTATTCATAAAGGGAGGGAAAAGCTTCATTAAAATGGTTACTAAAAAGCAAAATTGTTTCACATTTAATAACATTCTAAGGTTGGTGTTTTCCATCTTATGGCCAGCAGTATTAGCTGCTTCTGCTAGACCAAAAATTGGAGGTAAATGGAGGAAATTATTTTGAGAGCAGCACCACTGGAAAGGGCTGAAAACACATCAGCAGTGTGATATGGCAGCAACGGATGGCAACAGCATCCCATGCTGCATTACCAGGAGCAGAGCTGGGAGATCGAGGGAAGAGATTCTGTTTGCTTCATATCCCCAGAGGAAAGGTGGTACAGTCTCTCCGGGTTTTTCAAGACCTAACTGTATAAATCTGTTTTACTAAAATATGTTCCAATTCTAAAATTGGCTATCTTTAGAATTTAAAATCAAAACTGCATGCAGACATTTATGATGACCTGGAATCAAAAGAAGTTGGTATGCATCTTGAGTAGTATTGCGCTGTTTCATGCTATATCAGTCCTATTTTAAATAAGTTCAATTGGAGAAATTTATACGCAGAGAGAAAGGTTTTCTAAATTATCTGATAAAAGGAATGGAAATTATAAGGGTCTTTGTTGCAGCTGCAGATTGTGAGTAATCTCCAGAGAACTCTGCTTCAACTGACTGAAAATTGCAGGCCTTAATTACATCTGCTTTTCTTAAGAGGGTTTCAACTTTAAAAAGTTTTTCTGGCATCCTATTTCTGGTTTTAATATTGAGAGAAGTAGCATTTCCCTGTGTTCAGGAGCTGCTACATCTCTGTGTTCACTTGTATCCCAGCAGGTAGCTAGTCATTTCCAATTTTTTCCAGAGTAAGTAGTTACCATGATTTGACAGGAATTATGGAGAGATGCCATAATTCCATGTACAGGATTTTCTAGAAAGAGCAGTTCTCACAGGTATTAACCAAAAATAACATCCCGAAAACTGCCTGAAAATTGAAAGATTAGGTAGAATTAGGAATGTGAAATGCAAAAAACAGGGAAAAGCTCAAGTACACAAGATATTTATGATCATGTTACATAATTCTGTGTTACTGCATTCTTGCAAATATTCACTGATACGCACGTGCAAAATACATGGTCTACCAAAAGCTCCCTGTGCAGTTTACAAACAGATTAATTTACCCTTGATCCTGTGGAATCATAGAATCATAGAATGGTTAGGGTTGGAAAGGACCTTAAGACAATCTAGTTCCAACACACCTATCATGGGCAGGGACACCTCCCACTAGACAGTGTTGCCCAAGGCTCTGTCCAGCCTGGCCTTGAACACCGTGAGGGATGGAGCATTTACTGCTTTGTTGGACAGCCTGTTCCAGTGCCTCACCACCTTTACAGTAAAGACCTTCCTCCTTATATCCAATCTAAACTTCCCCTGTTTAAGTTTGAACCCGTTATCCCTTGTCCGGTCACTACAGTCCCTGATGAAGAGTCTTTCCCCAGCATCCCTATAGGCCCCCTTCAGATACTGGAAGGCTGCTATGAGGTCTCCACGCAGCCTTCTCTTCTCCAGCTGAACAGCCCCAACTTTCTCAGCCTATCTTCATACGGGAGGTGCTCCAGCCCCCTATCATCCTCGTGGCCCTCCTCAGGACTTGCTCCAACAGCTCCATGTCTGTCTTATGTTGAAGACATCAGAATTGCACACAGTATGTGTGTATGTATACACAGTACGTATGGGCAAAGGAACAGAGAATAAGATGCTGTTTGATATCAGATGCCTGGTTTTGAGACTATTGTACAGTAAAATTTACTGGTTTTGACAGCTGTGGGATGCCTGATTTCAAGTTGATGTAAATCCTACATATCCATAGCAATGTAAACAGAAAAAGGTGTAGCAAGAAGCTACCAGTTAGTTGAGATCAAAAAGGATCTCATTTTGTGTATTGATTATTTGGTTAGAGATATTCTTGGATTCACCAAGCAATCTTTGTTAATGCTGTTTCATATAAAAATGTTTGTCTTAAGAATGGCAGTGAAAAAAATATGGTAGTTAAAGCTAGAAAGACAGCATGCTACAGGAGGAACATACATGCTTCATGACCTGACAAAGTTGACACTAATTCAATAGCTATCTGCCTCTCTCCAGCAGTATTGATCTGTGAGATATATCTGCCTCTTTCAAAAATAAAGTTACAGTAACATGCAAGAGAAGTTGCAATATGTAAGCAGAGTAGACAGATTTACAACAAATCCTTCAACTTGAATCTGGAAGAGGTATTAGAAATAAAATAGGGTGAGATTGTACAATACCAACTTTCTATAGATAAACATAAGAGACATTGTTTGTATCTTCTGTTCCTGTTGCTGCATATGTTGTATGTTACAATTACTGTCCCAATTTTTGGTTTCTTGTCTTTTCTGCTTCAGTAATCTTGCACTCAGGCATGTTCACCTGCTACCTTCATACTAATGATTTGAAGGCTTTATCCTTCTGTGCTTGACAGTTGATAGTCTTGATGTAACACTACTGATATCCACGTGTTTAATATCTTTAATCATCCTTCCAAGAGCTTTACCTTTATGTATTTAACTTTTAATACAGCCATCCTCCCTGTCAGTCTGGCCTCAATCCATACTGGATCTGAATATGCTGAAGCTTTCTGCTTAACAAGCCCTTTCCACCACATTAAATATAAAGGCTTTGTCTTTCAGTGCTTAAAAAAAGAACCTTTGTTCTCTCTCCTGTTCTTCATCTTGCACCTGTATGTGATCTCATGTTCTTTGCCATGATCATGCTAAGTGACAATTGCTATCTATGCCTGTGGCTTGTTGTGATGCTTGATGTCTCATTGGGTCCTTCATGCTGCATTGTCTTTCTGTAATGCCTGGCTTTGCCACCTCTTGTGCTTTCATGGTAAGTTTTCTGCAGTGGGAAGCTTTTCTTTGTCCTTTCTATGTACAGCATCAAACAGAACTTGCAAGTGGAGCATCTCAGAACTGTTACTCAACTTGGAAATAGAAGCAAAAAATTACCAGCTGCTAGGCATTTACTTTTTTAATCTTTTGTGAGAGGAAAAAAACCTAGTTATTGAGCTTTAGTTTGATTGTTACCTAAAAGAAATAATTTAATAGCAATAATTTTAGCTTTATACTAATTTTCAAATGGAATTAGGCAGTTCTAATCAATGGTCAATATAAAATATTCTTATCAAAGATATTATGGCTCTTTCTGTTATTTCTTCTAGGGACCCTACCTATTTGAATCTCAATCGTGAAAATGCATCTGTTCACACGTGAATCAATGTAAAGATCAGAATAATATATAATTCTATGTAACAATGTCTTTTACACTTCATATAGCTTTAAGAGGTGTTAAGGAATCCTGACTGTATTTCCTTTGTATTATGCAATATCAGCAAAACAGCTTTTCAAAGGGCAAATCCACACATTTTGTTCAGTAAAATTACCCCTGGTGCAGTGAAGTCTTTTTACTTGCCCAATGCCATTTATGAAATTTACTGGCAAATTCAAGTTAAGCACCCTTCTACAGAGCTTGCCTTGTTTTTCATTTCATGGAGCTTTGTTTAAGTGTATAACTTTCCCCTTCAGAGCAACAGGGATTAGATATTTTCAATTTGCTGCTAGATGGTACACAGCGTGGATGTGTGCTGTGTTGCTGCTTTTCTAAGCAATGTGTCATTTGCCAGAGAGACTGAGCAACAGCACCTATGCATGTAGCTGAAGCTGTCGAATAGATGACACAGATTATTTCTGCAACATGCTTTTTTGTAATAAGCACTTAGTATCTTTTTTTTTTTTTTTTTTTTTTTTTTTTTTTTTTACTATGGAGTATGGAAGAAAATTCATATGACAGTGGAAAACCAGGCACCGTGAGATTTACCCCTGGATCTATATGCAATCATGGAATCATAGAATAGTTAGGGTTGGAAAGGACCTTAAAATCATTTACTTCCACACACACACACCCCCCCCCCCCCGTAGGCAGGGACACCTCACACTAAACCATGTCACCCAAGGCTCTGTCCAACCTGGCCTTGAACACCACCAGCGATGGAGCAGTCACAACTTCCCTGGGTAACCCATTCCAGTGCCTCAACACCCTTACAGTAAAGAATTTCTTCCTCATATCCAATTTAACTTCCCCTGTTTAAATCTGAACCCATTACCCCTTGTCCTATCGCTACAGTTCCTCATGAAGAGTCCCTCCCCAGCATCCCTATCGGCCCCCTTCAGATACTGGAAGGCTGCTATGAGGTCTCCACACAGCCTTCTCCAAGATCAACAGCCCCAACTCTCTCAGCCTATCTTTGTATGGGAAGTGCTTCAGTCCCCTGATCATCCTCGTGGCCCTCCTCTGGACTTGTTCCAACAGTTCCATGTCCTTTTGATGTTGAGGACACCAGAACTACACACAATAGTCCAAGTGAGGTCTCACAAGAGCAGAGTAGAGGGGCAGGATCACCTCCCTCGACCTGCTGGTCACGCTCCTTTTGATGCAGCCCAGGATACGGTTGGCTTTCTGGGCTATGAGCGCACACTGCTGGCTCATGCTCATTTTTTCATCCACCAACACCTCCAAGTCCTTCTCTGCAGGACTGCTCTGAATCTCTTCTCTGCCCAACCTGTAGTTGTGCCTGGGATTGCTCCGACCCAGGTGTAGGACCTTGCACTTGTCATGGTTGAACTTCATCAGGTTGGCATTAGCCCACCTCGCAAGCATGTCGAGGTCCCTCCGGATGGCATTCCTTCCCTCCAGCATATCAACTGAACCACACAGCTTGGTGTCATCGGCAAACTTGCTGAGGGCGCACTCAATCCCACTGTCCATGTCACCGACAAAGATGTTGAACAAGACCGGGCCCAACACTGATCCCTGATGGACACCACTCTTTACTGGTCTCCAGCTGGAGATTGAGCCATTGACCGCAACTCTTTGCATGCGGCCATCCAGCCAGTTTTTTATCCACCGAGTGGTCCACCTATCAAAAATGATGTCTCTCCACGATAGCACTTTGGTTTTCAAATTCACAGTTTATGTATCTTCATTTAAAAATCCTTAGTAAACTTGCTAGTGTCAGTAACTTTGTTCCTCTGGTTTTGTTGATTGTTTTTTTTTTTTTTTTTTCATAATTACACTTTTTATTTTTTTTATTTCCCCAGAATTGATCATCTCTGATGAAAGGCACAGAACAGTTTGCATTAAAGTGATTAACACCTTGACACTCTCTTCTGCAAAATCAGCCGTCTCATCCTCCCAAGAGCCTATTTTACAGAGGTGCCACTCAATTTGAAAATACCTTCCCTTCTGATAGAGGTCATTTGTAACACTGCAGCACACATTAAAAGACACTGTGCTGGATGTTGAGAAAAGTAGATAGCTATCTTTTGAGATAGCATGCCAACTCTTTATGACTTTGGTTTCTCATTACTTGAAAAAACCCCTGTGTGCTAAGGCCCCTCTACTCTGCAGAGCCCTTCAAACATGCTTTCTCTCCTTGGAGGTAACACAGACACATAGGCACTTTAAATCAAAAGAAGAAAAAAGAGGCAAACCTGAATCTGGAATATAAATGAATGATTCGGTGTTTCCTATTTTGACTTGTTAAACCGTGCAAGAACATGACCTCTGTGGCCACTTACGAAGCTAAACAAGAAGAAGTTAAGAAAAAATAAACAATTTGCTGTTGCTCTGTTTTTATACTAGACTGTGCTACAGCGCAAATAGTTGTCACTACTGGTGACACACTTGTGTCTGGGTGTAGTCATAAAGATGATAGTAAACTCTTTGATGCTTCTAGTACTGTAAGTTTCTACAATTTTGAGGTAGTTTCAGGAATAAAATAGTAATTCACCCAGAACTAAAAGTAAAAGGGGAAATTCCACTCACTAGTGTGTTATATAGGATCAGCCTGAAAAAAGCTGGGTTGGCATGTTCAAGCCACTTCCTCGGGTTTTTTTGAGTTAAGGTGTGCAACCCAAATAAGTTTCTTTCTGATCATCTCAAAGACTGAATAATTCTAGTACTAAGGCACAGATTAAGGATGTCTATATTTTGTGGTTTTAAGTTCAAAAAGACATTCAGGGCTTAAATGGTACACCCATGTTGACATAATACTGCCGCTGACCTAGTGAACACCTACCAGACAGTATCTATCCTGCTACAATTACTGAAAGCAATTACAAGTCTTTATATTTGCATTAATAATACATTTCAGATCAGGTATTATATTATTTTGTTTATTGTAACTTATACACATGTGCCAGTTAGCAGTTCTTTCTGAAGACTTTTATGGTCTAAGGAAAAGCCCACATAATTTCTAGCCTATTCCTACAAGCACAGAGTAAGCTAAACATATTGCCTGTTAATGTGAGATAACTGCATGAAGAATGTGTATTTGCAGTGGTTATACAAGGAGAAATGATGATTGTTCAACTTCTACTGCCATGAAATGTCCATGTGAGCTATAGTACCTTAGTCTTAATAAATAGTGACCAAGACATTCAGTTCATCTAAAATCATGTTAACAAATGGCTTGATGTTTGTGTAGAATCACCTACAGAAGTAAAAATGCTATGTAAATGATTCTGCTAGCATGTAGCTTCTTAGTCTGTCAGAAAACTGTAAAACTAGATCCAGTGGGTGAATGATTAAACTAGATTAATTCAAATTATGATTTAAATTCTTGAGGAAAATATACCTAGAGCATTCATTGCTTGCAGTCTTCATATAAGCCATAAATTGCTACTTATAAAGGAGGTGTGAGAGAACACAGATATAAAAAAAGATGCATTTATCTATAAATTTTAAATCTAGGGAGGGTGATATTACTGAGCAATAGTAAACTGAAAACCTTGAAGAGAAATTAATAGCTGAAAAAGAAGGTTTTAAAGAATAATGGCATGAGCGGAAAACCAAACAAACAAAACACAACAACAGAAACTAAACAAAATTGGTTTTGCATTTGCTGTGAAAATTGTGTGTTGAAATTAAAACAATAAATGCAGTTCTCTGATTAGGATATTTTTACTGCTGGCTGCTGCCTTGAGAATCCCAGGTGCCAGCCTTGTTTGACCACAAACCAAGCAAAAGCCTCCCCTTTTTTTGTTTACTGCTCAGGAAGAATAACATGAAGTTAAGAAAAACGTAAAGTCTTAAAACCTCTGGCTGGGTTACCTTCTCGCTTGGTTTTTGTTTGGGTTTTTGTTTGGTGTTTTTTTCTAAGTAAGATGTCTATTGATATTTTTAAAGAATTACAGAATTTTATTTATCCTTCCCTGTACAGCTTCTAATGTGTAAGGTTTTCCAGCCAACCAGAATATAGACATCATGTCCTTTGCCACATGCACCTTGGAATTCATAGAAGTATAAAGTCGTTTACTTACTGGATACAAAAATAGCTCTTCTTCAGATGTAGTACTTCCTGCAAGTTCTCATTGTCACATAGTTGTTCTGATAGCTGTTGTATTAAGCATATCATTCAGATTGCCTAAATATCTATGTAAATTCTAAGACAAAGTTTTAAGATAATTCTGACATTATTGAAGATTCTGTGCTTTGCACTTGCCCTGTTTCTTTGACTAAAAGTTACTGTGTGTATGAATGACACATTCTACATTAATTTTTTTTTATTTCTACTGAAGTAGAAAGTATTAATGTAAAAGCAAATAATATAGTCATTATTTGATCAACAGGTTGTTATTTGAAAATCTAGGGTATGGCTTAAGAATAGAGCAGAGGATTGTAAATGGCAAAACCTGTATGTTATTTCTGAATTATTTTGTTGTATCAACAAACAGGATCTAAATACCTTAAGCTACAGCTGTGTCAGTTGCAACATTTGTTTTGTAGTACTACTTTCTGAGAGACTTTTCAAACAAGTTCCTTAGAAGTTGATTCAAACTTGGTATAAATATGCAGGATTTTACCCAGTATAATTTTATTTGTGTAATGGTGGGTTCTGATCAATCTTTCAATAAGATTCATTTCTCATTTCATGAAGTACAGTAATATTTGCTGTAGTGTCACACAGCATAGTGATAGAAAACATTAGTGAAGTATTTAAAGTGCATCTTTGCTGCAGAAGCATCTCTTTTCAAGTTATGTGTACAGCTCTTTACCAAAGGGCGCAGTAGCTATTGAGCCAAATTTTCAGGCAACTCTCAGAGAAAGATCTTTCTTAAATATCTGGCAGTCATTTTGTTTGTTAAACATCTGTTCTGTGTAGAGATAGGGATTGATTTTATTGTTCTAAAAATATGATAGAAGTTCCTGTGAGCCAAACAAATAGGTGGAGATGTGGGAAATATTGCTACTCCTGCATTGTCTGTCTGCCACAGATAGGCATAATGATTTTCACAGCAAGCTGGTTTTGTGCTCCCTGATGTAAGAATTTAACTTCTCTATGGATTTTGTCTTAAAACATGATTTATGATTCTCAAGATTTTATGATTCTCACAATGAAGAATGTTTCTGTACCCAGACTGTCAGCTCTCTCTTGATGCTAGTTGTATCAGCACCTCTACTTGTACTGCAGATCCACTGAACAGCAGACATTTACTAACAACATATCCTTTCACTGTTGACAGCAGTAAGCAAATCAGCATGATTGCCACCAATTTCCTGTGTCAAAGTTAGTGAACAAAAGGAAGAGAATATGCAATCTTCAAACAGGTTAATAAAGTGGAGAAAAATAAAATTAATAGAAATGCAAGAGCTAGGGAGGAATGCCGATAAATCCCTGCACATTGTCAGGGAGCAGGGTGTTTGTCAGTCTGCGTCAAGACAAAAATAAAGTAATAATTATTCAGGTGCATATGAAAATAAAGCAATATTTCCCTCTCATCCACCTATAGCAGTGAACTATAAGTTTTAAAACTTTGTCCAGAGCCTTAAACTAACTTCCTCTGGCCAAAATCTTTCCTCACAAACTCACAAACATCAGGCACAAAGTTCCAATATGAAGCACCTAAACATCCTTCATTTGAGGTGAGTATTCTAACTGAATTCTGTGGGCTAATTACATGTTTAAATGTGTACTTCAATATTTTGATAAACTCAGATGTGGGTCATTCAAGCAGTTACATTAAGAGACTTTGCTGGAGTAGAAACTATGTGCTTGGAAAAAGAAAGATAAGCACAGAGCAGCCCTGCAGGGAAGGACTTGGGGGTTTTGGTTGATGAGAAAATGAACATGAGCCGGCAGTGTGCGCTCACAGCCCAGAAAGCCAACCATATCCTGGGCTGCATCAAAAGGAGCATGACCAGCAGGTCGAAGGAGGTGATCCTGCCCCTCTACTCTGCTCCCGTGAGCCCTCCCTTAGAGTATTGTGTGCAGTTCTGGTGTCCTCAACATCAAAAGGACATGGAACTGTTGGAACAAGTCCAGAGGAGGGCCACGAGGATGATCAGGGGACTAGAGCACTTCCCATATGAAGATAGGCTGAGAGAGTTGGGGCTGTTGAGCCTGGAGAAGAGAAGGCTGTGTGGAGACCTCATAGCAGCCTTCCAGTATCTGAAGGGGGCCGATAGGGATGCTGGGGAGGGACTCTTCATGAGGAACTGTAGTGATAGGACAAGGGGTAACAGGTTCAAACTTAACCAGGGGAAGTTTAGATTGGATATGAGGAAGAAATTCTTCTCTGTAAGGGTGTTGAGGCACTGGAATGGGTTACCCAGGGAAGTTGTGAATGCTCCATCGCCAGCAGTGTTCAAGGCTGGATTGGACATAGCCTTGTGTGGCATGGTTTAGTGTGAGGTGTCCCTGCCTACAGGAGGGGGGTTGGAACTAGATGATCTTAAGGTCCTTTCCAACCCTAACTATTCTATGATTCTATGATTCTACATGTAGAAAACCTTTTGAATAAATGTGTTTTAATGTCCAACAGTAATAGTTTCAGTAATTACAGCAATGACTTTGAAATGGCCATAGCTTTAATTTTGGCAGCTGTTGGATATGAGATTAGGAACACCATGGGAAGTTTTGGAAATCTGACTTCAGATGAGTAAGACCCGTCTGAAGTTTCTCAAATGAAATTAAGACCTCAGTCCTCAAATGAAATTAAGACCCCAGTCCTTTTTGTAGAAGCTCCTGAGGTACTTTAAAGCAGGTACAAGCTGTGGGAGATGAGGAAAATGTCAGTTCTGCACTCTGCAAACTATATCATAAAGACATGATTGCATTGACCCAAAGCATGAAACAGAAAAGAATCACAGACCAGACACTGTTCAGAAAAGGCACAGCGCAGTAACTGTCTCATCTAAATTAACTCCTGTAGTAAAGAAAAATGTAACTAATCATGGCTTTAAAATCATTAATCAAAAAAGATCATTGTTGTTGTGGGAGACATTAATGTGTACAAATTCCTCTCAGGAAATCACAGAGATTTTTGTTCCTCACTAAATATTTAATCAGAACAGATAAAAAAATAAAAATCTCCAAGCCACTAGAGGATGAGTACTTCTCCATCAAAATAAAGAGTTAAGCTGTAATGTAGCTTATCTAAGCCACACTAATAAGCTATTAAACTGATAATACAATTCAAATTCTAGCAAGTGTAACTGAGGCAGGCAGCTCGAATCATTACTGAATACTAAGATTAGTAGTTTGTTTACAGAAAACTGACTATAAAATTATTTTAACTATGCTTATTGGAACATTAATATGCATAAAAGATGTAGCATTTTTGAAAATCACTAATTAAGTAAGCATAATATTTTCTGTTGTATAGTTTAATATTTCCTTATGAAAATGGCAATTGTAATGCAAACATTGCTTAGATATTCTGTAAAAGGCTAAGGACACTCATGTTATACAGTTATGTCCAGTGTGACTCAGAACACCATGTTATATCCTGCCCTGTTGGTTTACTACCTTATTTTTAAAGTTGTTCTCTTCTGCAAATGCCATGCTATTACATCAACAGAATTCATTATCTAGCTCTCAGCCTTGAAACCATCTTTACCAATACTTACCTATATTGTCTTATTACTAAAAAGGCTCAGATGTAGACCAGACTTTCACCAGAATTACTGAACACTTTGGGGGTACCAAGAACAATTAAAAAATAGGGGCACTACTTAACCAGCCTCTTCAGGCATCCTGTTTCTTATGAAGGTCACTCAGCTGGTCAACGTGGTTAGCATCAGCCAGGAGAAGAGCTTGAGCAAAAGGTCAGCTTAGGGAGAAGAACAACTTTTCAAATTGGCTGGTTTTGATGATTTGTCCTAAAAGATATTTAGAGAACTGGCTGAAGCTAGTTATTAACAACTGTCTTTGGCAGCCTGTGTGGAAGGGTGAAGCCCTAGGAGATTGGAAAAGGACAAACATTTCTATTGAGGGGGACAGAATTACAGCCCAGCTGCTTTGACAGCAACTGCCACAGCACCCTGGGATATATATGCAAGTTATTTCAGAGCACTTGGAAGATAACAAGGAGAAAATTTGCAGCCTCTGTGAACTTATCAAGAACAGATCGTGTCAAATCAAATTATTTTCTTGTAGAACAAGGCCACAAATTTTGTGAATGGAATACAATGGTTATTATAACTTGATCGGGACAAAGCCTTTGGCATGGCTTTCCATGATATTTTTAGGAACAAGGTGAGCAAATTAGCAAGAATATTTATTGGTTGGGGGAAAAAAATGCTTAAAGAACAGTGAGCAGTACTGTAATTTCAAATTGTAAGGATGTCTTCCATGTTCCAATATTCTACTGAGATATGCCATTTGATAATGATCAGTAAAGAAAAGAGGAGCTGCTCTGGTGGGTGCAGCAGGTTTATTTGGTCACAGCATGTGATGGGCTCTGGTGAACAAATTGTGGTAGAAAAAGCAACCTTAAGCAGAAGAGAGTTGTAAGATTAGCAACATGTATAACTGAGACTGGTTTTTATTTATATTACCACAGTGCCTACAGGCTGTAGTCAACATTGAAACCCACCAGTGTGAGGAATAGGGGGAAGACAGTTGGATCCGGTTGAATGGAGGAGTCGTTCCAGGGTGGTGGCGATGGGAGCAGGGGAGGAACCAGGAGGGATGAAGGGAGGAACCAGAGGGACGAGAGGTCTGGTAGGACAGCAGCGGAGCAGGGGCGGTTCACCTCAGCCCCATGCGGGGCCAGAGTATTGCAGTCCGGCTGCTGGAACTCCTGATGAACTTTCGTTCGATTAGCTTTCAGTTCAATTAGCATCACCTGTCATTTCTACTCAGGATATGGGTTTCAGCTGTGTGTGAAGTGTGGGGATTTATGAAAGCTGTAGCATGTTGCTGCTAGCAATCCCCTCATTTTGTATGACAGATATATGAGAAGTCATTAGTTACGAGAGATTTAAATACTTAATTTTTTGCAAAAGCAAATGAAGAGAAGGCCAGAGGCTGTGGATTATCTTCCTACTTTCTGTTATCTGATTTACAGACCATGCATCTTGGTTCTAACCAGAGGCAGGAAAAAAGTCCAAATGCCTAGCAAAATACAAATCGATTTTTAAAATTCAGCTGTAGATAACCTCAGTTGAGAAAAGCCACAGCTTTTCTGCAGTATGAAAAATGACAGGATTCATTTTATGCTTTCCATCTCCCACCGCTTGGGTTTTAAAGGAACTTCAAAGTAACTGTCCACAGATCACACTTATGAAACAGTAAATGAGAAGCAAACGGTGAATGGTCCTGAACGTGGAGTTTCTCTTGCAGGGGTTTGCCTGTCCCGGGTGCGCTACTGTTTACACCCTCCACGCCAACTGGAGGCAGTGGCAGATCAGCAATGCCTATCTGGCGGTTTATTAGCGCGCTGATCCCGTTGTAAACCAGCGGGCGGGGCGCGCAGTTGGCGGTACCCGGGCCCCAGCAGCTCAGGGCAGCCCGGCCGCCAGTCCCCCGCCCATGGCAGATGGGTCGCGGGCGCAGACCAGTCCGGCCCGAGCCGAGCTCCGCCTTGGCTGCAGGGACGAAATAACGCCGGGCTGCGCGCTCCGGTACCGCACCCGGGGCCGCGCCGCCCGGTACCCCTCACCGCCGCCTGCCGGGGCCGGAGCCCAGGCGCGCTGCGGACGGACGCGCGGCTGCCCCCTGCCGGGTGCACGACGGCGCGGCTGCCGGCTCGTCCCCGCCCAGTCCCCGCCCGCCCGTTGCCCGGGGAACGGGGGTAGGGAGCAGCCGGGCAGCCGCTGCTTCCATCCTCTCCTTCTCTCTCTTCTCTCCCCGCCGGTGCCCGCAGCGGAGCGGCACCCGCACCAACACGCCCCGCCGCCATGCCCCGAGCCGCTCCGCTCCTCCTGCTGCTGCTGCTCGCCCTGACCCAGCGCCGTGCCTGCCTTCCCGGGCCAGCCACCGCCGCGCCCCCCGGCTGGGACCCCTGCCTCAGCCAGCCCTGCCGCAACAACGGCACCTGCTCGCCGGCGCCAGTCCGGAGCCCCGCAGCGACCCGCCGCCTCCAGCTGCTCCTGCCCCAGCCTCCGGCCGCCTACAGCTGTGCCTGCCCCGCGGGGGTCACCGGCACCTCCTGCCAGGTAAGGGCCGCTCCCACAGCGCCCTGCGTGCCCCCCGCCTCGGCGCCTCCCTTTCTCCCGCCCTGCGTCCTTGTGCTCGTCCCTGCCCTTGGGTGTCCCCGCTCGGTCTGCGGCTGGCTCCCTCCCGTTCTCAGTCCGCCTCGCCCCTACCCCGTCCGCGGGCGTCCGTGCTCCGCTCCTCTCCGCGCTGAGCCGTTGCGGTACCTGCTTGCCGGGAACGGCGCCCCGTGCCCGTTCCCCTGGGGCCGCGGCCGCTCCCTCCCGCCGGCTTCTGGCGCGGTACCCGCGGGTGCCGTTAACGGCCGCCGCGCTCAACCCCGGCTCCCCGCGCGCTTTCCGGGGACCGGCGGCGCTTCGTGCAGGGGGACGCGCAAAGCGGGTGCCGGCGCTGCGAGCGGCGCCCTCGGAGCCGAGCGAAGAGCCCCGGGCACGGCCCGGACAGGCGGCTTGTAGGGCTTGGTTAGAGGTGAATGAGGATGGGGCTGAGCTCGGCCAGCGCCTTCCAGGTTAATCTCGGCACTGTAGTCAGCCCCCACTGCCCGGTCCTGGCAATTTACTTAGTACTGGCTTATTTTAAGGTGAAAAGTATGCTCTTTGGAAATGGGCACTGTATTGCACTGAATACGAATTGTTAAATTGCATCTCCAGTTGTCATCTTCGTAGGCTAGGAGCGCTTGCTCCCACGTTTCGGGTGCTTCTTGGATTGGTTTCGAATTCTGGAAGGTCAAAATGCTCAGAGTTAGGGATAAGGATCTAAAATACGGAGAGGCAGTCAGCAGCATCTTTCTAACATGCTTGGTCATATGGGGATTTAATATAATAATATAATCGAATTTATTTTTTGTCACATGAAGATATTTTTATTCTTGTCTCTAGTGTTAAGGATGAAAATCCTTGTTGTCACATTCAGAAATTCACATAAACTCAATCTTCCATACTTTCAGATAAGGGAAAGCAGGCACAGAGACAAAGAGGTTTGTTTTCTGCATATATGTATATGATGGATTACTTTCTGTGACAACAGTGTACAAAAGGCTCTATGGACTGTCTCCTGTTTCTGACCAGTGCTTTCCGTTTTAAGTGGATTTGACACAGAAGCAAATGAATTCAAGTAAATTCAGTCTGCTTTTTATTTTTTTTTTCCTTTCTTAAATTTTCCTTGGTTGTGTAGTGTCTGAACTACACAGCTGAATAGATGAAAGGGATAATGCATTCACTGAAGACTTAATGTGTAGGTGAGTGTAAAAGTCTTTGTAAAGTAGCGCTATGCACTGAGTTCTGTGCTTGCCTTGAAATGTCTCAGCTGATTCAGCCTAACAATGCAAGCAAAAATATTTACTCTATTGAGATTCTGTGAAACCAGAGAGATGAAAGTGGATTAAATAGACTTCTTTCTGGCTAATTGTGGGTCTTGTTGTCTTAAGCGTTTACTATGTTTCTATCAACAGAGAGAGAGAAAGAGAACGCTGGGTGTTTGCTTCTGCTCGTTGCCGTTAGACTTAAAAGTCTGAGATCCATAACTAAAAGATTAATGACCCTTTTACTGACTTAGTAAAATGTAACACAGGAGGTACCATACCTCCTGTGAAGTGTTGTGCCTGGGAACTGGATCTAATTGTGTTTCTAATAAAATAGAAAGGCAATATTTTCATAGCAGTTGTGCTTTTATTAACTAATAAGAGGCGGCTTAAAGTGTTGCACATCATGTTTCTTTTAATGAAATAATGAGCAATGACCCTTACAAGGAAAACTGAAAAATGAATGAATGCTACTTCGAGTGATTGTGTCAGCAGTGGAAGTATGGGTGCCAGTTACCTATAAAAAGTTAATATGGTTTTGAAATGTAACTTTAATTAACTAGAAAACAGACAGTTGGGTTTTCTTTTATTTTGTTTTTAAAGGGGTAATATAAACACAATATATCCACAGTTGATATTTTCCCCCTCATTTTATTGTAATAGGAAATAAATATTGTACAAATGCATGAATTCTTGTATTGCTTTTTTGTTTGGATGCCTAACAGCTTAACAGATGCCTAACAGCTTAAACTTCTACAAAGAAATGTAAACTCGGTCATGTTCGCTAATTCAATTACAGCAAATAACTATAGGGATTTTAGAATAATGATTTTTTTCCATCTATGGGCTAAATCAGGGGACCATTTAGATATATTTAGACAGGGGGCTTTTGTCTTACTGCTGGGGTTGTTATTGAACAGTTGGACTCACAGAGGGGAATACCAAGAGAGGGGAAAAAAAGAACAGGAAATATGCTTACATACCCAGATCAGAGAAGGTAAGTTTACATTTTTGTAATGTGTGATGGGACTGGAGATCTTTGGGAACCCCACTTCACTAAAAACGCAGAATTACTTTCAGGTTACTTCTTGTAGTGAAGGCAACATTTTGCCCATTCTGCTCAGATGTTTGGAGAGGTAGAATGAAGAAAAAAGTGTACTAAATGTGCCTTCAAGTCATAGAATCATTAGGGTTGGAAAGGACCTTAAGATCATCTAGTTCCAACCCCCCTGCCACGGGCACCGACACCTCACACTAAACCATGTCACCTAAGGCTCTGTCCAGCCTGGCCCTGAACACCTCCAGCGATGGCGCATTCACAACTTCCTTGGACAACCCATTCCAGTGCTTCACTACCCTTACAGTAAAGAACTTCTTCCTTATATCTAGCCTGAACTTCCTCTGTTTCAGTTTGAACCCATTACCCCTTGTCCTATCACTACAGTCCCTAATGAAGAATCCCTCCCCAGCATCATTATAAGTCAACGGGGCACAGTGAAGTTGGTAATGTAGAAGGACTGCTGGCAGTCAAAGTTGGACATTTCCCACAGATTTTGTTACTGAAGATTTACTGTAACCAGGTTTGATGGACTTGATGACGCTGGTGATGGCTTGAGAAAAGAAAGAAATTGACATCACATACACATGAGATGCTTCTAAAAGTCCAGAGCTTTCCTATCCCCAAGTAATGAATTTAACTTGAACTTAAGCCAATTGCATGATCTTATAATTGCTCTAGTAACTCATTATTTATTTAACAACAGAAATTACAGGTCTTCTTTATATTCCCATGCCATTCCCATGAATTATGCATGTGTACGTTTCTTACATTACTTAGAGTTTGAATATACTTTCTTTTGCAAACTTCATATTTGTTTTGTTATGGATTGTTTCTCATTGTGGGACATTGCTTTAACTCAGTTTCTTTTTATGGATGTGAATTTTTTTCCCCATTTCTCTTTACCATACTTCTATGTGTTGAAGTATTTTGAACTTTAATCTGGGCAAAGAAATCAGGTGTATTCCAAAGGAAATAGTACAAAATTATAGTGAATTTAACTTCCTTTCTGCAGGAATTTGAAATTGACTAATTCTGAGCTTTACACCGAGGGACTTTAAAATTAATTGAAATAAACTGAGTAACAGATATGAAAGTTGCCTATACTTTCTGTTCCCTAAATTTTTACTTATATTTTAGTCTGAAAAGCAATCTTTAACCTCTATTTTGTAGTGACTGTGTTATCTCTAATGATGTATATAATCCATAAAATAGTTTTCTTGATGAGGAAAGTTTTATGTAAAAATTGATTTGTGTTGGTGACTTACAAAATAGAGACATTGTGTACTAAATAACTAAATATGAAATGAAAAATTTCATGATAGACTTGGTCATTTTCTTAAAAATATGGAATATGAACTTAGCTAATTGCATTAAATTGCATGATATTCATTTGATTCCAAGCTAGTGTTGATTTCATTAAAAGGCTATCACATGAAGCAATATTAGTTTCTTGATGTATTTTATAATGCCATCATATACACTTTCTTTTAGTTGTTTCTGTTTGCGTTTTGGTTTTTTTCTTTTCTTTCTTTTTTTCCCCTCTCCTTTGGTTGACCAGCACTCTGACATTGCGGCAGTTCTCTTCTGTATAGTCTGCTAAGCGGTGATGGGATGTTCCACTTCCAAGCACTATGTGGTAGGCACTGGTGCAATAGCATTTTTGAGTTAGTATTGAAATTATTGTTTTGGAAGTAAAAGAATCTCTTTGGTCTTGGGGAGGATTTGTTGTGTTCACTCTAACAGCTGTCTTCCCACACCTATTGCGGGAAATATTTAAAATATGTGATTATTTTAAAATGTAATTTCAGAAAGGTGTAACCTCAGGTTAAAAGAAGTTGAGGCAGGAACTGACATCATAAAAACTAATACAGATGGACAGTAGATTATCTTATAAATTTAGTTCTTAGAATGATTTATTTATTTATTTTTCCTCCTGCATTTCTTCCCAATTCTGTTTTTCTTCATTCTATCCCTTTTTCCGTACTTTTGAATGCCAGGTGCGCTTATTCTGGTCTTGGAATGTTCATAGACTACACTGCAGCGATTTTATTTTTTTTTCTCTCTGCCCCCTCCTATTTTTTATCCTGTGTAGAGCTTTTTTTAATTTTTCTTTGAATTTATTTCTGTTCTCAGTACATTGGTGATAATGTGCTGTTTAATGCTGAATGCAGAAATCCAGGGTTAGCAAACTGCTGCACAAAGAAGGATTTTTGTTTCTTGACTCACTGGTCTAATACTTCAGAATAAGTGGTACGAAATTTCATTGGCCAGGTGATTTCAGGTTGCATTGGACAGTGCGGTGTAAAAGGACATCCTTTAATCTCACTGCTAAATTACCTTCATGTCTGTATCCTGATTAATTCTTCACTAGATCCTGTTTTCTATTAAGCAATGACATCCCTCCTGAAAGATCTCTAAAAAATCCTTGAATTCAAAATGCCTTTTTTTTTTTTTTCCCCCTTATGAACTCATTAATGAGGGGTGTATACTTAAATTATGTGGTTGTTGTGATGCATGTGTTTCGTTATGCGGCCATTCTGTTGGCTTTTTTATCTTGGACATGAGTAAATTGCGTAGTTGCTAGATGCCGTGGAGTTTTCTTGGTTTATTTGAATGTAGTTTAACTTGACTTCCAGGGTACCATGTCATTTCTTGCTAACTAACTGCTAACTCTTGCAGTGCTTTCAAGTTGCAGAATTTAAATATTTGCATTGATGCATATACTGTGTGTGAGAACAGACTGGGAGAGCTTGGTTTGTTTTTTAGAGGAGGCTAAGGAGGAACTGTCATTCTCAGCTACCTAATGGGTGATTGTAAAGATGGAGCAAGACTTTTCTCAGACACGGTCAGTGAAAGAACAAGAGGTTACATACATGCTATAGTAGGGGAAGTTCCTGTTAAATCTAAGGAAAAAGTCCACCATCACTCTTCAAAATAATGGTGGTGAAACACTGAGACAGGCACTTAGAACAGTTGTGGTAACTCCATCCTTGGAGATTTGGGTCTTGAGTGCCCAAGACCCCAAGCACCTCAGCCTATTATTAGCCTTGGCTTGAGCACGAGCTGGACCAGAGAACTCCCTCAATTCCCTTCCAGCCTAAACCATTGTATGATTCTGTTCTGTGATTCTGTATATATACACACCTCTATTTACCCTCCCGATTTTGCATTTTCCTACTACTTTTGTCCTGTTCCTGCATCCCCTTTGCTGGATATTGAAATTATTTCTGTGTTATTATACATATATGTTTTATATCAAGTCTAGACTGTACCTGGAAGCTGATAAACTTGTGTTCAAGGAGGAGTTCAAAGATGGCAGTGTTACTATTAGCTGCCTGAAAAATCTTTACTGTTGATTTCAAGCCACTTAGTTTACAGCTCCTTTAGTCACAGATTAGTATACTCACCTTTCATAGTCATTCCTGAGGCTTTTCTTCAAGCAACAATTTTATGTCACACAGAACTGATGGATATTATTTGTTTTCTGTGAGTTCTTCTGATCTGCAAGTGAAGTGATGTTCAAGCACCACATGAACTTTGATCTCTATGGTTGCCATGGAACTGATGAAGTTCTGCAGTGTGGCCATGTGAGGTATCAAATATAGGGAACATTAGGACAGAATAAATAAATGTGAAAAATAGTTTCCTCCAAACAATTTATTTTAGCTGTTATAACATCTATTTTCTCTAAATGTGGTAGAAATATATTTCCAGTCAGAAAACTAAGCCTTTCAAATTAGCACCTTGCCTTGAAGCATATAAGGTGAAAATACATGAGCAAGATATCTATACTTAACCAATTTCCAAAGCAATAAATAAAGAATTGTGCTGTGATTGTTGCCATGTGCTTTAAGCAAATGTATTATAAATTTCTGTCGAATAAAACTGGAATAATGTAATAGCCCAAACTGTCTCAGTTATATAAGTGGTTATTATCATGGTATTGTCTGCACAGTAACCTTTGTGAATCTTTGTATTCTCTCTCTCAATGTCTTGAAATACTCCCTTTAAATCTGGTCAAAATAGTTCTTTTTAAATGCTAGTCAGATCATTACATAGTGCAAATAATTTGGTTCTGAAAAATTCCATCATATAACTGAAAGTTTCAAGTGTTGGTTTTAATATATTTTTGTGTGGTTAAAGGCTGCTGAGAAATGGATCAGATATAAAGTAGCTGAATAATAGTAGAAGATATGCTGTACTAAGATGCTTCACCTTTCACATAAGTCATTTTGCATTGCAGTATACGTTCTTTGATCCAAGAGAATTATGTAGCAATATACGTGTTTAAAAACCAGCGTTGTTTTACTTTCCTTTGAAATATCTAACTTGATATTATGTAGCTCTGGAAATCCTCTTTATTGGAGCAGGTTCCCAATGTACTAGGAGAATACCTTATCTTGAATACAAGAGAAGAAACAACAGAAAATGGATGGGAAAACAAATAAGTAAGAATATTGCTTAATATACTGGAGTTATATAACTTTATCCCATCTTAGAAGAGGTCGAAATGCTCCCCTCTTTTTGAAGGCTCCCATGGCATGTTCTACTTATTGCCTTTCTGAGAAGGCAATTATTGCTTGAGATCAATAGTTTTAGAAGTGGCATGTAGCAGGATTTCAGCTTAATTGTGGGATCATGAGACCAGAAATCTTAGAAGATGATGCAAGAAGTTCCATTTTAATAGGCAGACATGAGTCTGCTGAAAATAGTGTCCACTTGATCCTGAACATAGGTTGATGGGGCTTTTTTTCTTTTTCTGGTACTTGCTCTCATAGCTCACTCAGTTCTTGTTAAATATCAAGTCCATCATTTATTCATATCAATTCTTTTTGCTGTGATAGATTTGTGTTCCAATTAATCCAACAGATTAATTGCATGGAAAACATAATTTTATTGGTTATTATCTTCTGTCTTTCAATTTAATTGAATTTCCCAGTTGTACTTTTTCCATTTCAAAAGTGACTTATTCCACTATTCCCTTCCTGTGCACGTATTGAATATTTTTCTTCTCTTCAGCATTCTTTCTGAGCCAAACAGATTGAGCTAATAACAGTATTCCTGTTGGCTGCTGGTTAATACAATATAGTCCATTTTGTACAGTGTCAAATCCCAATTTTTATGTATAGTGAGAGGTTACCTGGTTTTTGACAACTGCATTTGAGGGAAGGCTTCAATAATATCCACAGGGTTTATTTTTATTTTGTTTTTAGATTTTGGTAAGCTGAGCTCAGAAACCTCCCTGGAGGTGTCTGATTGCAGTCTGGTGATTCCCAAATGAAAGCATCCATCTTTAAAGTGCATCCCTGTCAATTGAAAGCATGGCTGTTGGCAAGAGTAAGGCTAATGTAATTAAAAATTTCTTAGTGGCATTTAGGTCAAAATCTGAAGGCAAAAGCAGTTTAGTATATGAATTTGATGTTGTAGATCATAATTTGTAAAAGTCTTTAATTGGGCCTCTGATTTTGAAATAAAAAATTGTTTTGTTTAACTTTTTGTTTCAGGATTTTTTTTGTCAATTTATGTTTTATAGGAATAGTGTAAAAAACACTGAAATTGATATTCTCTGGAGAGAAAATTGTCACTCATCAATATGAGCTACACAAAACAAATTATATATTTTCTGTTAATTAAGAAAAAGATCTTGAATTGCAATACAATTGTTGCACTTTTCCAACGATTTTGTAACAGTGGAAATACACATGGAGATACACGTTGAGGAAAGTGATGTTTGCTTGATAAGAAAACTCTTTACTTTGCTCTCCTGATTGAGTGTGCTCTCTTAGGAAGAAGCACTCCTGCATTCAAAAGCTGATTTGTATGCCACATGTGTAACCTGTTTGATTTCAGTAATACATATTGCCATCCTGTATTAATTTTCAAGTTTGCCTAGGTTTGTTTTAGAATTATACAGGCTGTAGTGAGTGTTAACAATTATACTGCGTTATTTAGTATTATATTCTGTTGTAAACCTGGAAAAAAAAAAGCTGTAAACTGTCTAGAAAAGTCTGAAAGCGATACGTTGTGACTAGGGATGGGAATATCAGGGCTTGGTGCTCAGGATTCTCACTGCTTTGCTGAGTCACTCTGGGCAAAACTCTTACCACCTTCCTCCTTAGATTTCTTCTCTATAAACTCAGATAATTCTGAGTGTTCAAAAGGTTAATTTGTAAATGTGTATGAAGGCTGTAAGAATGTAGAGTGAAAAGCACTTTATAAGGAAGCATAGTATTAAAATGCCAGATTCTGGATTATATGTCAGTGGCCTATCAGAATATATTTAAATCAAATGGAAAAAAGCCTTGTTAAAAAAAAATAAATTCAACCATTGAGACTATTTCTTTGTCTGCCAAATATTCTGGCTTGCAGTCTACAGATTAGTTTTATAATGATCTTTCCCACTGAAAGCAGGGGCAATAGATCAATGCTTAGTATTTCAAAGACTTCAATAACAAAGGTATTTGTGAACAAGGTACTCTTCAGTAAGGTAAGAACAGGATTCAATTTGACAGTGAAAGTAGGTTTGTTATACTGAGATAAGGTCACTGAATGTTAATGTTTTTAGGAACTTTGTTGTACTTCATGTATTAGTTACAACAGCAACCGTATTGTTGGTGTGAGTATCTTCAGGAACAGTAGCTGTAAAAAGAGTAACAAGATATGATTCCTTTTCTTTACAGAAAAAACCTCATTTTCAGCATCGGTTGCCCTTATGTGGTCCTTTGTACTGGACCTAATAAAGCTGGAGCTTGTTGTTGACAAATACATGAGAGAAGGAATAATTTCAGCCAACCATGCATATTCTAAGTAAGCTGTAATTATCTGGGAGGAGGACCCATATGTTCTGGTGGTAATATGTTGAATAATCCTCGTTGAGTCTGAGTTCCCAAAGTGCAAATAATTTAAAGATGCAGATAATAATTCAAAGGTGCAGATAATATCACAAGAGAACAGAAGCTGTTTTAGAATTCTGTTCCCTTCTATGGATAAGTAGTACCTAATCCCCTGAAATCAAGTTGAGGTAACTTTACTTACGAGATAGCAGGGGCAGAAATAGATATAGCCTAGAGAAAGGACATCAGAAGTGATTAGTAGATGTGGAAAGATTTAATAACCTGGGAGAAGCAACTTGCTCACTTTTACACAGAGACAAGAATAGTCTGAATAAAAAGTAATCTTGTAAGAGGGACAGTGCTTTAGAATAAGCCAAACAAGCAACAGGAATGAGACAGCTAAATTCTTCTGGACATCAGCTAACAATCAATCAATGTGGTCAAGGAAAAAATATATGGACAATTTTCTGTAGTTTTCCAGACTTGGTGTGTTGCTTTAATCTCCCTTTGAAGTATTTGGTAGGGGCATTTGTCAATAACGACAGCAACTCTCACCATGAACTATATGGCAATTCTTACGTTTCTTTTTCAGCCCTAATGATTTGTGCTTTAAATTCAGCAAATCATGCGAATTTTATTTATATTTTTGTTCTAAAACTTTTAACATATATATGGTCTCTTCTGCTGAAGAAATTGGGCAAATTGTTAAATACCTTTTATTAAAATCAAATTAATGAGTAAATCTCATTGATGGCAAACCAAAATATATGGCTTTGCTTTCTTACAGACTGGACAGTCATTAATAACTTGTGATTGACTGTATACGTGTAATTCTATTGTAATCTAATCTTCAGGCAAATATAACTGAACATTGTTGAACAGAAGGAAGTAGAGGTCGCCATGCAGGAGTTGGACAATTTATGGGCTAAGTGGTTTTTGTGTTGAGAGTGCTAATTCTGCTGCCTGGTTGCAAGAGAATTGTTTCTGACGTGTGTTGTCACTATGGAACACAAAGGTTGTGTTCTTGTATGTATGGATCTGAGCAACTTTCTTATTCGAGAATGACTTTAAATTTCAGTAAGTTGAGTTACATGAGGTTTTGGTAGGTTCTGCAAGACCAAATACTTGATGAATTCTCTTTAAGTCTACAGCATACTGTGTGATGACGGCATGTGTGACAACTGAAGAAAATGGTGTTGGGTCCCCTGGGAAATTAATGTTTAATTGAAGGAAGGACAAATTGACTTAATTTACGTAACTGTAATAGGACTCTAATGTTAAAATTTGGCTAACTATTGCCTCTTAAAAGTAATGGAAAGGTACTGAGTTGATGTTACGGAAATTCTTGATAATCTTTCTGGGGGTGCAGGGGGATCTGGCTTGAACAGAGCATACAAAAAATGTTGAACATCTTTAAAGGGCTGTGGGAAACTGACATCTCTTCAAGGTGAAGTAAACTGAGTCATTTCTTTGTCTATAAAAATAATAAATGTAAGTTTAGGACTAGTTATTTGAGTATTCATTTGAGCTTGGGTTTGTTGGTGCTCCTGATATGTAGCAAAGAAACTCTAAGGTAAATGAATGCAGGGGCAAAGCCAGCTATGCCCCTTGCTTCTAAAACATCTTTCTCTCCAGTTAAACAGCTTCTCTTGCAACACCAATTTTTAACACTTTCTGCAGGTGTGTGAGAAAGGACTGAATAACAGCTATGCCTTTTATAGTTGTGCCATAGATATGCCTTTTTACAAAGGCCTGCTTAAGAGCAGCATGATAGATGTATCAGTTACAGGTATGTCCTCTGGTCATCAAGTCCTGCTAGCAGAAGCATGTAGCAAACTGGGGTATGGACCAAAACCTCTCTATATTTGGTTTAAGAATATGGGGGAATTTCTGTTACTATAACATATTAGTGAGAGATTTAGCCTTTTTTTTTTTTTTAATGTTTATATGAGATAGTCAATTAAAGGATACTTCGGAATGACAAAGGTGCTAGCAAACCTTATTGTGTAAGTGACTTAGAACAAACCCAAAGGTAGCATCTTCATTGATTTCTGCATGATGTATATGCTTTTCACTTTGTAATCAGTACTGCAGCAGCTTCCAACTTGGGATTTCTAGTTCTGAGGATGTAATTTTTCTTTTTCAAAATAGGCTTACATGCGGCTCTATTCTGTATTCTCAGATTTTCTGAGCTCCTTGCCCTAGGGGGTGATACTAGACTCCACTTAGAGTATGGGCCTTTAATGCAGGCAACTATTGAGACGTGAGAGCTGCTGGCTGGTAGAAGCTCTTCCAAGCTCCTTGACACTAAGCAAGCAAGTTATGTAAAGCTAAGAATTCTTGAGAACTTCAAGTTACCTTGGCAATCTTATGGCTTTGAAATTCTCCTCTTTAGATTTGAGAGCAGGGCTGCAGCTCAGGGCTTTAAGGTGTTGTGTTACCAGATCTTTGAGCAGAGTGCTAGTGCTACAGCAGGGAGTGTGGCTTCACCAGAAAGCTTCCATCAGAGACATATCCGTGGTTTGGCCTCCTCATCAGAGATGTCAGCACAAACCTCTCTTTATTCAATGAGTTGTCACTTTCTGATAACCTCTGTGTTCACCCAGAAGTTTCTACCAACTGTAAGAAGTGTGGTACAGTGGTACCTAGTGGAAAAAGTTCCTGAGTGTGTGTTGATTTAGATGTTAAAGTTGCCATTACCTAATCTAATTTTGGAGAAAATTGTAAAACTTTAGAGCATCAGTTGTTGATCTTTTTAAAATAACATGCGTGAGACTTTTGATGTTTTTCAAGAGAATTTTAAAGGCGTTAGGCTGATTTTGGAGAACTTTAATATATGGACGCATGACAGCAAGACTTAAAAGATCTGGGTGTAAATTTGCTACCTTTATTGTTCTGTTTAAGCTGTTAGTGTTAATGCTACACTAACTAAAGATGGATTGAGATGGTGTATGTGTGTTTCCTGTAGGGCATAACTATGCAAGTATTTGCACGTAAGTATTTGTCTTAAAGTAGCTGATGCAGGGCAAGCTCATTTTCTGTTTTATCTTGTAGTAGCTTGCCTGTTTATTTATAGAAACAAACATCAATGAAACTAATACCTAAGATCTGAAAATGTTGCCAGTTGGAAGTGGGATGAACAAAAACTCGTCTTTTTGGCGCAGCTGAGATGATGTAGATGTTGTGTATTTCTTATGCTAGAACCTGTGGTTTACATTGCTTAATAAAATATTTAGTTACCTTTTCCCATACTTTCTCTGCATCCAAAGCATCTTCCTTTTTCATTGCTCCAAATTCTTTTTTGTCCTATAAATCTCAAGCTACCTTCATAATCCACCTGGTTTTCCATTACTGACCTTCACTTTTCTCATTTTTTGTTCTTCCCAGTGTATTAACAAGAAAAGTCTCATGGGAAAGTTGCTGATGGAACTTGTATGTCTTACTTTAGGAGAACTTACTTTCTTTCTAAACACAATAGTGTCAAACCAAGAGGAAACAAAAGTTGATGTAGCGATGTTTCAGTGCAGCAACTGATTTGGTTGCAGTCATTGACTTATGGGATGAGTAGAATGGTAAGTCATCACGAAATAAGTGGGATGAAGAAGAGTATAGAACATGATATTGTGTATTTGCATTTCTTAAGTCATGAAACACAGGCAGCATCAGGAGACAAGGACAAAAGTTAAACTATGGGTTGAATATTAAGCTTGTATAACAGATAAACTGAAATATTTGCCATAGATATTCATAATAGAATGAGGTAATCAATACATTCAGGCTTAATCACAGAGCACTTGTGGCTGTGTTCTGGAATCTAGCAGTTATAGAAGCTTTGATTTAATGTACAAAATATACTCAGGGCAAGGGATGTGTGCATTGCTGTGTTTGCTAGTTTGGAAAGGAAGAACTGGGCTGGGGTCCTAGTCTGACATTCACATCTACAGCAGTGCTGCTCCTGAACCCCCAAGCTGCCCTTGCCTTTGACCTTTGCAGTGTTTGGAATTGTTTTGAAAATGCTAGCTGGGTGAGTAAATGGATCCGACAAGTGACCATTAGAAAGCAATCTATGTTTTCCTGGTTTTGTTCCACCTTTATAAGAAAAACATTTGTTCAACTCCCAGTTTATTTGATGCTTAGGCATCTGTTCGGTGCCTCAGATTTTTTCACTGTAGTTACAGGGGTGTGATTTCTATAGCTTCTGTTGATGCCTTTTAACTCTGAGTTGCATAAATGAAGTTAACTTCTAAAACTATTTTTTATTTTCTTTTTAGAAAAAGAGGGTTCAGATGCTGAAAAAGCCTGGTGGCTTCTTTTCTTTCTTGAATTGCATTTCAATGGGAATGTGGCATTTCCATTTCATTATTGACAGTTTTTTAGGTATAAGCAAAATGATAGCTGGTTTGAATTTTCCGTGTCTCAGATAGATGAATTTATGTAGTGTATCTCAGAGTATTTGACTTGACTTTTTCTTCAGCACCTGCTTGTATTCCAGGTCCTAATAAATGCATTAATGTTGCTGCATAGTGTTCCAGGTGTCTTTCTAACTCTCAGGGGTATGAAAAGTTTATGAGTTTCTGTATTCCTATTATATGTTATGTACCATGGTTCAACTGGATTCAGCAACCCAAATTATTTTTAGTCATCTGTATGGGTTTCTAACTTTTACTTTCTCTTAAAACAGAATTGCTCTATAATACAGAAGCAGACATAGACATCTGCTGTAGGATTTCACAAGAATAGAAATAGTAAGAACTAATTTTTGGCTTCAGAATATGAATCGGAATACATGAGAAGCAGATATCTTAGAGAAAAAATCAGATTAAAAAATGTACTGTGCATCTCTTACGAGTGTCACCATTCTGCTTCTTGCTCTGCTTTAACCAACTAAACCATATAGCAACTTTCTTCTTTTTGCATACTTGAGAGAACTCAGTGCACTTTGGTAGTGTAAGTAGTATCTGAGGTGCAATTTTTGTATGGTTTTTGAAATAGATTTTGAGTAATCTATTGCTGAAGCTGTGTAACTGCGACTTCTTCCTAGCAACATTTTAAGTAGTTATCTACAACGATACTATGTATATAAAAATGCACTAAAAAGAGAGAGCCAACTGGGTTTAATTGTTTTGACAGTGGGTAGTGGTGCTGCGGCATTCTAAAAGAAACTTATTTCTTATTAACAATCAGTTATGTCTAGATTGTTCAGGTATTCTGAAGTTGAGTGATTTCAGCAGTGAAGCTCAGATGCCTTGCTCTGAAACCTTGAGTCATTTCCTGTGCTGTATAAATATGGTAAGCACAGTTTGTCCTAGCCACCCTTGTCTTCTATGTTTTCACTGTGCATATAGGGTGGGCTCTGTGTCTATGTGAAGATAGAAGATTTGATATGAGTCAAGATGAATGAGTGAAGAAAGAAATGAGTCTGTTCTGCAAGCATATTTAAATTCATACTGAAGACTGTTTCCATTGCTTTCAGCTATTGTGTACTAGATCAATAGTCTGCAGTAGTGATCAGTATCTGCAAGACTGGTCAATTAATATAAAATAGTGCTGGCCACAAATAATTGATAGATGTAGGAAAAAATAGTGCCCATGCCATTCTTTTTCTTCCTTGTCTCCTGCCTCATCTGTTAACATTGTCTTTTCATCTAAAGGTTTAGAAACTTGGTATTAAAAGGCTTGATTTATAATCTGTCCCTAAAAATTTTCTAAGAAAACTCTTCAATGCTAAAAGTTTTTATATTTTTATAATGTTGGAAAAAATAAACCAAACCCAAACCATTCCCTCTTCACCCTGCAAATCTCTTGATATTATAAGAAAAATGTAGATGGTCACAAAGTCTTCACAAAATTTTCATTTCAAATGTAGTACAAACTTTCTTGTACAGTCTAACAATATGATGGCCTCTTAGAACTCAGAGATGCTCTTCAGAGCTGATAAGTTCTGTAGTTTTTCACCTGCTGATACCAATTTACTTTCATTTCAGATTTATTCTAGAAGGTTTTTAGTATATGATCAAGTGATTTGGTCGATTTTGGTCTCATATTTAGTTGTGTCAAAGTCCTGATTGTATCTCCCTTTTATTTTTCCTTTTCCCACTTTACACTGTCGCAGGATGTTAGTCTAGTGAATTGTTCATCTAGTTTGTCTTAATTTCTGCAGAGTGGTTCTGTGCCTCTGGAACCATTCTCTTGTGTAAACTAGAAACTTCTGGAATACTCAACAATGTTTAAAGCTCTTCTCATTGTAATGAAACATTTTTTCCTCTGTAGTAACAAGCTGTCGTGGTTTAAGACTAACTCACGCAGACTCTCTCTCTCTCTCTCACTCACTTCCCCCTCTTTCTTGCCCCCCACTCCTGGAGGGATGGGAAGGAGAATAGAAAAGAATGCAACTCCCACAGGTTGAGATAAGAACAGTTTAGTAACTAAAGTATAGCACAAACCACTACTGCTACCACCAATAATAATAATGACAAGGCAAATACAAGGAAAGGATACAATTTCTCACCACCTAATCCCAAGCCTGACCATGCAGTGCACCCCCACCCTTCTGGGTCTCTCCTCTCCGTCCTCCATCTTGGGCATGATGTGCTGTGGTATGGAATAACCTCTTTGGTCAGTTTGGGTCAGGTGTCCTGTCTCTGCTTCCTCCCGGCTCCCCTCCTCCCTGGCAGAGCATGAAACTCAGAAAGTCCTTGGCCAGACCAAAACATCACTAGGCAGTAACCAAAACACTGGTGTTATCAGCGCTGCTCCCAGGCCCAAAATCAAAAACACAGTGCTGCACCAGCTACCAAGGAGGAGAAAAATGACTGCTGCTGCTGAACCCATGACACAAGCACACCAAATATACATTTTAATTTTTATTTTATCACGGTTTTTTATTTGTGCACCTGCAACAATGTGAAGGGTCTGCTTTCTTTTACGTATTACTTTGTTTAACCTCCTTTGCTTGTATGTGTTCTGGGAAAAGGGAAGTGTGTACAGAAAGGATGGAACTGGAATGGGGCATCTTTGGAGAAAATCTTCCTTCTGGTAGTAATCACTTTCCATTATTTTTATTATTGGGGAAATAGCATACTTCTCATGGAAGAAAACTCCAGGATACTGAGGGGGATCATGTGGAATCACCTATGTTTGTCTGTAGAGCTGAGCTTTATTTAGAATGGTTAGTGCTGATCAGGAGCTAACAAAGTTTCTGACTCCCTGCCAGCTCCATACCCAATTACTCTGGTCCCTGGAGTGTGGTGCTGAGGTGCTGCAGCTGACTAGTAATGCAGCATCATGCCAGAATTAACCCTGCTGAGCCAGCTCCAATATTTTCCCCATCTGTAGTCTGCTTATATTCCATGCTGAAAAATCTGCTAAAACTGAAAGCTGAATGTAGTCATCAAACTGTCAACAAAAAATTCCTCTATTTTGTATGAATATGAACCAGTTCTAATTTTGTGTTCTGTAATATTTCACAGAATGCTCTTTCCTAATTAAAGTAGCTTACAGATGCAGCAATCTTTTTCTGCTCATTGTACCCTGGCTGCCAAGTCAGCTGACTATAAGGTTTGCTGCACAGCCAGCTTTCTCCCAGCTGATTGTTTACTGAAGTCAGTATTTGATTGTTAGCAAAACACCATTTCTGGACTCAGCTGAAGTACAGAAATTTTTCTTTGGAGTTGGGTAAATGACATTTTTTGAAGTAAGAATCCATATTTGTGTCTGTTTCTTCTTGCCCCCCTGGGATTCCATGTAGTCACTGACTTCTGTAACTTGGTCTGCTAAGCAGAATGAGCCTTCTCCAGGAGAATCTCCTTACAGGTCACCTGTGCATCTTTTGAAAAGAAGTCAATCTTGGTGTACTACTGCTCAAAGAGCTTCACTGTTGGTGGATGAGAAACACAGTGTTTATGGAAAAGGTAGACTTTGTTCAGTTCTCCATTCCTCTGCAATTAAACTTACTGCAGGCATCTGGATTGTTGAAGTATTTTGGAAGAAGAAATTTGAATGATCCATGAATGCTATCATGTAGATTCACAAAGTGTATCTTAACATTAGTTAACAAATTTGAAACACCTCACAACATTTAAACGAAATGTGCAGGCTTTAGGAATCAGAATACATATATGTAAGCTGTAACTAATTAGACAAAGAGCTTTGTATAGGTATCATGGGTCTGCCTTGGTAACAGAAGGTTTTGAACTTGATATAGAAGATGCAGTAATAAAAAAAAATGATTTTTAATTGTTATCAGCCACTGAATGTAACCACTTCTTTGTGAAAATGCATTGAATCTTGAAGTTAAAAATGTAAGTCGGCCCATTTAAAAAATGGTTTCATAATTGTTGAGTTTTGCAATTGGTGTCTTTGGATCTATACATCAGTCACTGTCAGGCAATGTGTCTTGGACTACTTCGACAGGACCTCCTACTTCACTTTTTACGTGAGCTCTGTCCTTTGTCCATCTGGTAAGGCCAGTAAAAGTGCCCATTAAATAAAAACCCCTTTTTTTATTTTATTTATTTTATCTTTTTTTTAACTTTTAGGTGTCTGTCTGGCAAAATTAGCCTCACATTTCAGTAACTTTGAGTCTCTGAGTTTGTGTTAAAGAATGCCCTACTCATTAAAGGTCTCTGTCTCCTTAAAATGAATCTAAAAAATCAGGATTCATTCTGAATATGAGTAGCTGATTATTTACAAGTACTACTGTTTATCTAGCTTCTAAAATTTTAACGACAATGTTAAATAAAACTGTACTTGCATTTCAGTGAAAGACACTGAATGACAAGCATTGTTCAGTTTATCTTGAATCGTGCTTCAACTCTTAAAAGTTCAGAATAATCTTATTCCTGTAATAAGTGTACTATTTTATCCATTTTTCCATTTTGTTGTGTATATGTAATTCTGAAAACAAAATATTTCTTTTGCTGCTTGAAATAGATCCAAAGAAATCCGCCTGCACTAGACAAATAATGGACACTGTATTTTCTTCCCTTACACTGGTCTTCTTCGGGGAAATTATTGGCACTGTCTCGACTGAGTGATTGAATGCTCAGTCAATTTTTATTTTTTAAGAATGAAATAAGCTTTCTTGGTTGTAATCCATCATTTGGAAGAATTACTGCTTATATACCCATTCATAAAGTAACTGTTCTTGCAGTGTTAAAATATGCTATAAAAAGCATTAATTTCATATTGATAGTCCAAATGTATAAATGTGAAACTTTGTTTGTAGGTGTATTTTAAACCTCAGATCAAAGGAATGTTAAAAATTAAGTTTTACATGCTTTCTGTATTTCAGAAGACAGACTGCATGATTTCAAACCACATGAGTGCAGTTGAGAATCATTACTTTATTTCAGTAGATTTTCATGGGTTCTGAATGAATGGAAATTAATCAGCGCCACTAGGTCTTAATTGTTTGAATCATCCATGCATTAACTGATGCACATGCTAAGCAATTAAATGCTATCAGCATGAAGTCTGCTTATACGGCTATGTTGTAAGATCCAGAGAAGCACCTAAAATAGTAAAATCTAATAATAGAGAGCCTATAATTAAAAGACTTAATAATGTGGAACAATTCTTTACAAAGAGGGATTCCCAAACCGTACACAGATCTCTTGGTATTGCATAAGATAACTGCTAAGTACTAGTAAGTGCTACTAATAATACTGTCTCCTATCGCTTTATCACCTTTACTCAAAATTTAGTTAGGTTGTGGTCCTTGATGCTCCTGGGATATGGCAGGAGCACGAGTCCTGCCTAAGCTCTCTGAAGTAAAATTTACCAGGCTGGTTAGCAGTGGACCTGTAGTTGCTCCAAAAGCAAAGTAATTTCCATGGTTGAATCTGCTACCTACCAGCAAAGAGGATTCATGGCAAAAATCCTGCTGATAATAGCTGGAAAATGAACCCTTCCCATCATCAAGAGAGGATTATGACATTAAGAGCACTCCATGGATTCTACACCTATGGTGGGTGCCAAGGGCAGCTGGGCTGCCCTGCTCTGCTCCCTGTGTCCTTCAGCCCAGGCAAGGCTGCTCGTTGCTAAGCTACGGTGGGTGAAGTCCTCTAACCTTGGCTGTCTGCTGCTGTGACTGTCCCAGGGGAGCTAGAGAATCAGTGGAGATAAAAATACCTCGCTGATTGTAATAATTCAGTGATTAGCAAAAGGTTTCAGTCTAGGAAGTATTTTCATCTGTAGACACAAATTCTCATCTCATAGCAATGCCATCTGCAGCCTTTCTTTTCTCCTGCAATATCCCTACCATGTTATTTGTATTTTACAGCTGTTTGAGGTGTGTACAACCAGCAAAGCAAATTTAATGTGACCTCTTACATTAAAATAAAATGGAAAAATGTGTATAAAATTGGGAAATATGGAGTTAGACCTGGGGGTTTTCTAATTTGTCTGCTTATGAGTAGGAGGAAACAAGCATGTTTTGCCAAATGTATTTAGTTGTAAAAACAGTATCAATAGGCCATTCTGATATTGCTAGATGAAGGGAAAGAAAAAAAATTCCTTTTACAAATGGGTGGATGATTGAGATTTCAAATTTTTAGCCATTTAATGTTCAATCTGCTGATTTCAGCAATGACCAAAGTTCTTGGCTTATGCTTAATTCTGCACAGAGATAGTTTGTTTCAATCTTTCATGCATCTGATGACCTCCCGCAGCAAAGAAAGGAAGGTAAAATAGAAGGAGTAAGAGAGAGGGAAGTTCACTTACATGAAAAGCTTACTTTATTTACCGTGGAATTACTGCAGTGGATGATAGCAGTCAAGTTAGATGCTAAAACTCAAACCATTAATTGTGCAGCAGTAGCTTGCATGTGTCTCTGCATCTTTCTTCAGACAGAGTAAAAACTGTTTATGACTTTATATTCAGACTTGAATATGAAATGAAATAAACCGTTTTGGCAAATGGGCACCAAAGTCTGCTTTGGGCTAGAATGCTAGGTTAGCCGTCCAGCTTCACTGCCACGTTACCTGGATTCTCTGATGCCACTAAGTGTGAGATATTTTGCTGAATTGCACAATTTCAAGTAATAGTGGTAGTTTGTGTTGAAAATTGTCAGTCACGCTGGGTTATAGTGTCCATTATCAGGAAATAAGTTTACTAGCTTGTCCTTCTTTCATGAATGCTTGGTCTTGCCCGGATGCAGGTTTGTCAGTGAACTGGTTCATTGATGTTGTAATAAACCAAGCATGTGTTGCCCAAACATTTACAAAAATATGAAATATTTGAAGTCTTACCAGAGTTGTAAGTAAAAATTCATGATTGCTTTTGGCCTGAAAGCTGCAATGCTTAATGACTTGTGTGATAAAAAAATAATGAATGGAATTGTCAGCAGCATACACAGTGACACAATTCCTTTCATATTCCATTTCATGTGAAGCAGGTTTATATGTAAGGTATTTTGAAGGGTTTACAACCATTTGGAACAGGATTATGTTTTTAAAAACAAATAGCTCTTTCTCCCACCCTCCCTGACTTAGAGGAAAGCCAATTTTTCTGATTTTGAAACCTAGTGTTAAGGTTTTTCTAGTTCTGAAATGTGTTCTTCTATCTTGATGTCTAATTAAGGATTTCAACCTTTGCTTAGTTGGCAACTTACAGCTTTACTTTTAACTGCTGCCAAAAGTGTATGTACTACTGTGCTCTTTCTTAAATTTAAGTGATTTATACCTCCTTTAACATCAATTCTGTGGAGAGTTCTTTCTTTGCCCATCCAACAGTTATGTGCTCTTTGGTCCCCCTACCTCGTGACTGGAGGGCTGACCAGTAATTTTTTGGAACTTTACTCACTGAACATGGATGAGGCATTCTAAAGTGGGATGACGCACAGTTCGGATGAGGAAGTTATTCTTAATAATAAATAACATTGCCAACTAAGAAATGACATAAACATAGGAAGCTGGGGGGGAGAAGGGGGAGCAGGAAGGAGTTATGTTGTTTTAAGATGTTAAAGTCAAAGGAAGTTCTGTCTCTTTTGTGGCACTGTGGTAGCAGAGTATAGTGTCACCTCTGATATCTCCTACCTTGAATATTTTTGATATTTTGTTTGTTCCACATATAAGATGGTGTTTGGTGGTAATTCCTCTTTAATCTCAGTTTATTTGTGGGTTTCCTTATCCACTTAAATAGTACTTCACAGCCTCGCTCTTTGTTATGTAGCAAATAAAAAAAATTCTAAGAAACATTTCTTGCTTAGTATTAATGATGGTACTTCTTGTAATTCTGGAAGTATATTATTTTACTCATCTTTCTGCCCACAGAAGCATTAGACTCTCCGTTTTGTAATACATGCCTCAAAAAGGCAATTTTCACTACCTGCATATCTTCCAACTTTCTCTCCCTCCCATTCTGGATGACTATCAGTGTCCCGATTGCTTCAGACTTTTAGTGGTAATATTATTCTTACATTTTTCTTTTTGCTTTTTAACAGGTAGGCATAGGATTAAATTTGAATATTCTTTAATAAACAAGTTTGACAAGCAGAGAAATTAATGAGATAGTAACAAATGTCATTAATAACTTTTTAACAAGGTATTTACATGTGATTGCGATCTTGCCAGTTATATTAGACCTTATTTTAATATAATTTTTCTAATTAAAAGTGGAAGCTTAGTAAAGGTATGTTTGTAACCCAGGGAACATTTTTTGTTGTGGAGTTTTGTTTTGGTAATTTGGTACTTCATTAAAAAGTAAATGATCCTACACATAAAATTCAATAGATAATGAATACTCACTTATGGGTTGTAATTTGAATAGAAATAGAGAATTCTGACATTATGCATTATGGAGAAAATTAATCCAAATATATGTCAATCATAGAATCATAGAATAGTTAGGGTTGGAATGGACCTTAAGATCATCTAGTTCCAACCCCCCTGCCACGGGCAGGGACACCTCCCACTAAACCATGCCACCCAAGGCTTTGTCCAACCCAGTCTTGAACACCGCCAGCGATGGAGCATTCACAACTTCCCTGGGCAACCCATTCCAGCACCTCACCACCCTTACAGGAAAGAATTTTTTCCTCATATCCAATCTAAACTTCCCCTGTTTAAGTTTGAACCCGTTACCCCTTGTCCTATTACTACAGTCCCTAATGAAGAGTCCCTCCCCAGCATCCCTATAGGCCCCCTTGAGATATTGGAAGGCTGCTATGAGGTCTCCACACAGCCTTCTCTCCTCCAGGCTGAACAGCCCCAACTTTCTCATCCTATCTTCATATGGGAGGTGCTTCAGTCCCCTGACCATCCTCGTGGCCCTCCTCTGGACTTGTTCCAACAGTTCCATGTCCTTTTTATGTTGAGGACACCAGAACTGGACACAATACTCCAAGGGTGGTCTCACAAGACCAGAGTCATGACTAGCTTGTACTTTGTTCAGTAAATTGTAAGTAGTTACCCTTAATTATTTGTAGTTAAAGAAAAGAAGAAGAAAAAACTCTACTTTTTCCTGCCAATCTGCTTGAGAGCTTATTATCAAAAAGAAACTTTGTGCTGATACGAATACTGCATTTGAGAAGATTTTTGCTTCTTTAATGACATTTTTGTACCAGTGAGCATTGTTTTACATTGCCATTGAAAATATCCAGATTTCATACATTTTTTCATACTCTTCAAAACCAACAAATGTTTACTTTGCATAAAATAACAGCAGCTGGATAAACAAAGTTGTGTGAAATAGCAAAAAGAGAAATAATTTTATTGTTAGGATGTAAACGAGAAAATTCAGATTCATTTTTTTGTTCCTTGATTTGACTCTCATCCTGTGGCTGACGTACTGGTTTACATTTATGAGAAAATTTGAGTGTAAGTCTATTGAAGAATACATAATAAATGCTGTACAGCATAATTTGTATAATTTTTTGAATCTTTTGTGTGGGGCCTTTATATTTCTAAGAAAACCTCATGGGTTCCCAATTTTAATACAGGATTTAAAAAGGCAACCTTCTGAGTTGCTTTGCATACTAGAAGATCTGTGCTTGATAGAGTGTTAAAACAAGTACATATAGAAAGATATTTCTCAAACATTTTTATTCTATAAATCATACTCTCCCAGCAAGAAACTAAACCCACTTTCACCCAGCAATTTTTATGTTACTTTTGTTGCTTTTTGCACATAGTTCCACAACTGCTAAAACAACTTCTAAAGTAACCTTTTATGCAACCTTTTTTTTGGTAGGAACTGTAAATAGTGTCCTGATTCCAACTCAAGCAAGTGGCACTGAAAAGACTTATTTGGTTTAATGGATAAACCCTATAAAACACCAAACAGCTTACAAATAATGTACTAATTTTGGGCTGGTGAAAATTAAATTGAGAAAATTTAATCAACATTGTGGTGACTGACAATGTCAAATGTTTGAGTAGGAGTCCAACATAGAATTGATACTGCAGATCAGTGTGGGACAGGACTGAAGAAGTTGAGAGGAATTATTTATAAGAAAAATCTCCAGAAGATATTGTTTTCCAAAATCTTATTATATGCCGTCATAACAAGTTAATTTTCATTTTTATTGCTTCAGAAGGCATATGAACACTTTATTTCTTCCTAAATTGAATAAAATAGCATCTTGTAACATTGTATATTTTCTGAAGAACTATATTCTACCAGAGGGGAAAGTTAATGAGAAGTTTCTGAAGGTGGTAAGCTCATGACCAGGGGCTGTTAAATGCAGTGTTGTTTTGTTCCTTCTCACAGAGCTTGCAGATTCCATTATGAAGAGTGTGTCTTCAATTACTCCCTCTATCAGACTATCAGGATTTGATCTCTCCTACATGTATGGGTTCATATATCTGAATCTACTAGTTAACTGAATGGTCTAATCATGGAAAACCAAGCCCTCTAGCTAACATTGGCTAGAGTTGACTTCCTATGTCATAGTAGTTGAGAAGTAGTAAAAGGAGGGGTTATTTTGTGAATTTTCATCCCTCAAAAAGGGGAAGCAGAAGTTTTTATGTCTAAGAACTAAATATGATAGCAAAACTTTTGGATGTTTTTTCCCCCTCTGCATTTATATGCATCTCTATTTTTGTCTCTTTCTGTCAGTTGGCTGTTCATTCTGGGTATCTATTTAAGAGTTAAACACTGATGATGTAATAAGAAACGTAAATTTAGGAAAACTATTGGCTGTATCAAAGCATGCTTTTCACTGCTTGGTTACTTTTGCATTTCATGTAGGCTGCAGGAATATATGGTTTCAAAATCAGATTTATTTTCCTTTTGCCTCCTAAGCCACTATTTTTTTTTCCCCTGCAGATTTCTCATAGGTTACCTGAGGTACTCCTTGAGACATTTAAGCTCCAAATATAGAATGGCCACAGTAGAATTCCAAATGAAAGCTTTGAATGTGTTCCTAGATGTTTTATTTAACAGCTTCTCAATTTAGGGTCACATGTTTTGGATTCCACCTCATTAAATTTTTAGCAGTCTTTAAGGATGTAAGGTAACACAAAAAGCTCTTGTATTTAGGCTTTCTTATGGTAGATACTCTCAGGTTTAATAGCTGAAAAGCAAAATGTTATTTTTCCTAAGTTGCCTTCAGGTAGAACTTTTGAATTATTAAACATTTCTTTTGGATGCAAACTCTCTTCCAGATAACCATTACCAGTGAAGTATATCCTTCTTGGCCCAGATAGTCTTAGTCAGACAATATAAAATATGCTCTAAAACTCATGCTCATGTTGAGAGCTGTTCAAACTGATTCATATTGTGAAGGGCTGGAGTCTGCATAGCCTGTCAAATTTAGGTCATTTAAGCTCACTGCAGTAACCTCCCCCAAAAGATTCTGAACTTGTAGCCATGGTATCATCCAAGACAATAATTTGCTGGTAATTCTGCATGTAATAGTACATACATGTTGTTGTAGCATCTAGAAAATAAGGCATGAACAAGGATTTTCCTGTACTTCTATAAACACAGAAGGAAAGAATGATTCTTGTTTGATTCCAGTTTGTCACAAAAGAAAATAAATGGTGTGACAAGGAGACCTAGCAGTGTTTGCTTCATGGCTGGTTTATCATGACAGTGGAGAAAAAAATACAAGTAAAAGCTTGGTTAACATGACATGAACATGAAATATTTTGGGCTGATTTCCAGAGTTAATGGGAAAGTTGCCTGTCTCCAGTCTAATAATCCTCTTGTACTATCTCCAGTCTCCCTGTCTTCTCCTAGCAATAAAACCATAGGATTTTGAAGCCAAAAGTTCTCTTTAGTAGGCTTTAGTAGAATTCTCATACGATGAGAATGGCATAAATTTGCAGGTGCAATTTAAGTGGAAATAACTATTTGAAAACCTATTGCAATATTTGAAGAGTCCATGCATAAAGGATGTATTAGTTTACCAGAACCTATTTCAGTTAACCTGCCATGACTTCTCAATATGGCCAATAACCACAGTCCATGGGAATTTCATGCATTCTGCTGATCTTGTGTCAGTGATTCATGGTTGCTGTCTAAACATTGTTTTCTAGTTAGTGTAGTTTAACTTCTCAGGTTCCTAGGGTTGAAGTTGCTGGTTTTGGTCTTGCTAAACACTGAGGCTCATGTTTATATCCTGTCTGACATCCTCACCTGGGTGTGTGCAGGAGCCCTTTGCTGGTGCTTTCTCTTTTTACCTTTTTAATGAAGTGAAATAGGACTCTGTTGCTAAATTTATTCCATTTATTAAGTGTGACTCTTCCCCCATGTCTGCTCTTTATTGTCTTATCTGATCTGATACCTGACCTGCAACACTACCTCTCAATAACTACATGAAGAGGTTTGTAGTGAGGTGGGTGTTGTTTTCTTCTTCCAGGTGTTAGGATGAGAGGAAACAGCCTCAAGCTGCAACAGGGGAGATTTAGTTTGGGTATTAGGAAAAATGTCTTCACTGATAGGGTTGTCAAGCATTGGAACAGGCTGGCCAGGGAAGGGGTAGAGTCACTATCCTGGTATCTAAGACATGTAGATGTGGCACTTAGGCATATGGTTTAATGGTGGACTTCGCAGTGTTAGGTAAATGGCTGGACTCGATCTTCAGGTTTTTTTTCCAGTCTAAATGATTCTATGATTCTATATTTTCCCAGATATATAGTACTTGATATGTTCCAGGTTTTATTTGGAATCTAGAATTTATTATCCTAAAGAAGATTCAAACAATGCAGTGTCCCAAGCAGCCTGTTTAATCTGCACTCTTCCAAAAGAAAACCAGTCTGATTTATTGCTAAAATGCGAGAGTGAATGTGGGATTGTGTGTTAAGAAAGCATGACAGAGGGAGGCTTTCCATTGTCAGTCAGCACTATTTTCCATTTGTTTTCCTTGTTGGAGAGGTTTTTAGTCCATACTTTACATGTACAATACAATATGTTCGATTAGCTATTTTAATAACAGTTATTAAAAGTTATTTAATAGCAAAGTTGTTAAAAGTTCATCTACTGTATATTGCTCAAACTATATGCAATTTAACCTTACAATCCCACTTTTTATGTTATGATATGAAGACCGATTCAAGTTTGTGAAGGGAAAAACCTGTTGCTATCCAGGGAGAAAAAGTTATAAAAGTTTGCTTTTAACTGTCAAGGAAGGATTTTTCAGGTCATTGTGTGTATGCTGTCCCCAGAGTCATGGGATCTTGGGCTTCAGGAAGAGTGCAGCCTCTTTTTCTGAATACTTATTACTTCAGCTAATAGTATGAGCATGATGCAGAGCTATCTTGTTTGTAGCCCTGAACGGGTTGCAGAAATACAACTGGTACTGAATGCAATTCTTTATTTAAAGTATTGGAGACATCATATGGGGAAAAAGGACTTTTTACAGGTAGAATAACCTCTTAATTGACATGGTTAATCCAAGTCGGTATAGACAGCTAAACAAATTTTGAATGAGCACTTGTCTTAAGTTTTATGGGAGTTTTATTTCTTGTTGTTTGGTCATTTTTTATTTTGTAGTTCCCTTGAATTGCTTTCTTCAAGTGCGACACCAAAAGCTGTGTACCTCAAAGCTTTTTCGTAAATGCATTTATTGGCATTATTGTCCATGTTTTGACTTGCAAAATACAGAGCAAAATAGCCAGCCCATTGTAAATGGGCATACTCTTTCGTTATTTTGTTATTCTTTCCTTCATTCTTTCCCTCAGTACGTATCCTCAAACGAAAACCTTTTGAAAGTATCTGATTAAAAACTTCAGTTGAAATACCTGTGTTATTTTAAAATACCCATATGCTTTTTCTTCTCTCATTTTACAAAGTGTAGAGCGAGGTATGACTGCGTTGGTTAGTTACAGCAATTCAGAGATATGTGAAGTCTTATGGTGACATGAGGTAAGGAAGCAAATTACATAGCCTAAAAATATGCGAAGGCAGACTTATTTCTGCTCTAGTAGTGTAAATATTAAGAATAAAAATCTATTCTTTTTTTCCTTCCCTGTATTTCCCTATGTAATAGATGATGTTATTAATTTGGTAAACTTTCTTAAATTTTTCAGTAAAAATTTAGGGAAATTATTTTTAAATGGCCCAAACTTTCATATATTACTGAAAACAAGTTGTTCGCTAAAGAAGACAGCTGTAGTTTGAATTTTGTAGCTTGTAGAACTCTTTTCATATTGCCCACCTTTTGTAACTGGAGTGCTTTTCTCATCTTTATTCCTTACACGCACTTTTGGTGCAAATCATTCCTGGTTTTGGTTCATGAGAGCATCTTTGTTTTGGCTGCTGTTCTCGAGCTAATATATGTCTTTTCTGGGAAGCTCAGCATTCTTGGCACACTACTTTTCCAGTGTGAAATACTTTTTTTCTGCTTTGGAGATGAGATACAGTACAATAAAGATTAGTAATGATTTTTGTTCCATTATTACATGACAGTATGTTGAGACAAGCGATCTCCAAACTATGCCATGAACACAAGAAAATGGGAGAAAAAAAATATTAACAGTCCTGAAATATGGCAGAGAAAATCTTTGTTCAAATCCAAACACATCTAGAGCTATATGGCTTATGGAGTAGGAATCAATCAGCATGCTGTCAGTAAGGTTGGGAAATAATGTGTGGTTGACAGTAATGAACTGAACTTAGAGCATCTGCTGTCTCACATCTGTTTCCTGCTGTCAGTTAAAAAATGAAGCCTAAAAGAATGAATTTACAACCACTGTTTTTAATTTTGAGAGGTTGTGTTTTCTGCTTTCCACATGGGAATCTAATGAACTGCATGCTAACACCAGTATTGCTCATTAAATTTTAGGAGTATTAATTTCTTATGATAAGTATATGTTTTAAAAAGTAGTTCTTGTTTACAATATAAGACAGCCTCATGTTCAATAAGATATTACAAGGCAATATGGAAATGAGCAGTTTGTATCTGGAAAACAAAAATATGTTTGAATGACTTCAAAGGATACAACAATTTCTGTTGGAATATTGTTTAGGGCTTGTTAGAAAAAGTAGCCATGAATGTATTTGCTGTTGAAATCAGTGGAGCTGGAATGCATATCAAAAAAAGGTCTGAGCATTTTTTTCCTGAATTAGAGCTTTGATGATTGTTGCTAAAAAGGCCATTTTGAACTGGCAAAAAAGCCCAACCCAACCCCCCCCCAAAAAAAGGGGGGTGGGGTAGTGGTGGTGGTGCATGCTCCACTCGTGAAAAAGTTCTTTTTGCATTACACTTACATGTTATATTTTTATGTCTGCGGATGAATTTGGAGGCAATGGTGCATAAAGATATTGGCAAGTACCTTTCTTTAGGAAATGATGTATTTCTGAGAATTATATATGGAGGCAGAAGGGTTACACTCTAATTACATTTATTTGTAAAACATTTATACCCTGTCCTATGATAATTTTTGTAAGTGTATGGATACATTTGGTTTAAGGAACAAGGGAAGCTTCTTCTCACGTGGTTTCTGTTTATTTATATATTTTCCTTCTTTTTTCAACACTTAGTAGACTTGTGAATGGTGCTTTTGTTGTGATTGCAGCAAAAGTAAGGAACAAACAGATTTCTGGATCAAGTTAATGAATTAGCCAAGGTTCAATGCTGAAATCTAGGATGCTGATCAAGTGGATTTTAGTATGGTCTTTAAGAATATTTATAGCTATTAGATATTTGCTAATTAAATGCAGAGATACCACTGTCTTGTTTAAGCCTTCTTTTCTTACTCTGGAACTACTGAGTCATTACAGTCCAAATTTTTTGAAGGGTTTTCTCTTTGCCTCAAGTATGCTTAAAAACAAGAAGTTTGGAGAGATTTCATCAGAATCAATCAATCATAAAATCATAAAATCCCATGTTGGAAGGGACCTCAAGGATCACCTGGTCCAACCTTTCTTGGCAAAAGCATGACTTGGACAATATGTCCCACCGCCCTGTCCAACTGAATGTTTACAGTCTCCAATACTGGGGAATCCACTTCTCTGGGGAGATTATTCCCGATGGCTGATTGATCTTATTGTGAAAAATTTTCCTCTTGTGTCTAATTGGAATATCCCTGGGAGTAACTGTATGCATTACCCCTTGTCTTTTCCATGTGACTCCCTGTAAGAGGGGAGTCATCCTTTAAATACTGGAACATAGTGAATGGGTCTCCCCTGAGCCACCTTTTCCCAAGGCTGAGCAAATCCAGTTCTGTCAGCCTTTCCTCATGTGGCCCTTCTCTGGACCCTCTCCAGCCTGTCCACAGCTTTTTTGAATAATGGGGACCAGTGCTGAGTAGAGTGGAATAAGTTCCTGAGATCTTAAAGTTCTAGGAACTCCCTAGAAGTTAAGTTTCCTTCACTGAATTACACATGGAGGAAAATGATTTTCGGAGTGCCCTGTTACAGAACTCTTTATGTAGAAGTTCTGTCTGGTTGGAGAGAAAATTGTAGGCCCCAAGGCTGGGTGGTTATAGTATCATAAACACTTGAAGATCAGTGTGTTAGATGCATCCAAGCAAATGGTTTATGCACACCACAGGTTCCAAGGGTACTTCAGATTTCAAGAGAATGAGACAAGATGACTGAGCTATTGTTCTCCCACCTTTCATTCCATTAATAAGATGAAAGTAATGCTCACAGTTTTCAGTCTTACTGAAATTTTCTGTGCTCTCAGACTGAAAACATTGTGTTATGCTTTCCTTGTTCTGATAATCAATGTTGGGCCATTAGAATATAACATCTTGTTAGAAGATATGTGAAGTAAGATAAGTTCTTAGCTATTTTTTTGGATGATGTCTGTGTATGTCCTTTCTAGAATTCTAGGAATTCCATGGATTTTCCATGCCTAGACTTACTCATTAATGTTTTTATATATTGTATGAAGTATCCCCTCTTGCGTTCGCAAAGAATATGAACAGAAGTTACTTCTCCCCTCTCCCTCCTTCGTAAGCATGTGATTTCTGTGAGGAATGGTGCTCTTGAAAGACTGATGGACTTGGGCAGCAGTGTTAGGAGGACAAAAGCATCAGTTAGAGATTCCCCCCCCCCCCAAATCCTCCTTATTTCTGTATAAGAGAACTTCACATTTTTACCAACCCTGTTTTCAAAGCCCTGGTGAGGACAGCCTATTTCTGTTTTATTTCAAAGTAAAGATTTCCTGCTTAGCTTTAGAACTTCAGGTTCTTGTTATGGCTGTGACTTCAGTTCATCAATTACAGCCAGTTCTGGGCGCTGCAGAATTCTGATAATGAGACTTTGCCATTTTATATAGGTCACCAGAAGGACCCAAGAGAAGAAATGAGATAACAGAAGAGAAAATGTGAAAATTCAGTGACGATATATTGTAACAGGGAGCTACTTGCATAAAACTTTTATTCCCAAAGTTTGATTAGTAAAGCCTCAATTATAATTTCAGACGTTATAGTCTATGGCGTTACATTTCTGAATGGAAACTATTTTGTGAGGTTCATAGATTCAAGCACTTTCATCAAAAGGATAAGAATTGCCTAAAATACAGAAGTTCACTGTGAGTGCCAGGTTGTTTTCATGTAATCCAGACGAAAAAAATGTTAGTGAATATTTAACATTTTTGCAGGGATAATTGCTATGCAGAAGACTGCGTATTGGAGACGTTTTTTCTTCTTTCCCCTAATTTTAAGCATTTTCTGGTTGACTTAGAAATGTAACATTTAGCAGCCAGGGGCCAGGAGTATCCTTCCTGGAAAAACAAGGTTGTGGTTGATTTTTGTTTGTTTGGTTGGTTGGTTGGTTTTCTGTGGGGATTTTTGGTTGGTTTGTTTGTTTTTTCTTTTTGATAGCGAGTGGATTTGTATCATTCATTTATGCAGTTTTCTTTGATCTTTGAGAAATCCCAAACAGATGATGCTTTTAACAGAGGATCCGAATATAATTCCGCAGATCATTGGTAAAAAAAGTATTGGTGGTAGCACTAGAAAGCTGAGTCATGCTTGGATTAAACTATGATTTAGCATGATATGAATACAAGAAAGTTGTAGAATGTAGTACAGAAGCATAGTCTAGTGTAGACTATAACCGTTTGATGCACCAACAAAAAGAGGGGAGCTCTGATAAGCGCATGCCTACGTGAACAAAACTCACAGTTAAATGTTTGTGTTCATTCTTTGAAAATAAACTGATCTGAAGGGAGTACATGAATTCAACAAGGAAGCAGTGTGGATGTTGAATCATAGAATCATAGAATAGTTAGGGTTGGAAAGGACCTTAAGATCATCTAGTTCTAACCCCCCTGCCATGGGCAGGGACACCTCACACAAAGCCGTGTCACCCAAGGCTCTGTCCATGTGTGTCTGAATATCAGGTTTTGGATATAAATGGGTGCAGGAGCCTACTACCAATTCTTTGCTTTTTCTATACCTAAAATTTAAAAATGTATGGCAACCTACAAGTCTATGTATGCCTCTCCTTTCTGTAGGAACATTTCTAGTGCAATAAAAACTAAATATCCTGCTGGAGAAATTGAGACTGAAGAACTCCATACCTCAATAAGAAAGGTACTTACCTGGATTTTCGTAAACTTAGTTTAAGTGCCTTCTCTAATGACTCCTCTAATAAGTCATTACCTGTCTGAAATAAATCAAGGGTTTTATTTCAGGGGTGAAGCAGGGACCTACTCCAAAATATCTTTTACACTGAAAGCCAGGACACTATGTAGGGTAGATGAGTGAGATTCAAGTCTTTAGTATCAGGACCTTACCAACAGAGTTGACATAGTGAGAAGATTTTCTTTTCTGAAATATTCTGGTTATTCTTTCTTATCCTTCAAAAATTTACTGCATCTTCACAGGAAATGGAGAAAAATATAAATCCACTTTTATTTGTAAAGAAGTAAATATAGAAAAGCCTTCTATACCTTTCTGGTCTTGAAAGATAAAAGGGCTCTGAATAAATAAAAATTGAAAATATTTTAAAATGGAATACATTTTGGGAACAGGTAGACAAAAGAGCACGAGGGCACATTTTTTTTGTATATGGGAAAAGTTGTCTTAAACAGGAGGATTTACTACTGCTCCATTTTATCTCTAAGAAAATGCTCATAAAAATGATGAATGTAAGCTTTACATTTCAAGGATTAATACGATGAAGTAAAATTGTGTCTGAATGATGTTATACGCAATCAAAATTTGTCAATATTCAGTTGTGGAGTTCATGTGTAGCAAGTGTGTAGAAAAGTACATGTTTCTGCTAAGATATACTTAGAGAATTTAGCTTTGGGTGGTAGTAGAGGAGGAGAGTGGTGAGTTTTTGTCTTTGGCTCAAATACAGTTGTGTGGTGAGCTGCCAGTAGAAGCAGTCTGAAGTGCAAATTTACGAATTTAAGAATGAGTTACGGAAGCCTTTGCCTAAGAGTGACCTGTTCCCTAATTACCAAGACACACTGAAATGTATTCTGTTGATATCAAAGGACTGTGAATGGAGTAAATTCCTAGTTAGTTAAATAAGCGCTGGAGTGAAATGTGACCTTCTCCCATTAGATCAAGGTGGGAAGGGACTGCGAATGCAATAAGAGAAGAGAGGTGATGGAATGATAAATAGAGTGGATGCAGTAAAAGGCCATCTGCAAGACAGAGGCATCTCATCCTGAACACAAGTCTCAACTACTCTTGACCCTGGACCAGTAGAGAAAGTATATCTGACATTTATGTGATTCACTTCCCTCGTGCATGAAGATAAATCCACATTTCTGAAACAGTTAAACAGATTTCCACTGTAAGTGTGTGATAGCCTTTATAGAGTGCACCTACACTCTAAATCACAGAAATGTGGCCATTTCTGACACTCTCAGGTTGAGGAGTTGTTTTTTGAATGCTATGTATATAAAGAGAAAATCTTTTATTTTGTGTTACATAAAGGAGAAGGGGCTCTTGCGCCATTGGACAAACATAAGTTATTCTCTAATTTAAAAAAGAAAACCCCAAACTTGCTATATACTGTGGTATTATGTTAGAAATTAATTGGAATGGTGGTTCTGTGACTAAAAGACATTGATGTAAGAAATAACAAAAAAGTGTATGAAAAACCAGGGAAATTTCTGATGCAATTTTGACAATGCTTCCAATTTTGAAGGCATATGGCAGTAAAAAACCAGTGGGCAAGGTGATCCATGGAATAGTTTCTTTGGTAGAACGTGCAGTCTTTTTGGTTCTAACTTGGCTATTCAAGCATTTGGTATTTATACAAATAATTCATATTTTTGCCTGTTTCTCTTTCAGATTTTGCTTTTCCTCTCCTATATATTTTTGAAAACAACCATAACTGTAATCTTTCAGTTTGCTTACTCCTAGCCCTTCCATCCCTAGGAAAATTTCATGATGCCCATGCACACTATCTGGTGCTTGGCTATTGCCTGTGGGTAAATATTGATTGTAAGAAAAATTGAGGATGATGTCCTATTTGATTCAGTTTTTCACTGCAGGGATTAGAGAATCTGTAGTATTAGCTAAGTAGTATGCAAACCAATACATTCCAAATGAAAATTTCTGTGATTCTGTGATTTATCAGGTATTTGACTTTATCATATCAATTTTGTGAGGCTGTTACTGTATTTAAATAACGTGAAATGTATTTACTAGGAGTTTTTCATGGCCCTGGGGGAGGTGCTTGCATTGTTATATCATTTCTGTACTGCTGGCTGCTAGGGGGTGTACCTTGTATATTATTGATGCTTCTGAAACACTGCCTGTTTATTTCTGGGTGTGTACTAATAATGGTCTATCCATGTCAAAAGTGTTTAGACTGCCATATTAAAAATAATAAAACTGAGAGAAAGAGCTAGGCAATCTAACTAATAGCTGTTGTTTAAGTATTCTTGTGTATGTATGAATAAATTAAAGTAATTAATTAAACATAGTTTTTTCAAAGTTTTCACTCAAAACTCATTATTCTTTACAAAAAAGTGGTGAAGAAAAGACTTTTGATGCTAAATCAAGAGAATTTGTATTATCTAGTTATAGAGATGCTTGTATGTTAAGAATGTGTCATGCAATGCTTCAGTTGAAGGTGTCAGTATTCCTTAAAGAATACAAAGTCTGCTGTCATGTCACGTCATTAATTATCTTCTTAATTGCTTTTGTTAATGAATAACTCATACTGTCTCAGGGCTTGATTTATTTTTTACATAATTTTTAACCAGGCACTTTAGTTCAGTATTCCTTCAATATCATAGAATCATAGAATAGTTAGGGTTGGAAAGGGCCTTAAGATCATCTAGTTCCAACCCCCCTGCCGCGGGCAGGGACACCTCCCACTAAACCATGCCACCCAAGGCTATGTCCAATCCAGCCTTGAACACCGCCAGCGATGGAGCATTCACAACTTCCCTGGGTAACCCATTCCAGTGCCTCACCACCCTTACAGTAAAGAACTTCTTCCTCATATCCAATCTAAACTTCCCTGTTTATGTTTGAACCCGTTACCCCTTGTCCTCTCACTACAGTTCCTCATGAAGAGTCCCTCCCCAGCATCCCCATAGGCCCCCTTCAGATACTGGAAGGCTGCTATGAGGTCTCCACACAACCTTCTCTTCTCCAGGCTGAACAGCCCCAACTTTCTCAGCTTGTCTTCATACGGGAGGTGCTCCAGTCCCCTGATCATCCTCGTGGCCCTCCTCTGGACCTGTTCCAACAGTTCCATGTCCTTTTTATGTTGAGGACACCAGAACTGGACACAATACTCCAAGGGTGGTCTCACAAGAGCAGAGTAGAGGGGCAGGATCACCTCCCTCGACCTGCTGGTCACTCTCCTTTTGATGCAGCCCAGGATACGGTTGGGTTTCTGGGCTGTGAGCGCACACTGCCGGCTCATGTCCATTTTTTCATCGACCAAAATCCCCAAGTCCTTCTCTGCAGTGCTGCTCTGAATCTCTTCTCTGCCCAACCTGTAGCTGTGCCTGGGATTGCTCCGACCCAGGTGTAGGACCTTGCACTTGTCATGGTATATATATTATATACCATGTATGTATATATATATACATATTGGTGGATTGAAGTAGCTGGAAAAGCTAATTAGTGCATCTAATAGTTATCATTGAAAGGATAAATTATATATTTCATTACATGTTATATGGAGTAATATGCATTTTTTCCCCCTTCATTACTACTTGGCAAGAGCTGTTTATGACAAATAAAAAATACAGGAAGAAAGGATGGCAGTCATCTTTGTGAGCAGAACAGGGAGTTATAAACTTAGTAAAGAAGCATTCAATGCACTGCATTTTTTAATCTGGGGTAATATAGCTTGGCCATAGTAAGAGTAATGAAGATACAGAATGTGTCCATTGGGATAGAAATAAAAGGATAATTCTATTTTGGAAATATTTCTCGAATAAGCAGAGCAGGCTAAATAAGTGGAAGAGATCTGGTATTTTTTATTACTAAAAAAAAAAGGAAGAATAGAAAGACAAAAAAAGGATGACTCCAGCCCCAGTATGATGATCAGTACTTTCTTTTGCAAGGTCATTGTAATTTGAAATCTAATAAGTATTGGTGTTTAAAAGCAATAAAAAAGCAGCAGGCAGAATTTTCTACATTAAATGAAAGAACAGTACTGTTGCAGTAGGAAATATTTTAAATTGTGAATATAATTCTAATTTCAGTGCTCTGGAATTCATTTCTAGTTCCAAGCTGATTGTATCAAGGGACAAGAAAATATGGGTAGTTACCAACATATGGATAGCTATTCTAAAGGGAGCAGAGTAAATATTTTAGGCATTTTGCCAGATCATTTGTCATCTAAAAATTATTTTGCTTTGATTTTATTTTTCTGACTTTGTAATCCAAGTGTGGACAAAAGGAATGTGTAATAAAGAAGTTTAGGATGAGATAGCGTCATGCTTCAATCTGCTTGTAATACAGGCCTTCTAGTTTCAAAGTATTAATCTGGCAGATCTCTGTACATGTTTGTAGTGGAATATTGCATGGTGGCTTTATTTTTTTTGTGTGGTAGATGCCACAGCTAGGAGTTCCAGGCACACCTACAACATTACTTGCTGTAATTCCACTGGCCTATGGCACAAGCGGTTTCCATGGTTAGTTGTTCAGTTGATTGATAGTCAGATTTTGTTGCATTTTAAACATACATAACATTATGTTCCACATAAGACTAACATCATAATGTGAGGAAGCCCTAATTCAGGCAGTCTAAAGGTTGCTCCTTTCCTTTTTAGGAGAACTAGTCCATGCTTTATCAAGGTTCAAATTCTGTTTGAGATCATAAATTAAAATGAAATTACTAATTATTTTGTCCTTGACATTTTTGTGTGCAAGAAGTTGTTCCTGAATGTCTTCATAAAATATGCAGTCTGTTCTAGTAAAGGCTAACAGAAAAGTAGCAGAAGTGTGACAAATCAAGCCAGAAATATATTGGCAAAGCAATGTGGCAAAGCTTGCGCAAAAGCCACCTGCTTTTTTTTTACCTTTCAGTCTTTTGCTTTTTCCAAATTTAATACCAATCTACAATTCCAGGAGGATAATGATTCCTTAACTTTTCTCTGACTTGTAGTTTGCGGGCTTCTCTTTACTCTCTGAATCCATTGAGGTCCTGTTTCTCTGTTGGAGAAATAACAACTTTGGGTGTAATTAAGTATTTTTTGTTTATCTGTGTTTTAAATACATTTGCTCTGGCTAATTATTTATGCAGGTGTTGACACTTTGATTCAAAGCAGTGCATTTTACTGCGTGCTTTGTGTTAGGCTTTCTAGTAATCTGTTCCTTTGTTCCCTTTGATACGACAAAAGCTATAATGAGCAAAATAGACTATCTGATTAAAGTGGGAATTTAATGTTTCATTTACTTTTTTTTGGGTTTGCTGTCACAGAAAGTCAGTGTTCTGGCAGAGGAGACCATAAGAATAAAAGTAGCTTCATGTGCTCCTGTATTTCTCCATTCTTGAGTTTTTAAGCATCATTTCTGTACCATTTTCAAAAACTCACAATTTTTATTTTAATTTTATTAAATGTGTATTTGGTCATGGAATTCCAGAAAGTATTTATAGAGGATGCTTGAAACTTGAACAAGTTAAAAAAAATATTTCTGGAGTTTCTCTTAGTCAAATGCAGAATGTTGGGGTAATGAGTTAGTTGCAACCAAGAGATATTGATCCTTCCTGATGAGCTTGTAATTAAGCAGCAGATCATTTTAGCAGGGAGAGAAAATTATATGGGTTTGGTAGACTTTGAAAGCAAACTTTAAGGTTGGAAAGGAGGGATGCTTTACCTTCAGCCATTTTTAGGAAGGAGAGTGGGTTTTGCAAACCTAAATATAGTGAGAAAGCTTCAGGACTGACTTGTAACCTAAGAATCCTAGTGTAGCCTGCACAATGGAAAAGCGATTTTGGTCACATGTTGTATTTCCAACCAACTGCACATCTTTTCTTTACACCTAGTAAAGTGGGTGCATATATGAAATTTCAGTGTCTGTGTGTTGACTTCGTTGTCCTTTCATTGTCAGAAATAAACCTTGAGTTAAAGAAGCTGATAACGAGGACATAGGAGAGCTTTTCCCCTGAAACAAGTGCATGGACATTTGGATGATGGTGTCCTTCAAAGAGATTCAAGAGAGGTTTGAGGTGCATTTGAATGTGTGTTCAAGGATTCGGACTCAGTATTAAAACTGGACCTAGGAAATCAAATGCTACAGAAAACCAGGCAGTTCAGCATGTTTGTGAATATCCATCGAAACTGTATAGAAGATATCAGAATTGTTGGCAGATTAATCCCCAATACCTATTAGGCAGGGTAACAGTATTTTCTAGGATATTTATTTATCCTCTGATTCTGAGGATGCAATTATACGTAGATGCCTATTGCTCATTAGTGGCTCTGTTCCAGTGTATGTCAGATCATCAGTTGGATGAAAAATGATAAAAACAGGAGGGTCTAAAAAATCTGTACTCTTTAAGGCTGTAATTGGAGTAGATGTCCCATGATAAACCTGTAGTTATAATATGTATTTTAGAATTTATAGAGAGCTTATGGAAGATTTGGATAAGAAGCAGTAGTAGTATGCTGGAGAATTTCTAAGAAAGCTTTTTTGAAGGTGAGCAATAGCCTGGGGCTGTTCAGCCTGGAGAAGAGAAGGCTGCGTGGAGACTTCATAGCAGCCGTCCAGTATCTGAAGGGGGCTTATAGGGATGCTGGGGAGGGACTCTTCATTAGGGACTGTAGTAATAGGGCAAGGGGTAACAGGGAACAGGGGAAGTTTAGATTGGATATGAGGAAGAAGTTCTTTACTGTAAGGGTGGTGAGGCACTGGAATGGGTTACCCAGGGAAGTTGTGAATGCTCCATCGCTGGTGGTGTTCAAGACTGGGCTGGACAGAGCCTTGGGTGACATGGTTTAGTGTGAGGCGTCCCTGCCCCTGGCAGGGGGGGTGGAACTAGATGATCTTAAGGTACTTTCCAACCATAACTATTCTATGATTCTATGATTTTCCTAGAACAGGAAAGAGATGGGACTATATCATTACAGATTGTTTCTCTTGCAAACTGTAGTTTTCAATAGTTCTAAAACTTTTCTGCTCTGTGCCCTGCAATAGGTGGCTTTTTTCGTATTCCTCCTACATGTTCATCTTGTAAGTGAAAGTTAATAATGAAAAGCATATATGGCGTATGTGGATAAATAACATTTTTTTAACACTTGAGAACTGTTTTTCCTGTTTGTCTCTTTGGGCTAACATTTTGGAGAGTAGTGCTTGTGCTACTTTGCTTGTTTTTAATGTAAACAATTGAGATTCTATGAGTATTTTGCAGCTGAATGCTGCAAGAACACATCTGTAGGTAAAGATTTCAGGTTAAAGATACAGTACCGAGTTTAGCGCGTGCATAGTGCTGACTAATTGTTTTGAAATGTTTGTATAATCTTATGTAAAATACTTGCATTCTTGTCTCCTTGCAATACAATTCTATTTCTTTGTGCTAAACACCATCACGAGCCATATGAACCCTCTATTTTATCTGTAACTCAGTGTCTTGTTATGATAAAGAATTGTGAAACCATGGTTCATCATCTTTAATATTTGAAAATCCAACTGATTCTGTGAATAGATGTTTTGATTAATTAATACTTCTTTCACTTGTATTGTAAAAATACGTTTTTGTCTCTCCTGGTCAGCTTCTCGTAGCTTCTTTTGATCTTGCTCTAGACTTTCTCCCCCGGTATTTGTTTCCTATATTATGATTAAAATGAATTAAAATATTATTTCTCAGAAAAATATTTTAATTGTGCCTTTAAGTAAAAAATAATTATAATTTCTGTAAGGCAAAAGGCATATGAATGGGAAGAGGTTCACCAGGATTTTTGGTTAATCACATCATGGTTTTAAAATTTTCTTGACTTGCAGAGGGATCTTGAAGGAACACCGTATGTCTGAAGGGTTTCCGGGGAATAAGGAAAGAAAAACAGATAAGGGGAAAAAACCAGAAGCAAGACAAATGAGGAGAAAATTGTTTATCACTTCTTTTCACTGTCCATATTTTTGTTCTCTTTTTAACTACTTATCCCAGTTAAAACAATTTTTGAACCCACTAACAGTGAGGGAACAAAGAATAAAGACAGAATTTACACCACAACGAGGTGATGTTGTGTTTTACCATTTTGCAAACATAGCATTAAGAATCTCATCCTATTCTATTCCGCTTTCTATCCTCAGAGGGAGTGGCAGTTGCGTAGTGTCTAAAAATATCATGTAACCTGACAGAATAAGCTACGTAGGATATGGGACAGCAGGGATTTAATGAGCATTTCTTCTGTCCATCACCAGAAACTTCCTGCAAGGAATGTCCATAGCAGTGGTTTAAAATTCTCATATTTATTCTCCTATTTTTCCTATATTCTTTTAGAAGTTTGTTTTAGTATAAGCATATTTGCTGAAGTTCAAGGACAAAATACTGATGCAAGATGTGTTTTTGTAGTTTTCAATAATTTTAAAAATATCCAAGTTTTATCAAAAGATACTATCTAATCCCATTAAGTAAATAGATGCACGCACAAATTGAATTTTATGTTGAGTGCAATGGGTCTCCAGAGATACACTTTTGTGCAAAATGTACTATACTGTTTTGCTATTTGTAGAATAAGTGTTTGGCTGCCTGTTCAAATGTTTCCTGCGTCACCATCTTTCAATACAGTTTCAATAGGAAAAGCAGCATTTTTAATATCGTGACTAATGCTTATTATCAGAGCTAAGCACCATGAACAACAGTATTCAAGTGCCTCACTAATGCGTGTGACTTGAGGCAATATGCTAACCCCAGAAATAACCTAGAATTCTTTTATAGTAGCAGGAAGTATTCCCTTGAATTCTTGTAGCTGTTTCAAAAGAAGGAAAGTGCTTCAGCTTCTAAACCCCTGATAATCTGGAGGAAAAAAATACCCATAAATAAACACTTCTTACTTCTGAAGTGCTATCACTCTTGTGTCCTTCTACCCATGATATCACTACTCAGTATGGGAGAGTACCTTTCAAAAGCCCCGATGTTTGTCACCAAAAAATAATGCTTTGTTATAAGACTTAACGGAATCTTGCAAAAAAATAAAAAATGCTTAAATATACAAGGATGCATATGGGACTCTAACTACTGAAAGGCTGCTCGAGCTGTCTGCAGGAAATAGAATTCTGCTGCTATTGCCTTTGTATTCAATACAAAGCTTCTCAGCGTGACTGATCAGATCTGCAAATCTTTACCCTCCTGATTTGTGTGGGTAACTGCCATTGTGTATTGTACATGTGTGCATGAGACATGCAGAACCTCAGAGGGTCTGTCTCTAAGCCAATAAAAGCAATCAATTTTGTCCTTGAATAAAGCAATGTGTCCTAAAGATAGGAAATGACATATAGTGACAAAACAAATGAGTATCATTGTAAGAATTGGTTTTAATGTTTTGATCAGTGTGATGAAAGGACCAGAGAAAAAAGCAGGTATTGTCACTATACTGCTGTATAAATCCAAGATATTCCCACATCTCCAGTGCTCTCTCTCCACCTCAAAATTACTGAAAGATAACAAGCCATAGATAAGAACTTCTTAATATCTAGGACTTTCCTTGTTTACCTCTTTTCGAAACACAGTTATTACAGAAATCTCAAATATCATGAATGATGTGAAGAAGAGAGCATATCATAGGATAATGAGTAAGGACATAATAAAATTACTGAACAGAAAATTAAAATCAGGCTAAAGGAATATTTCCCTATTCAGCACAGAAATTCTACAGTTTAGTTATTGCCATAGAATTGTTTTTAGATGCCATGAAGTATTGCTGAGTTCAGAAAATGATAACTCTAATTCATAGCATCAAAACATGAAGGGACCTGGCCAATAAGCATAAATTAGCATGGGAATTATTAACTAAAACTGTGGATTGGAAGTCACTCAAAGAGAGTAATAAAGCATTTGGAGAAGTAAAAAATATGAGCAATGACCACTGACATGAGCTTCAAATTCCTTGATACAGACTGATTCGAGAGGGTAAACTGTCAATAGGGAAATTTGTATGAGTGAGAGAAATTGTAGAATGTAGTATTTAAAAAAATACTCTTTTATCTAGAGTTTATATGGGACAGCAAAATGACAGCATGCACACGGTGTAGTTTGACAGGTATAAGGTCATTCGATATCTGACCTCATGCACAATTAATAGGATTGCTTATTTAGGTCACAGCCCTACTTTCTACGGTGCCAAAAAAATAGGCTGTAAAGTTTTGTATCTGATTTTGTAAATGCCAGTGTTTAGACCAATGGAAAGAGAAACTTAGGCAAAAACACTCCTATAACCATTTATGCCCTAAAAGGTCAGGGCCCTTTCATTTGTACCCTTTCATCTAGAGCGGGCATAAATCCTGTAATGTATTTCGGGAACTGTTCATTAATGTTGTAATGCATTTGGTAACAATTGTGATCTTTAGGGCAGATTTAAAATTACGGATGATGAGTTTATTGCTGGACACTAGTTTACTGAAAGTTGACTGATCTTACCATTTATTTCTACATGTGCCTTTCATCATGTTTAACAATGAGTATGCATGGCATCCTGGAGACATCAGTAAGAAGATCTTACAATAAACAGCTTTCTGCTTGTTATCTTTGATGTGACAGAATACAAAAAAATAGTAAACACATTGAGGATTAATTCTCCTGTTTATAATGACAGGCTTCCTGTAACTTGGTGCGGGAGAGCCAAGGTTGCATGCCAGTGTCCCAGAGAGGTCGGTTAAACACCACATTTCTATTTCCCTAGACCCAGAGATTTTTGAGGTAGTTTCCTGTTTGAATTGTCCTATCATGAAGGCACAGTTCTCTGCATTAAAGAAATTAAAAATTTGTGTATATAACTAGAAGTTGTGAAAATGATTGAGATGCTGAAATTAGAAGAAAATGGTCAAGACCTGATATTAGAAAAATTGTATTTATATAAGATGGAAAGATACAACCCTGAACAATTGTTATTGTATCTGACGTGAAAAAATGATCATCCAGCTTATTTTAACACAAATCTTAGATGGCCTTTTGGGCCATGAGATAAATTTTAAAAGTAGCCCCCAGTAGGTTTTTCTACTGACTGGGCAAACCAGCTATTTCAGATGAGGTTAAAAGAAAAATCGCCTCTAACCACTGAATAAAAAGACCTATTTTATGCATCTGAAGATCGGCTTATTCTCAAGTTATAGGCATATGTTGCTGTTGTCATACCTTACCAAGTTAGTGTGTTAGCTGCCATGAAGTAACTGAGTTCACTCTTAGCCTGTCATAAAGTGTGAGATAAAGCGTAGTTTGAACTGCTTTCACAGAGCAAAAATCACAGGGGCAGAGAGTGTGACGACAGGAATGAGTGTCAACATGAGTGAGTGATGATGTTTAAGCAAGGAGAAGCAGAGAAAATTTGGGCTTTTACCTCTGTTCCCAACATTGTTCAAATATTTAATCCAATTATTTCTCGCAGTAAAATGATATTCTTCAGGATTAGGAACTGGATGTTGATTTGAAACTTTTTGGACATTGCTCTCTTTGTGCAGGCAGGTGCTTTTGTTGTGAGATAAAGGCTTCTATACTGTCTCTGACTGTGTCTTAAAAGAGAAAAATCATTTGTGGCAAGAAATCTCTTTAGGTTCCTAATCCAAGCAGGAAGGCTGTGAGTCCTTGTCTGCCATAACAACCAGAGAAATGAAGGCAGATACTTCGCACTGGCATCCCTTTTCACTGAGTCTCTTTAGATGCCAGCTCTGCTCAGTGTGTTAAGTACTTCATGTGTAACCCCCAATAACCATATGAAAAATGTAGCTGAGTCTTGGAATTCTAATCCTGAGCCTAAATTATTAAAATTATGTATATATTAATAAATATACAGAAGTGTTTTTAAAATAGAGATCATGGGGAGTAACTTAATCCAACACAGCAATATAGAGAAAGACCTACTGAGAGAATGCATTCGTGTGTTCACAATTTTTTTCGTCTTTCAGTATTTCTTCAACTAACCAATATTTTAACTTTTGATCTGGCAGGATGTTTAAGTAGGAGAAATTAGAAAATAGCAGGAGTATTCATATCTGTGGTTTACTGTGGTGTCAGTAGTACTGCACAGAGTGCAATAATGTTGGTTGTAATGCTGACTGTTTGGAAGTGCTGGAGGACCTGTGTAATGCTCGTCTATTTGGCCAGGTGCATAAACATTCTATTGATTGTTGAATTTCTCAGCTGGTGAAAAGTCTCCTTTCTGATGTATTGTGGCTTGAAATGATAAATGTCTTCTTTTCAAAACTTTCCCCAAACTTTAATTGGTTTTTTTTTTTTTTTTGGTATTTGATTTGGAAAACGTGACATCAGTGTTCTGCTGAGTATATCATGTAGTCTAGATACCTTGTGGTTGTGTTTGTTATTTTTTCCTGTTTTCACAGCCTCTTGTGGGCAAAAAACTATGAGAGTAGCCAATTGTCACATCTATCGAGTTTTTCAGGTTTTCATGTGGTGTTGATGGTTCAACTGCATAGTTTTATTGCACAACTCACTGGGTTATTCTGTCCTTGTTACAAGATCTGTGTGTCTGTTTTGCTCTATCTTATCTAGCAAATGTCTGAAGCCTTGGATTTCTAAATCAAGAAATGTCATGAATACTTGAACTAATGAAGTCTTGTTTTGTGTCTTGAGGTCGCTCAATGCTAATGCTAAAGAAAATGAAAATGTTGCTGTTGTTCCTGTTGAACTTTACTAAGAGTGCTCGCTAGCTTGCTACATAATAATGCGTGAACTTCTACTGTGGTCTTTTTGCCAGTTAGAGCATTTATACAGGCTTGATCCTCTGTTTTGTTGCTTGCTTATGCAATGGAAGTGAAAGAAGTTTAATTATTTTTGAGATCTCTAGAAAAATACCAAATATGGTTCATTCACTGCAGTCAATATTTGTAAGGGTGGACAGACACAGATTGTGCAAAACTTGGTATATGTGAATAGAGGCCATAGGGTGCTGTTGATTTATAAACAGATGAAAATTTAGGAATTCAAGACATACTTAATTTCAGTAGAATAAGTAATTTCTTTAGTCAGTTTAGAAAATCCCAGTAGTGGATTATTTGGGATTTTTTGTTCAGATCAAAGATATTTCACCTGTATTTCTCCCTAGGCGAGTTGTGATCTCATCAGAACTCAAGAGCATTCATGGCAGAACTTGAAGATTTTGAAGTAATATTTTTAGCCTTGGATCAGAGTGTGACCCAAATGCTTAACTTAAAATTTAAATTCATTAGAGTTACTTAATTTTTTGTCTAAAAAGATTTTAAAATGTTTTGCATGTAAGTTGAAACATTTGCCTTTTTTTTTTTTCTTTTTAATAGAATGCTACCTGTGATTTTTTTTTTTAGGTCAGTTAATGACTTCAAGAAGGAAATAAGGGAGTATATTTACTTCATTTCAGCTTTGCACAAGTGCGTGTTAGAAAGTAGCGAAAGTTCATTCTAGAAATAAAGATATTATGAAATTTCATATCATTACATATCTTAATGTCCTATCATAAAAATATTTTGTGCACGCTACTGTTGCTCAGGAAAAAATACTTCCAGAATGGGAAAACAATATTAAGAATCAAGACAGTATTGACAATTCATTCTCTGTGTGATATTTTTGTGCTGAAATAATAGGATAAGATCTAAACAGATGTATTGTGTTACTGTAACAAATTTAAGGGTTTGTCTTCAGAATTGTCCCCTAGCTTTACCAGCAGTAATCAGAGTGCCACTGGGGTACCATTTAACAGTTGTAATGTTGGTTGCCAGCCCTTGCTGAGAGCAACATGAGATGATGCTCTGGTAAAAAAACTCAATTCTAATCTTCACAGTACTTTTTAGATCCTCTCTGATAAGTAGTTGACCTAACTTCAGGATGGGTATTCTGACTTTAATTTGTTTTTTAAAAGCATTTTTGCTAAGTATGGGCATTGCTGAAAAACACAGTAAGTTGGCTTGTCTACTTGAAATGTGATATTAAATCGACTATATCTAGACAAATAGCAAACAGTTTGAATGGCCATTCCCAACAGGATAAAGGAAAATAAAAATAATAATAAAAAAACCCCAAAACTGATGAGAAAAGCTGAGAAAAAGCGTAAAGTGATTCTCAATAATTATTCATGTACATGCTTACACATAGCAGTAATCTGTGTTTAGCATGAAATAGATATTTAACTTTTGTTGAGGGAGGGGAAAAGTGATATTCGTTTATTTTGTAGTTATTTCAGTATGCCTTGAGGTGAGAATGTGCTTGAGGATAGGCAGAGCAAAGCAGATGTATAGTAACTTATTATGCAAGGATAACTTAGCCATTTGCCAAGGCTCTGTTTTTAAACTCTATCCTGCTTTTCAAAATTTGCCTTGTTATTTTTGCTGGTTTTTCAAATAGATTTGGGCAGCCATGCTTTGGTTCTCAATTAAACAGACAATTTCTTTAGGCATTTTTTTGCTGCTTCACTGAAGTAAGGAAAATGTTTTCTGTCAATTTATTACATTCACTGGCAGTTTCATTACTCTGATTATTCAAAACTCATAGATTAAGAATAGCAGCATGGAAGCAATCCAAAATACTTGTGGTTAATGATGTTGCAAAGAATCATGTTCTGAATTACCTGATAAAAGTTGCACTTCTTTATTAGATTTGTTGATGTCATTTTTGATAGGTTGGGGGCATTGAGTGGAATTACTAAAGGAAAACAGTAGTTGTTTACTTCTAGAAAGAAGTTGCTTACATTGTAGTTTTGGTATGATACAGTTTTGGCATTGCCCTCTGAACCTTGATTAATTCCAATTCTGTGTTGCAGCTTGTAGTTAGTTTCTCAGAACTGAAACTCTTGTTGCTGCCGTATGAAAGTTTTATGTAATATAAAAATGTTTTGTCCTGCTTAGATTGTTTTGAGGGATGGAAAAGAAAGACCTGGTTGCTCTGGTTTCCAGGACCTCATATGTTGCTTAAGTCCCACTGAGTCACAAGACAGTCTTTTCACAAAATAGAAAAAAAATGCATGTATTTCATATACTCATCTCAGTGCTTTTTCTGTGGATTCTTTATAGAGCATCTGTTTGTTTTTTTCCTATTTAAATTCATCTTGTTTTCCTGTCTTTCATTTCCTAATTCGCATTAATATTTAGTGTGTGATTGAATCGGATTTAAAATTTCACAGTGTGAGGGATTGAACGAAGCTGAGTTTAATCATTTGAACATAGTTAAACCGTTCTTACATTTCTAGATAATCTTTATTGCCATTGCTATGTAAAATATTTAAATCTGAGTCTATCTCTTTCTCATAAAGTAACGCATATGCAAAGATAGTATATTTCAGATGTGCTTATAAGCAAAAACTTTATTTTCTACTTACTGTATTAAAACCCAACTGATAATATTTTAGACTGTAGATTTTAATTATTTTATTTCTAAAGTTTTCAGAAGTTGATAATTTTTAGTGTACTGTACATAGCTTGAAACTGGTGTGTGCTCCTTTCTCTCTGCTGGTGATAACGATTTTGATCACAGTTGTATGCTTTTGTACTGGGAAATTTCTTCAGCAATGTAGGTGGAAAGCCAGTGTTACTGATTTAAATTTCTCCTGAGATCTGTTTTTACCACAACACATGAAGGAGCTAGTTGTCTAAATAGCAATCAGCTAAAGACACTTCACATATTTGAAAACCACAACATTTTATTCTGTAACCAGAAAAATTATTTCAGGGAGCTATTGAGGAGCCATTGGAAACTTTTGGACTATGTCAGCTTTTAATGTCTGAAGGCTGCTTCAGAGGTTTTGAGTGGTACTGTACACATGTAAAATACCAGCCTTCAAAATGTTTGAGGAAGCTTTGCTTTGTTAACTGGTTGACGTTCACTATGTAGAATGGATTTCAACAATCTGCTGAATTCCTAATACGAGGACTGGCTTTACTCTGTTTTTTTTTTCTGTATTTTAACAAGGTTGCAAGCTGGTATAATGCTGTCTGATTGTAGGCAACAGCAATAAATCTGACCCAAAAGTTAGTTCTGTACTAACACACCTAAGGGGAGAGCCTGAGGGGGAAGACAGGTTTTGCACAGTGCTGAAGAGCTTATCTCCAGCATTCTCTCTAGGCTTACCATTCTATTTTTTGAAGCTCTCTGGGGGACTCTATTTGGACTACTGTCTCCAGGTAGAACAAGTAGAACAACTCTGAAGAGATGCTGAATGAACATAAAATATGACAAATTAGTGCCACCACAAGGAGTACCAGCAGAAAGATTGTCTTTCTGCTTGCAGAAGACTTGCAGATTTACATCTTGCTATATTTTATCTTAAACTGAAAATTTAAAAACATTTGGACTGGCTGGCAAACAATCCTTGTTTGTGAGTGGGATTCTTAATCAAGCCTAGTTTTTATACCATATTTAGTTCTCCTTTGGAAAATTAACTGCAATACGAAAGGCACCTTAGAATGAATCTGTTTTAGGATTTTATTGGAAAAATACTCCAAAGATTACAACTGCCCAGGCATCTGGAATAGTAATTGCATGCAAATACATTTTATGATTTTTAGCTCAGCTTTGTCAGCTGAAACTGCTGACTATACAATTTAGTCACTGAATATATTAGGAAAACTGACAGGCTATTAAATGGAGAAATGACGATGAAAACAAGAGACCTTGATACTAACTATACTTTCTTAATCAAGATTATTGAAATTCTACACCTAAATAGAATCTAGAATTTTTTAGTAATGATCATATTGTATTTGTCAAGATGTTTTGCAGAGCCCTTGCTAACCATTCCATCTCTCCTCGGAGAGGACTAGAAGAACCACAGAAACATCACAATCAACAGAGGTTAATCAATTTTATTTCCTCATCTCTTTTTAGCTGCTAATTAAAATGAACTTTCTGTAGTTCAACAGAAAACTTTCATACACAAAGGACATTGCATTGTTTTGATAAGCTTACTGAAAGAAAAATGAGCTTTAGAATTAATAGTAACTAAGAAAAGGGAATGATAAGTTAAAATCCTGTGAAGTATTTCATAAAACAAAATTCTGAGTGCATCACTGAAGTTCTGCATCTACACTCATCTTTTTTTATCCTTCATCTAAACCAAACAGCCTTAATTATTTTCACTTCAGCTGTGTGTGAAAGGTTAGTGGTGATTCATGGGCAGCAGTAAGCAGTGCTTTTCACAAAGCACATCTGTTTCCAGTCAAATGAGCTCAAAACAGTTTACAGCAAGTAACATGTATCACAGAACACTTTTTATTATTTTGCTTGTGAAGTGAATGGTTATGTTCACTAAGGGGGAAAAATGCTCTTTATTTTTGAAAAGGAAAGCCTTCACATTTTAAGTGTGATGAGAACAATTATATTTACTCTGAATAGAATATATGCTGATTTATTAAGAAAAATGAGTTATGTGAATTTGGATTAACTGTGAAAAAGTGAATAAAGAGCTTATCCAGAAATGGGATAGTTGCATGTCTTTGAAACTCAGATCTAATCCAAGCAACTAGAACATGAAAAAGCTGTTGCAAAGATTTTTTTGAACTGGGCTTTGTTTACACATCAACACTTTTTATCTTCAACACTTTTAGAGGCAAAATTTCTGTTAAAATCTTGGCTGCTTGGCAGTGGGAGCAAGCTTAAAATGTAATTGACAAACCACAGAACAGAACAGGGTTTTGTTCCTTCCTAGAAATTGTTGTTTTCTTTTGTGTCACTTAAATATTATTTTGCAGAGAATCAATTTAGAAATTGTTCTTAGAGAATTTGCATATTCTGCTGATTTGCAGGAGAAAGAGACTCTAACGAGATGAGCCCATTTGATCATAAAAATCCATACTTCCATGATACCTTATGTATCAAGTATATATAAGCTTACTATATAGTTGAATTCTAAAAATGAAGAAGAGTCAGAGCTTGATCCTGATGTCTAATGTATCACCTGACATGTATGAGATGTGTCCTCATGCAAAGTAAATTACATCCAGAGCTGGAATTTGCATGTGGTCACAAAATAAATGAATAGGTCACATATTTTGGCCTGTCTTCCATGGCCTCTAACTCTTCTGCACCACTCAGTACAAAATTTGACATTCAGCATTAACTGTCTCCGAAGTTAACTTTCATAATAATGTTTCCTCTGTTTTCTGCCAAAAAATGTTACAGAGGTTGGGGTATACGAAAGTCCATTCTGGCTGAGGTCAATAATAGTACTGTTTTACATAAGAAAGTGTAATAATAGGATTTGGATATTACTGACACCAGGCCTTTGAACTGATGGAAAGGTAAAATTTATAATGTAGACCCAGTGCTTATGTAGTTCCTATGATAATTGAAACAAATGCTTGATACTAAAAAACTGTGGTGTCTTCCAGAGAAATATAATAATAAACGTTGCTTATGAAGGGAAGGACTGGAATATTGTACAGGGGAGAGCTGGTAACCTTTAGGAGTGCAGCACATGGGTGAAATTTGTGTTTAAAGACTGAGAAAATGTCTGTTTCCAGTTATGGGTTCTCACTTCGATGTGAAGACAAATCAAGCGAGCTGCCTGGCTGTCTTGGTTGGTCAAATGGTGACAGTGAGTCAGCAGTGTTATCTAGCTCTGACAAAGGCAAACACGTCTTAAGTAATATCAAGGAAGCTATTTCTAGGACAAATAAAACTATTGATGCATTTACAAAAGTCAGTGCTAAACTTTGGAGTTCAGGGTGCAAAAATGAGCACATGAATGGAGGGCTTGTCCTCCATAAGGAGGAAGCATGGGTTATCTAGTCTGTGGGAAGAAACTTGAGAACAGTTTGCAGATGTAGTCTGTAAGTACATTATGGATGCAGACATCAGCACAAAAGAGGGAAAAAACATTTAACATGAAAGTAAATGGTAACATAAGAAACTGAGTGCAAACTAGCTGTAGAATAATTTAAGCTAGAAATTGGAAGAAGGCAAGCAAGCCTGGGACAGGATTTTTCCTACATCACCGAGCTCAGTCTTGTCCTATGCTATTACAAATGGTGTTCTAAAAATAAGCACATTTTTGCCCCAACTTCTTAACTCCCCTAGAAAGTTTTCAGCATTAGAATGAATCGGATTCTGAAACTGATGTCCGCTGAACAAAGCATGGGTGAAAGGCCGAGCTGTTTTAAAATGGACAGTGGGTCCATAAATAAGATTACATGATGACAACACAGAGCTGCTGTATGAGCCGATGACGTGTAGGTGTTCTGTGTCACATCCTTATTTCTGTTACTGCATTATATTTCTAGATGCTTACTGTTTTCCCTGGAGAGGTTACTCTTTTAAGACTGTTTCTAAAAATCCCTGATTATCGACAGTGTCCATGTTCCTACTTTGTGTTTATCCCTTTGCTTGGATGTGTCAACAGTGAACTAGCATTAAATGCTCTGAGAAAAGTGAGTAATATGGATTAATATTCTTCTCCAATCCTTTGAAACTACTTCCTTGAAAATACATCAAAGATGAGCTTGGTTCGTAAATACGTTTAGAAGATAAATACAGGAGGGGAAAGAATCTTTTTTAATCATCTTTGTAAAGGTTAGAAATAAATCCTTCATATGCCGTAATTGACCTACATATGTTTTTCCCAGTTTGTTTCAGATCCTTGTGCCAGCAACCCCTGTCACCATGGTAACTGCAGCACTAGCAGTGATGGCTACCTCTGTCTTTGTAGTGAAGGCTATGAGGGAACAAACTGTGAACACTCAATCCACAGCCTTCCAGTCTCTGAACGGACAGAGCTGACATCACCAGAACACAGCAGAGTAGTCTCATCCACGCTGGAACCTGACATTGTTCTTCCTCGTTCAAAAGCAACTGTGACATTACCTACATGGCAGCCAAAAGCCGGACAAAAAGTTGTAGATCTGAAATGGGATGAAACAGAGGTGAGAACATTCTGTGTAAATAAAAATGCACAGGAAAGAACTTTTGTTATCATTGTTGGCTTGTCATTTGTGCACGACTTCACTGATGTCTACATGAGAGGACTGAAGATATGATATCTGCCCTGAGTTAATATACTAGTAAAATTAAATGCAAACATATTTGATACTTGTTAAAAGCAATAGGTTGAAGTTGGCCAACATGTTGTATTGGGTTTTTTTTTTTAAATGGGATAATATTTCTTCTAGTCATTTGCATGACAACATATCTCCAAATATCAAATACATTTTTTTGTCTTTGTTTTTGTTTGGATCAACTTAGTACCAAACTAATGAGCGTGTTGCTGAAGAAATATAATTTCAGTAGGCAAAGAATTAAAATCTTTGTGATGTCTTTTTCTTACCAAAAAATGCAATGTAAAGTAATTTCATTTAAGTTTATTCAGGAATATCTAGGCAAAACATCTACTGTATCTGTGTATGAAGTGTTTCAAGGAGTGTGATTCTTCTGAGGTGTTTGCACACACCAGATAATGCAAAAGTGAACAAGCATGAGTTTAATCCTGGAATTGCATAATTCTTTGCTAGTCCAAATTTGGTCATGTTTTTACTGAAACATTTATTGAAATCAAATTTTGAAAGTAAAATCAACCTATGTAAAATATTTGTTTTATACATTTCGACTCTCAGATTATATCTGAGGTACAAGTAGTTATAGAGCTGTTTCCCATTTCAGTGGAACTTCTGGTGGGCAGTGTCCTTTGTTTCTTGGAATTCCGTTTCCCATACCTATTATTTTACAGTAGAACATATGTCAGGCACCAAGTATGGAGTTTGGACAAAGCACTGAAGCAGAAACAATGATCTGCTTTTGTTGCTTAGTTTCAACTCAGGGCTGTCTCTGCATGGGTGCTCCATATGTCCTGATCAATTACGGATATGCTTTTCTCTATACTGGGTTTCCCTCTTGTGTCTTTCTAAATCTGTGCTCTGGTATTGTGTAAGATTTCTGCCTGGTTTGCATTTTAGATAGATTCACTAAGCGTTTTGGCCAAGCAGATCATTCACAAGCAGCTATTTTAATTGCTGAAATTCACCCTTTTGCATGTCTTCTGTTACCTGAGAAATACATCTAGGTTATCAATTGCAATTGCATTATTAACATAAACCTGGAAATTACTTGTTACTCTATTATGTAATTACTTGTGTTGATAAGTTTTTAATATATTGTGATGGGTCGTTTTCACAGTCTTTCTAGTGTAGCATAATGACCTTCTGTTCTTTAGAATTCACAATGATATGCTTATCCAAAAGAAAGAGATTTCAGTTGCTAATTCAAGATGTCATCTCTGTTCTGTATTAAACTAAAGAGAGTTGATTTGCCTGAATGTCTGTATTTCAAAACCTCTTTGGTGGAGGTTTCAAGACTAAAAAGTATTAAGCAGGAAAATACTACCTTTTCTCATAGCTTTAAAAGCTTTGCAGAGCTTAATCCTTTCTTGCACTCTTAAAAGGGAAAAATTAAATAGCTAGGTTTTATATTACAAAAAATCTACTCTTTTGATCTTCCTTGAGATTTGGGGGTAACAATTAGGCTGCTGATATTATTTTTTTTATTAATCTTCCAAGTCAGCCTGTTTCACATTATTCTATACTGATACTGCAAGTGAACTGATGTTCTTCATATTCTTTTACCTGTCTGCTCAGAGAGAAATTTTGCAGAATCTCTCCAAATGAAAGCTTTCAGTATCTTGCAAGGATGAAGTTTCCACGGAAGCTTTTCCAGGAAGTTTTGGGAACTCAAAAAATGAACACCTGAGCAAAGTAAACAAAGAGAGGCATGATGTATGTTTTCAGTTGGACGTTTTTTTCTATATTCCTTAAATATTAGGGATATACTTGCCAGTGCTTGCTTGACTGAGTGTTCTCTGTAATATCTGCACCAGTAGACAACATAGAGATATCTTTAGATAGTTTCATTTCTAGGAGATCACTTGCTATAAATGAGTTTTTTCCTGATATGCAGATTAAGGGCTACAAACACAGATCACTGAGAGAAAAATATTGTCTGTTGGTTTCTTTGAGGAATTTATCTTTGTGCTCAGCTGTTGAAAGAGAACTTTTCTTCCTACTTGAGGCGACTAACTTGTTCCACTTGCAAGAGATATGACTAACAATCCACATTTTCCCAGTTCAATGATCTTTCATCTTACAGTGTAGAAAAGATTTCTATTAGCCAATATTAGAAGAAAAAAAACCCATCTCATTAATCCTGCTCAACTAAGAGGACAAACAAAGGTTTCTGTGTACAAAATCAACTGTAAGAATAGCAGTAGTGTACTCTTATATAATACTTTCCCCTAATAGTTCTCAATTTTTTTTTTCAAAGGAAATCAGCAGTATTATTCACATTTTACAAGTGGAGATGCTGAAGTACAGAGCAGCAAAGTGATTTACCAGGCGTACAGTCAGGAATTAGAATGCTGAGCATGTGAGTCCTAGTCTGACCTTTTATTTATACTGCAATATTACTACTCAGATTCAAGCTTTTGGAACTAGTGATTAAAGGCTATAATAAACTTGTAATTCCCCTTGCAACGGGGAAAACATTTGTTTTATATTTTCTTAGTAAATTGTAAGTGTTTACAAGGAGAAGGGCTGGTTCTGGTGGAAAATGCTGAAAAAGAGGGCTCCTGCTCTGCAGAGATGGCATGTGCATAAGGAATAATTTGGCCTGAAACAGAGACCTTCGAATCTTTGACTGCATAATGTGTTGCTAAATGCTTACACGTTTTTGCCAAAGTATGGTATAGGTGCAGAAGAAGGCTGAACGGAGTCATGGAGGAGAAATCATAGACTCATAGAATAGTTAGGGTTGGAAAGGACCTTAAGATCATCTAGTTCCACCCGCCCTGCCAGGGGCAGGGACACCTCGCATTAAACCATGCCACCCAAGGCTATGTCCAATCCAGCCTTGAACACCAGCAGTAATGGAGCATTCACAACTTCCCTGGGCAACCCATTCCAGTGCCTCACCACCCTTACAGGAAAGAATTTCTTCCTCATATTCATTTGAGGTTGCTAAATACATAGAAACGCTATCCTTTGACATGACAAAGATTTTCCTAAGCTGTCATGAAAATGAGTGGAGGTTGGAGGAAGTAGGCTTGTCCTCGTTATTTTCTCGGCATTCCTTCTTATGATTGCTGGTGGAGTTAAAAGTACTGGAATATATATACTTTGGGTTTGACTTAGGGCAGCTGCTCTAATAACTGTGTATAAGATTTGTTTTGGAAATTATTAGTTTTCATTTGCTTGTTAGAAAAGGTATCATACAAGAAAGTAGGGAGACTGAAGAAAACTGATTTTGCTAGAATAATCTTATCTTTCTTCTAACATAAATCTGTAAATGAACTAAATCTCTCCTCTACAGTATTTGTGTGTGCAACTTACTGTGCAAATGCCATTCTGATAGAAAACTTGTAAGCATCTCTGGATAGGTAATACCCTTTATCATATTTATTTTCAAGGCACAAACCAAAATGTCTCTAAAAGCTCAATACGCTCAAAAAAACTTATGTGAAGTTCACACAAAACTTAGTTTAGTATGTTCCATTGTTAAAAAATGTTTAATGAATTGTTATAAATATTAGCTTTCTTAAAAATCAAAACTCTTGTATCCTCTTTAGGGACAGAATTATGCTATAGAAAATTTAGTTGAGTGCAGTGAGTGCAATTATGTTGAGATACTGAAGCCCTGCTTGTCTGAATCTATTATGGTGGGTGCACTCAGGACTTTTGGTTGCTGTCTTTTGCAAGTATCTGGATTCTTTAACTACTCCTTCAGGAGTCATCCTGTCTTGAAGTCTTTGAAAGTCTGAGAAAAAACAAAACCAGAACCCCCAAACCGATGAAACAAAATCAACAAAACAAAAAACAAAGTACCAAACAATAATAAAAAAAACCAAACAGTACACAAACAAAACCCAAACCAGACCCTGATGGCTTTACTGCCTTTCAGTGTTTCAGTGTAGAAGTATCTATGGCTGACTTGATGGGCTTTGGTTGAAGCTTATGTCCTAGCTTATTCTCCCATGACCTGAACTCAAACACTGCATGTAAAGATTTGACTATTCGGAGTTTTTGTTCAATGAACTTGTTTCCACAGTGTTTACCTTTATTATTTAGGACAGCTCTATACACTCTGGAAGAAGAAAAGACCTTTATTTGTTCAGGGAAGTAATGTTTATTGAATGACTGTGTTGAGGTTTAACCCAGGAGTAGGGAGCTGAGCCCCACACAGCCCCATGCTCACTCCCCTACCTTGTGGGATGGGGCAGAGAATTGAAAGGGTACAATGGTGAAAACTCATGGGTTGAGTTAGACATTTTAAAAATTTAAAAACAAAGAGAAAGAAAACAACAAAGCAAAACCCCAAATAAAACAAAAGCTGATGCCCAGTCGGTCTTCAAGCAACAGCAGCCATGGTCAACTTCCCTTCTATTTTTATTGCTGCAAATGACATCATATGGAATGGGATGTCCCTTTGGTCAGCTGGGGTCACCTGTCTCACTGTGTTCCCAAGCTTGTGCACCCCTAGCGTACTTGCTGGAAAGGCAGACTGAGAAGCAGAAAAGGCATTGATGTTGTGTTCAGTATCAGATACACTGATACACTGTTCAGTAAGAGCTAAAGCATGCCTTGACTGTTTTATTAACAGTCATTATTATCACTGTTTTCATCACAAATCCAAAAAGTAGCACCATGGAAGCCACTGTACAGAAATTAACTCTATCCCAGCCCAAACCAGTACAGACTGTTAGATTTTAGGAAGTTAACATTGATTTTGGTGGCCAGTTTCAGACAAGAAGGCATCTGGCTTACATGTTTATCCAGGCTATCTGTCTGAAAAAGGATCATTGTTTAAGGTAACCTACTGTGCCTGCTGAAGCACCTACCTCTTGGTGTAATATTGGAATTGTTAACCTGTGACAGAAATACAGTTTTAATAGTGTCATCTAGAGGATTGCCAATGCTAGAATGCACTGGATCCTCATGGCAGTTGATTGCTGACTCCACAAAGTGTCTTTTGCTCAGATGAGCCAAGAAACACAGCCTGCCAGCTATAGAATTCTCTGGGTGGATATGCAGCCTTCCTTAGATCACATTTCAGTGCTATAATAACTGGAAAGCTTTCTTCATTCGATACTGTTTTTGGATGCAGTCTGTCAGTCTTCCCGTGGTGTTCTTCAGAGAGGCACTACTCCTACTCTAAACACTTCTGATTTTTCTCTCCCGCTGGTGAGATATGTTAGAAGTAAGCCTTTATTTTCTTTCTATTCTGGTTTTCTTTAAAATGTCCCATATGAAACACTGGAGGGTAGAAACAAATTCACTCACGTGAAGGCTAAGCTGTATGACTCTAGATTTTCAGGAGAGGCAGTTTTTCCATGCTACAGGGCAAGGGAATTGCTTTTTTTTTTTTTCTTGTAGGATTTTGCTCTTTCTAAATGGCATTTCTGTGCCTGAATCAATCCTTGTTTATTGCTCGGTGTCTTGACTGCAAGAAGACAGTAATTGATCCCTCTTATGGTTCTGTTATATTGCTTTTTATTTTCCTACTTTTTAATTCTTTGCAGACAGATGTTCAAGATCTTATAGTCTCCTGGTTTTTTTCTTTCATGTAGTATTTTTCCCTTGCATAAGGAAGGCTGACAAACATGTTTTATTTCTTGGAAAATAGGAGATACCTCTTGCTACCCTGAGAGGGCTGGAAAAGAAAAATCCTGCAGGCCTTATCCTAATGGAAAGGTAGTTATGTATTCAGAAAAGGCAAAATTGCATGTTATGAAACTTACTTTATTGAATTGAAAGTTAATAAGTAAATACTTTGAGGAAAATTTGGAAGAATTGGCATTTTCATGAGTGTCTTTCATAATGCATTCATTATGGCAGTTTCTGTCCTACCGAAGAAATGAGAAGTTATCTTTCTTAATGACCACGTCAATTTTCATGGGAGACCACCCAGAACATAGCCTTGTTTTTCTCAATGAAATAGTCTTCATACTCTTCTATTAACATAAACAATGTTTTTTTTGCACTGTACAGGATTAGTCTGCCCATGCTGATAAGGCCTTGTAGAACTACATATGTCTAGTCAGCTTTCCAAGAAACATACTATGAAATTTCATGTACAAGAAAAATCTTCAGAGAACTACTTTCAATAGTGAGAGGCTGTGTTTGTGTATCCTAGCGTAAATATAGACTTAGAGTCTGTATATTACTTTTCTTAGGCTCATTGAATTAAAGGCTAGTACACTTAATTTATCAAAGTAGTAAAAGCACTCATGTAAAAATATTACCTCAGGATTTATATATGTATTTCAGCACTTGTTGAATTGAGTGTCTATCTCATTTTTCTGGTTGGTGTGTAGGGCATGAGATTATCAGTACAATTCACACTTTTTTTTCAGAGAAGTTGTAATTTTGGAAGAACAGTCTGTTGCTCTCTTCTTAGGTAACACCTGATTTGTCTTGCAATCTCATCTGCGCTACTGCTATGGCCTGGTTAGGTAATCTGGTCAAGTCACTGCTGTCTTGTTAAGTCCCAGGGAGCTTATTCTTATGGAGATTTCACTATTGCTTTTTTTAGAATCATAGAATGGTTTGGGTTGGAAAGGACCTCAAGACCATTTAGTTCCAACCCCTTTGCCATGGGCAGGGACATCTTCCACTAGACCAGGTTGCTCGAGGCAATAGGGGTCCAACCTGACCATGAAGACTTCCAGGTGTGGGTATCCACAGCTTCTCTGGGCAACCTGTTCCAGTGCCCCACTACTCACAGTTTCTATGGGAGGTGCTCCATGAGGATAGGGCAGCAATGCTCTTTATTTTGCCTTTTAAAAATTATATATTTTTCCAGTGAGTTCTGTTTTAAATATCACCTACCAGTTCTGGCAGTTTGTGTGGTGGTTTTGGTTTTTTTTTTTTTTTTTAATTAATTTCTAATTTTTTTTTTTAATTTTTATATTTTTTTTCTTTGGCAGTAAGACTTGCAGATTGTTTTCATCTTCTAAGTGTTCTTTCTTATTTTAATTCCATGGTGGTTTTTACCCTCCTTCAATCTTTCAATTTTGCAGGGAGCTCTGTTCAGGCAGGAAAGAGACACACTTAAAATCCTCATTGCAATTTCTCATAGCTCTAGAAAAACTGTGTGCAATTTATTTCCTAATTCAGGTGTCAAAGTTGTAATTTTTGTCTCCCTAATATTTGTCTGAAATAAGACACTGCTAGAACCGTTTTTTCTTCCTTATGAGAGCTGCTGCTTGTTACTGTGATGCTTTGTTTCCCCCCCCCCGATCCAGTTACTGGGATTTTTAATATTAAAAAAAATAAATTAAGCTGTTATAAAATTTTATTTTGGTGTCTTAGTGGTTTAGATGATTATTTTGTCTGGCTCTTGAAGCATGAAATCAGGGTCAATTACAAATTGAGTTCCTAGAGAAAGACATTGAACATTACAGACGTCTTAACAGAAAAGTCAAAAACGTGAATTTTGTATTTCAGTCTTCTGAACCTGTTGAAATATTGCCTATGGGTGTTTTTCATGCTGAATAATGCTTCATTCTGATTTGTTTGCAAACCAAAGTTTTTTTGGTTTGGATTTTTTGGGGATTTTTTTTCATTTTCAAAGGTTAAATCTCTGTTCTTGCTGTGAAGCCACTTTGTTCATCTCTGTCCTCTTTAATTTTTTTGTCATTTTTTAATTCCAGTTTCAAAGGGATCAATTTCTTTTATGAACTTCTAATATTGAATAGTAAGGTAAATGAAAGGCTTAAATTGCATTTCTTTCCCCCTTGTGTTCCAGGGTAATAGATGCATGAAATTGTAAAATTATACAAATATTTTAAAAGTGAGGTCTTTGGCCCTATAGGAATATAGATTCCCAAAGAAAATGAAAGCTTCAATGTTGGCAAATACGAAAGGAAGAGTGTTAGCCAAAATGATTTTGGATTCATTGTGTTAGCTCCATAATTCTGACTTCCAAAATTGAAAAATTTGTAATGGATATATTTTTTTTTTCAAAATATATTTGAACAAATACAATAAAATTGCATCTCACTTAATTTGCAGAAGCTACATGTATAAATTCTATGAATTTAGCAATGAATCAAGTAATCTAGACATTTTTGGGAAATGTGAATTTGTCTTGCCTGAGTCAAAATCAGCTCTGAGTCTCCTGAAAACTACTACTTGCATCATGTTCTGGACTTCTGTTGTTCATGTTTTCACAGATGTTTCATAGTAAAGCTGAAATACAGGTTTGTATTTTACTTAAATTTGCAAATTTACGATTTTCTTTGATTAAGTCAGGGAGTGTGTCCGGTTGCATTTTTGCTTTGCCAGTGAGTATTCTAGAGGACTGAAAAAATAACATTGCAAAAACTGCCTAGCAATTTGAACTGATTTTTTTACCATGTGATATCATAGAATCATAGAATAGTTATATTTCATAGGCAAGCTGATGAAAATACCTGGAAACTGCTTAATTAAAATTACTGGCAATTTAGGCGATACACTCATTTATGCCACGTGAAATATTACTCCTTTGAAATAAAGGTATCGCTAGTAACGCTAATAGTTTTCAAGCTGCCTTTATGAAATGCCTACTAAGCGCCACAGATTTGGCAAATATATCCTTCCACTCTCAACTGTGTTCATAACTTTTACCTGGGAATAATAAAAATGGGCAAGTGGGCCAGTATTTTTTTAATCTATGTTTGGAAAAAGATATATTTCAATAAAGTAGAAAGACGATATCAGTATTTGCTTTATAAATCCTCCAAGATCACCTAAATTAATGATACAACATTTCTTGGAAGTGGTAAATATTAGAGCTTTATTTATTATTTTAAAAGACAAAAAGCCTATTAATTTACTAAACATGATTCCTTTTAAAGGAAGATGCTCTTAGATGTTCACAATTATGTGTAGGATGCTTTTGTTAAAACAAAAAACCAAAGGATGGTCATGTGAATTCTGGGAATATTTGTTGATAGAATAAAAATTTTGGCGACTGTTTTGGTTTATCCTCATGATTTTTAAAAGAAGACTGCTGGACTCCTTGTGTTACTTTCTAAAAAATCTTTCATGGTTTCTTTGGCCAGATTTTCTAGTTTAGTGTTATTGAACACTATTTTCATTTTCAGATAACCCCAGATGTAGCTTGTGGAAATGCCAGTTCCAATAACTCTGCTGGAGGCCGGCTTATCTCCTTTGAAGTTCCACAGAACACATCAATAAAGTAAGAATATTTTTCATATACAAAGAAATATAAAACTGCTTTTATTTTAATTTGCCTGTATATTATGGATAACGTTTTTTCAGATAGGCGGGTTTGTGAAATGACTAGAAGTATATGAAAGAACTTCAGACAGACTTCAGGCATCTAGCAGTGCCATATCAGCTCTTTGCTTGACATAATTTTTCCCACGTATTTAATGTTTTAGAAGATGTAAGCATGTAAACTGTCTCTGGGCTATCAGAATGCATTAGAAATTAGGGCAGATGTGTTGAAGATGTCAGTTTGAGGAAGATACATTTCCTTTCTCCTTCATACAGTGAACGCTTATTTCCCCCTTTAATCTTAAAAATGCACTTGCTGGTAGAAAGTGTTATTATTGACTATCTAAATGCCTGTATTTTGTACACTTGTGTTTGATCTGGGTGTCATCATCAGCTGTGAAATCTTTGTGGGTGTCCTGCAAACACACTTCTCAAACACTCTAATTGATGCTGTGTTATTCACTTTTCAAACTCATGCTTTTTCAATTGAATACTTGCTGTGTTATTTTAATTAACAGAACAGGATTTCCTGGAAAGATCTGATTCTGTCAGCTGGGATGAGACATTTTCTGATTGCAAATTTTATTTAAAATAAAAATCTGCCAATGTAGTTCTCTGGCTCACAGCTTTGCTGCAAATTTAGACTTACATTTTCCCCAAATAGCTTACTTTTATCATACTGTCATTTTATCTTTCAGAATCCCAGCTTTCAGTTAAAAAAGGCCATGCTCACAGGAAAAACCAAACTGATGCAAGCAGACAAGCTGCAGACAGTTTGGAGCAGTAACTGTTAAACGTGGGAGCTGTCCTACTCTTCCCACATCATGCTCATTCATGAGTGTTAAGCCTAAGTCAGAAAGAGATCTCTAAGTGCAGATGCTCTGGTTGGGTGGAATCTGTAAACAAACAAGTATCTTTTCATGAAATCAGGAATAAGCTGGTGTTTATGGATGCTACAGCTGTGTTTAGGACCCTTGTTGGAGGGACCCCATCTTAAAGGAGGTTGCAGAGTACACAGTCATTTTTTTACACTATATGTCTTTAGCAGTGATTTATATCTAGGTAGATTAGTGCAGGTCAGTATCTATCTTAGTTCATTCTATTATTTCCTTTACAGGTCCAAGTAACATCGCTGGTTCAATTGCTACCTATGAAAGGAAAATAATTTCAGTTTAATAATTTTATTTTGCTTTGACTGTCAGGCATGACCTAAACTGTAAAACTGGCTGTTATCCTGTTCTCATAGTGAGATGATCAGCTTTAGAAGTAGTGTTGGGGGCTGTTCTATTGCTCTTAAAGGGGACCCAAAATGCTGTCCAGAATTTTGTTTCTTATGATGCCTAGTTGAAATTTTTTTCAACCTGTATCAAACATGATTACAAAATTTTGCATTTCTTGTTTTAGATGCAAATAAGAAGTGACAAGAGAAATACTGCTTTGTGTTTTTAGCAGGATTGAAACAATTTCAGTACAGGAAATTGTGGACCAGAAATTCATCTCTGGGTATTTCTAGGCCTGTTTTCAACAAGAGAGAATTATGAGTTTTCAGAAGTTGGATGCAGTTGCATTTGAATTTTTGGAGTATCATTCAAACATATTGAGGTTCCTTTAGAGGAAATTAATGCCAATGTTTAGGCACTTGCCAGAAACATGACAGGATTTTATTTCTTCTTTGTGGAGTTGGGCGAGGAAAAAAGTATCCTGAGAGGGAGGAAACACTGACATAGATACAGCGCTCCCTAGTGGAGCCGATGTATGCAGTCGTGAATACTCACCCAATCTGTCGGTATTTAGGAACACAGGGTGTACTCAGTGACCTTGGGACCATTACATGACTCATTTGATTTACAAGAATAAGCTGTTCTGAACCTTCAATCTGGTCTGTCAAACATGAGGATTTCTACCAGGATCCGTCTCCCTGTATTGAACGGATATTTAGTGTACTTCAGTAAACAAGAGGGGGCTGGATGTAGTTCAGCTGCAGAAAATGAGGTAGATACAGACTGGAGGAACTATTGAAAAAGGCATAAATAGAAAAACTGAGAAGGAATGCTTTTATGTAATGTTTATGTAAAACTCTTCATGGCCACTAAGATTATGCCCTTCGAGTATTAGAAATTGAGACTCTTTTATTAAATATTACTCTTGAAGCATTTTTTATTTTTCAGACATGCTAAAACCTTCAGGCCTTTTCTTGATTCCATGTGTGCTACATGTAAGCTTTTCTACTTTGTGGATAAACTTTTGTCCTGCAGTGATGTACTTCCTAATAGCACTAATTTCCCTTAGTGAAAATATTCTTCTAATTTCTTTTGTCAGAATAAGGCAAGATGCTACTGCTTCTCTTATCCTGCTATGGAAAGTCACAACCACTGGATTTAAACAGTGTTCACTTATTGATGGCAGAAGTGTCACTCTTCTCCAGGCACTGGGTGGGCTTGTTCTTTCTGAAGAAATACTTGCATTAGGAAACAACTACTTTATTGGTGAGTAACATGCTAATGTTTTTTCACCTTTATGTGACAGCTGGTAGTTTACCCAATATTTAGAGAAACAAAGAGGTAATTCCTTTAATTTAAGTGGTGCTGAAAGTTCCAATTGTTGGGACCTTGGTTCATTCAAAGCACACAAACGGTACACTAAATTTTTACAGAGGTGGCACGATTCAGTTTAAAATCTAGATGGTGATTTTTGCCTGATACCTTTAGATAATGCAAGGTATTTTGTATGCTGTATTTTAAACAACCACAAAGCTTTTAGTACATGCTACAGTAAATAGCTCTGAACGTTCCAGGGTTTCTTTCTTAGATATTATATCATGGGACACTTTGTAAAGAACCTTAAGTCTGTGCACAGTAAACTGGAAAAATTCTATTAAAATATAATAGAAAATCTGATCTAGCAGTGTTTACTGGCATTACTTTTTCTCTTGTAGTTTTTTCTCTGAGTATGAAATCTTAGAAATATATGTTTCATTGGGCAAATAAATGTTAAGTATCTTTGCGGAAGGATGTAATGAAAATAGGCTGATATGTTATTTTTAACTGGATGGGAAATAATACTGATTTAATACACTATTTATTCATAGACACAATAGACTTAATTAAATTGAACTTTCTGGGCAGATAGATAGTTTATTACACCAATGACATCAAATCCAAAGTCATTGTGATAACAGCATTTATTGCAATCTGCTTGAATTCTGTATATCTTATAATGAAGAGTAAGCTGCCACAAATTGTTATTCAGCAACCTATCATGCTTATAAATGTAAAATTGAAAGCATCCTGATGCAGAAACATTGGGCCAAATTCAAAGTGTATAGCTGATACTGGAAAAGAACAACCCAACCCATATTGCAGAAGTAATGCCATGCTCTCTCCTTTTTGAGCTGTCACGAAGCAAAGATATTGCTTGAAGGTTGTCAATATAATAATTCAATTATGATCAGTGGTGTTTTCTTATATTTATTTATAAAATCATTTTCCAGTTCCTTTTATTTTCTTTATTCTTTACTTCCTTCCAAGATAGTTACTTTTAGATGTTTTTCTTTGGTTTATTTTTTAATTTAAATTATGAGAGTTAAAACTCCCTATTTTATGCATTTGCTTTGTGGTAGTTAATGTATGATAAAAAGAAGTAACAACTTGGTGAAGATAGGATAGGATAATTTCTAAGACTTATGCAGCCAGTGAAGTACCTAAAGGCAAAAATTGGTCTATAAACTCCCAGATGGAAGGCTTAGGTTGCTCTGTGGAGGCTCCACTTGACTGTACATGACATGACATAAAGCAAAAGCTACTAATTCAGACAACTAAATATTTTCTTACTCTTTCATAGCTTTTCTTGTCCTACTTGTCTCTCTGTAGCTGTCTTTCTCTCACTGAGATTTTTACTTTGAATTTACTATGTTCTAGGTAACATGAGGGGAAAATATATCTTTTCCTTGATGAATACAAACCAAGGTTTAGTTCATTAAATTTATACTAATGATCTTGCTTATTTTGTGGAGTACAAATATTCTCAGACCTCTAATTTTACTTCCATCTTGGGTTTTTTTGAGACTTTCTTTGGTCTTTCTTCTTAATTTCCTGATAGCGAGGCTCTCTGTAGAATTTTCAAGTTGTAGTGTAATTTATGTAAAGAACATGAATCATAAATGCATATGCATGGAGCAGCAGGGAGACTCCCATAATACAGTGAAGCATTTTTGAATAGGAGCATTTGAGTGCTTAGTAAAGATGAGTGCAGATATAGTGCATTTGAATTTTTAGAAATCCTATTTATTTTAGCAAATGGATGGATTATCTGTAGTGCTTTTCATAGAAGATGAATATGAAACATTCCCTCTGCATATCTTTTGCTCTTGCGGCATTGCAACTCTCTACTATGATATAAAAAAGTAATGAGATAACAATTTTCTGGAGTAAATTATTCTATGTGGCCTTAATTTAGTTATAGCTTTTCCCAGAATAATTTGCTTTTATTAAAACACTTGAGTAGAAGGGTGAAATACTACAGCAATAGGGAAACTGCCAGTTTCAGCACTTCCTGTATAATTCTTGACATACTTGTCAAACAGATTCTAAGGTACGATGAGTCACATTTGATGATTGAATATAAAAGAGAAATAATGTAGCATGTGCTTTTATTAAAGGTACTTAAAGTAGAACAATCACAAGGCCACAAGATACTGTAGGATGTTGTAAGCACAGAATCACGCAGTAAGGCTATGGACCATGTCAGCTGATAAATTTACTTTCTATATTTTCTCCTTTTTCCACTCACAATTTTTCTGTTTATTCAAATGAGTTTTTAAAGGATTTTTTCTCATATTTTTTGAATTCTGTAAAATGCATTTCTTTTATGTTTTAAAAAATTTCTAAATAGAACTCTGAAATAAAAATGGGGCAGATAGATTGACCATGGGATTTTGTTTGTTTGTGTGCGTGTGTCTTTTGATCGGCATCTTATTTGAGTCGTTTCTCACTGTGTCGCCTCCAAGTTTTTTTGCTCAGCAAGGTACTTTAATTACCTCTTGAAAATCTTTCTGAATAAGATAGCTACGTCAAAGTTAAAATATTTAGGGAAATACTATTTGTTTTGTGTTATCTCATGGTGACACAAGTTTAAAGTGGTTTAGACAAGATTGAAAAGTCGGCAGTAATGTACTGATTGTACATTTGTACTGTCATGTGATTCAGGGCATAATGTCTAGAGGATGGAAAGAATGCTGTCTCTAAGGTCTAAAAATAGACACCTTGTTCATAATGCCCCAGAGACAGTACCTGCGCTGTATGAGAATGAAGGTTTTAAGGGAAGGAGAAGAGTGTAATACAGCTAAACAAAATAGAGCAGTCTGTTTTCTATAATGTGATTTATAAAATGGTTGCTGCTTTTGCAAACAGGCTTCTGTAGTACAGAAAAAGAGTTATGATGCTGTGATTAATGCAGCATGATTATATTGTTAATTACAGCATTTACCCCATTAGAATAAGTCCCAGTAGATGGGTAAAAGTACTAACTTGAAGACTGGCTTGTACTTTCTGCAATGAGTTTGTAAGATCTGGTACTATAGACATGCCAGTCTTCTAAAATAATTTATTATGTTTTATTAGAAAGTGTACTTATTAGCCAATGGAAAAAAGGACCAATATGGCTCAGGTTTTGAAGTGAAAAAGTCCCTGAAATTACTGATTCACTCACTGATTATGTGTAGGGTGAAGCTCAGAGCATATCCCAAGGTGCTGATGGCTTTTAATGTCAAGTTACTACTAGACAAAAGCAATCACTAAGTGGTTGATATGTAGCACAAGACAGATGAACTGTTGATTTCTGCTCACCATTTGCAACAAAATGCTTCATTTGATGTTAAGAAGTCAAAAAGTCTTGTATTCTTTGGATTGCTATGGGTGGATGTTGAGATTTTCCAAAGAAATAGTTGGGAAATGAAGCAGGAGGGAATTTAACATACTTTTAACAAGATGGCAGTTAAGAAATTGACTCTTTAAACATTAATTAATGGAAAGTCTGCCTTTTACTTCAATAGAGTTATAGCTTCACTCTATTTGTCCCAATATTCTTTGAAGTTAATGAGTTATTCTTGCATATATTATTTATAATACTTATAGAATGTCTCATCAGTATTTGTTTTAATTCAGGATTTTCATATATTCATGCTAGCAATAATAGTACCAGAATGTTTGAAAATAACTGCAAAACATTATCTTGTTACTGTCACACGCACCTATTCTTCATGGCAAAATATCTTGAAAAGTTGAAATCAGTTTAAATACATTTTTCAAGTCTGAAAAAAAAAGATTAAAGTGCCCAGATACCCTCTCAGTTTTTGCATGTCTTTCAGACTCAAGTACTCATGAATGTTAATAAGTTACGGCTAAGAATCTGTGGTGTGTTGAAAGTGCTGCTTATTACTAAAGGGTGTTTTGGTTGGAATCTAATCCACTCAACACTGAGCGCTTCTTTCATGGAATAATATACTGTGTTTGGGAACATATGCAGAAACATGTACATTTTCTATACCAGCTTGTTGCAAGTGTGTAGAATTTACTAAATTGATTAAATAATATCTCTCTTGAGAAAAAAATGCATTTATATTTTCCTTTAGAAAATAAGAAGGCCTCACTGAAGGATCATGAAGGACATTTTCAATTTGTATGGCAACTGTCTCAAGAATCTTCTATGGTTTCTTGCATGCATCTTTTTTTATTCAAGCATGCAATCACACTCTGATTGAAAATTGGAACATTTATTATGAAACGCAGTCTGCTATCAAAATAATAAAAACCCCAAACCCAACATATACTAAAACCTTTAATTAAAATCATTATACCTTTATAATATCTTTTTTTTTTTTTTTTTTAAATTGGGTTATAAAATTACACATTGTATGACTATTGCTTCAATAGTCCTTATTTAGAGATTTTGGGTGTAATGTAGAGCATGGAGCTGGAAGTGCTGACTGTGTGCATGCAACGTATTTCTTTCCTTTCTCCCAATAGCATTAAAAAAATGCAATTATGTTTTCAGGTCTGTATCATGATTATTAGGATATTAACTCTTTAACTCTTTTGACATAACATGCTTCTTATCAGCTTCCATGATAAAATGTTGGAAAAATTGTTTTTCTGCCCTGGTGTGCCCACTGTTGAAGCTGCAATGTTGGGAGCTCTATCAGGGAAATAGCAAAACAAACAGCTGGGTGCTGATATTTTTCCTCCATTGGTAATATGATATAAAAACTTGTTTACCTACATTGAAAAAATGCTTGTAAATGTCTTGAAATTACTTACTTTTTGACTTTGTGCTTTATTTATTACTTCTATGATGCAGCTTGAAAAGCAGCTTTCATGAGGTATTGCTACATTTAGTTTTTTGGTTTTTTGTCTGCTTAGAAAATAAAAAGAAGAAATATATGAGGAAATCTGCTATTTCTTAGACAAGACCTTACTGATAATAAAGCAGAAAGTTTAACATTTAATATGAATGTTTTTATCTAAATAGAACATAAATCCTCCAGTACAACATTTAATATCTTTGTTTTCATCACAGCAAAGAAAAACTCGTATAGACCAGGTGTGTAACATGGTTTTCTGCAAGATGCCTGGCCTTTTAGATCAATACAATTTAACTAATCAGTTTAAACCATAATTGTAAAGTATTTTAAAACTATTTCTTTAAGTAAACTCAGTAGCTGTATGAACCCATTTGGAAATTGATGCTGTAGGATCTTTATGAAGAATACTGATGCTATTCAAATGCCAGCAGCTATCAGCTTGCTTGAATTCCACAAAACTTTCTGAATTTTTGCTTTCATTTTAATTTGCTTTTCATTTGCTTTTTAAATTAATGCTTGGCTTCTCAAGCACAAGAGATCAGTTGCATTCTAAAAAGGGTGTGAACCATATGTGCATATGGAATCAGAGAGGATAATATTTCCCTACTCAAAAAGCTGTCCTGGCTTTCTAGTGCAGCAAAGTATTTCTTTGTTATCTCTGCTCTGAGCAGTTATTTGCTCTCTTGATGGTCCTTGCGTAATTTAATGAGTCTCTTTGCAACATCTCTTCATACATTAACAAGTGACCACCACTAATATGACCGCAGGTATATCGAGTAGGCAAAATGAAACTTAGTGTCCAAAATACTATATTAAAAACAATCTAGAGAGATATTTTGAAAGAACTGAGTCTGATCTTGCTTTTTTATCTGGCTATGGAATTTAAGATTAGGAAACAAGTTGTAACTGTCTTGCGGGTGCTGTATTTTTTGTTGTTACACATCTTTAAAACAGAGACATATTTTCATCAAAAGAAAACAGTTTGGTGCATGTTGAAATTGTTTTTACTTAAGCAAAAAATAAATAGGACAATTTTATTTCATAGTAGGAGATGTGTGAATTGAATTCACTGAAAGCCACATAATCAAGTTACTCTAGCTTTAACAAGCTACCATGTGTCAGCTGAGCATCTGTGTGAGCTCTTAGCCCATGGCATACGTGCAGTCACAATAATCACAATGCCTTGCACATGCCATATCTGGAGTGTTCATGCAGTTCTGCTGCTCTGCTGTTTTGCGGTAACGCGTGTGTATGCCTACTTAGTTACTTCCGTGCAAGTCAGCCTTGCTGCTGAGGGAATACGGTGACAAGTGCTCCTGTTAATGGGGTTTTCATTTTTATGTGTGCAATTTGCTTGGAAGGGCCCTACTGTAGGCAGTATTGAGTATTGTGCTCAACTGTGAACATTTCCCTGGGGTTCTGGGCATGAGAGCTAGCCTTGCAGAAAATGGCTGTTTGATAAATAATAGCAGCAGCAGAAGTGTGAAGAGCATAAAAAGTTCAATCAAGTATTAATTTCAGTTACTTTTTTAAAAGATCACCCTATAAGGCAAAAAGTTAAGCATTCATCTGATATCCAAATCATTCTGAAGAACGCTGTTGAGCTATATAAGAAAGGGTAACTTTAAAAATATGATAAAAATCAATATCCTGTTGAATTAATATGTTATTATAATTAATTTTATTCACTTCTACTTCTATCAAATAACAGGGGGAAATTATTTTCTTTGGAAATGCATTTGCTCAAATATGTAATGCTTGGCAAAATACCTTTTGTTTGTTTATTTAAGGTTTCTCTTTCTTCATATAGGACTTTTCAGACCAATTCACACTCAAAGTATTTGCATTCAGTCAATCACATGGTTGTTTGCACTGTGAGGTCTTGGGCAAACTGCTTAACCTGATTTGCAAAACAAGGATGGCAATGCATAATTTAAAGGAAAATGTGAGGCACATTTATAATAATGCTTGTAATATGCTTTGAGATCTTCAGCTAGTAGTGTAACATGCTGGACAGTGTATTTAAAAGAAGGGTAGCTACTCATAAGTCTTTAAGGTGAACCAGTCACTATAGATAAATCCTGGCCAAACTTGCCATCCCATCTACTGCAGCTCCCCTTGTCAGCTATGCCATTTGTATTCCACCACACTAAACTACTTTGGGAAAATGTGGTACCAGAGATTCTGGTGGTCTAAATTTGTGCCCAAAACATTTTGCTGCCAGCTTGGCAACATTGTTGAGATGCTGATAAATAAGCACACAATGGGGAAATTGTGATATAGGAAACCTATTAGAAGATTAGTCTTGTCACCCTTCACTGGGCTTTCACCATTATTTTGGACTGTAAACAGAGTCCTTGAAGCCATGACAGGTCACACTCTAAGCTACTGTCACATCTCCTTAATAAGCTGTATGCACGTGGTTTCATAAGTATAAGTATACTCGTGCTAGCTGACTATTTCATAATCCTATCATGGCTTTTGGTCCAGTCAAGCTATTAAGTTGGGTGTAATTGTTTAGTAACATTGAAATTCAGGAATTGCCATTTGTTTTAGAGGAAATGTAATGGAACATGTGGTTGGGGAATTCTGTATGCTGAGTCCAACTGGTTTGCTTAGTTCATAAATGTATTTTAACTGTTAAGTCCTGCAAAACTGAACTCTGGCTTGAAAGTCAAGCTGTGTGCTATTTCTTCCCAAAGTTTTGGTAGTAGTTTCCTGATATCCAAATTTTTTTCTTGCTCTCTGTTGCACTTGTGTAACACTGTAATTGTCAATCTGTCCCTGACAGAATTCCAGTAATATTACTGAGATTATAACTTGACCAGCAGCACATTTATCTTTATCACTGTAGTGGTAATTACATCTAAGAAGAAAGTATATGTTTGATTTTTCAGAGCCAGGGTTTGGTTTTTGGTACTGGTAATGAAAGAAGAAATCAGGTTTATTTTTAAACTGAATGTGACTATGATATCAGTTTGGAGAAGAAAAAAACATGCAATAGAAGTTTTAGAGTCGCTTTCCAGCACAACAAAAAACTATTTGAATTGCTGTTTCCCGTGAATTTTTGAAAAATAAAGTATTTCAAACAGTTCTTGAACTGATTCTCACTAAAATCTGTATCTGCTTTCAAGAACAGTATCTGACCAAGGCTTCTGTGACAAAGCACAGTAAGCATTCTGATCTGTACAAGATTTGGGAGATTTGTACCACTTATCAAAAATGCTATTTCTGGGCAAAATAGCAGTTTTGTGATTGCAGCTGTATTTTTGTATCCCCAGATGCTACGTTGCCTAGCAGTATCATTACAGAGTGATCTCAGATGTTCTGTACAAATATCCTAAGGCACTGATGGCACAGAAGCACTGCATCAAAGATTGCTAATATCATTGACTACCTGTTTCTCACTTACTGTTTTCTGCTTATGTATGAAAATAATCCTAAGGCAAACTAGGAAAGGATTCGTGACCCATTTTTTCAGAATCTGTAGAATGGTGTTAGTGTCAAGGCCCTGAGGGTATTGATTAGGCCTTAATGACCTTGACCATTAGAGTAATGGAAAGAAATGATAAATGGCTGTGTATTTGTAAATCAAAAGCATGCCTCTACTATTTCAACATGTAAAGGTAAATTTTCACAATCAAGTGTATCATGAGGACACCTTGTTACGCTTTTTCATTTGTTAGGTCTCTAAAATGAGTTGAACATCACTTCCATGAATGAGTAGAAGGACTGAGCTCTCCTGGATTTGTTAAATGAATAACTACTATTTGAGATTGTGATATACAATGTCATAAGAGAGGGAAATTGGTTTGCAAGTTAAACTGAATTTACTACTTCATGCTTAGATCCAAAAAGGTACTTAAGCACGGCAGTGATTAGTATAGACCTCTACGGTGGGCTTTATAGTCTTGAATGTTAGCTATATCGTATGATATATGGATAGTGTAAGTCTTATGGACATGAATAATCTTTGGATAAAATTTGGAAAGAAAATTTTAGGAGGAAGGACTAGAATTTAAGTCTTCCTTCCTTTGTAGTTTTTTTTGTAGAGTACTGTAATCAATCCCCTTCCCCCAGCTTCCTTTCTTTAAATTATTCTTATGCCTGCAAATTTCAATGGCCACAAAAGAAAAGGTTGAGCATATTGACCACTCCTATCTAGCTTGCTGGATAACATTTTCTCCTGTGATGTGAGAGGTGTGGTCAAACAGCAAATTCCTTTTTGATCTCTTACACTTTAGGTTAATTCTGTAACTTTCCATTATCTGTGGATGACCTAGCAGACATACTAATGTAGCTTCTATTCTGGATCACTAAGGCTTCTAAACTATGGTTCGATATGTTCTGACAGCAGCCATATTGTTTCTAGAGGCTGAAATCAGGTCTAGAAGTATTATAGCTTCATTACGTTACTACGTGACACGAACTGAAGATGTGCTGCAGGCACACCCAGTACCATTGCTTTGCTCCTGAAGGACTGATACTGTTTTTCTTACGATTGTATGTATGCCAATTTCCCTTTTTCTAAATTATGGATAACTACTGTACACCAGGAATGTAGTGGAGAAATGAGATCACATTGTTCTAGGGTCCTTTTTTCCTACCCACTCTGACTTAGAAATGCCCTTAGTGCTAAGGCTGTATGCAGCGCAGGGAAGCTGTATGTTTCATAGTATCTTTGAGAACTCCACTGCTTTGCAAAATGTTGAAGTTCGCTACTGACCCCAAAAGCTTTTGGTGTGGGAAAGTGTTAAGAAAGAAAAACAGAACAAATGGAAACTGATAGACATCTCACTGCTGTCTCATTTCCTTGGGAAACCAGGCTAAAAATAAGTTGAGAACTTGGGGACTGATGCTTCATTTTGAGTGTCCAACTGCCTTGGCAGTCATACTCTCTCATCTGAGAAACCTTTAGGAGGATTCATAGAGCCACATTTTTGTAAACTGGAACTTTAATGTAGGGAGCTATTACTGTATTTCTGCTGTAAAAATATAGAATCATAAAATGGTTTGGGTTGTGTCATAGTTTAAGCCCAGCTGGTAACTCAGAACCACTCAGCTGCTTGATCACTTCCCTCCTTCTTCCCCCTTGCTTCCAGCAGGATGGGGAGGAGAATCAAAAGAATGTAAACCCCACAGGTTGAGATAAGAACAGTCCAGTAACTAAAGAATAATACAAAACTACTACTATTAACAATAATGATAAGGGAAATAACAAGGGGAGAGAATACAAAACTTACAAAGGGAAGGGAAAAAATCCCAACAATAAACACTGTTGATGCACAATACAATTACTCATCACCTGCCGACCAATACCCAGCCCAGCCTGAGCAGTGATCGGTCCCTTCTGGGTAACTGCCCCCAGTTTAGATACTGGGCATGACGTACTGTGGTATGGAAAACCTCTTTGGCTAGTTTGGGTTAGGTGTCCTATCTCTGCTTCCTCCTGGCTTCTTGTGCCCGTCCTCACTGGCAGAGCATGAGAGACTGAAAAGTCCTTGTTTGGGGTAAGCATTAGATAGCAACAACTAAAACATTTCTGTGTTGTCGGTGGTGTTCTCAGGCTAAAGTCAAAACCACAGCACTGCAGCAGCTACTAAGAAGGGGAAAAACAACTGTTACTGCTGAACACAGGACAAGTTGGAAGGAACCTTGAAATCATAAAGTTCCACTGTATGATTTTACATACAGTAAAATGTCCTGCCAGAGGCAGGGACACGTTCCATTAGACCAGGTTGCTCAAACCCCCATCCAGTCTGGTCATGAACACTTCCAGGGATGGAGCACCCACAGCTTCTCTGAGCAATGTGTTCCAGTGCCTCACCACCCTCATAGTGTTGTTCCAGCCATAGATGAATATATGTTGGAATACATGTAGTCACTCTGTGGAATACACTTGAGCCAATCGCAATAGGCAAGAGTGTATAATAGCATTGTGTGCATACCAAGAGCTAGCTACAATTTGTGCCTTCCATTAACATAATATGCAATCAGATAATGTTATGAGTTGGTGGCCTATTAGCTTGTCTTCCTTTTTTTGGCAGTCTACCATGGACCAGCTTGCTGACCTCAGCCTGCTGTGCATAGAAAGAAGGTATTGTTCAGAAATGGGACTTGCAAAGGAAGCAAATCAGTTTGTGTATCCTAGAAAATCTACAATCAATCAATTGATGTTTGAGCAGTGGTAATCTGAATGGCACGATATGACCTTGCTGAATGCCCCTAGACAGGATGACACCTGCCATCTTTTATTTTTACTTTATTCCTCATTTTTCATTCTTTCTTGATGTGCAAGAAACAGCATATGTACTTTGTGCTCCTAGGCATAAGTAGGTGAAACTACCAGAGTGGAATGAGCTGCAGTTTATGTTACTATGCATGCTGCCAATGAAATCATGCAGGCATTTCTCAGACTATCAAATGTGTTTGCACAAAGCTTGAAAATGCCTCCTCTGCAATCCAAATGACTTCTCAGATCATATTGATTTATTAGGCTTTAAAATTGTTTCCGTAATATTACTATAAATAGCTCTATCCTGAATTCTTCAGCTTAAAATACTCTGATGTCATTATGTTTTAACTAGCTCTAGAATACCAGGAAGATTAAACTGAACAAAGTTACTTTCTGGTATAAACAGCTGTAATGTTTTTCACCAGACCTTAGATGAAGGGAGCTGTAAGAATGCTTCTGAAATTATTCTCCTACCTGGAATTTAAAAATAGAATTTAAAACTCACTTTAGTTCAGTTCCTGTTATGAGAATTGAAGAAGGAACTAATTGAAATGCTGTGACCCGAGTTAAGCAGGGTGTCATATTTAGGTGATCAGTCAAACTTATTCTAGCCTTAAAGCTGGAGATCTCAGAAAGTTGTGTGCAACTTCTATAGAGTGAAAATGAATAGTGATGCTTTTATTTTTGTAGTCTTTGGAAATTAGGCAAAATAATTAGAAATTGCAGGAAAATGTGTGGCATTCCAGGGCGAATAATGATTTTTTCCAGTAGTTTGCCTAAGGGCTTTTGATACCAAAATAGTAACAAGATTGAAAGTACAAAGAGGGTTGATTTAATATTCCTTTAGGGAACTGTCCTGAAGAATATGTAGCAATCTGCTTCAGACAAGCAAATGTGAACCCAAAGACATTTTCTAAATATCACATTCTTTCAAACATTCACATATAATTGCATGGTTGCCAGTGACAATCTCATTCAATTGTCACAGGAAATAATTCTGGCTGCATCTTTGAACAGATGGTTAAAAATGGGGTGTGTATTAAGGCCAGAATAAATTGGCTTGCTTTGAAGAGGTCAGCAGATTACAGTAATGTTTACTAGCCAAAACAGACCATTAGACATTTGGAACTATACCCAATACGTTATATATTTTTTTTTAATCTGATCTTTTAGAATACTTAGCTAGCTTGTAGAGGCAATGTTCAAGCTGATGACATCTATACTGGACATGAGATTTTCCTGCTTTGAAGATATGGTTTAGGGATCATTGTTTCTAGCATAGACCACTATTTGTTGAAAGGATACAAGATTTAAAAAGTGAAACCTAAAATTAAGGAACAAAAATGGAAGTCTTCTATATGTTTTTTTAATAGAATTTGTAAAATCAGTCATGCTTGACACTCTGATATGTCAAATGAAAGTAGTGTTTAGCAGCTGTTCTGGAAAGAGCATTCACCTGAAATTCAGAGAGTTTCATGAAACTTAGGTTTATTACTATTCATCATAAATATTATCTCATGCTATTTTTTTTCTGCTTGACTATTTAAGTATTCAAGTATTGCTATTTCCAGTCTATAATGCAGGAAGCTAGATTGCATCTTTGAACTTCTTTTGAGGTTTAGGATATAAATGGATTCTAGAATTCAAAGTGAAAAATATTAGAGAAAACTTTCTATGTCATTCATTCCTGCATCTATTTACTGTCTTTATTTTTAAAATTAAGGATATTTAGATAAAAAAAAATCATCAGTTTTTAACTAAGTTCTGTCTCTTAATTTCTATAAGAAAAGTATAATCCTGCAATGGTCCTGGGTCTGTAATTTCCCATTCTGATATTAAAAACAGTCTTAGACCCTTAGGAGTCTATCCACATTAAGAAAAGTGAAGTCAAATTAAAGTTTGGCAATTTATGGAACAATCTTTGTTCTGTTGTTTGTTGGTTGTTTTTTTTTCAATGCATATATTCTGCATACAGTATATCAAACCCACAATTTTTATGTCACAGCACATTTATTCTGCTACAAGCTTCTAGAACAAAACAGCCAACTGATGCCACACATAGAATGGCTGTAACCTGGGTGGAACAATGCAGTTTAGGCACAAGTGAAGTGTAGGAGTAGTACATGCATTTTGATTTGAACTCTGACTTAACTGTGTATGTCATGGGCTTTGTATGTGCCTTATTTTATCTATTCTGCTTTTATTTTATTTTCTAGATATATCTGTTAGAAATATGGGTGATAGGGATGTCATTATGCTCCAGTGTATTTTAATAGCTTCTAACCAATTATTTTTTCAATTCCGTGCAATTTGAAGTGCTTGCCAGAGATTAATGAATTTTCCTCTTCCTTGTGAAGTGTTCCCATTTTCATGTTTTGCTTGTCTATACCTGGTATATCACCTTATAATCAGATCAGACATTCAGTAGTACTTGTATTGCAAGCATAAAAAGAAATGCTGTCAAGCTGTGTATATATGTTCTTGCAAACTTCATAAAAAAACATCCATCTTTTACCAATGTAATGCAGTTTGCAATCTCTGTGCTTTTTAGCTCTGACATAACTTTTAGAAATTCATTTAAACATTTTCTCTACTGAATTTGATTTGATATTCCCTGTCATTAAAACACTTAAAGAACTATATTTTAACTTACCAGAAAGTTGCAGGCAAAAGCATTTGATTATTTGAGATCTGAAAAATGACAGCAGATTAGAGCTTTGGATGTAGGCCTATTTACCAGCCTCCCTCCCTTTGTTAATCAGTACGATGAGTGCTTGTTTCCAAACTGTATTCTTGTTCTTATTTGCATGCATTAAATTTAGATAGTTGTGTGTGAGATATGAGCAGTGTTGTTCTTAGTTGCCAGTTTCTTTCAATCCAGTTTTATTTGTTTGTCTAGTATTTCAGCAGTAATATGTATTGGTGTGTTTTCTTCTGTTGTAAGATTTATTTATTTATATGTTTTTCCTAAGGTTTTCTGAATGATTCAGTTACGAAGTGCATTGTGGCTCTACGCTTGACCGTGGTAGTGAAAGTCAGTACCTGCATGCCTGTGGGAAGACCGTCAGATAACTTCCAGTGTTCGGGGAAAGGAAAATGTATCACCAAACCAGATGAGGTAAGGTGAATTTCCTGTAGTGTGGAAATTCCATTATAAAATAAACACAGGGGAAGTTTTTCTTGGTCCTCTGAGTGTGTGCATACCTTGCTGCTGTGTAACAGGCTTCTAAAGCTCACAGATGTTACTAAATAATAAGAGTGTATTTATTTGTTATTCCTAAAACTCAAGCACTTAAAGCAAGAAAATAACTAAGATGAGATAAAAAGATTCATACCCTGGCAATAAAAACAATTCTTCAAATCAGGTGTAAGGTAATGTCCACTGCATCTTACTGTCACTGTATGAGAATATTTCTTTATGAGAGGAAGAGCACGTGGTGGGCTGTTAGGATCCTCAGTCTCCAGAACAGTGTGTTCTGGTTTGTTCAGTCTTCAACCTTCTTTTGGTTTTAGGTCAGATTTAATCTAGTATTTGTCTCTCCATGCTTCAATAATTTCTCACTTGGAAACAAAATGGAGTAATTTGGTAATGTTTGAAGTTTTTCTGTACTGTTTTCTCCTTTACAAGATACTACACTGAGGGATTGCAGTAGTGGCAAAAATTCCACTGGCCACTGTGATGTTTTTGTGCTATCTAGTAACACGAGAACATTAACAACCAAACGTGTCAGATCTGGAGCCCACATTATTGCTTTTACAAAGCCAGTCTGGCCTTCTGTAAATGAGATCCTGTATTCTCTTGTTACCTTCTATATGTCTTGTTTTATTTAATGGATTAAAAGTAATTTACAGCACAAATATGCACAGTTAATATTTGGTTTTATTAATATTCATTTGGGAGATAAAAGCAATAGTAACTGTTGAGTAAATATTAACAGCTGTGAGCCTGCCGTGAGCACAGAAAATTTGGCATATTTAGGGAATTCACTATTAGTTCATCTGCTACCGTTTTCTGATTTAAATTCTCAATAAGCATGCTTGATAGAAAAATTACCTTTTGAACAATAATAATAGAATTGTTACTGTATATATGCATGGTAGTGCTAACATCAGGAATAATTAAGCATTTAATTTCTCAAAAATTAAAATTTAAAATGCTCGAGGTAATGTGTGAACACAATTATTGCAAGACGTGCTTAGAAGTAAGTGCTACTCTACCATACCAGCTGGCTGGTATCCAAACAAACCACTAATTCAGATACAATGTCCTATTTCATAGCCCACTTTAGTTTTTCTGCTTTAATGTGTTTCACAATTTTAGTTTACAAATTCAGTATGTTGAATTTGGTTTATGTTTATTTGTGTTCAAATTTACTATATATAAGAGCATATCAAAATGTCTCATTTTCCATTTTTTTTTCTCAGATAAGAGTTAAAGCCTCTCATAAATAGTTGTTTTCTATGTTTTTATGGTATATGTTCATTTTCATGAATTTAATTGCTTTCTCTTATTGCATGTCATATCTCACAAATAACAATAAATTACTTCCTGTATCTATGAAGAAAAATAAGTGATTTTCTGTATTAATGAAAATGCATATATAGCCTTTAATAATTATCCATGTTTTACAAATCTTTGTGACATGGAAAGTAAAATAAAATACACTTTTAAAAAGAAAGACATTTTGCTTCACGGCAAGAAAGAGGAGCTAGTATGTAACTCAAAGTAAAAGAAAGAAATCAGGACCTCTATGTCCTCACCTGTACTCTTGACATTGGAAGTTTTATGTGTTAAAACTAGAACTGATAGAAGAATTGCCCTGACGCACATGTGTGTTGTTTTCACCCGTGTTTTTTTTGAACCTAAGAATAATAAGAGGCAAATTTATTAAGTAGCGTTTTTGATGTAGTATGCACTAGGTTGCAGTTGGCTGACACCCCTGTGGCTGAAACTGTGGGACATAGAAATCATGCTGAAATCTGATTATGAAAAGGCATCTACCAGTTCATGGTAGTCAGAGAACTAGAACTAGGATTCTAATAATAATATCTCTTATCTTCAAACAAAACCTCAGAAAGGTAATTTCTTTTATTTTCACTGTCACAAACTGCTCCTGAGTTTTCTAGAACTTGAACAAATGAGGAAAACATATCAGCGATCCTCAAACAGTGGCTTGAGCTGGGCTGGGGTAGCTCACTAAAAACTCAGATACAGTTTTTTGAAATATACGTAATTTATGTCCAGTTTCCTACTCCAGGGAGAATAAAACAGATTCAGGCCCAGCATAAGCCACATAGGTCAAAATAGAAGGTGCATAATTCATTAAGCAGGATATTTTTGCTATTATTTAAATCATTTTACGTAAGATATGCGCTAAAATATCTTGATGATTTCCCTAATGATGGAGCAAACAATTGCCAAAATTACATGTACCAACTGTTGTGTCACTTTCCTACAAGACACATCTTTTGCACTTTTTTTTTCAGAATTGAAACTTTAATCTTCTTTAGGGTTACAACTTGCCCTTTGTGATTTGCTGTTTGTTTTTATCTATAATTCGTTCTGTTTTGCACAATCTAGTCTTGCAGATTGCAGGGCAATTCCTTAGAAGAATGCATAAAAGGCCTAATACCATGAACAAACTAAGAGCTCTGCTGGCTGTAGTGATTGCTTCCAGTGCCAAGATTAACTATTGTCTTTGTGATTTTATGTACTTTATAATTTTATTCTAAATCTAGTTTAATGTAAAAGAATGTAGTAACACGTCTGCTTAATGGGAAAGTTAAATGTGATTAACAATCTGCAGTGATATAAGTGCAGTGGCATACTGTTATCTACGGAGTGCATAAAACTATAAACAAATTCTGGTCTAACTTGGAAGTCTCGTCCAGATTTCATTCGTTTATTACTTATACATAACTTAGCTTCTACTCAGCTAGTGCTTTTTATGGAGTGTGAATATGGAGAAAAAAGCTTTTAATGGCAGAATTCTTTTCAGTTATTGTTGCTTTTGAAAGGAATACTTTGAACAAAGTTCCGTGAAGTGATGTTGAGTCAAAGTTATGCCTTTTCCTTCCTATGTGCAACGTTTGTACCTCTGCTTTGCTGCCATGCTTGCTGTTCTTCCGCAATGGAAGTGTTAATGTGTCAGAAGGATAATACTGGTCTTGGCATGATCCAAATATAAATACCACTTTCACATTCATGTACTCACCTTTACATCAGAATAAGTTGTCCTCAAACCAGTTAGCTGTGAATGGAAGAGAAAAACTTTGGTATTAACCGAAAGAGATTAATTTGGTGTGATTTTCTGATTCCATGTAGAATCTTAAAGAGGACTTTTGCCATCCATTGGATTTAAGTGCTGCAATTTTGCTGACATATAGGGATAAAATGATTTCTGTCAGAAATTGCTCTGTTCTATAACCTCGGTTATCCCAAAGAGCTGACTGTGTATCTGTGAAATGTTATTGCTTGATTTAGAACCCTTGAGATTTACACAAAAATAACTGGCCTCTGCTTGCCCTAAGAAATAATGTATTGAACAGAATAGCAATGATTTCCCTGCCACCTCTATGGGCTAGAAGCTTTGGGCTAGATCCACTTAATTATATTTGTAGAAAGGCCAATTATAAAAGAGCCCCCTTTATACCTAAAGGTGTGCTCTCCTACATATGGACTTAGGTTCCTAAATAGAATATACTTCTAAATGCAGAATATATAACTGTCATACAGCAATGTTTTACTCAAATATTATAGCAGCTCACTGTGAGTTGCAATAGATACTGAAAGTCTGTCTCAGCAAGAGGAAGAGTAGGTATTAATTTTGTCCTGGTCATCTTAACAGCTTCTTTACTATAGTTAAAAAAATATAAATGGTATCTATACTATAAATGGCATTTATAGTATCTCTAGTCTGAAATTTAGAATCTTATAAGCACTTTATTACTAGGCTTACCTAAAATAGGAAAAAAGTACTATATTCCAACTATAATTATCGTACGATACTTACAGATTGGATAATAGCAATTATTTTAAAGAATGTATTTTATTGCCACCCAAAATTACATATGAGAGATTTGCACTCCCATAATCAAATAAAATACACAGATGAACAGTCTAGTAATAGTAGCTTGTTTTAGAATTCTTAGTTAGTGACTTAAATACTAGTATTATGCTACTGTGTAGCTGCTTAACTTAGTTTTCCTCAAATATGCTAGTACATGCCATCTGTTCAGGATAAAAATTAATAGTGTAAATTGGGAAAAGCAAAGACGACATCAAATCGCTACAGAATGACTTGTCTACAGCTCAGAACTGTTATCTGTCATTAGACATTTCAGTCTGAAGTGTTACAATGCTTTTACTTGCAGCTTTCAAAACCAATTTTTTTAACTACACTTCATGTGTAAAGATCTCTGTATCATACTCTTAGATATCAATATTATCTGAGCTTTTTGTAAATTCCTATTTCATTAATATTGTTCAGGCAATGACTGACTGTTGCATTGTTTAAACAAATTAATACTTATAGTTATCAGCTTCCATTGCTCTGAAATGAGATTTTAGTGCAGGCAGAGCCGTGCTGTTTGTGTTTGTGAACAGTACAGACATTCCCTTCCTCTCCAATGAATGGTACAGGTGACGATGTACTTTGCATCTCGGATCTAGCATGCAACAACAGTGAAGCTGAACCTACCTAACAAACATGGTACCTCCTGTTCAGGCAGTTAACTTTGATACATTTCTTGGATCTCTTGCTTAGGAATGTCTTAAGCTTCAGATAGGTGTAGATAAGCCTGTTCTCATTTCCAGTGCATATACACCAGTAACACATTTAAATGAGATCAAGGATCTGATCTCTTTGAATGGCACAGAGTCTATGTGCAGTGCCTATGTCTTTCCAGATGCTCTACTCGTGTCAATTTTAAGAAAAAATGCCATTTTTTTGCATAGTATGGTATTTCATTTTGTTCATCCAGAACAGGTGTGTTATTTTAACAGGCAGCAACCTTGATTTTGTATTAAGTCTAAACTCAACACTCCATTCCAGCAACAATAACAAGCACTTTAAGTCAATATTTAGTATCAGTAAGAGTCAGAAGAGGCGCAAAGGATGTAGCTCTGTTCTGACTCAGCCTGGGTCCTGATCCTATATGTGCACAATGCTATTGCAGGACTCCAAAGATATTAAATGCTGAGGACAACACTAATTTTGAAACAGAGGACCAAAGTGATCCTTGTGCTGATTTGTGCCCCACTAATACTACATGGGAATGTGGAAATACTTACTGTGCATTTGATTAATTGCTTACTTCTGAAATAAAAGTGATCATGACACAAAGCTGTGTGGTTCGGTTGATACATTGGAGGGAAGGAATGTCATCCAGAGGGACCTCGACATGCTTGTAAGATGGGCTTGATGCCAACCTTGTGAAGTTTAACCATCCCAAGTGCAAGGTCCTCCACCTGGGTCGGAGCAATCCCAGGCACAGCTACAGGCTGGGCAGAGAAGAGATTCAGAGCAGCCCTGCAGAGAAGGACTTGGGTGTGTTGGTCGATGAGAAAATGAACATGAGCCAGCAGTGTGCGCTCGTGGCCCAGAAAGCCAACCGTATCCTGGGCTGCATCGAAAGGAGAGTGACCAGCAGGTCGAGGGAGGTGATCCTGCCCCTCTACTCTGCTCACTTGGAGTATTGTGTGCAGTTCTGGTGTCCTCAACATAAAAAGGACATGGAACTGTTGGAACAAGTCCAGAGGAGGGCCACGAGGATGATCAGGGGACTGGAGCACCTCCTGTATGAAGACAGGCTGAGAAAGTTGGGGCTGTTGAGCCTGGAGAAGAGAAGGCTGTGTGGAGACCTCATAGCAGCCGTCCAGTATCTGAAGGGGGCCTATAAGGATGCTGGGGAGGGACTCTTCATGAGGAACTGTAGTGATAGGACAAGGGGTAACGGGTTCAAACTTAACCAGGGGAAGTTTAGATTGGATATGAGGAAGAAATTCTTTACTGTAAGGGTGTTGAGGCACTGGAATGTGTTGCCCAAGAAAGTTGTGACTGCTCCATCGCTGGCGGTGTTCAAGGCCAGGTTAGACAGAGCCTTGGGTGACATGGTTTAGTGGGAGGTGTCCCTGCCCCTGGCAGGAGGGTTGGAACTAGATGATCTTAAGGTACTTTTCAACCCTTAACTATTCTATGATTCTATATTTCACTCTGTTAGCCCCTTTCCTATGTAGCTCTTGTGAATTCTCTTTAGAGTAAGTTACTGTTCTATTTGTTTTTAATATTTTTGAAGGTTTTGCTTGCTTTTCCTTTCTGTTGAACTGCAGCCTTATTTGGAAGCCTGTCATTGCTAATGTGTGAGATATTCAGAGATGTTTTATGAAGAGGCTTGGGTAATACCAGAACATGTATGGACTGCACTTACCAAGAACTTCCAGCACTCCTGATAACTAGCATGCCCATGACTGAGTTTTGGAGCTATTTAGTATTAATCCTTGTTTAAACACCACCAGTGTAATATTTGTAAGGAAGAACGAAGTTTGACTTTTACTGAATAGTTTTTTTTTAATTTGCATGAAGATTATTTTCTTCTTAGGTCACAGGTGATTTTTCATATGAAGTAAACACAAGTAAAAATAGAAGATAAAATACTAACGCCATGTCTTTGTTTCTAGTTCCATGCACATTCTGTACTTTGTGTTACATTTGTGCATGGGACTGCTTCATTTCAGCCCCAGTGATCTGGCTTTGAAATTTATGAGAATAAGTGATATTGCCATCTAGTGTCTTATGAACAAAAATAGTAAGATTTGAATAAATGTATGCTACAGATGAGAGAGAGCTCTCCTTGCTTCGATTCTTGAGATTTCTTTGTGTTCTAAAGATTTTCTAATTCTAATTTTAATTATCTTATCATTCACAAAGATGTGCCTTATCACGCCTACTACAGGTATTTTAAATCTTTAACAAGTGTTTAGTGCTTTTGATCTTTTATTAAGCAACAGGGTTTGAAAAAGTAACAAGTACATTCAGAAGAAGACCTGTTTTAACAGAATTGATGTGTCACTACTGAAGTACCACTGAAGTGAGCCTCTGACACCTCAGCTCTGCCCTTCACAGGCAAAAGATTCATAAAGGGTGCATCTTTGTAGTAGGATTTTGTTGCAGGAAAAAGTTGTGCATTACTTATTCTGACAGCTATTCCTCTCTATAAGTGTAATTTCTGGAAGAAAAAATGTATAGTGATTTAGACATGATGGATCTGATCCCAGCCTCCTTGTCTAGATGAAATTGGTATGATTACAAATTTTAGCTGAATTTAGGTGCAGGTCTAGGATTTCAAAAAGTAACTTTGTGCAGTTGATGTGCTTGTGGCAGCTACTCTTGTTATGAACAAGAAAACGAAACCCCATCTTTGTTCAATGGAGTACTCAATGAAAACATAGTGTTTGAAAATTAATTGTAAAGTGCATATTCTGTTTGTTTTTAGGCAACCTTTTTCTGTGAATGTGAGGATGAGTATCAGGGTTCTGTGTGTGAAGAATTTGATGCTTGTCAGAGCCAGCCCTGTCAGAACAACGCAACCTGCACTGATGTAGCACAGAAACATGACAGGAATAATTTCACCTGCACCTGCCTGGCTGGTAGGTTTTGTATTACCCTTTGAATAATGCATTTGTGTTTTAGCATTCAGTGCATCTCTTATGCAGAGCAATGAACTGCAACTTCAGATACTAGGAAAGAAGGAAAATACAACAAAAGCCTAAGGGTAGTTTTTAAAAGGAAAATTCACCTGTAAAAAATGACATTGAAAAGACACATCTGAACCATAACCTAATGAGTGAAATATTCATAACAATAGAACTTTACCTACTCAGAAGAAAAGAACAAAATTTAGTGTACATCAGCTTTTTCTTAATATCTTTCTTTTTCTAAATATTCAATATATATTTTAAGTATTCATTATAACTAAACTTTCAATAAACATCCTTTCATTCTAAGTGGCAAAATCTTTTCTTCAGTTACACCACTCAAATGAAAGAAATTTTTCTCCTAACTATGCAGTTGTTGGATTGTTCCTCAGAATTAACTTAAATCCCAAAGATGTTTTAAAAATTTATAAACTAAATTGTGTACTTTGTGGATTTGATTAATGAACAAATGTCTGAGTTCTCTGAAGTTATTTTAAGAACATTTGTTTTAAAAATTCAATTAAGTGAACATAGACATGTTAATTGAAATTAAAATTAAATTAATATGATGGTCACATGCTGGAGGATAAATTAAATATACATGCTGATGGAAAAAACTCTTACTGAATAACTATTACAGAAATCTCTATCTGAAATTTACCAAACCAAACTCAATTATAATAGAAGTTACTTCAATCTATTTTCTAAAATTATTTAAAAATAAAAGTTGGTTAAGATTAGGATCAGTAGCAGGTTTTGTTTCCTGCAAACGTCATTGTATACTTTCATTTCTGTAATACTGGTCAGCTGATACTAAAGAGAAAGGGAAATTACCTGAACAAGTGAAAAACAAAAAAAAGAGGAAGATGCTTCCAGTATAGGCCTTAAGACCTGCAGAATATAGAAGCTAAGCAGGTGGAAAAATGAATTATGTGGTCAGCTTTCTAGTGATTATGTCTAAATGGTTGACTGGATTTCATGCTGGGTGGGTGTTTGTGTGCATGAAATATATATATAAGGTACACGTAGCAATACTTTATTCAGCCCCAAAGCCAGGGTCCTCGAGTGGGTGTTCTGATATTCCCTTAAAGGTAGGAATATTCTTATTCTTTACCCTCACACATGTTGGTACAGACTAGAGAAACTTCCAGCTGTGCTAGATTATATATAAGTACCAGCCTGAAATATGACTGAGCCATAACCATGTGGATGCAAATGATGCTTTAATGTGGGCATCCTATATTATCCTCCAAACTGTTTTTGTGAACTTTGCAGTTCAGAAAATCAGCAATGGCAAATTATTAAGGACTCTACATTCTCTCCAAAGGCCAAGATGTTTTGCTTTAGTTCATACTTTTTCTGCTTCTAGGACTCCTACTTCTTCTTAGTTTGCTTAAAGTTACTAGCAAAAGTGCAGTCAGAAAGCGATCTGTATTTGTATATTTTTTCTAATGACCTGGATTTATATTGCTCTGAAACTAAGATGTGAAGTTATTATGCAGGTGTACTCTGTTCTATTTCATAAATTTGCCAAAGGATCAACTGTCACTGTAACATGATATGTAAATACAGTTGAATAATGATTTAAATATGAGAAGAGAAAGAGCAGAGTGGGACAGACTTCCAACATTTGAACAACTGTTGAATATGTTTGATTCAGAATTCTTTTGGATTGTGACAAGTAGTTTCTAATTAGAAAAGAAAAAAAAATATTTGTTATGTTTTTGTTGTTTGCTTTTATTGAGATAGATATATTGGAAATTGTTCAACATCAAGTACCATAGGCTAAATTTCCTTTTGCAATTTCCCTATCGCAGAAGAAATGCAAGAATGATTGTAAAAAACCCTGCTCAAATTCCGTGAAATACATTTTTTTTATTTGATATAGTTGTGTAAAAAAAAAAAAAAAAAAAAAAAAAGCTTTCAGAGAATATAATTCTGATGTGGTTATTGTAACCCTAAGAGTGTTTCCACTACAAAGACTGAACATTTTCAAGCTGTATAGTTGAGTTTTGCAGAGCAACATAAATATACTTCCAACTTATATGCAAGACATTGAAGGTATAACTGTTGTTGTTACACTTAGATCCAGTCTGTCTTAGTTCCTGCTTCCAAATTATAGTGCCTTAATAAAGTAAATGTTATTTTATTTATTTTGTCTGTATAATGATATAAAATCCTAGAACTTTTGGGTTTTATTTTGGTTTTTTTTTGTTTATTTGTTTGTGGGTTTTTTTGTGGTTTTTTGTTACTATGATTTCAGAAATATGCATCAAGTATTTATGGTTGGGGTTTTTTTATTTGGACTTTCCATATTTTTAAAAGCTCTCGATAAGTTAAAGATGTAGTCACTATTAGGGGCAAGCATTTCATTTGCTTGCTTCATAAAGTGTTAATAAAACTGCAGAAAAATTGATACCATGAGATGCCAGAAAACAATGACTAAGACCATGACAATTTCTGAGAAGAAAATGCATTTCTATTACGTATTTTGGGAATATAATGTATTTCCATTGATGTCTTTTAATTTTGGTTTTTATCGTTTCCATTTAAATCCTATTTCTCTATAATTTATGCCTTGTTATTTTCATAATAGTTTCTTCTCCTTGTCTCTAGAGAAATTGCTAACTCCTATTGGAGAAAAAGGTAATAGAAGGGAAAAAATTCTGAATATTTCCTTCTCCAACCTCCCTCCTACTTCTCATAGTAAAAAACAAAGCTTACAATAAGTAGAATGAGGTTACTTGGTTTCCATATGTGAAGGCTTCCCTTTTGAATGACAGTGTGATCAAGTCCCTCAGTAAGGCAAACACAGTTAAATTTATTTATTACATTCTGAAACTTGAAAGGTTGTGCTCCATTGCCTCCACACATTATGTTTAGGTTTCACTTTTAAGTTTTTTAAAATGATTTTTCTGAATTTTTTTAATAGCAGATGTCTAATGCTGTTTGGATGTTGCCTTAATCATTGTTAACTTCTGAGGCTTGTGTTCTACCCATATTTTTTTCTCCAAATTTGTGCCCTCAGATGAGAAATAGCCAGAAAAAAACTAGCTGATTTCATATAATTATGAATTTCTAAAAAAAAAATACCCATTGCATATGGAAAATACGAAAGAAAGTGGTAAATAAGAGTTTAATTACAATGTCTTCTTATACAAATTTCAGAAACATTTGCATGAGTATAGGATCATGTTTACCAAATCTTGATAGAAGGTAATGTTATGAAGATAAATGTCAGCACAAAATGAATAGGTGTAATGATTACTAAAGTGTATCTCACCAGAAAACTGCTTTTTTCCCCACTATGGTGATTGCTTAGCACCTTTTAATATGTAGCACTTGCAACACGTTCGCTATGAAATTCCCAAATCGTATACTCTTTCAGATGGACAAAATATGCCCTAGAGATAATAATAAGATGGGACATACTTCTTTTCATAAGGCTAACATAAAGTATTATCTCTGCTGAGTTTTCGCACAAGCTATAATGACGATTGTAGGAAATCAGGTTCTTGTAGCAAGTTTCAGAGCAACACTATAATTTCTGCCTTTCTGTGCCAACATTCTTTTTGATACACATTGAATTCCAGGGTAATTCTTAGATTTCACAAACTTGGTAACAGTTTGAAGATAGAAAAATGTTTAAATGAGTTAAGCATTTTCAATTCTGTGTTATGATACATAAAATTAATCACCTGAATGTGAGAACTTGAAAAACTATGAAGCCTATAGATGAAAGAAATCAGTTGATGTAGTCTTCTATAACACTTCATTGCTGTTTTAATAAATTTTATGTTAACTTAAGACCAATTACAGAAAATCACTAGTTATCCAGAGTGACGCTGACATCTCTCCAAATGCCTCAATTTGGTCCAGAGGAGCTACCTCATGACAGCACAATTCTGATTTTCAACCTCATTATTTTTCTCTAGTTTAGGTGCTTTATCAGCATTAATCCAGATATAACAATTTCTTTTTCCAGTTTTTTCATTGCAGAAAATAAGATCATAATTCAGCTCTCTGTAGCATATAAAAGCGGTAAGGTACACATACAGGAAACTCTTATAGATCCTTTTCTGTTGTAGTGCTCTAGCAACTCCAAATATAACAATCTATGTTGAGAGCTATTTTATGGTGTCATTAGTAGAATTAAACAGGTATAGGTATTAGGCTGCCTGAAAGACACTTAAATGTTAATTTTGATTGCCTTAAAATGATTAGTTAATCAAAATAAGATTTCCCCCCCCACCCCTATAAGCAAAGCTCAGGCATGTCCTCTATCTGACTTTAGAGTCTTTGTCCCAGGTACCTGTTTATAGTGGTATATTGTATTAACAGTGTCACCTAGTCATAGCTTACTGTTCTTTACCACTAGCCATTGTGTTAAACGTGCTTCTATGGAAGATATTTACAATTTCATGTGGGGTTCCTTTTAAGAAATAAATGCCTCTGTGTGTAGTGTGTAGTTTCTTCTTCAGTCACGCATCCACGATAGTTTCTTTGGGGTAAATAAAAATTGAAAAGGGCAATGTGTAGCATTTGTTAAGAAGATTGTTTGGAGTGCTTAATCATTTAGATTGTATTTTGCAAGTTTGTTTCCATTTTTGTGGACATTTTAGAGACATCAGACATATGGAACAAAGCAAACTTCTGGTCAAATGGTACAGGACACACAATCTGTAGCTTGTGAACTTAAAGGAGCTTATTTGAAAGAGTTTGCAACTGTACTGAGCAGTTCTTCACAGTTCCCACTTAAAATAACCACTCTGCTTGAAGCCCAGCAGTGGGAGCAAACGACAGTCATTCAGCATATGCACAAATAATTCGTAATGTCAAGTCTTATTTAGAGTCTTAATAAGTCCTAATTTTTATTATCTTAAAGATTATTGATTTTATATTTAAGATGTGCTTGAAAACCCATCAAAAATGATTTTTTTTTTTTTTTTTTTTTTATATGGGTGCTAACAAGGACCCAGCACCAACCTCCATTACACTGGTGCTGTCGGAATATTGCTGCTGGTAAAATGCAATTGGTATAATCTCTAGATTTTCATTACTTGTGTTTCTCCAGTGAAGTATAAGATTAAATCTCACTTTATAAGAAATCAGAAGATTGACCTGGATTCTATTTCTTACTTTGGTTAATTTTACACTAAGAAAACTAATGGTTTGTTTGAATGACCTAGCAATACATTTAGTGATAAAGCCTCATTTTTTGTTATATTTTCTGAATGTTCTGTGCTGTTTTGTAGGTTACACAGGAGAGCTGTGCCAGTCAGAGATTGATCATTGCATCCAGGAACCATGCCAGAATGGAGGTACCTGCTCATCTAACATCAGTGGATTCAGTTGTCAGTGTCCAGAAGGTAAACAACAAAGACCTGCCTAGTATCTCATACAAACTGGTGTTTTGCAGGGTGTACTGAGTCTAAATTTCCACCTATATATATTTAAATATTTGTAAAATTGTGCTTTAGGCCACAGTTGGAAAAAAGATGAGAAATTTCTCTATAATCATAATTAGCATATGAAGTATGTTAGGAGCTTAATGTTTTGGTGTATATGTGGCATAGAAATGTTCTTTCATTCTCTGGCACCTCTAAAGTAGAAATCAGGCTCCAGCACTGTGAGAACGGTGAATCATAGGAGACCTGGGATGTGGTCTGATTTTTATGTTGTCCAGTAAAGGACAAAAAGATGCCTCCCTTTGCATAGTTCTGCAGAAGGATCAGTTGGCTAAAATGTGTGTAAGAGCAGTAATTCAAAACTGAAGGAATGATTTCAATCCCCCAAATTTTTAATTAACTCTCCTTTCTACTTGGACTTATTATTTCTCTACATGAAAGCCTTTCAGTGATTCTCATTGGTAAACACTCTAACTGTGTGAAATGAGGACATCATAATGCTAAAATATATGCTTTCATAACAGTTTGCTGACTGGAATGCCAGATGCCTAAATTGCTCATAAAAAAATTACCAGGAGTGAAAGCTTTCAATTATAAAGCCTTCTATTAGTTATTTATAATTAATATTAGAACCTCGAACTAGTTATATTTATGTTCTTACTTGATCTGTGGATGTTGTTTTTATTCTGACAGCACTTTGTGTATGCTCTAAGGGTACAAGTCTTTGATAACTGCTCTGGTAACATATACTTGCTTAATAATGAAGATTATTTGTAATTTCTTTAGGCTGATTCCTTGCTTTTCTGAAGTGTCATCCTTTAATGAATGACCCACTTAATAGCTGTGTTGAAACACAGGCACATTTTGACAACAGTGCAGGTCTTGCATTTGGAAGACTTCTGAAAACTGTTTGCCTTATAAAGAGTAGCAAAAAATCAGTGCAAAAATTATTAAATGTTGGACTTGGTCAATAATTTATTTTCATTTTTCTTAGGAAATCTGTTCAAGGTCCTTTAAGGATCCTTGCAAGAAAGGGTCTTTCCAGTAATAAATGTTTGGAAAAATAGTTACTGGAATTTTTGGTTGATTTAGAACTGCTATATTTGTTTCTGTGTGTGCCATACCTTAATTGCTTGCTCTTGATGACCTATCGATGAATATGCTGGTTGTGTCTCAACTTCTGTCCTATAGCCATTTGATATGCTGGCCATGGGACATGGCTACTGGTAGGCTGTGGTCCCTGGATGCTCACCTCACCCATCCCCTGTTGTGGGTGTGTTGGGATACTGCGACCGGGACACGGTGCTTGTAGCATAGCTCTTGAGTGCCCTGCTAGAAGGCATTTATGCCTTGGTAGCTGTGTGGGGCTGAGGCTGCTGTCCTGCTCAGGGAGCTCATGCCAGCTGCAATTAGCCTGTGAATGGGAATGGGGCAGACTGCCAGCTCTGTCTGGCCCACAGGCCCTGACACAGCCGCAGGCAGCAATGCTGCTCCTGCAAGTGCACTAGCTGTCTGTGCCAAAGGCCCTGTGCCATTCCCCTGTGCCATGTGGGAGACCTGGAGCACAGGAGAGAAAAACCTTCCTTTCATCTCCCTCCAGAGCTGTTCTCTGCAAGGAGAATAATGTAGATGTTATCTGATGAGCCGCTGCTTGATGTGTAGTGCTCCTTTTGATAGCAGCTTTCCCATCGCAGGAGAGCCAGGTTACTTGCTTGTGCTTCTCTTTTCTGTTTTTACTCCTGTTCGTCTGTCTCTGTGTTATAGAATCATAGAATATTTAGGGTTGGAAAGGACCTTAAGATCATAGACTTCCAACTCCCCTGCCAGGGGCAGGGACGCCTCACACTAAACCATGCCGCCCAAGGCTCTGTCCAGCCTGGTCTTGAACACTGCCAAGGATGGAGCATTCGCAATTTCCTTGGGCAACCCATTCCAGTGCCTCACCACCCTCACAGTAAAGAACTTCTTCCTTAGATCTAACCTAAACCTCCCTTGTCTAAGTTTGAACCCATTACCTCTTGTCCTATCACTACAGTCACTAATGAAGAGTCCCTCTTGCTTGCACTTCATCTGGAGTCCTCCTGATCAGGCGGTCTGTAACAGATCCTCACAGTAATGTCTCCCATTGCTGCTCTCCCTTTGACCCTGATCCACAAGCTCTGTTGACTGCTCACCTGTCCCCAGGCACAGTTCCATACTCTCCAGCCTATCACTGACATAAATAGCAACTCCCCCTCCCCATCTGCCTGGCCTGTCTTTTCTAAAGAGCCTGTAACCTTCCATTCCAACACAGCAGTCATGGGAGCCATCCCACCATGTTTCTGTGATGCCTATGATATCATAGCCCGGTAAACATGCACACATACATGCACACATCTCTAATTCCTCTTGTTTGTTCCCCATACTATGGGCATTTGTATACAGGCATCTGAGCCGAGCTCCAAATGAAGCCAGCTCATTGGCTGGAGTGCCTGAAATATCTCTGCATCTCTCCAAGCATTTATTATAGTTGCTGGCAACTGACTGGGGGTGTTGGGATGGAATGATGCCCCCTCCCCAATCACATCTTGTTTAAAGCTGCCTTGACCAGTCTGGCAAGCCTCCTACCAAAACAGCTCTTCCCTTTGTCAGACCAGCTCCACCAGCCTCCAGCAGACCTGGCCTCCCAAATTGAGTCCCAAATAACCAAACCCCTGACTATGGCACCTCCATTCTAACCATTTATTAACCTGCCAATTCTGTCTGGCCTTTTCAAGGTCCTCCCCTTTGACCTGGAAGATTGATGAAAAGACTGTCTGAGCTCCAGAGCCGCTAACCACATCTCTCAGGGCCCTGTAGTCCTTCTTAATGATTCCTAGGTTACTGCTGTCTATATCACTTGTGCCCACATGGACAACAAGAAGGGAGTAATAGCGGGATTTATGAGACCAGGCAGCCTTTCAGCAACATCCCTGATCTGAGCCCATGGTAGGCAACACACCTCCCTTGAGACTGGGTCAGGCTGAACAGATGGGTGCCTCTGGGCCCTTCAAAATAAAGTCACCCATTACTATGACCTGCTGCTTTTTCCTGGAGGCACCCATAGTAATCCATATCACTGCTGCATCAGCTGGATGTTCATTTGGTGCTGTGTGCGTTTCCTTGTTCGCCCCCTGCAGAACTGTGAAATGGTTCTGGGTGGGGATGTCAGATTTTAAAAGAAGCCCCTTGTTTTTAATTGTTCTCTTCCTCTTTTGTTTGTTTGTTTGTTTGTTTGCTACTAGCTTCCAACTTCCTGGATTAACACCCTCCTGGAGATAAAATGTGGTTAGACAGAGCATTATAAGAGATGATGGGGAAAGTATCTCACAAAGGGAAAAGGAAAAGATGGCAGATAAAGGAATGAGATGGAGACAATGAGGAATGATCTTGAGTGTGCATTTCTCTTACAAATGAGATGTGTTTATGAAAGAACCATGTGAGAGCTTACAGGAGGTGAAATCTGAAGCAATGAAAAAGCAGCCTAGATTAGATACGAACATTTAATTGCTTTTAGACAATTTTACTCTTTTAAGAGTCCTTTAGTAAAGAATATTTCTTTATGCTTGCAGATTCAATTTTCTGTAGGATGCTTTGTCAATTTTAACATCCAAAATCTGTCAAAAAATAAACTGTTATCTAATGTTGTTGGGTCACTTGTACTGAAGGGAAAATTGGATTTTATAATCAAATTTATAGTGAAGATGCTGAAGAAATACTAAGGACTGAGGAATCTGTTAAAAATTTTGAGTCTTTATTATTGTGAAAAGGATGTTTGGGATGTTGTACTTAAAATGGGGTAGGGATCTTTGATCATCTTTAAAGTTTCATGATAATAAACATACGTTTAGCAAGCACTACCTTCAAATGATTATGCAAAGAAATTTCTAGAAATTATAAACATCTACATGTAGTAAACATTTGTTGACCTGAACACGGATGTTTGAAATTTGTATTCAGAATGATTCCAGAAAACTCCATATCACTTTTAAATATCTCCTCTGATTTTCTTCCATGTATAACATCCTACTATATTGACAGTAACATTACTGAATTACAGCTAGGCAACATACTGAAAAAACCTGAATACCTGCTGGTATTTCTGGAAATACTGTAAAGCAGCAAAGTTATGAATGTTCTTATTGTGGTTCCTGTTGTTTGAAAGAGGTTGACAGCTATAGAAGATGCTAAGTTGTGATTCATATGTGTTGATTTGCAATAGCATCTATAAAATGCACACTGTCACCATGAATTTTAATTGGGAAATAGGAGTTATTTGCCTAGATTAAGAATAGTTTAAGTTTCAAGGTCTTCACTTTCTCTGAGCTTCATTGTTCATCTAAAAGCCTTTTTTCTATATTATATCTTGCAGATGTGATTCTAACATCTTTAAGTTTACATGCAATATACCTATTTATTATCTTGATTCCAGGAAACTAGGTCACACAGCTGTTGCATATGGAAGATTTTCCAAGGCTACTGGTGATTATAGAATGCAGAATTCTTCATAATATCATAAAGAGAGTTTAATGTACCTGAAGAATATTTTGTTGTTAATTAAAATTTTTTATGGTTGTTTAGTTTCTGGTACTTTTTGCTAATCTAATGTTTTTACTTAGCATCTTCCCAAATTGCTCTTATTTTTAATATACTTCTCCTTAATGCTTTACCGGGCTGAGCTTCTGTTTATCTTTACCTGTAAAGACTCAGCTAGTGTGAATATTAATCAATATCTTACAATTACATTTTAATGATTTATTTCCTTATGATGAGTATGTTTTTTTTTTACTTACAGAATTCTTGTGAGATTCTATCAGACATCTTGTATTTCCTCATAAAACAATCTTCTATAGGGAAAATAATAAATTGCCTGTATTTCTTTTAATATTTATCACTATATTTAAAATTTAACAGTTTTGTAATCCTGTGCCCTAGGAATTCACAGACTTATTTTTTTCATGCTTGTGTAATTCTTGGAATTAGGTTTATCATAACAATCAGGCAAGTTTGTTGCTCTGCAGACTGTATAAAAAGCAGTTGTGTGGTATCTTCAGAAAATGTTTAGCTTCCTTGATTCATACGTAGCTCTTTTGCTTTCAATAGCTAAGTAATTAAAATCCCACCATGATGAGAAAACTGGCTTTTATCCAGAGGTTTTCTATCTCTGAAACATTTTCTATCATTGCCCAGGAGGTCTGTAGCAATATATAAAGCATATCACTTGGTTTAATACTTTTATTCTTCTTGACAACTAGCCAAATGGCCTGAACTGTGTAAGCACAAATATTGCCTTTCCTCTTCACTTTCTGTGTTATTCCTTTAGTAAACTTTGCATTCAGATTTTTCAAATCACCAGTAGTCTTTCTATTTCAGTCATGTCCCTCTTGCAACAGTAATGACGTAAATGCAGGGTTGGGATTTTTTTCCTTTAGCATTTTATTCTGTTTTCAATCAATACATCTCTGAATTTGATTTTCAAATTTATTATTTTCATTATTTGTTTTTGACAATTTTATTGATAAGGATTTAAATGCACGTTCAGAAATGCCAGAATAATAGATCTTCAATTCAGATTTATAACTGCCTCTGCTTTGAGTATTTTTGGATATTTAACTCGTTTGCAAGATTTAAACTTCCAGAATCAACTAAACACATTTCACAGTGCAGTCAAAGATAGCACAAGGGCAACATGTTTTAGTGTATTTTAAACCTGCCTGTGTTCTTGAAGTGCTTTGTCACTTGAAACATTAGCCATCTGCCAGTAAACTTCTCTTTGTAGCGAAAATAATTGCAAAGGTTGTAGTGAAGCAGCATTAGTGTCATCGTGTGACCTCAGATCTCTTTGATCCTTTCTCATCTGGTTTCAGAGTTAGAGATTTCAGTAGACTTGTTGGCTGATCTCTTCCTGGTAATAGTTTAAAGTCCTTGGAGAATCCTTTTAATCTGTCCAGGATTTAATTTTTTTTTTTTTACATACGCCAGCAAACTGTTGCTGTGATTAGATTCTTGATTTTAGGGTTTTCATTCTTTTCAGTTTTTGATGGTTGTGCAGATATCAGCTTTAGGAGGGACCTCTAATATAAGGTTCCACAGAATCTGTTTTTAAGCTCCCCCTCTTCAGCACTGCTGTGCAGGTGGTTCTGATAAAGCCCCTAATGCAATCTGAGCCATAAGATAGCAAAATTGAGAGGGCAGAAAGCTCTTCTTCGTTCTTTGCCTGTGCCTTGCCAGACCTGGTTTTCTTTCCTGGTCTCTTGCTGAATGAGTTACCACTAAACTGTTACAGGTTCAATCTGTAGGTTGTTTCTTTGTTGTGGTTTTTTGTGGTTTTTTTTTTTATTATTATTATTCTTATTTGGGGGGTTGTTTAATTGGATTATTTTTTCTTTGTTTTTCATTCCATAGTTCTGGTGTAAGTTTTATGAACATATGAGGGAAATGTGGCTTTTTAAGTCATTTGTCCAGGACTTAATATTTTGAGGATGCTTCTAAAATCCTGCTGCCAACAATGCCCAAGAATATCCTAGTTTTGTCTGAAACTCACAGGATAGTTCTGGCCTTTCTATCTTTTACTTAGTTTTGTTAATTCTCTGAGTAGATCCCTGTAATACACTGTGTGGGTTACTCACCTTTGCTTAATATCCATTTCCCCCTCTTTCTGATGCAGTTCACTGTGCTTTTGTGGTTCCACGGAGTGTGTCTCCCTGAGGAAGCCATCAGGATGCTTAAAATTAACTGCCAGTCTTCCTTTCTTTTATGTTGTGTGCTGGCAAATTAGTGTCTTTAGGCTGATTATCTCAGCCCTCCCTCACTCTTCAAGTCTTGGAGCTCAGTCAAGTTGGGAGGTTATGCCCAGTTTACTAGATCTTTCTGGCCAAAGACTTGCAACAAATTGATCAATAAAGAACAAAATATGGAATTCAAATTTCTTGGTAAATATTTGGGGGTTTTTTATTATGCTTCAAAATGTAAATGAATTTCTTATGTGCTTGCTTTCAGAAATGTCAACTCCTGACTTGCTATCCATGATTACTGTGCTAGAATTACAGTTAAATAAACTCACTTGAATGTGAAAACCGAATAATTAGAAAAGAAAAAAAAAAAAATCAGAATTCCCCGAAAGTAACACATCTATCAACATTAACTGAAAACTATTTCCTGGTGATTTGTACCTTGCTTGAAATGTGGAATGACGTTATTTAGAACAAAAATATATACTGAATCAGTAAAAGATATTGAGATGCCATGAACTATGTATTGAATGTGGTATTCAGTCTCATTTTTGGTATTCATCATAAGCTTTATATGGTATAGGAGTTCAGTTCTAGTACATCAACTACTTTTAATCCATCTGTAAGACTGTAGAGATGCAAAAACTATACACATAAGGCCAAAAATCTGCTTCATTCCATCAGGGATAAGATTTCAATATTGAGTGTTGATCCAAAGTGTCACCTGTCATGGTTTTCATGCTCTGAGTTATTGGCAGGATGCTATAGAAGAGTCATCTCCTCCATCTTGATCCTTTCTCTTGCCATCAGACACATTTTGTGTGAGTTTTTTGCTTTGAGGTTGTGTTTTTTGGTTTTTTTTTTGTTTTTGTTTTTTTTGTGTGTGTAGATTTTTTTTAATTTATTTTTTCCCTGTTTCTGATTACATATTTTTCAAATCCTGGAGTACTCTTTAATGCATTTACCTATTTTCTTTGGTGTCTGAAATGTTGCTACGATCTTCTGGGTAGCAGTGGCCATGTGGTCTGTTCTTTGCCTTTCACACTGTGGTTTACACTTCAATAGAGTGTAGGTAAAGCTGGCTTGCTGTGTCTTGAGTGGAGGCTGGCCTGATTTGCTCCTAATTTCTCATTCCCAGTGATTAATGTGTTGTAATGTTAAAAGCTGCTCTACAATGTAAGATATTCCAGGAAACTTTAAGCCTGAAAACTGATGGTCTGTACAAGTTGACCAAATAATTATCAAAAAAATGTTAGAGTTGAATGGACAGGACAATTTTATCTTTTATTTAGAAGAGTACTAGAATTTGAATATAATTCTCTTGACTAGCTTTTGGGTACAATCACACATCATGTTACTATGTATATATATGATGTATGTGTATGTATAGATACAAACTATAGTTAGTATACTGTTGTTTGTTCAAATATTATTCTTTTCTACATCTGATTAAAAAAACTCCTTTACAAGAATATCCTTTTCTTTAGGTCTAATTTTTACATCCTGTTTCTTCAATAAATCATTTTCTCTCCTGCTAATGAGAAGGATGCTCTGGTAAAAGGTACTCTTCTAAATTATTGAAGCTCACGTAAATTCATACGCTGTTTTAGAGGTTGTTATTCTTAACATACGCATTAACAGTAACCAAAAAAGGTCAGTTTTGGCTTTTCTTTTTTTTTCCATTCTAGCCTGTTCCTGATCTTTAAAAAATGTCTTCTGCTTTTCTAGCCAGATGTACTTTGTAAAGTGGATAAGCACTGTCTGATTCAATGTATATTTTTGCAATTCACTGCCTTAATCATATGACAGTATGATTCTACCTGAAGCATTCTATCATACCGTGTTAATGGTATAAATGGATAAAATGGTATTTTATCATACCATGTTAATGGTAAAATTAGAGTTTAATATATATATAGGAAGTCTGTAATTTTGTAATTTCACAGCACTAAAAAAATAGAAATATAGCTATATCAATGAGTTTTACTTGCTTTGGTTATTAAAATTGTATGTATAGCAGAATGCTTACTTATAAAACCCATTTATTTCTTTTAGGGTTTTTAGGAACCTCATGTGAAGAAAAAATAGACCCTTGTGCATCATCTCCCTGCCAGAACAATGGAACCTGTTATGCAGACAGATTTGCCTTCTCCTGCAGTTGTAGTCCTGGATTTACAGGACCTACATGTGCTCAGCTTATTGACTTCTGTGCTCTGAATCCTTGCGCACATGGCATTTGTCGCAGTGTTGGAACCAGCTACAGATGCCTCTGTATCCCCGGTTTGTACCAAACAGTTACCTGTTTTGTAAAACTTTCTGTATTTTTAAATGCATATTCCATATACAGTTTAAAATTACTTTTTTCTTTTCAGTGTATAAAACACATTGAGCAGATGTTCTGTCTGTTTAAAACAATGTTACGAATCTACATATTCCATTTGGAAAATAAAAAATTGCAGACTGAGCACTGAAAATACCCACTGAGATCCATATGGCTTAGTTGTTATCTACAGCTGTATTATAAAACTACCGTCTACAGGATAAATCTTTTTAAAGCGAGGTATCAGTGTCATTGGTTATTACAAATATGGCTTCTGTGTCACATGGAAAATGTGACACTGATCATTGTGGAAGGAGTGGAAATGAGGTAGCTGAACAAAGGTAGAGAAGGAAAAAAAATTGGCTACCTCAAAGGGTTCAGCTCTGCCATCTGTGTTTACGTAAATTATCTCTCTTGAGAAGTTTCAGTGATAAAGCTTAGATGAGTATAGCTAGTATAGATTCAGTATATGAATGAGTATAGCTAGATTCAGCTAGTAACTGTTGGACAATATACACTAACAGTGCATAGCATCTGGGTTCCATTTTGCTTAGCTCTTGGGATTTTTTCTTAATTGTATCAAATTAACAGAATATTGTGATACTTATAGCTTCCTTTACGCATTTTAGAAATGATGATTGATAGGTTAAGTAGCAGTTAGAATGAATGATACCATGTACTGCATATCCACTACTGCTTAAGAGTTTACAGAATGAAAACCAGTGATATTTGTTTCCATACGAATAATTGTAATCATTTTGGCACTTTTTTTTTTCATGCTGTAAACTTGAAAACTGCAGAGGTTCAGAGGAAAATAAATTCCCATTTTACCAGGAATAAACTAAAGAGTGGGATTGGATAGTTAGTAGCTCTACATATATGTAATGCTCTGACATGCATGTTCCACAGAGTTCCTTTCAATACCTTTTGTCTGCTGCTTTGCCTTGTTTTGTGGGAAACCAGCCACAATTCTTCAGCTCTTTTTCCTTCCTTCTCAGTTAGCAGGATGTGCAGGTATCCTACCAATCTCATATTTGCAGGTATTTATGGATTTGGGGAGTTTGTAATGAAATACACTAATGCAGCATCTTTAGAAGGTGTCAGAATTAATCACTGCTATTTAGAGATATGAAAAAGACCATTAGAAGCTGGTTTTGGAGAGGTACTCACAAGTGAACAGAAGCCAATGCAAATTTATAGTTTGGATTTGACAGATGTATAAATTGACAGATTTATAATTAAATTACTTTTTTATAAAGGAGAAAGTTATGATAATTGTTTGTTGTCTAGCAGAAGTGAATTTAGACCTTCAGGATTATAAGAATCTCATGTAACAGCTTTAACCCTTGAAATGTATTCACTTATTTAACAACAACAACAACAACAGCAGCAGCCTCCATTTTATGGAGTGTTTTAGGAAGCATCCTCAATTCTTCTGCTTGTGACTTTCTGGAAACCAGAGGGTAGGTAGATTTTTGTGGCAAGATAGGTCCTGATGGTTAAGTGACCTCAAATGTTTTTAGTCCAGATATTTCTGTGAATGGTGTGGACAGTTTTCATCTGAACAAAAGAATGTCATTATGTAATGTGGAAGAGTATTTCCTAACATGTATTTTGTTTCATATATTTCAGGAAGTGAAGATAATAATTCTTTCATTACAAATTTTCAGTCTTATTTTTTGAAGTGTTTAAATGTTTTGCTGCTCATTTGCATAATAGAGAAATCCTTAGAGAAAACAATTGGTATTGAGATGAAGAACAACAGTTGTAATCATATTTTAAGAGAGCTAGCAAACCCTGTCTTACTGAGAGCACAAAGTAGAATTCATCAATTGATAATAAGTTCTATGTCTGACCAAATATCTTTTTGATTGTAGGTAGTTGAAATTACCAGGTGCTGTTTTCCTAAATTCATTTTAAGAACTGAGAATTTAATAGTTTAATGTTTTCCCCTTCATTTTGGGTATTATTCTTCTCGTGCAGCTGCTAGAAGGACTAAATAGCAGAGGGAGTAAACAGGAAAAAATGTTCGAAGTATAAAAAACATCCATAAAGATGGAGAAAAAAAGAGGTCAGTGGGTAGGGTTATGTTAGTTAGTTGATAATATCAGCCCATTCCTTGTTTGGATAGCAAGTATTTTGTTAACTGGTTTGTATTCATATCAGAAAACTGCTGTTTTTCTAGCTGTTGAATGGTACAAGCAGTTAAGGCATGGCCGAGAATAATTTCTACAGAGGGTGGAGAAACCACTGAGATTAGGAGCTGCCTCACTCTGGACAACAAGGAAAGTGATCAAAGTGTATCAATATGTTTTGTCATGGGTTCAGCAGCAGCAGTAATTTTTCTGCTTCTTGGTAGCTGGTGCAACACTGTGTTTTTGATTTTGGGCCTGGGAACAGCGCTGATAACACTGATGTTTATAGTTGTGGCTTAGAATGTTTTGGCGCCCAACGTGGGGCTCGAAGGGTTGAGATAACGACAGGATTAATAGCCACTCGTCACAATGCTGATTTATTGGCTCTCAAAGTTGTTGCTCTTGATTCTCTTGAGTTCATGGTTTCAGCCTGTTGTACCTTACTTACAGCCGGTATTTGTTATCTTAGCATTTTTCGGATATGGGTTTTGGGTTAAGGTTCTTGTTTCATTGTACTTTATTGGAATGGCTTGTGATACAGGCGGGCTCCAGAAGCAGGGGGGGGCGGACGTGTACCTGGCAGTTCGGCTGCTCTTCACCGTCCTGGCCCTCGTCCTCGCCTCTGTCTTTGCGAGGCTGTGGGGAGCCGAGGGGGGGCCGCCCCGGGAGCCGCCGGCTGCCGAAACGGCCCGGGGGAGCGGACCCGGGGACCGGGAGCTGAGCCCCGTGGCTGCCGAGCAGAGGAAGGAGGTAGCAGAAGGGGTGAGTCCCCCGGCTGAGCCCAGCCCGGCAGCTGCCGAGCAACGGGAGGAGACGATGGAGGAGCCGAGCCCCGTAGCTGAGCCCAGCCCCGTGGTGCCCGAGAGCATTCCCCAGCAGCCGCCCGCAGAGCCCCGTGAGCCCGAGCCGCAGGAGAGCGCAGGAGACCCCGCAGCACTTCCCAGCAAGGCAGAGGAGGAAGATCTGGACTCAGGCAAAGAGCAGCTGGTGGTGAGAGAGCCGGCAAGCACAGCAACTACACCAGCCCCAGTGACAAGTACAGCAGCCTCATTTGAGAGTTCTGAAGGGTTTGAGTGGCCTTTGGGTACCCTTGAGACCTGCCTGCTGATTGTGATGGGGATCAGCATGTTGACATGCATACACAGTGTGTTTTACCCACAACCATTTTGTCTGGTCCCGAAAGTTAAGCAGAGTGGGGTGTGGGCCTTGTCTGGGGTTAGTCTGCAATCTAGGATGACTAAGAGATTTTCCCCAAGCCTGGACAGCCATGAGTGGCAGGGTGTGGGGGATAGTATGGGTGAGTATCTAGTCCACTGGGCCTCTCCAGTGCTTTGGAAGCATCACAGATGGAAGGCAGCTGTGTGGAGTCCCCAGTGACAAGCTGCAGAAACTGCTGGAGGGGTGGATGAATTACTTTGAGCCTGGTGGGCCCATGACACCTCAGGCCATCAGGGCAGAGATGCAGCATACAGATGGACTCATGATCGAGGGGTGGACTTAGCAATGGACACTGTGGCCCAGGTTATTCATGAGTGTGAACACTGCACACAGCCTCTCCTGCTCTGAAAAGCTGTTAAAAGAGATGGAGCCTGGTATCATGGACGGAATGGACTCAGCAGCTTTATAGGGATTGGCTTATGCACTAAGGGGTGATCTCTCTCCCTTTCTGTGTGTGTGTGGATGTATACATATACATATACATGTGATGGTATATTGAAAATGTGGGATCTGAGCATGACGTGAATGGTATGGAATAAGGGGTGGATAATGTCATGGGTTCAGCAGCAGCAGTCATTTTTCTGCTTCTTGGTAGCTGGTGCAACACTGTGTTTTTGATTTTGGGCCTGGGAACAGCGCTGATAACACCAATGTTTCGGTTACTGCTTAGTGATGTTTTGGTCTGACCAAGGACTTTCTGAGCCTCATGCTCTGCCAGGGAGGAGGGAGCCGGGAGGAAGCAGAGACATATGAATGCAACAACAGTTGACTGAAAAAAACAGGGACTGAAGAAACACATTTTTAAGACTACCAGTGCTGTGCTTGTATACTCTTGTGAAGTTGTGAAAAGATTTGTCACAATTTAAATGAGTTGAATTGTAGAAATCAAAACAAAAGAAGAGATATTCTGCCTTGGGATGGAAGATAATTCAAGTCAGCAGAAACCTGGATTTCCCAATTAGTGCAAGAAATTTTTCTTCTGACTTTCTGTTATGAAAAGGGATTTGATTTTCTAACTGGAGTATTTGGAGCTATCCAGCACCAGTGCCCTTTCCCAAGTCATCCATGGTGAGAAAAACTAGGCATTTCTTTTCCCAAGTAAACCAGGGAGGTTTTTATCTTCTTCAGCATATTCTTTGCCTCTGGTTCAAACAAACAAGCAATCAAACAAAGCAAGTGTCATGCTTTTTTAAGTTTAAGCAAGCTTAAACTGTCGTTTAAGCCTCTCATGCCGTTCGCTCACTCCCTCACTCCCCCCTCTTTCTTCCCCCCCACCCCCCGGGGGGATGGGAAGGAGAATCGAAAGAATGTAACTCCCACGGGTTGAGATAAGAACAGTTTAGTAACTAAAGTGTAACACAAATCACTACTGCTACCGCCAATAATAATAATGACAAGGGAAATACAAGGGAAGAGAATACAACTGCTCACCACCCCATGACATGTATCAAGCCTGACCAAGCTGTGAACCTCCCTCTTCCGGGTCCCTGCCCTTAGTTTTTACATCCTGGGCATGACGTGCTGTGGTATGGAATACCTCTTTGGCTAGTTTGGGTCAGGTGTCCTGTCTCTGCTTCCTCCCAGCTTCCCCTCCTCCCTGGCAGAGCATTAGGCTCAGAAAGTCCTTGGTCACAGTAAGCATTACTGCAACAACTGAAAACATTGGTGTTATCAGCGCTGTTCCCAGGCCAGAAGTAAAAAAACACAACGCTGCACCAGCTACTAAGAAGGAGAAAAATGACTGCTGCTGCTGAACCCAGGACAGTAAGCTAGTTAAATATTCTTGGAGAAACTAAAGTTGGGATTTCTTTTCTGAAATTTGTCACCTAAGACTGATGATAAGTTGTTGATAGATTTATTCAAACTAAGTCTGTGTCTCTCAGGACTTAAAAGTAGTCACAGACCTCTCATGTTATGGAAACTTGTTTTTATTGAAGTAATATTATTATTAGTAATATTAAAGCTAGCCAGATGAGAAACCATAGAAGTTGCATCCAGGACCATATATGGCACACCTGTAGTTGAACTTTTTTGTGTCGCTCCATGTGTGAAGTTTGATGGTAAATATATACGTATATATATATATAATTTCTTTCCAAACCTTTTGTAGACTGCTGTAAACTTCACTTTTAAGAATGACAATTTGTTTCAGAAGGAATTCCCTCTACATATATCATTTCTTGTTTCATATAGAGATGAAACAAAAAGCCAAATTATGTGAGCTTGTCATTAACCTGCAATAATTTAAAAAGTTGGATAACATTTCAAGAAATTGTTAAAGAACTGTAGTGTTAGCAAGATAGGGCCAGTCAGAATGATTTGTTTCCTTCTTTTATGCCTTTTAATTGTTATGAACATACCATTATGTTTGTCTTCAGTTTTTTTAAAGTCATACCAGCAGGATTTGGAGCAATTATCTTCAGAGATTTCCCTGAGTTAAAGGGATAGTAGATAAATGGGAGTCAACTTCTGTGTAGGTCAGCATTTAGAATGCATCCTAACACACACTTTGCCAGTGTTGTTTTATTGTGTGTAACGTGGACAAGAGAAATTAAACTTGGGGATTCCTAGTATTGCTATCAAAAAGCAATTTGATAAAGTAGGCGAGTTACGTATGGGTATATTAAAAAGCTAGATTCTATTTACAGTTTTGCCTGTAGAGACTTTGACGGTCTCTGTTACATTACTTGTAAAGTGGATGAATAAAATTTTTGTGCAGTTTAGTAGCATTATCAAATTAATTAATAGGTTAATAACAAACTTACTGGACTACAGAAAGATATTACCATACATAAGGAGTAAAGAAATTATGTCTGCCTCTTGACCCCGCGGCTTTCTGGCTTGCAGACATGTCCTTGAATTCCTATTTGGTTTTGAGATATATTAATGGTAAGTCTATAAAATAATGTTTTAGAACTTTCTTCTAACTTGCTTATATGGTATATCTGAAACAAAATATTTTAAAAACTTTAGAACCTGCCACTTATTTTTGTATTCACCTCTAGGATGCCATAATGGTTTGGTTGTTGGGGTTTTTTTGGTTTTTTTAGGTATTTCACAGAGGATATAATTTCTTATTAGAGAAGCAAAGTGCTTCAGAGTTTTGTTCATATGTATGACCTGAATGCCATCCTTCCTTTATGCACTGTTTCTACCAGCAGGCGTAGTGTCAGCTAGATTTTCATCTGTGTTACTTCTGCCTCAAAAATTAAAAGAGGAATTTTAAACAGTTCCAGTTAGCCTAAGGGCTATGAAAATCTCCTTGCTCAATAGGCAGTTTGGTTTCCATGATTTTTTGGCCATTGTTAAGATTCAAAGAATGATAAATGATAGTAGTTAAACTTGCATATCTGCACAATTTGCAGAACATGCACAACCAGATATTTACTACAGATTTTTTTCATGTGTTGGCTTTCACTGTGGGCATCGTTATAGATAACCTGCATCATCAGCTTGTATAGAAAAGCTAATTTGTATAAGTTAACTTGGAAAGCAGTCTAATACTTCTGAATGTTCCTATTTCCAGCATGGCAGGGAAGTGTGCAACTTATTTCCAAGTTGAATACACTTATTACCTTATACTTAAATACCTACTTTTTTATTATGTGTGTGATTTTAAATTGCACGTGAAACTTTATGTCTTCAGTTACATTCTTCCACACCCCAATTGTCACGTGGTCCTTTACAGGCAGCAAAGAGATGCATGTGTTTTTGTGCTTACCCCATGTTAAAGAACTAATCCTGATAAAAATTCTTGTGCTCATTTGCTGGATTCCTCATCTTGAACCTGGCTTGTGAAACCAGTGAGACTCCACTGTGTCTGTTTCTTTAGTCCCTGAATCCCAATGCGGTTTCTTCGTTCACTTAAACCTTTCTCCTTAAGCCTTTTTTCTCTTTATACTCCATTATTTTAACAGGCTGGCTGTTATAAATTTCAAATGCACATATTTAATATATTGTTTTTAATTTTATCTGGCCAAAAGCAAAGAAACGTGCAGAAATTGAATAACTAAATGTGACAGAAAAGTTTTGCATTTGGCTTTCTTAAACACATAGGGGTATGGAGTTTGAAACTGCAGTACACATGTACAGACATTTAACACCTGCCCTCAACTTTCAAAATATATATATTAACACATAGAGAACATTTTTAGGGAAGAAAAAAGAAAAAAGAGGAGTGTTAGAAAAAAATCCACAAGGTATTAAGAATGGTGCCAACTTGAGAAGTACTGCTATGGAGATTTTTTGGCTCATGCAGCTTAATAGATGGTTATTGGAGCATAGATCTGTCTTGGTGCCTTTGCAGAGGCAGGTGCAACTTTTCTCTGCAGAAGTAGCCATTTTTTTTTTCTCTGTTTTCTCTTCCCACAGTTTGGAACTGGGGTAGGAATGAAAGCTCTGGCATAAGTGACTTTTGGTTAATCCCAGTTCAGGACTGTCTGTGAGCCCTTTATTGTTTCTGTTTCCTTATCTTGTTTCCACTTCTACATTGAAGCAACCCTCCATGCAATCTAGCCATGGCTGGTAAACATTCCTTCCTACCTTCCTGCCATCTGGAGCAGCTCTTCTCTCTTTCTTTTATTTAATTGCTATATAAGCAGAGTTTAACTGAACACATTTATTTCTTGACTTTATAGCATGCAGTTCTCTGTTAATGAGTGGCCATATATATGACCTGATGCTGTTCAAAATAGAGTTCTCTTGCGTTGAATTTCATTAGGCGTTCCCATAAAGAGATTTTTTTCTTGCTGCCTTGATTTGCTGGTGTTAAGTGTGGATAAGCCAGGGTATCACTGCTGAGGAGCTAATGTCTAAGAAAACCTCGAAAGCTTTCAACTTTGTTCTGTATTGATTTGTAAAGGGGAGAGTAATCTTCTCCTCTCCTCTTTTGTTAAACTGATAGTGCAGATACTCTCAGGAGGTTGGACTGCTATATCTTTTGCTCTGTCAACTGCTCTTGAAGGCTTTGACAAAACCCATAGCTTCTCCTCATCGGCCTGTATGACACAGATTATATACTCCCTTTCACATTTTCTCCTGTCTCAGTTTTTAACATGGATACGTCCAAATACAGTGCACCTTGGCATGTAGCTGTCTGAGGACCATGCCAGGCAGCATTAGGCAGATGTCCTGGTCTCTTCAAGGCAGCCTCCCTGTTGCTTAAGAAACAGAAATAAGGATTTAGGAATCCTTAGAGCTCCTTTTAGGACTGTGGCAATAGATCTGTTTCTGCTTCGTAAAGACCAGCAGAAGAGGGACAGTCATGTAGAGGGAGAAGAGATAACATAGGGACATCTTTTATTTTAAGGATTTTTTGTTTAGGTTCCCTGTCCGTTCCCCAGCCTCTGAAAAGAGCATATAAGAATAGGAGCATCACTGGCAAGTTCTTATTGAGTTCATGAAGGTGCTGTTTTTGAAGGCATACCCAATTTCCAGTGACCTGGAAAACAAAATGTCTATTAATATCAGTTGAAGTTTTTTGAAGGTGCAATGCCCAGAGTGGCTTTTTTTCCCTGCTTTGGACACAGCAGCTGGAACTCAAGAGAGAAGTGTTGTTAATGTAGGTATTATTTTTTTTTCTCTGAATATGTCCACAGAAATGTTATGCATCACAAAAAATGCAAATAGCTCTATTTGGCATTGCTTGTGGACATAAAAGCAGCAGAATCATAATGTTACTAGAAAGAGAGGAAGGTGCTATACTAGAATGTGTTATTTTCAAGTTATCTATAAGAATTCTCCTGTTACCATCTAAATCCTTTAACAAAAATACAGACATTATTTATGTAGTCTTTTTAAATGCATATGTATGAATCCAGTATAATACATGGTTTATATATCAATACAATTTAAAAGCAGAAATACAAAAAGAAGTGCTTGTTAGGAATGACACTGTGCCTCTCAGCTCCATGAGAGGAAACACGCCATTCCCTCTGGTGCCAGGTCCCACAGCAGAACTTTCTCCATCGCAGCAGTTACAGCAGAAGGAAGCTGCTGGCACCAGGGTGAGGACGACGAGGGTGAAATCGTGTGTGGGCGAGATCTGCCCTCTCGTGGAGAGAGAAAGTATCTTTCCCTCACTGCGCGCGGTGTCTGGCAGCAGGGGATGTCCTAGTCCTAAGGAGATGGTATGGTAGTTGATATTGATTTTGGAAACCAGACAACTGTTCAGCCACACAGTTCCACCTCTTCCCTTTGAAAGGTGAGAAGTGGAAAAGTTTTCTCCTGAAAATATCTAATTGTGTCTCTGTTCAACACAGGGAATTCCCATATGTTTTTCTTTTAAGTTTTCTGATTTTGTATGTTGGCTACAGCCGTCACTACATAAAGATAATTCCATTCATCATAAGCTAGATAAAATTCATCAAAGGCTAATAAGAATACCCATAGCATTTATCATAATTAATTCTGGATTGCCTGGCTAACAGCTTTGGAGAAAGTCTTTCAGAGGTGTTTCTTAATAAGCTACATTCAACTATTTCATATGAAAAGACAATTTTGTGGAGAATCAAATGTGTAAAATTGCATATACATCTTGTGCAATATTAACATGTGTTTTCATACAGTTTTATTTTGAATTATATGTAATGGAGTGGAAGGGGGAAGAAAATGGTGAGTGGAGGTGGCATTTGTTGTATTTCCAATGGTTCTGTGAGAATTTTGGGGGAAATTTAGACCAGGAAAGTGAATATAGATTGCTACTGAGAATCTGCCCCTCACTTTGGTTCTTTGTTCATGTAAGATATCCTAATTTAATTTCTATAAATTTTGCTATTAACTGGAGATTTTCTGAAGTAGCAAAATCACGCTGCAGAATCTACATCAGTATTATAGGCCTTTTCCTTAGCATCTTTATTTATGCACATTGCATCTTCATTAATTGTATGCTCATTTATCTATTGCTTTTATAGCTATATGCAATGAATAAATTAAGATTTTTAAAAGTATATAGTAACTGTTCTACTGTATGGTACTATATTACAGATTACAAGTACATATTAAGTGTATTATATCACAATAGCAGGAGGTAAAGGGGAATATTAGCTATGATGAGTCAAGAAGGTTAAATGTTTAACAGATTTAACCAAAATTAATCCATGGTATGGCCAGGACAAATGTCCTTATCTACTGCTAGCATACATGACATATCTTCTATGTATGACTATTCTTTGTAAACCTGTGTTTTTAATATGAAAGTATATTTGAAACTCTTTTTAACGTGTAATATAGACTTCATCAGAATGAAATTTCAAGCACATTGAGCAAGTTTGACAAATAGAGACAAGATGTTTAAAACAAATATTACAATTCACAATCTATGGTTATTTTTTTCAGTACCAAGCAAATATAAAATAACAGCCCATCAGGAAAGAGTGTACAGTAACCACTATGTACTAAGTGTCTCTGGTGTTATCCTATGGAAAGTAGTACGGGCTAGAATTTCAATTTTCACCTTTCCATGAATGGGTAAAGAAGAGATGATGATGTGGCCTTATGAAGCCAAACCATTTCCTGAAACATCTAAACCACTAATTTGTTTTAATTATCCAGTTAATTCAGGTGATATTGACTGTGCGGTCTTCAACTTGCTTGAGAGGGAGGTAGCCTATGTGATGCCCCAAGTCTGATGCTAGGATTTGCAGTTAATAACAGCATGTAGCTAACAGCTGAAGTGATGCAGAAAATGCAAAAGTCTGGTCATTCAGTTGTTTGCTGTAATTTCCAGGAAGGGTGTACACATTTTGAAAGATGCATGGTTCAGTAGAAATATTTGTACTATTTCTACTTTCAAAAAGATAAGAACATATTTTGTTTAATCTATCGCCTTTAGGAGAAGGTTCAGAATTTAATTGGGCTAATTATGAAGCACACTCTGTATCCTCAAAGAGGGAGAAACAACTATTTCGAAAGACTCAAGCAAATTGCCTGGTACTCTTTTCATTGGTCAAGCACACTAGCAGTTTTACAATTCTTCTGTGCTTGTATGTCAGGAAGAAAGCAGTGTTCATGTTGCATTTAAATGCATTATTTGTACTTACTACGCATTAAGACCAATCTATTTCCTTTTTTTTTTATTGTTGATGTATTAATTGCTTATAAATTTAGACATTATTTCTGGAGATGGAAAGATAATATGGAAAGATACCTTAAGAAAGATTAAAAAAAAAAAAAAGAAAAAAAGAAAAGAAAAAAATAACAATAAAGAAGACTGAGCTTTTCATTAACAGAAGTATATACTTGAGACTGTTGAAGAGGAATTAAATAAGCTTCTTAGTATCAAATATAATAGTCTTCAAAATGACAAGGCTTATGATTCTTCATATTTAATACCAAATAACCAATATTATCAGGCAAACACATTTTAGTATTACAACCATTTATTCCCTCTGTTGAGCTACACTAATTAATGCTGTTATTAATATGAGTAGGTGCTACTTAGACCTGATATACTATGTATAGAAACATTCATCTACTGTTAAGACTAATGATCGTATGGCAGACTAAATAATGAGAAAAGTGCTATGTCAAGCGGATTAACTCCTTATTTCTTAACCTAATGATTCAAATGACTCAGTGGCCATTAACAGGTCTTGTAGCTTTCTGGTGCTCCTACTTTCTGTGTCTACATAACCAGGCCATAATACCTGCCTATGGCTTGGAAATACTGCAAAAAATTAAGTATCTTAATGCTTCTGCAGTGTTTTGACATTTTACAGCATTAAAGTTCAAATATATTATCATTCTAACTACTGTTATATAATTATCTCCACTTTGATGAAAAGTGGCTTTGACGCAAGGATCCAGGAAAGCCAGGCGATATGTCTATATTAGTCTATTCCTTTTTACAATTAGAGCGTGGGTATTCTCATTGTTTCTAGTGGCCTTGGTCACCAGTCTCCATCCTTATGGCCTCACTGTGGTTTAGCGCAGAGGCAATAACTGGGGCTTATCTCAGAACATTGTGCTTCCAGGGTTTTGGTGGTTTTTTGGTAATTTTCACTTGGGGAGATGTCCTAAAAATCAGTATTTTAACATATACCTGTCTGTGCAGTGTATTCCAATCAGCAAGCATCTGCCCACAGTCTGTAGCTGCCTAATTGTTAATTTTTACTAGGAAGTGTTTCATAGCTTGTTTTATTTCTTTTCATGTGATTTAGGTTACCATGGGCTTTACTGCGAAGAGGAATATAATGAATGTCTTTCTGCACCCTGCCAGAATGGAGCCACCTGCAGAGATCTCGTCAACAGCTATGAGTGTGTGTGCCTTGCTGAATATGAAGGTAGGATGGGGTTTGTGTCTTGTTTTTTGAATTGTTCTATGTATTTTTTCATAGTAGATTCTGTTACAGACAGAGGTATATAGTGTCCTTCACTGAGCAGAAATAAATCCCACATCTAAAATTAACAGAAAGAAACATCAATGTAGATCCTGATCCTGTAATCTTTATTCACATGAGTAGTTCAGATTTAGTGGGTCTGTGAAGAATGCATGTCCTTGTCTGGGGACAAATGGCTTCTCTCTGTTCTTCTTATGTGTACTGTTTTTTCTGCTGTTTTTAAGATATGTTAGAAAGTGATGAGTTTTTAAAAGAAAACATAATAGGTAAATACATTTTTTTTTATCAGTTATTGCTAGGAGCCATTACATGGAAGCCTTTCAAAATTCTGGTTTTATTTTCTCTGGTGAAGTGAATTAAAAAGCTGAGTAATAATATGTTAGTATTTGAAACACGTTAGCACAAAGGAGTAAAAATGAAAGCTTTATGTTGATAGTTCATTTAGAAGGCCATAAAGCCAAGAGACAGTAATAAGTTTGTGACTGCTTTCCCATGTTACCTACAGCTATTCCTAGATACACCCAAAGGGAATTGGTCTCTGGCATTTCTCAAGTAATTTTTAAAATAGAGGAGAAAAATATGTGTTTTGATATACAAAATCTGTTATCTTGCAGTGGATTTCAGCTTTACACAGAGTAGCACATATCAGCTGTCTGTGATATATCCTTCTGTGGAGGGCTAAACAGAGAGTTTTTGTATATTCTGTTTTGAATCATGCTGAGAGAGCATTCTGAACATAATTCTATATGGTTCTAGTATTAATATATATATTTTTAGATACAATGACTGTATTTCAAGGAACATTACCCCATTTTCTCATTAAGCATATCAGTCCTTATCTATGTTGATAAGTAATGCTCGCTTAACAGCTGCTTGAGGCTAAATATGTATTTCATGTTGGTGAATTCACTGATGTTTGAATAGATACAGAATTAATAATTTTAGAGGCTTAGTGAGGAAATGACCCTCAGCTTTTCATGGCAGTTTAAAGATCACTTAACCATAATGTTATGACTTCATGTTCTGTTCTCATCCAACCTGTACATGCAGCTAAAAGCGCTGTGTGTGCAGCACATTTTGCTTTAAATGAAAGCAGGGGACCTGGTCCCATAAGCAGTTTTTGCCAATTACTGAGCTTTCTTCATTCCAGCGCTTAAGGTACTTAGTGGCACTAATGAATAGAGCTGAGGTACTCAGCTCAAGATGATATGTGGGCCATTAGAGGCCTCAATTTTGCTACCACCAAACCAGCCCCCCAATCTTCAGTACCCTCTTCTGCCTCCATACCCCCTGGCTGGCAAATAGACAAGAGCTGTTACTGCTTGCCTGAAGTGTATGCCAGCATGTACCTGCGGGCTTTTGGCTCTGCTGGCTTCTGCTGCTTAGCTGCAGATGCTCAAAGTAAAATGCTCTGCCTTTTTGCTGCTGACAGACTGGCCAAATGATTTCAGTAGGTCTGTAGTAAGTGAGTATGTGTGTGTATACATATATATGTAAATCTACATAATTTTAGATAAATTCCTTTTATATATTTTTTGATTATTACAATTAACTTACAGAATTTTTTAAATAGGATTTAAAAAATATAACTTACGTAAGGTTGCATTGCTGTATGTAACTGCAGTGTTGAATACTAGAGAATTAAGTTCATTCCTTTTAATCATTCACTCATAAAATAAATTAGTTGTATACATCTGTCTGAAGTGTCCAATTTCTTCCTTTTTGGGTATTGATTTTCTTTCTCATATTATTTTCTCTAAAGACTATTTTCTCATTAATTTTACCTCTGTATAGTTCTGTGTCTCATACTCTCCAAATACAAATTCACAAACTACCCAATTCCAGCGGAACACAATGGTATTCATGAAATTGGTTGGGCAGGAATATGGCAGGATCAGATGCATGTCTACTTTTCACATGTATTTGTCTAACCTATTCTCGTCCTCCATCATTATAGCTTCTGTGACCTCCACAAGCAACATAATTCCCTCACTGTCATTCACTACCTCATGATTAGAAACATTTTCCCGATGTCAAAGCTGCATTGCAGTTTTTACACTTAATAAACAATACGAGGTTATGCTCCTGTTGACTACATGTTTACAGTTTGCAGGCCAGTAAGGATTTAGAAATGTGAGCCACCTTAAAAGGTGAAAAATGTGTTTGTAATTTTTAAGTGTTATCACACGGAAGCATTTAAAATTCTGTCCTGCTCTTCAATTTGTTGAAATTCTTGTAAAAAGTATAATGGGAAAACTTGGGAGACAATTTAAGATTTTAGCTAAGTGGTCATTTTGGATTCTTTCCCGAGCAAACAATTGTAGTAAAACTTATATTTAGACTTAAAACTTACATTAATGGATTAATTTAAGCAGGTATGTTAAATGCAAACTAATTTCACTGTACTAGATACATTATAAACAAAGTCCCACCAATCATTCAGTATTCACATATGTACATTTATTTTTGTATATGAAATGCCATTCATGCATTGATCAGGTCAGTCATGCATTTATTTTTCTGGTTTCATCTGCAAAGTAGCTCCAGAGAAAATGGTGCATGTAGCAATGGCGTTAGAGTCTCCGTCCCCATTTCCAGGTGGGAGTCTCCTGTGCTTTATGTTCTGTATGCCACATACGGCTTGCACTGTCTTCTGCAAGGCAAAGCCACTGAATTCTTACAGACTACACCTGAGAATGAAAGAGCAAAGGTAGTGGCATGAAGTTGAGCCACCCAATTATTTAGTTTTAGCTATACATTTGAACAAATTAATTGCTCTCATTATTGCTTTGTTATACTCAGTTTCCTGAAAAAGTCAGTGAGAGACATCAGAATGCTTATGTGTATTATGAAATAAGTTATTACATACAATTCCTACTGAAGACTATTATTGTTCACATTTTATTTAAGAATATTAGATAGCTGATCAAATTATGTTTTGTTGTACCATTGTTTTTTCATAGACACTCCTGCAGTTGTTGTAAGCAGAAATTGTCCTACCTTTCTTATCCCAAAGCCTCAGTGTGTGGGAAGAACAGAGGCATGCACGTAAAAAAATTTAAGCAGCATAAAATATATGGCTTTAATCTTATGGCATTCACCTAACAGGACAGGTTTGGAGGCTGCACTCCACTGTGCTCATCCAGGTGAAATTAAGTTATCACATGTACTGATCTCCTGCTGTCAGTGTAGGTCATGTTAATGGCAATTACTAATTTCACCTTTTCAGGAAGGCACTGTGAATTGTACAAAGATCCTTGTCTTAACATCAACTGTCAGAATGGTGGCACTTGTGACAGTGAAGGCCTAAATGCTACATGTATCTGTGCACCTGGATATGCAGGCAAGTAATTTGTTACATTACGCAGAATGTCTAGTTGGCAGTGCTTGCTGTGTCCAAGAGAAGATGCATACCAAGTAAGACTGTGTTTCTTCAAGGAAAGAAATGAATTTGGACTTTGCTGAATTGTAATCAAGCTAGTGAGAATGAAAAATTCTTGATATTACTTGCAACTGCTTTGAACTTGAAAAAAATTGAAGCAAAATAAAGATAATTCATTAAGCTAACAACTATTAAACATGCCTCATGACCTTACTGCTTGAGACTAGATTCCATTTTAAACGTAACATTTTGAGGACCTCCAGGTAAGCCAATATACTAACTGGACACTCTTGAAACTGGAAAATGTTTTAACATTGACCTTAATTACTGTGAGCTGAAGAAACAACTTAGTTGTGACCTCAATATCCAATTCCTAAAAAGCCAAAGTGCTCATTATGGGTCAGTTTACACTTCCAGAGTATTGGTAAGCAGCCCATTTCATCCTTTGGCCTTGCATTTAAACTGACATGGCTGGTGTAATCCAAATATCTGCTGTCAATGTAATTTGCAACCTGATGCTCTGTTAGTCATGTAAGGTAATATCAAATGTGACAGTAAAAGATAAACCCATTCATAGCTGTTTCGCAGATCAAATAATGCTTTTTGATCTGTGCTAATGAATGGATTTTTTTTTGAAAAGAATTAACTTTCTACTGTACAGTGGCTGTTTCTCAGCAATACATTATTGTATAGTGCGATAGATTATTGTATAGCACTTCAGAATATATGTGCTAAATCGTTATACCACATTTTCTTGTAATGGAGCTTATATTTAAAGAAATGAGACATGCAGTCTTGGTGAGGTTAGTCCAGTCACTTAGCTCTCACCTGGATGAATGATGATAATGTTTCCTTCTTGGAGGCTGTATGAGACTCTTTTCTTGAAACAGTTATAGAACGCTCGAAGTTCTGAGAATAAAGATGCTATTGAGCTATAAAGTGTTTTGCAGCTAGAGAGAAATCAAATGACTGATGATGTACCTGCTACACGAGGCACCCACTATACAGAAGTTTGGATTTTGTTGGTTTTTTTCTGTTATAAGGTGAAGATTGTGAAATTGATGTAAATGACTGTGACAGCAACCCATGTCACCATGCTGGAACTTGCATAGATCAGCCTGGTGGTTACACCTGCCATTGTCCACATGGATGGGTTGGTGCAAACTGTGAAATACGTAAGTTTTGGTTTTTTCTAAATATTTCTAAAAATGATACATTATAATGGAGAAATTGTATTTGACTCTGAATAAATGCCTGCACAAATACTTTGAATCATCTGTAGGACACCAAAATTCTGTTTAATTAATTTTATTTTAGGCTGTAACATTTCAAAAGTGGCTATGAAAGTTAGAAAATTATTTTTCTAGGCACCCTGCTTTGGAATACATTGGACTAGATTGTCAGAGGTGCTATCTCACAGCTGAACACTAGGCAGTTTGTCTTTAACCTCTAAATTGCCTGCCTCTAATTGCATTTATGTTTCTGAGCTTGCTTTCATACTTACCTTGGGTAAAGTGTACTTCCATAGCACTCTAAGAAAGGTCCTAACAGACTTGTATTGACTTTTGAGCACCTGTGCTTCTAGTGATGTTCCAGCAAAACAATTCTGAACTTGCTTACCTAAGGAAACAAGTCCTGTGTAATTGTTCTGTAACATATGTGTGCATACATTTACCAGCTTTTCCAGGAATAACTTTTCCAACCACAGGCTGATTTCCACCAAAACTGTTAGAAAGGCAAAGGTCTCCAAAACAAAATGTTTCCTAAGCATTTACGAAGATTTAGGGAGGTTCCACTGGTGGGTCTATTGAATGAACAGCTTCAGTGTTATCTTGCCTCTTAGAATAGAGAAAAGCTTCAGTGTTAATTGCACCCTTATGGAGCAGCAGAGGGTCCATGAGAGTAAGAAAGTATGAAGTCCTGGTGTGGAACTTTAATCCAGGAGACAACTCTGTTCACACCCTGGCTGATGCAAAAGTTTTACCCTGACAGGTTTATGACCTCCTCTCCCTGTAATTGTTTGCTTTGAATTCAGTTTCAGTGCTTTCTTTTGAAAGCAAAGACTGTAGAGGAGCATTGCTAGCTAGTCCAAAGATGGTGGCAGCTCTGATATTTTGTGTCTGTGGATGGCACACACACTTCCCTGCGTAGTACAGAGCCATTGGAACGTTGGGAGTGTGATGCTGAGTGCTGTCTGTATGCAATATTGCTCATGCTAAATGATGTTCAGATGAGCTTTTACTGCCAATGCTGTTGTTAGCAATACCCAAAAGATGGATGTCCAAGCCAATGCAATTCTGTCTGCCTTAGTTAATAAGTGGCGGGCTGATGAGAGAGGTGAGTGTAGTTGTTGGAGAAAGCAGTAATCATCCTAGAAATATACTTCCTGGAGTACCTCAATGTAGTAACAATCGCATTCCTATTATGTTATGGAATGAATAGATGCCAAAGGGAAACAGACAAGCCTGTGTGCTTTCCGATTTCATATAGCCCATCTGCAGGGTTCAGTGATGCTTGTTCTGGAGTTCTCCTTTGGCTGGCATGCTCTAGTTACTAACAGTTTGGCTGTTTGCACCACAGATACACAGTGTGGTGCATATAAATATATGGGAAAATGAGAGAAGCAGAGCAGATAGTGGAAGGAGCCTTTTCTACTGTCCAGCTAGTCAATTATTCCTGTTTCTCCCTATGAGGAGTGTATGCCCCTAAGCACTTGTCATGGGTTCAGCAGCAGCAGTCATTTTTTCTGCTTCTTGGTAGCTGGTGCAGCACTGTGTTTTTGATTTTGGGACTAGGAACAGCGCTGATAACACCAGTGTTTCGGTTACTGCTTAGTGATGTTTTGGTCTGACCAAGGACTTTCTGAGTTTCATGCTCTGCCAGGGAGGAGGGGAGCCGGGAGGAGGCAGAGACAGGACACCTGACCCAAACTGACCAAAGAGGTTATTCCATACCACAGCACGTCATGCCCAAGATGGAGGACGGAGAGGAGAGACCCAGAAGGGTGGGGGGCGCACTGTGTGGTCGGGCTTGGTTTTAGGTGGTGAGAAATTGTATTCTTTCCTTGTATTTGCCTTGTTATTATTATTATTGGTGGTAGCAGTAGTGGTCTGTGTTATACTTTAGTTACTAAACTGTTCTTATCTCAACCTGTGAGAGCTGCATTCTTTTCGATTCTCCTTCCCATCCCTCTGGGAGTGGGGGGCAAGAAAGAGGGGGGGAGTGAGAGAGGCTTAAACCACGACAGCACTATATATGACAGGCAGTTTCAAGCTGTCAACATCTGTGGTTAGTCAATATAAACTTATTTCAGACCTTGTACACTTTCGCAAGTGTATGAAACAGATAGTGGATAAAACTCTGCTTAAACTGTGTTCTCTTGAGCAAGGGGATTGTCTCTACTTAGTGTTTATTTCTCTACACATAGCATCTGTTTGTAGTTGAACTGCAGTGGCCTTGCCTGATGCTCAAGAACTTGGATTTTCTGCTTGTAGTACACACTTGCAAACTGTGTAAGTTAAAATGATGGGAAGAAGCAACAGCACTTTTTTGTTGCTTTTACTGATTGATTTGTTCTTTTACTGACAACTGTTTGTTGCTTTTACTGACTGATTTGTTCTTTTATCTTGTGACTGCTATGACAGGAAGCAGAGAATTATCTGAGTGTGAACTGACATTGATAACACTGCAAGGCTGATTCTCAGTCAGAAGCATTAGACCTTTTCTTTCCATCTCAATATCTGAAGAATAAATTGTATAGTTCATGGCAATTGGTCCTAGTTGAAGAGGCTGAAATTACTGTGTTGGGGTTTTATTTATTCAACAGATCAGGATAGCTAATAGAGTGCATATATGTAATAATTTAAGAGATATAAAAAAATCTAGAAAATTCTGATTTGGACTGGTCTTGAATGAAAACAGAAAAAGCAAATCTTTGTGTAGTCACATAAAGATACTTTTTAAAGTACAATTAAGCTTCAAATTTGAAGGCTAACAATAGTTTCTTCAACAAGCTTAACATCAGCAAATGTTACTTTGACACAGCATCAAAGTAAAATGATGTGTTGTTGTGGGACACTGTGATACTTCACAATAGTCAGATATAAGTGTGGATATCCAGCCTTGCTAGCCAATGCAGGGGCATATACACAAAGCTGTAGAAGCTTTCCTAAATCGCTTGGATCTTAACAGGTATATAAAGGATTATGCAGAGAGGGATTGAGTTTTGAAGAAATCACTTTGCAGAAAGGATTTAAAAGCATTTAGATCTGCACATTTTTTCTACAGAACTATGTGTCCATGGGAATATCTTTGCACTCACTGACGTTCCCAAAGCTATGGGTTGACCAACTGACGTAAACCCAATTCTATTCATGTCTAGAAAGGCAATACCCAACTCTTTTATAAATTGGTGCAGCGCTTCTGATCTCACTGGAGTTGAGTCAATGGTGCAGTGGATTTCTGTTCAGTTGTAAAGATTGAGCCTGCTGCAGTTGATCTTTTCCTACCTCCTTGTGATATTTATCATGTTGTTTCAGCAATTTGTACATAATGGTTAATAATGTATTGGAAATTAAATTTTGACACTACATACTGACTTCCTTTGTATTGGACTGTCCCTCTGAATGCTAGAAAATGACATAATGAAGTGAGATTTCAGGCTTCTCAAGAGGGAGACAAGCTGGCGTTCAGAAGTCTTTTGAGTAAATAGATCACATTTTATATTTCATGATTTTCTATTACTAGCCATTAAGGAGGTTGTTAAAACTTAGTCTTTTTTGTAGAACAACTCTCTGTTTACTATTTTAATGGTTCCCCATTTATTTCACCAATGACTACCCTAGCAGGATTTCAGGTTTATCTTGTAAAACTGTACTCTTTAATTTTCAAATGCTCTATATACAAGAAAATAGGCTAGATTTATGTTGCCTGAATGAACTGTGATATTTATTATATCATTTTATGGTCCTTACCAGTGTTAGCAATTCCAGTTAAATAGGATTAAATTGGTCTTAATTATAAAGAGGATAGTTTTCCTTTCAAAATGAAATGTATTTGCCCAAAAAGTTAATGGAGCATTCACTGTAAAAATGCTTACAAAATGTCTCATATGAATTCTCTAATGCCTGCTGGTTATTACCTTCGCCAATTTTGTAATTATTAATATAGTTAACAAATTAGGCCTAACCATGTCGTTACTTGAAAACTAACATTATGAAGAATTCCTGGTACAGACTGTGTATATGACATTGAAAACTAATTTTGCAATTTATTTTACAAACATTACTATGACACCTGAAAATACTGTGATTTTGAGCTGTCATGTATTTTTTCTGACCTTTGGAGTATAAGCTGTTAGTCTTCATATTTTTATCTGGTGAGGAAGAAAGGAAGACATTTCTCTTACCCTTTTATCATCCAGAGTTAGAAGACATAGAATCTAAATAAGAACTGTCTTACCACATATCTGTGCACAGTAGATCTGAATTTGGCCTAGTCTGACAGCTTGACAGAAACCACCATGTGTGACGAATGTGCTGCAGAACAGAAATAGAAACCCATTCCAAAATGGAACAGGGCACAGCTATATTCTTTCCCCCACATCCTAACTGAGCATATTGCAGTAACAGCACTTAAGAAACATTAAAGCACTGAATGATTCAGGCTGATCAAATCTTTACTGATAGAAGGTAACACCAGCAAGCAGTCAGTTCTTTAAACTCAGTTCACATTTGTGGACAAAAAGTCTAAGCAAACCCAAGCTCAGAGGTGCTCAATCTTTAGTATTGTAAACAAAGAGCAGCCAGTTCTTCAAACTCTGCCCAGCTGAATCCCACATGTTACAGCTGAAAGCTTTCTCCCTAAAATGGATTTTTTTTGTTTTGTTTTGTTTTGGTTTTTGGTTTTTGTTTTCTGTAGTTATATGTTCCCTTGTATTTCTACCATAGACGGAGATTATATCTACAGTGAACTTGCTACTGCAGCTCAGATGCTTGAATCAGTTCTCTGCCATCATCAAGCATCCCTGAGAAGTGGCGTCTAAGAATATCTTAGCATTCTCAAAGCACATGCATGATAGGCCTGTTCTCAGAATGTTTGTTATTAAGTAAAGGAAGTTTCTATACCAGTGTAAAGCAGAAGTCCACTTGAAAAAGGAACAGTCACCTGCTAGAAATAACTTTTGCAGTCTGTCAGATTTCTGTGGTCAGAATGATTCAAGCTTGTTCCTGGTTTGAAATAATTTACGAGACCATAGGCTTAAAAGACTGCCAAAAATGAACTCTAGAGGGAAGTACAGGTTAATAGAAATACTCTGACCAATGCTAGAGAAAAACAGATCTGAGGACATAAGCAATTGATAGACAATCTCTTTGGAATTGATAGACAATAGTCTGGGCATCAAGAATATTTATAAAGGTCTGGAATACATAAATACAAAAATCCTTTTCCAGATTTGCTTTATTTTAAGGTCTGCTTTGAGACCTCTCAGAGGAAGTATGCTTGAGAGAGGACTACAGTAAGCTCAGAACTGTAGCACTTTATGAGATGCCCTTTTTGTTCTTGAAATGCTGGATTTGAAGTCTCTGCAGTCTGGTGGATATAGGCATAACAAAAGCCTGCGCTTCAAATTAAAAACCAGGCATGTTTAATACATATTAAATCCCACATTTTAGTGGAAGGGTTCACCAACTACTAGGACAAACTGCACAGAGAATCGGTGGATTACTGGAAACTTTTATGTAAAACCTACCTGCCTTTAGAGAGCCTATAATATATTACAACATAATACAAGACTAACTGCATGACTTTCTATGACTTGGATTTTACAAGAGATGAAACTAGGCAAGTGTTTCTATGAGATCTTAAAAATCTGTGAAAAAAGATGGGTGAAGGACCAAGATAGTGCCATTCAAATTCGTTGCATGGTGACATATCATAACAGAGCCTGGGAAGGTTCAAATTACATATCCCCCTAGCTTCAAAAGTCTCCACAGAAATATCATAAATATCATAAAATATATGAATGTCATAAAAGAATTCTATTCAGCAGGAAGGATATAAATTCCTCATTAATGATAACCTTTTATTTCTTATCTGCAGATCTGCAGTGGAAGTCCGGGCATATGGCAGAGAGTCTAACAAATATGCCTCGTCACTCCCTCTACATCATAATTGGGGCGCTTTGTGTGGCATTTGTCCTGATGCTGATCATTCTGATTGTGGGAATATGTCGTATCAGCCGCATTGAATATCAAGGCTCTTCCAGACCTGCCTATGAAGAATTTTACAACTGTAGAAGCATTGACAGTGAATTCAGTAGTGCAATTGCTTCTATCCGACATGCCAGGTTTGTTCTGGGGATGGTAATTTAAAGGAAATCTGTTACACTATGTAATTTCAGTCCATGCATAGTGCATCTAACTGCTATTAGCAGGGAATGAGCTTCTTCACTGTGAAAAGACAGGACCACTCTTTTGAGGCATTGCTCATTGTATTTTTTTCATCCCTATTCAGTTCTCATCTGAAGTGTGATAATCCAGCATAACTCCTTAAAACAGAGGGAGTTATTCTAAATTTATTTGGTGTAACTGGTGAAGAGAGACAGAGTTCTTAGCCTGTTAGACCTGTTTGTGTTGTAAATATTCCTTAACTGATACACATAAGTAATTTGATTACATTGCAAAGGCACATTAATTTTTGTGGCTAATTTACCAGATTATTTAGTAAGAGTTCGAATCCTCATTTTTGTGCTCCTGTTTGCCTCAAAATTTCTTACTTGCTTTCCTAGGAATGGAGCACTTGCAAGCCAAGGCATTGGGTGTCAGAATGATACAAAGTAGTTCTGGAAGGGATTCAAGAGCTCAAGCATAGCTATTGCGCTGATATAGCATTAATTATACCTAGATTCCTGCCAACAACTGCGTTTAAAAACCATCAAAAGAGTTGAATAACGTTAGAAAGGGCTTTTCTAAAATCCAACCTAAATTTTCTGTTCTGTGAATTAAGCTGCTTCTTTCTTACTGTTTTTCAGGTTGTCACAAAGAATAATCTATCACTGTTCCCTTTATAGTAGTTATGTACAACAGGTGTCATATCCGACCCCTCCTTTCTATAATAAAAACAAGCAAAGCAGAACAGCCTCCTTCTTCGTTAGACTAAACTAACGCATTCTTCCAGTGTCTCCTTCTGGATGACAGAACCACAGAATCATAGAATGGTTTGGGTTGGAAAGGACCTTGAGGTCATCTAGTTCCAACCCCCCTGCCATGGGCAGGGGCACCTCACACTAGACAGCCTCATCCAAGGCTCTGTCCATCCTGGCCTTGATATCATATCAGCTTCTTTCCTGGGACACACTCTCTTTTTCTTTTTGAAGGGTGGTTCCTAAAGCTGGAAAATAGTTCTCTAGCTAAATCTTCACCTGTATCAAATGGCTCGAGTTATCATCTCCTGCATCTTGTTTATGGCATTCCTGTTCAGACATCTGGAATTAAAACCTGCTTGCTTTTTTTCTTTTATTCTTTTTTGTGTGTGTGTGTGTGGTTTTTTTTTTTTTTTTGGTTTAAATTTGTATTACACCAGCAACTGGTGACTCAATTTTGTGACCTTTTAGACCTTTTCCTCATCCCAAGATCCTCTGTGCCATTTTTCTTCCTAGCCAATATAGTTTATTCTGTATTTGACATCACTCTTAATAGGATAGAACTTTAATTTTTGTTATTTTTTTCCCCATATCTTAAATTTGTCAAGATCACTTCAAATTCCAACAAGAGGGTTCATGTATGCTACCATTAAAATGCTTTTGAAAGAATGGAGGAAGACACATTCCTGTGCATTGACATGGAGAAACGCATGCATTTTGGTTGGTGATTGCTCGTAATTAATTTTCTGAATGCTCCAGTTCTGTTTTAGTTTAAATAGGTTAATTTGTACCACTGTTGAAGTCATCAAAGTTATATGAAATGGATGAGGAGTTCCCACAGACTCAGTTAATCATATTGCAGCTTTGAGCTGTATCTCTTTTAACTATTTTGACTAGATTTGCAATAAAACATGTTTATTGTAAAATATATTAGTAAATATTTTAAAAACAAAGGTGTGTATAGTTGATTTAATGTAGCAATAAAATCAGTGCTCTTTTAAGCCTTCCCTTGAATTCTCCTTTGCCGCTTATCATTACATCTCTTCCAGAAGGAGCTCAGCATCTCCACGCCATACACACCCCGAGAACTCCTTTTGCCTTTAGTAGTGTACTGGGACAGGAGGTTGTTGCTTTATGGCCCATAGAAAGCTTTATAGTTTTTTATTATTTGGCCTTCTGAATGTCTACTACATATCTCCAAGGGTGGAGAGCAAGGTGCAAAATGATAGTGTTCAAATTAAACATCTCCCTCCTACTGCTACGGCAGTGATGAATGTGTCAGTCCTGCTCAGTTACTACTCACTGAAGTGGTACTTTGCATTTCCTCAAGGACTGGAACTGCTCTCCTGAGGAGCAGTGTGGAACACCTGGGTTTTCTTAATTATTTCTTGAAGCAAATTAGGCAGCGTTCTATCTAAGGGTACCAAGTAAAATCTTACAAGCAAGGCAGGATCTTCTTAATCTGAACTTTCCCTGGCTTTTACACTTTCACTGGCAGATAATAGAGATGGTAAAAGATTTCCTGTATGAAACCTTTCAGATCTTGGAAGATGAGCTAGTTGAGGCCTTTATCAGTACTGTCTGAATTATTCTGAATTAATCTCTGTTTATTACTAAAGGCACAATTTAGAAAAGCATGGCAGAATTTAGAAAAGCATATTTTCATTGACATTAACTTAACATTTTGAAGACACTCTTAGAATGGGATATATTCATGATGATTTTTCAGATCCATACTACTCATTAAAAATTACATTATTGGATCCAGTCAGTAAAGGGTTTCCATACCTTGGGAAAGGTGTTTCTACTTAATATAAATGAAAAGAAATGTTCATTCCAAATAATTCCTTGTGCCTCTCAGAGAATGGATGCCTTATAAAAATTCAAGATAGAGCTGCCAAGTCAGATAATTCACAGAGATTTACTGTTAAGATTATTGTGTTTATTTTGGTTTCAGAAGGATCTAAAACCCTGCTTTGGTCAGTTTAATCCAGGAAAAAGAGCACAACTTTTATAGTTATTTTTTGAGTAAACTCTTACATCTGCATATAAAAATGACTAAGATCTTAATTTTCAGAATTTCTGTATCTAAGAGGTATGCTTTCAAATAATAGATTCTTGGTATTTTCTGAAAATCATTTCCTTTCCCAGTTAGACACCCAAATTTATTAGTAATTTTGGAAAATGGAGGCCTAAGTAATAGTAAGTAGACTATTTTCTTTAAATGTAAGTTTTCTGTCAAAGTCAGTAGGTGTCCAGGGAGTGTGGAAGCCTGTTGCATGTCCAGTGAATTATGTTAAAATTACTTGTTCATGTTTCTCAGCAGGTCATTTTCTTAATAATTTGAGCTTACTAGTCAAGGTACTTGCTGCGAGAGAAAATGGATATGCTCAAGGATCATCACCAATAAATGTCTACTTTGAGTGAGTGTTCTTAGGATTAGCAGTTTAGAACTAAATAGTTTTTTAACCAGGTGAATCACAGGTCCCTTTAGTATTCATTATGCAGACAGTAAATAAATACTCCTTTTATGTTAAAGCCTATACATTGACCACCCGAGGAGGTGAAAAAAGATGTGTAATTGCTAAACACTTCTATTATATACCTCCCAAAGTATAGAGTTTGTGATCACATTGGGAACAAAAGCCGGGTCAGTTTCATGATCACTGAGTCTATTGTATTAAAAATCAGTGCAATAAAGTACAATGTGACAAGAGCCTTAACCAAAACTCATGTCTGAAAAATGTTAAGATAAGAAATACTGGCTGTAAGTAAAGTATCATACACTAAACCTGTAAGAACCAGAACAACAACTTTGAGAGCCAGTAAATCAGCATTGTGATGAGTGGCTATCAATCCTGTCGTTATCTCAACCCTTCGTGCCCCACGTTGGGCACCAAAAAGAACTGTCGTGGTTTAAGCCTCTCCAACTCACGCAGTCTCTCTCTCACTCACTCCCCTCTCTTTCTTCCCCCCTCTGAACCCATGACAATTTTAAAGCCAGCAGAGCACATTGTAGTGAAATAGTTGACCACTGGCTACTGCAGCCATAAGACTTTGTTGAATTGGTACCAGGATCTGCTGTTGAAACTGTTCACTTTAGGAAAGCATCCACACTGAGTTCACAAAATATTTGGTTACAGGGAACTGTACTTTTATAAATCTTTTTATGTGTCTAGATAGTGTTAGCAGTAGACTTCATGCACTACTTACAGTGTAGTTTCTTTAAGTTTTACTTCCATGTGCTGGCTCTCAATCTGTCTGTGTGTGGGTTGTAGTCTGGTTCATCAGACTGATTTTTGTCACAACAGGTTAAGGTTCTTTCCACTGCACATTCTCCTTGTTCCTGTGTTCAAATCGGCTGTGCTAGACTGCAGTGTCCTGAGCTTCCTGAATCTGATGAGCTTCAGCACTCGCCTGATTCTTACCGTTACCTGACAGAGATTTCAGTGATGAGTTTCAGTCTACTACCTCTTTGTGAAAGTACGATCACATGTGTAGTACTCTGCTCTCCACAGCTTGTGCCAGTTGCTTATATACAACCTCTGCCAGAGTCTCAACTTTGTGAGAACTCTAGGATCATAGTTCAGTGACACTAAGGAACTCAAATACCACTTGGGCACCTGCCCTTTTCTCTGAATAATGAGGAGGAAATTAATATTCTCAATCTCCTCCTGTGGAGGCTTTAAAAGAAAAAATAATAATAATAAAAAAATCTGGTCTCTTGTTTAAACATTATTTATGGGCTCCTTTTACCAGTTGCTGTTTTCGAACAGGGTAGCAACACACTGTTTCTTTCTTCTTCTTCTGGGCAAACTCTGAAGCTGCAGCTTATCCCACAGAACTTGGAGAATACCATTTCCTTAGGGTTCAGCCATCCAATGGTCTTAAAAGTCTTCTATGCAAATGGAATTGTTGAGGTTAATGATTCTATGGTTACCCATCTCTTGAAATGTCCTTCTAAGGAAGTGGAGGGGCAACCCTCAGTCACAGAACCCTCAATGTCTCTTTGTCAGGTTACACAGGTCACTCTTATTCAGTGTTTCATTGCAAAATATACTTTTTAATTCTCATTGTAATTAACTTCATTTGTGATGATCCCTATGCCTCTGGTAAATTCACACTGGAAAACTGTCATCACTCTTGAATGGACCCATCAATGCTTAATGTAGAGGCTGTAAAACTTCCCTAGCCCTGCTGATACACTGTTTACTGATCTAAACACATAATTTTTCATCAAACATAGTATGGCATTAAAGCTAATGTTAAACTGATTATCCATCATGTCCCTCCAGTCTTTTTTCAGACTTGGTGCTTCCCAGGACTGTATGCTCTTTATTAGGTGAATAATCTGTATTTGATTGCACTGAAGAAATCTTTATTCATTTGTTTGTGCTTTTGTTGTAAGCAGCTTAGTAATTGATCCAGTATACTCTGTAGCAGGGCCCTGCATCTTTTCACTATTTATTACCCCTTGAATCGCGTCTTGCAGATTGTATTGGTAATTGTTTTATGTTTTCTTTTATGTCATCAATTAAATGATAAAATAGCATCCTTGTGCAATCCTACCAGATACACGCCCATTTAACTAAGACTCCTCATTTAACAATTCTGTTTTGAGACCTCTGAGGTTTGTGTTAACTCTGTTTACTGTTACGAGCAGGGACTGGCTTCTGAACTGCTTGATCAAAGCAATGTGGTCTACTAGCCAGATGGCTCAACCAGGCCACAAACGACTAGCACATGTGCTGTGGTCTTTTCTCAGCATTTTCTAATCAGGGCCACATGTCAACCCTGACCTACACAAGAGAACAGATTTTGTACTGCTTCACTGTATGCAACAAGCCATGTGATCTCTCCCTGTCAGAAATGAGGAAATTTTACTTAAATCACTGTAGAATATTCACCATCATTTGTATTTATGCAAAGCTCTATTTCCTTTAAACCCTTAAGAGTGATGGAAAAAAAGGGTGATTCAGAATTTATTGCTGCCTCTGATTTACTAAGATGCCATAATTTAATTCCTTCATTCAATTCTTGGAATTTTATCTCATTTAAGGAAAACCAGGCTTATCCATCATGATGCTGATGAGCAAACATGGCCTGTCTGTATTTATTAAAGAGAACTATAGAAGAAAGCAGACTTTCTATCATGGAAATGTATCCGGTGTGGCCTTACTGACAGCTGAAGTATTTTGAAAAATGAAATTTCCACCATATTGATTATAATTCTTCCAGCTATTTTAGTTTTGTCAGCAATTCTAGATCACTGAAAAAGCCGAGAAATAAATTGGAAGAGTGAGGAAGTTGCATAAAAATCTTGGAAGAAAATCAAGCTAATTTTGGTTTGGTCTAAGTATCCTCAAAATTTAAATTTTCTAAATCTCATTTTTCATTGTGCGCAACTTTAATATAGACTTAATATGGTACATAAGAAGGGGGGATATGGTACATAAAAGAGTAGATGACTACATAAATAAGTATTTCTGTTTGTGTGTTTATATTTTCTCTGCATCAGGTTCATAAGGAAAGCAGACATGACCATTTTTTACCTTATTTTCATGTGATCTTTTTTGTTATTTAAAAGCTCCTGTAATTGTAGTCAGAACGCTTTGGTAATTTTTCCACTTTCAAGTTGCATTTTAAGCACTATTTTTGTATCTCAAAAAAAATTATCAGAAGGGTGATAGACTGTCTATGCAGTGGGAAAGCACCTAAAGGAGTTCCAGATATGGCAGCACTGCAGCCACAATCATACAGCCGCAGTGGTTCTCTTCAGGGGCAGATACAGCCTGGTTGTTAGCAGTGATGGTTGCCCAGGAGCAGCATGCTGCTGATGTGATTCTGTTGCTTGTGAACCTTTGCTAGACTGATATGTTTATATGGCATTGCAGTATCCTAACTACCATTAGCTTTGCCAGTGCTGCATAGCGCAGCATGTTGGTAATACAAATATGCTTTTCAACTGGATGTCAGGTAAGCAAAGACTTAAATTTTTGCTGTAGCTTCTAACTCAATTCAGTGCACAGATATCGCATTTCCAGATGCAAATACCACATAGTTTTCCATTATTTACTTTATGTGAATATATATGACCTGACCTTAATATTGGCTGTTACAGCAGGCTTTAAAATAAAATTCTGGCCTTCCTGAAACTGTATCAGTTTCACTCTTGCCTTCCACAATCTTCCCATATTCTGATACTGCTGAACCCCACAGCAGAATTCCTGTACCCTTTGATACGGAATCAGTTTCTTGTTTGCAAGAAGATTTTTTAATTTTTTTAATTTGACGCATATATTTTAAAAGTGACAGTTCAGATATTTGAACCTCTGTACTTCTGGCACATTGCAATGCAATTTAGAATTTATCTATGCTCTCTGATAAACTGCATGCCATAACTCAGTGGGTTGTTGTCATTAACTCATTCATACTTCTGTTTGTCACCAAAAGCTTTATTTTGTTTCCAGGTTTGGCAAGAAATCCCGACCTGCAATGTATGATGCAACCCCCATTGCTTATGAAGATTACAGCCCAGATGACAAACCTTTGGTTACACTGATTAAGACAAAAGATTTGTAAACTAGTGTATCTTTTTTGGATTATTTTTCAAAAGGATGGGCTACTAACCTAATTTAAATATTTTTAAAGAAGAAAGCATAAGTAATTTAAACCATTAGATGCTTCAGAATTTTCTGTAGAATATTTAAGAACCAATTTTCTGCAGCTTTTAGTTTGGAAAAATATTTTAAAAAAGAAGTTGTGAACTTCATGAATTACATTTTAATGTACCTTGAGCTCTATAAACTATAAGCTTATGATAGTGTGTGCTTTTTTCTTGGTAGACACTATTACTAAACCCAGATGAGTTTCTTGTGGTTGTTACAGAACAGAAAACAGTAATTAATGAGGAGTTCTTTATGACATGTCAGTGCCAGCTTTCTCAGTAGAGGTAGGAAAAATGTGAAGCATAATATAATATATAATATATCCATTACTTAAAAAAGTCTAAAATGTTTGTGTTGTGAAAAAGAAAATAGTAAAAATTATTATTCCTAATCTGAATGAATTAGCTTTTGCCTTATTCCATGCATGGATAGATACCCTGTTCCTCCATTATTTCCTGAAAGTTGCTGAAACATACTCTTCAGTTGATGTTTGACATTTTTGTAATAGTATTCAGGCTAGGCTTTGTATAATAATTAAAGTGCCTCTTGAGGCAAAGTAAGGGTATGATCCTTTAAACATTGGAATCAATGAGCGAACTTCCATTGACTTCAGTGGGCATGGGATTGGATCCTACAATTGGACTGAATCTATATTTTTCTTTAAAGGTTAAAGTTTTTTATATTGTGAGTAAAATAATCATATGGTTTGAATTGTTTGTTTCCTAAAGATTGTTGATGTACAGTATTGTTTCATGAAATGTTGTGTATTTCTCATAGTGCTTCTTATTTAGGATCAGTATGGGGGTTTTGTGGCTGTAATTGATGGTTTCTGGGCTTCTTAAAATTCTTGCTTATTTCAGAAAATATTGAATAAATGTTATCAAGTGAAGACTGTTTCTGTGTTTTTCTTCATTTGAAAGTGCAGTGTTATCTATAAATTTGAAAGGACATGAGTATATAATGATAAATAATAATGAAATATACTATATAGTATAATAGTATAATATTAATTATTATTATAATATTATAATATAATAAATATATGATAATAATATAATAAATAATGCCAAAAGAAGATATTCCAGCTGTTAATTTGAAAAGGAAAAAAATGGGCTTTATATCAAGGTAATCTCTCAGAAGTGCAACAAATACAGAACCAGAGTAAAGAGGCAGTCCAGGCCATATGCACTACAACCTGTTCTCTAAGTGGATCCAATCGAAAATCTGGACTCTAAGTTATAGCAAGAGTGACATTTTGTCACAGAGCAACCTGTTTATGTGAGTAGGCTTGATCTGACTTTGTGTTTCAAAGAGGCTTGCTACCAGGGAAGCCAAGGCTGCATGGTATGGAGGGAAATAGTACTGTAGATACCTATAAATCCTGCTGCATGGTGCTGTACTGCATCCAGTTAGTACTGTTATGTTACAGGCTGATAAGCACTGAAAGGCCAAGCTCTGGTTGGCCTCTTAATCTTAGGAAATCTTGGAATGCATCCAAAATCTTCATATTTCACATAAATAACATTACTGGACAGAAAAAAGATGTCACCAGGAACTCTGATCATGTCTGTATGAGGGTAGCAGTTCTCTCAGGCAATCATTCCCTTTCCTTGCAACTGCTGATATCTCCAGGCCCCAGATCAGCCCCTAAAGACAAACGTAATTAAGAATTGCAAAGATAAAAAAGCTGCCACTGGTTTTAACTCTTGTTCAGGTGAGCAGAGTACATCTAGTACGTTACCTTTAATTTTGAACTTCATTATTATTTCACCTTCTGGTTGCAGTCATAGTAATTGAATCTTGCGTAGAGCTGAAGAGGCAGACAAATGATTGCAAATCAAGCTGTTGGAGTTGCTAAAATGTAATATTTATTGTGAGGGTACATTCTAGCTCACCACCAAAGAACAAAAAATAAAGTAAATGCAGCAGATACGGGCCAACTTTGAAATGTAAAGGAAAACAAATGAAAATATATTTTAGTAGAACTGTTAATTGATAAAGGGAAGCTCAGAGGATTGTCTTACTGTTTGGAATGGCTGGATGGTGGATATGCAGGTTAGTAACACTGTGTCGTGTTTGTATTACGGAAATGCCAAATGCATCTCAGTAATCCAGAATACCTTTCCTAACATCCTGTATCTGCTACAATGAGCTTTCAATGATGTTGGCTCACAACAATAATTACTGGTAAGAGACCTAAAGGAACTAAATTCAAGCCTCTCTTTTATTCTTCAGGCGCTGTTTTCTATCATAAAGGTTATGCATTTGCACATGGTGGCAGTCTGACTAGCTTTTTTCTTGGTACAGTTTGATGCTGCTGCTTTATGCTAGGTATGGAAACTTTTTTTTATGGTGACTCCTAGGAATGTTTTAAGAACCCCTTAGAAAGAGGGGTCAAGAACAACCTATACCCTATGCCGTTTTTGTAACTTGTCTGGAACAAGGGCAAACACAGTGTTGCTATAATAGAGTTGTTAATCAGATAGAAATAAAAGACTAAATCTGCAAGGATTTTTGATTTTTCAGCTGTAAAATATTGGTTTATCTTTGAAGAACTCGAAATCTATACAAAGTAGGGAAACAAGCAAATCTGTTGTTCTAGGGAACACACATATTCATAGCACATATTTGACAAGACAGTTGTTGTTGCAGCGAAGAGCGGCCCTTCTGCATACAAATCAAACCTTGGTAGTGATTCTTGACCATCCTATATTTCTCTCAAGTGACTGACCTGAAAGATAAGTAATTTGTGAGGAGCTATTTTCCTGCCAGCTTGCAGCCTCTAGCTTCTGTAAATCATCCTAGGCTTCCCGTGAATTGTGCTTTGAAAATTACTTGTGCTTCTTCCAATTTATTTTATTGAACTCTGGTGGCATGTTATGCATGCACTATGCCTGAATATGTGTGCTTCTGAGATATTTGTGAGGCACTGCACTGACTGCCAGATGGAGCAGCCCTCAGACCTGGGGGGAACAAACCCATCCTGAGTTTTTAGCCCAGCTCTGAAGCAGCTAGAACAAGTTGATTGCTGTCTTTATATGCCAGATCATGTCCTTCTGAGGGTATACAGATGTGGACAAAGGACACTGGATATTCCATATTCTTTTACCAAACCCAAGAAGGTTTGTTCTGTATAGGGTGCAAATATAGATGTATAGCAAATACCACCTGCTGTTAATCTACTCCACATTTATTTTTTTGTTCTGTAGATCATCTAAGTGCAGAAAGGGATGACTGTATGTGCTTTTCCCCCCTGAAATGGGTTAACAGCCTCCAGCTCCTCCTGTAGATGGGGGTAAGTCTCTGGGCTTGTCATTAACCTCCAGTACTTGGGCACACTCCAGGTTTGGTTCTTTTTCCTTCCTCTTCTCTCTGGAAATAGGAAAACATCCCTGAGTGGTTTCCGCGAGCAGCATGGACATCTATTCTTGCATGCTTCTTAGGGTGGTGTGAAACTTGCGGTTACAGCTCAGCGTTGTGATACATGTGCTAACAGGAAAATGTTAAAATTTACATGGATTCTGATGGGCTCAGCTCAAAATTATGAAGACAGTGATCCTGTCCCTGTGTTTGGGCTAATTACAGTATGATAAACACAAGGCCCAAAGGAAGAGTTGAGCACAACAACAAGGAAACACATGCTGAGTAAAACCATACAAATTATTCCCACTAAAACGCACAGATATAATGCTATGTTTAGCTGAGAAAAATTAGGCTATTGCCCCAGCTTCAGCCTCTCATTGCATCTTGTCTCTATGAAGGTGCTTTTGGAATTAGCATGCCACCTGTGTGGGCTCCAGAAGTGACACATATCTGAACTTGTGGGTGAGAAGCCTTGGTCCCCCACCAGGACCAGCTTTCACTAGCAGACCTAGCACTTTGGAAGAAGCTGGCTCTCAATCCTCCCTAACTCTAACACACTTGATCTTTTTCCAAATACATGATGAAAAATTATGTTCTTGAGGGTTGTAGGTAGCTTGTGAAGGTGATAAGGTTTCCTGACAGAGATGAAGGCTTGTGCCCCGGTATGGGAGTTCATTCTATGAGTAGTTGCAGCAAGTCCTGAGGCAGCCTCTGCTATGAATAACCCTGCATGCTGTCAGTCCAGGCTGGGCAACACCCTGCACCAAGAACACTGGTCTGATTTTGTTGTTGCTCCCTCCACTGCCAACGTAGTTAACTGCTCACTGGTGTGAGGGAAATGAGAACAGAGAATTGATTTAAGCTCAGTAAAGTGATTTGATTCTCAAATGGCAGAATTCCTTATGTGGTTAATCCCTTTGAAAACAATGGGAGTTTGAAGGTGATATTTGGGATGTTTGGTGGGAAACTGGTTTGGTGTCTGTCTGCATCTAAAAATATAAAACATCTGACCATAGGTGTATAGCGCCACAGTAAACATTGCTTACTTCAGCGAAGTCTCATGTGGTGAAACTTTAATCACAGCATTGATGTTTTCATCCTATCTCAGCTTCATTTCTGGAAATGGTTCGGCTTTTCTCCAGCAGGGCTTTGTTGAGAAATGCCTGAGCAGTTATGACATTTCTGAAGATGCATAGTTTCTCTTTTGATAGCAATAGACACCTGATGAGGAATAAATTCAACAGCTCTGAATATTATTCTCTGTGTGGATGGCTAAAAGGAATTAATCAGCCCCTCCTCACTTGTGTTGCCAGAGTTATGCCTTCAGGGAACTCCTTTGACCCTTCATGTGGCTAAACCCCTCTGTGTCCAAAATTTCTCTGAGATTCCCCTCTCATTTTGCCCACAACTGCTCAGATTTGCAGAGCATACCAGCAAACTATCAGACAGAACCATGCCCTACCCTTACAGCTGAGCTAACCAAACCCATCCTCCCTTTGTGTGCCTGCAGCCCAGTTTCTATGTGAGCTGTTTGCTGCTTGACCAGCTTTGGGAACCTCTTTTTCTTTCCCTAGTGCCATGTTTCTAAGGTTCATGTGCTGCTCAGTACTGGCTGGGCTGAAATTACTATTTGTATGTTACTCTGTTCTCCTATTCCTGACCTCAGAAGGGGTGTGGAAGTACAGGCCTTCCTTGGACCTCTTCTTTCTGTTTGGACATGGAAGGCAGATGAAAACCAGTCTAACTCAGGGAAAGCTTTAATCCCTCAAGCCATTCCCTGCTAAAATAATGAGTATTAAGTATTATCAAGAGCTAATGAGTTCAAACATGTTCCTAACATAAGAAATAGGAATGTCAGGGCAGTCCAATGTGTGCCCAAACCCTTTCTTCAAACCTGTTGGCTACTAAAAGAGAGATCTACTGGGTTATGGTTTTCAAACACCTTTTGCTTTATAACAAAAAAAAGTGCTTTGTTTGGACGATTGTTTGTTTGTTTAAAAGATAGTTTATCTGTTGGAGCCAATTACCCCTGTGAAACACTCTGTACAAGCAGTTGAGCAGTAAGAGAAGGGCAAAGGACTTATCAGTGCTGAATGAGAGAGATGGAGTTGGTCTGCTTTATCTCTTCTTTTCAAGGTTTTCCTCCATTCTCTGGGTCTTTGGCTGAGCATCTGCCAAAATACTGTAGTTGTGTGGGGTCAGCAGGGATGGCATAAGGCAAATCTGACTGTCCACCTTTATGTCTGTCTTAAACATCACATCAGCGAGATGGGACTGATCCAAGTCTGACCTCAGAACAACTGGAATACTGCTACCACCTGAAACAGCTGGGGATTGTTACAATTACAGGCAGAGTGCAATGTGCTCCTAGCTCCCACCAGCTCTTTCTCAGTCTAAAATGCTGGTCACTGGAGAGGCCTTTCTCAGAAATTTTTTTGTACTTCTTGACTCCTTTCTGCTTGCACAAGAGATAATTCCTCTTGTGCAACTTCTGTGCTGCAGAGCACCCTCTGTGGGACCCATCATCTGAATCCTTTCCCCCCTCATATTTTGGAATAGCTCCAATTAGGTGAAGGTGATTCCTTCTGAGGGAAGGTGGGTCAACCAGTGAAAACAAACAGAACTTCAGAGTGGTTATGCCACATCTACACTTCTCTGGGCTCAGCTGGCTTCATTTCTTCTACAGTGCAAAACGGATAACAAAAATGACCTCTCTGAAAATGTCAGATTTCTCTGTTATTATGAATTCCAGTTTCAAATCCTGCTTTTATGATAAGATGATTATGGTAAATAAGCTTCCCCCTTAGCAAAGAATAAATCATCAAATAGGCTTTGTTTGGTGAGATCTTTGGCAAAGGAATGTAAATAAATAAGCTAACTGAATAAACTTCTTTATCTGATGTGCTGAGCAGAAAAGGCAGCAAAGTTAATCATTTAGGAAAATAAGCTGGTCTGCTGCGCTTTCTTCAGTAACAGGCCAGGAAGAATCTAAGGGAAACAATCTGCTCTAGTTTGCTGATCCTGAACTTTTTGCTGTCCCACAGACCAGGAGAGATCATGTTTATTACTCTGGAAGCAATGTAATCTTCTCAAGGAAATGTCCTTCAGTCTAGATTTTTGATCTGGTCTTTTCCTGTGGACTTGTCTACTTCCCTTCTGTTGCTCCTTGCAACAGAACAAAGATCTCTTAGAAAGCTAGCTGTGACTTCTCTTCTACCTCTTGGAAATAATATACACATGGACGGTAACCTGAATTTGCAGTGTCTTAAACTTTGGACTCCATGTTTCTATATGATCAAGTTCACGTGTGTATCCATGTGATCATACATGGATATCAGTCCACCTTTGCTCAAAGAAATCAGTGTGACTGTCCTGATCTTCACCACAGGTTTTTATTGACGTACGTGGATTTTAAGTAATCTGACATTAATGTGCCTGGAATATGAGCCTATAAACCAGATACAAGTTGTACAAGTTGACAAAAATGTGTGTAGCTTCTGTGGAAAGAGAAAATAACAATGCAATTTAGATGATTTTTGGCATGTAGCAACAGCAAATACAATTAGTTTATCGGCAGACTTAGTTCTCACCTCCATCTGTAGTGGCTTGAGGCGTGATCATTGCTGCAATGTATGCTCCCATCCTTTACCTTCTTCCTTTGCTTATGCTGTATCTTTTGCCTTGCCACTCCAGAGCATTAGCATCTTATGGAGAAATTTAGCATTTGGCATCATAGATGTAGACATGCAAGTAAAAAAATGAAAACTGGTCAATGAACAGTTCTCAGCTATGAATCTCATTGGCAAGCCAGACCAGAATGAACCTATGACACTCTTGACACATTCTCTGTAAGTCCTTGATCATTAAATCTCTTCTTCCTCCCTTCCCATAAATGCACTGGTAGATGAAAGACTGCATCTGGTCTTGCATCAGGACACAAATATTTCAGCATGACATTGCTTAATCAGGAATGTAGTGTTTAGCACCTAAATGATGCATTATTAAAGGCAGTAGTCTGTAGTCTATGCAAATGCTCTTGCTGGTCCCCAAGCCATGTAAGCCAAACGGCTTCCTATTGTTTCCTTGTTTCAGAGTGTCAGTATTTTCGCATAGTCATATTTTTTCCCTTTTTGAGGTGTTTGACATACAAACATAAAGTCAAGATTGCTTGGAACTCTTCCTGGGAGGAAAGTATCTACAACTTTTAATAATAATAATAAAGATAGGACATGTTTATGTCAAAATACCAGCACAAGGTGCTTCCGACGACAATCAGACCACAGGGGTTTGACTTATGGAACAAAGACATAGAACCTCAGTTCCTCCTCATCTGCACATCTGATTACTCTAGGCTTCAAGAAAACCCTTTTGTAATGAGTATGAGTGTCGTGAAGGCAATTTCGTGTATGACAGAGTTTCGTTTACCCCAGGCACGTCCCAGAAGGTTGGCTTTAGCTTCTTTTTTTGAAAAATAATCACTCAAGTTTACATTTTCTTTGGTCTCTTAGAAGTCAGCTTATTTCCTGCGATGCATTGAGACAGGCAGAGCACATACAACAGGTTCCTGTTCTGATTCTTTCTCCAAGAACACATTGCAACATATGGATAGGTTACAGAGAGCTGAAATTGGTATTAACTTGCTGAAATCTCTGTATCTGTAGACCCCATTGTATGGCATTGATATTTATTCTCCACAGCAGCCTGTGGCTGTTTGACTCAGTATGTTGTGTCTGTAACATGAAGAAGGTAACCAGGCAATAACTGTCATGATACAGAATAATTTTTTTCAAGGATTTTGTACCTAAGATGTGCTGTCCGTAACATCTTATTTGTGATCTGTACATTACACCAGTACCTCCTATTAATTTAAGTTGAATGTTGTTTTCCTTTTATATGTCATTTGCTAGAATGGTCTGTCAAAACAAAACTGGGAAAACATCATGTAAATAAGAAAGGATCTGCTTTTGCATGTGCCTGTTATGCCATTACACTTTCATCTTGCCATAAATTTGAAATTGAGATTGTTCTACATATAAATATGATGAGCAGTTATTTTTATATGCAGTACTCAGCACACAGCTTCCCCTCTTTCCCTGTGCCCTGTGTTGTCCTGCATGCAATAACAGCAAAGACTGGAGGAGATTTTCAGAGTGCTGACTGACGTGCAGAGTTTATCAATATTCCTTCATCTTTCACACATTTAATTTCCACAGGGAGAATATTTTACAATTCCATGGAGAATTAATTCCTGATAGCCTTGGAGAGTTATTACATTTTAATACATGCAAGATTTAAAATAAGGGAGTAAGCTAGCAGTACTGACAGACATGTTGGGTTTAAATCAAAATGTCTCACAGCTGTGATTTACTTAGTGATATATGTTGCTGAGTTTTGAAAGATTTCATTTGAAATAGATTATTGAAGGGTAAATATGGTGATACTTTGATGACATTTTTAGGTTTCATGCAATACAAAATTTCTGTACAAATCGGTTAATACTATCTAATTTTGCTCCTTTTAGGGGACTCCAGTATGCAGAGAAAACTGAAATCTCCCAAAAAAGCCGCTACCCTACCCAGGCAGCAGGACTGGCATTACCCATGTTTTTTTCAATTGCTCTTCAAGAAGCCCTGATTTTGCATAAGCAATATAGTCCTCTTCTTCCATCTGGCAGTATAGGAAGGGCAGAAACTGCAGGCAGAGAAATAATATCAGACTTCAGATTAACAGTTAAATGTGCCTTTCATTCAAAAGCAGCTCAGCCTTGAGATTTCTCAGAATTCATTGTCTCTCCCTTTTCCGCTTATGTGTCGTCTCTGATTTACATCCCTCTTCTTCAAACTTCAGTGTCAGGGGTGATTTATGAGTGTAATTTTCTGTGTAATATTCTGCAGCTATAGTTGGCAAATCCCTTCCCTCAGCATGGGGATGTGTTCTTTGTTACACACCAAAGAGGCACACAACCCTTAAATTTCTTTTAAAAGACAATGTTTAAAAAGCTTTTTGAAAGGAAAAATCCAAATCCCATCTAATAATAATCCATCTCATAATTATACATGGTTATGTTACTTGTGAAAAACTGCTCTGGCTACATGGCATACATACATCCATTATGTGATGGACCCATTAAGAGCTCCTCCGACTGCCACAGATCAGTCTGTTTAACCAATCTCTTGCTTTTAGCTTGAAACAAGCTCCTACATGGCGCTGAGCAAAGCATGTGAGTCCAGCTGCATTGATGTACTGGGGACTGCTCATGCCAAAATTTAAGTGTGAGTTTAATGAAGGACTTCTGAGGTGTGTTAATTTTCTGTTGTGTATTTTTGCCTCTTCTAGGGTTGAAGACATTTTAGATATTAATAGAATCCTTCTTTAAGCTGCAAAACTTAAAAAAATCTTATGTGAAATGTTGATGGCATCAGCTTTATACCTTCAGTGAAAGCTCTGCATTCACTCTGGTTTCTGAAAGCTTAGAAGGGACTTGAGAACCAATTCTGGTACACAAGAGGCTGATTCTTTGGCTGCTCTGTATGATTTGTAAATCTGTATTTACGATCTGAATAGGTATTTGCCAGCAAATCAGTTCCATATCCACTCAGCAGAACATGTGTTAAAATTCTTCCCAATAATCAGTGCAGTGCCCAGGTTATGGACCAAGATGAGGCCCTCCACAGCCCACTTGCCCATCAGCCTTTTCTTAATTAGGATTTGAGTGATTTGGAGCATGGTTTCATCCCTGATATCTGCTCCATTTCCTGTCTCTTGCGTTTTGTAGCCCAGAACCACTGCAGAGGAGGGAACATGTGCCCTATGCCCTACAGTGCTTTTGATTTTCTGCCTCTGTATGTGCTTTAACATACTCAGATATTAGTGTTTTATTAGTACCAGCTGTTGATTGCAGTGAGTGCATTAACTTCTGCATAAACTTCTACCATTACACATCCTGTTACACTCTCTGCCATGGACATCTCAGCAGTGTAATGTGAAAATTATCTGGGTTTAGCTGAGAAAGAGCCTTTATATGCACAAGCATTTCCGAAAACTTGGGTTGTTATAACAGTGGCTCTTTACACCTCCATACTTAAGTGGGGGAAGGAGAAATGTCTCCCACATTGCCACATAGTTGACCAGTCTCTTTACGCCTATGAATAACTAGTGGGTACATGTCACTGAAATAGGAAGTGTGGCTTCTAGCAAACTTCCTATTTTAACGGATAAACTTGAGTAGTTGGAAATTGTGAAATCTAGATGACAGATTGCCAAACCTTTTTCTTGTTATAGGGATACTCTGCAAACAAAAATTTTGAATGGAAACGGTCAAAAGTCTCTTTCCCTGGTAAATTTTCTTATTCTGAGGGAATATCCAGTTCATATAAAATTGTCCAAATATTTATTTATCACTTATGTTTCTTCATTCTTTTTTATAGTTACATTGACTTCAGTGCTTTCTCTAAAACCAGCTTATCTATATATACATGATTTTCCCCTTGCTTATTTTGTTAAAAATCAGAAGTAACTAGAGTTTCATCTGTGCAACTCAGGGCAAGAGCAATGGAGGTGTCATGGATTTAGATTGTTGTAAAACTGGTGTAGGATGATTGTGATCTCTGTATGGAATTGTGGATGTACACACTTCTGTTTATGACAGACAAGTAAGAGTATAATAATCATTGGGGTAATTCACAAATAGACAATACAGTCAAAGGTGCACAGAGCTGACAGTGGTCTTAACAGGTCTTGTTTCAAGTTCTTCTGGGCCCAGGAGAGAATGAAGACGTAAGTATCTGGCATGTCCTAACGTGAAGATTTTATGCTGTTCAGTTTTTGCTGCTTACAGAAATAACTCGTGCATTAACAGCTGGACTTGAGTTTCTTTGGGTATGCTAATACAAGATTTGCTGCTAGAGGCTGTCTGAGAAATGTTGTTGTCCCTGCAAAGAGGTGTCTGGTCACCAGCTGTGTCACTGGTTTTGCTCGGGAGCACTCCCTGGGGAGGTGAGGACTTCTCTTCCTGCTCCGTGTTCCAGGCCTTTATTCTGCCCCTTGCATGTCATCAACACCCCCAAAACCCTCTGTCCTTTGGCTTTCTCAGGCTCTGAGCCTCGGGTTTTCCCCCTTTCACATCCTTGCTGTCTCTCTCCTCCCACTCCCACTTTGTCTGTGGGGATCCCTCGGAACATATCCGGCACTCACTTGGACTCCTGTGCCCTGAATATCTCAGCCTTACCTAGCAGCGCAGATAGAGACTGGTGACTGCCAAAATTACTCACAGTGCCCGCCCTGCCTTTTCCCCATCCCCACACTCATGTGCCCCCTGTCTCCTGCCTGGAGGCTGGTGCCCAGCCTGCAGCCTCCAAGCCCCATCCGCCGCCTCCTGCTTTCTCCAGGCACTTTTCTTGCCGCCTCCATGGCCCAGATTCAGATGGCCTGAATTCCCTGTAGCCCGGTGCTTCCTGCTTGCTGGTGTGAGGCTGCTGGGGCACGGAGCCAGGAGGCCGTCTTCCCCAGGGTAGCTGGTGCAACCACGGCCCCCAAGCCCTCCCCCGGCAGGACAGCACAGCTGCTGCCAAAATCCACAGATTTATCCTTTCTTTCCTGATGCTGGTTAAGAAAAAAGGAGCATGGTCGGTACTGATCTGAGGGGGTTGGCAGCTCCAAAAGAACGACTGTGTTTGCTGGGAGGCTGACACCCCTGCTTTGCTTACTGAGAGGGGGCTCCTGCCAGCTGCGATGGAGGTGCTGCCCAGCAGAGGTGATGAGAATACTAAGAATAAAACTTGCTTGCCCCTTTCATTATCATACATTTTGTTTTGCACAGAACTGATGCAGACTTCTAAATCCATGTAAGACCTTTGCAGCAACTTCTCTTCTGCACTTGTTGACCTACCATGGCTTTGGTAGTTTATTTTCACTGCTGCTGTGAGTAATACTGGTACAGTGACAATGTGAAGGAGAAGTGAGACCAAATATCTGCCTTTTTAAAGATGAGGCCAAAAGGTAAGAAGGCAAAAGAGACATCATATAAGTATGGACAAATAGATCACTACCTGTGCATTGCATGCATTTATTTAATACAAGCACCTTCAAAATCATCCTCCATGTTATTTTTGGTAGAGGAAGAGAAGTAGCTATCCTAGTACTTGGGAAGGCAGTGGGGTAGTTACGGCTGAATAAACATAACCTTTTTAGGCACCAACACAGCTCATAAAAGACACCTGGTTACTACGGAAACCCCAGCAAAATCTTCTCAAACAAATAGGAAATCAGCACTACTTGGCAAGCTCAGCCTGGATGGGTGGGAGAATATGGCATATCCAAACCTACATCATCTCTCCTCCCTGGGATATTTACTGCTGCCCCAATTTCACAAATCATTAACACTGCATTGCTTCAGGTTTATTGCATGTCATGATGCCATTTTAAAATACTTGTGAAGGGGATAATGAGCCAGATGCACTGAGAGCAGAAGTAGCCTCAGCTGAGCCATCTTTGGTGGGGCTGCACCCCTGTGTCTGCACATTCATCTCAGTGCACCTACGTAATCAGAATAAAAATGACTACCTAAATAACAGTACTGCACTGCTGGGATTATACAGTAAGCAAGTATGTAAACAAATTTCCCCTTCCATTTACCAAAACACAACACTGAAAGGAAATCAAGGACCTTTGGAGATATGTGGCCTGCATTTTGCCAGTATTTGAATGAAACAGCTTTGCTGTTGCATTGCTGCTACTTTAACAACCATGATTTAGGCAGCTCCCAGGTAAGGAATATAAACCCAGTAGTTTAGTTGCTACTGTACCTATCCAAGGGCGTTTATCTGCTATTTAGATGCAACTATAATTTAAGCTACTTCTCAGTACCCCTGAACCCGGCAGATCACTGAGGCCCCTCAAAATCTAGGTCTCTCTTGTCAGCATTTGCAAACTGCCAATGCTCTGATGCTGTCCCTAGCTACCCCTTGCCTGCATCCCATAGCCAGACGTGGTGCTGAAGGCCCAGTCTGGCCACATCCTCCCCAAGCAATGCCTACACCATAGCTTGCCCACAAGTCTCCAAAGCACACACCCTGCCATGGGAGCTGGAAATCTTTAACTTTGGTATTGACTCTGCCATGTTTATAGGACATAAAGTTGAGATCATGCCATCCTATCTAGCTTTGCCAACCACAAGAGATGAAGTTCTACATAAAAATATATTTATTACTAACTTGAATGTTATGATAGTTGTCAAATAAAACAGTTTGAATTGCTTGGATAGTGAATTTTGTATTGCTTAAGCACAAATCATTTTTTCAGAAAGATATCAGAAAACTCATACAGTGTACCTGGTGTCTTTCATCTAGGCAAGGATGGTGCATTTGCTTGGAGTGAGTTGACGACTTATTTAAAGTAAAAAACATATTCAGATTTTGAAATTATGTTATTAATTACAGCACTTTACAGAACATTTAATTTACTAATTAAGCAAACTTACTCTGCAAAAGCAAATCCAAGGTAAACTGAATTCTTATAGAATAAAAAAGATGTGTTTAATGACTTGTGTACGCTTTGTAAACTTGCGTAATCAGAAAGAGGATCTTGGAAACAGGACTTGCAAAGTCTGCACAATATTTGAGGAAGCAGTGCTTAAATAACTGAATGACTCTTTTAGTCATGTTTCAGTGAGAAGTAACAGTGCTCCAACAGCTAAATGGAGCTTCTGAAGCCAAATAATTCATTGCAAAGAGCAATTAGACAACTTTGGTTAATTAAATAGACAATGTCTACAGTTAAAAAAAGTGGTTTATTTCATTTTTCAAATGCAGAGGAGCCATGTTGCTATAAACACCTTACATTAGGGTATGAGATAGTGCAAAAGGAAGACAAACTCAATAACTAGGGGCTATTAAATAGAGAAAATATCCTGAAGTCACTGGAAACACTTCAAATTTACTATGTGAATAAAAGCGAAATTGGTCCTATTGCATCAAATATTCCCTTTTGAAATGCAAGAACTCCCTTGGGTCCAGTATTTCCATGCTGTGAGCACAAAAAATGAAGGAGACTGAGAGAAGTGGGACCAACCTGCATAATGTATTGCAGTCTTCGGAAAGAATTGTCTTAATATGAACTCATTACAAGAAGAGAAACTCCACAATTTGGCACAGTAAAAGGAAAATTAATAGAAAAAAAAATCCGTATCTTCTTACAGGCACATTCTGGAACGCAGTACATCCTGGAAATACAAGTTCACACTATTTATTTAAGCAAAAGCAAAAGATCTCTGGCTGGGAGCAGGATTTACCTAATGCACAACATCTTAGATACCAAATAAAAAATTATGCTTGGATTAAAATATTAGAAAGTCTAGGTAAAAATTACCTCATCTTAGTGAGATTTTGACATGAAGTCACCCAAGTTTAATTGATCATTTCCTGATCTGGGCTCTGGCTGGTGCCCTGGCCACCCCAGCAGTGCCTGGTCCAGCTCAAAAGAGATATTCCCTCAGAAGCGTTGCGGGGCATGTTCGAAAGAGCAAAAACAGGGCTGAATTTCCTGGCATGAGCATAACCCCTATGATGCTCAAGTATGCCTGGAGACTAAACAAACCTGAACAGAGTGGCTCTTTAGCCATCTTGTCCCTACAGTGCTGCTTGCTGTCTTGGGAAGGGGTAAGGCTTAGGGAAGATGCCCTATCCCACTGGGGGGCTCATACAGTTTTTTAATCAACCAGTTTGATTTCAGAAATTTGCAATCAAGCTGCTCCTCTCCACCTATAAGCATATTCCTACCTTCCTGTCATGCAGCCTCAGCCTGAAGCCTTATAGCATTCCATTTCTTCATTTTCATATCAGTTTGGAAATTGACTGCTTCTACTTGTTTGTTCTAATAGCATACCACCCATTTTGCCATAAACAGAGATTTCCCCACCAATTGTTTTGGTTTGTGTAAAAGTCATGTAAACTAAGAGAGAAGCAGCCTCCAGTTGTAGGATTGGTCTCCTTTTGCTAATTGCAGATCCTGAACTTCCTTTGTGTGCAGCTGCAGATGACAGCTCAGATTGTGCCTGTTCCCAGCTGGTTCAAGCAGCGATGGGTGGTGGATTTATCCATACAGGAAAGATCAATACTCTGAGTTCACTTGAGGAAGAGCAAAGGTTTTAGAAAATGCCCTTGTGCAGGAGTATAAGCATCAGTCAAAGAAACAAAGAGGGTGACCAGGACGTGGTGTTTGCTCTTTGAATGGGAAGGGGAGAGCTCTGGTGGGTCTTGGTCAGGAGTCGGTGCAGGGTTAGTGCTTCCCTCCCAGGAGACAGAAGGCTGTCGCATCAGTAGTGAAGCTGCAAGACTTGAATTGCTCTAATTAGGCCACCACTGCTATGGGATGTACTGGTGAATTTCTTTCAAAACAGTTTTAAAGTTGATGTTCACTGACCAGACGCAGCTTTGCACAGATCCTGCAATGCCTCTCAGGGTGTTGGTCCTTGAGACCGGCCACGTGGCAGAGCTGCCCTGCAATGGTCACGGCTTCTTTGCAGGTGATGCCTGGCTTTTTGAGAAGATGTCCTTAAATATTGCTTTGCTTTGCTATTTCAAACACTGAAATGATATCACACTTGCCCTGATGCACCCACAGCGGGTTTGGGAGCCTGGCCTTGCAGACTGTGGGGTGTGGTGGTTAATGCTCAGGACAAGCATGACACATGCGCCTCTGTTTTTTTAAACAAATATTCCTGGCAGACGGGCGTGAGGCTCGGCTCAGGCGGCCCCGGGTCAGCAGGGAGGGCTGGGGTGGCTTTTGTGCCTGGAAATATGTTCTTTGGTGCAGTTCAGGAGCCTGCAGAGACTGTCTCTTTTCTGTGGCATTTTTGATCTCCACAGGGGAGAGAAATGCCTGCATGTCCCTGCATAAGCTAGGGGCAGAGCATGTGCGTGTCCTTGTGAGCGCTGGTGCAGAGCCATGGGAGAGCCTTCACCCCACTGCTTCCCTCAGGGTCAGTGGCTGCACTGTGCTCCTGGCACAGCTCCCTCCATTGTGTGTGGCAGCTGGGATGCAGCTCTGCCGTGTCTTAAAACGTGGCCCAAGCACTGAAGTAATTTAGGAACTTCTGGAGGTTTTGCCTTTAACCTCTTGGATAGCAAAAGGGGACTCAGGTCAGGTTTTGCCTTTTACTGCTGAAAGGGATGTCGTATGCTGGCGGAGGGTGCTGTTAGCAGAAGGCTTGTTTGGTGCCAGGAACGGCATTGCCCTCACCTGCCTGTCAGGCATTGCAGCGTGGATCCACCTAAATAGATGGAAACATAAGGTGAGATTATTGTGAGGGTGATGTGAACGTTGAGATTCACACAATATTTTAATAACACTGACAATTTTCCTTATACATCCGTGCGGTGGCTGGAGTTGAGACCAGCTTCTCCATGGTGTGGCTCAGTTAAGCTGCGGTGTGGGTGTATCTCAGCAGGTCTGAGGGGGATGCGGGTGGGTATGTGCTGTGGGACATGCTGTAGGACAGGAGGAAAATGAGCTTTTGCACCTCAGCATTTGGAAACAGCGTTGACTGCAAGTGCTATGCCTTAATCTGCTGCCGGCTTCTCTGCTAGATTTAGGTGGTGGGCAGGGTTTTCTGCCACTTTGTGGCTCAGGCAGGAGGAACTCAAAGTGAAGCTGGGGCCTGGGGTGGACTCCCACTGATGTGAGGGCAAGTGCCATGTTGCTTGGCGCAGGTTCAGCAGGGCTGGGGCAGCTCCCCACTGTGCTGTGACCCCATTGCTCCATCTGCACCCCAAACACAGCACCAGAGGTTCAGGCTGTTTGTGGGGAAAGGTGGTTGAGGCGCTCCACAGGGTATTTTACTGCCCCATTACAGGATGAGGTGGATCCCGAAGCCTGTCCTTGTCCTGTCCCGTGAAACAGATGAGCATGGCATTGACGCCAGCGTGGTGTAGGCCCCACAGCCACACCGGGGCTGGCAGGGCAGAAGGAATCCTGGCCCCAAAGCGTCGCACCCTGCCTTCCGCGCCCCTTCAGTGCCTGCAGCGACCTGGGCGAGGGCAGGGTCTTGCGGAGCAGGGTTTAAACCTCGTCAGAACAGGAGGAAAGTTTCAGCTGCTGTGAGCAGGCGGCCCCAAGGCGGGCTCCCCTCAGGGCCCCCTCCACCCTCCCGGGCAGGACACGGCAAGCGCCAGCGGGGAGGTGTCACCTCAGCCCGGGGGTAGGACGGGGACCACCGGAGCCCCTGCGCGTCCCCCGGGGCACCCCGCAGGTGTCGCCCCCCCCCCTCCCCAAAGGGCCGATGTGACACCACGGGCGCCGCCGAGCGGCTCCGCGCGTGGCCCCCGCCGACCCGCGCCCGACACGCGTGGGCGGAGCGGCGGGCGGGGCGGGGAGCGGCGCGGGGGAGAGCGCGCCCGCAGAGAGCCGCGCTCGGCGCCCGCCCGGCAGCGCCTCCCGCCGCCGCGGCACCATGTGGCAGCCGGCCACGGAGCGGCTGCAGGTAGGTGCGGGAAGGGGGGGGGGCTGAGGCCAGGGGTCTGCCCGGGGAGGGCGGTGAAAGCGGGGACGGCCAAGCATCACCCGCCGGTACTCGGAGTTTGTTGCAACTTCTCCCCCTGCCTCCGCTGGAGGGTGGGTATGCGTGTGTGGGGGTGGTGGATCGGGGACAGGACACACGCACGCACACACTGTGCGGGAGGCGCTGCCCCGGCGACATCCCGAGTCCCGGCTGACCGCTGACCGGCGGCGGCGACCGCGGACACCCCGGCCCCGGGAGGCGGCGCGGCTCGACGGGTTCCGTTGTGGGAAGCGCCGTTTAGGGGTTTCTCCCCGCGCACTTCAGGTGAGGGGGAGCCCTGCCGGCCCGGCTGCCGCCTGAATCCGCGGTGTGGGGAGCGCAGAGGCGGATGGTCCTCGTCGCGGTCTCACAGGACCCGCAAAGCGGGTGAGTGGGCACAAAATCCCGCAGGAGTCGTCTGCTGCCCCCAGATCTACAGGTCCGGATGGCTCATGGCAATTTGGGTCCCCCCCGTCGGTTCACCGCGCCCCGCCGGGCGGCCCGCACCCTCTTGCAGCGGGTCGGGCTCTGCTAGTCCTGTCTCTTTTTTAATATATGCTTTTATGCGTATTTCATTTTCCGGGTGAAATCTGAGACAGGCAGAGAGTAAGATGAAATAAAACTCACTTTGTAGTTCGTCTGTGTCGAGTTCATACAGTTTTCCAGGGCAAGTATCTACTGAGGGAGAACTGGAGATTTTAAATAAGAATCAATGGTCTTAGCAGATGACAAGAAAGGGTGATTATTGCCATTGCAATTCAAATTGAGAATGTAGTTTGATATCATCAGGCAGAAAATTCAGCAGTTTGATTTTGAGTTGATAGTAAAGCCAAGCTGAGCAGATCTGTGAGCTTTAATCTGCATGAGCCAGTAATGGGAGTAATTCCAGTTCCTAAGACGACATACTTTTTCTCTACAATGAGAAACTTGATTATTACTGAATAGGAATCATGTGCCATATCCATAGTTGATGGATTCCAGGGTAAAGACTATGTAAGTGTATTATTATTGATTTGTTTCCCCGTGTTAGCCAGAAACCTCTCTGCACTAAACACAAGCAGCAGAGATCACCTGTGTTAAAGAGTTAATGATCTTGGGCTGGTTCTGGAGGTGGGGGTGTTCCTGAGGGGCTGCTGCAGGCAAGGACCTGAGGTGAGGCTGCACCCAACAATTGTGGACAAAGGGGAGGTGAGGGCAAGAAAAGAGAAGGGGAAAACTGTGTTCAGCAGTGTTGCGCTGGTCTGGATCATACAGACAGGCTACCCGCGCCCTTTGTGGAATTAGGTGTTATAATAACAAGATACTAATATCATAAGTATCTGATACTGTCTTGCAAGAGGATGCAAGGTTAAAGAGAACCAAATTCTTATGTTTTGCAGAATAAGACTGTGAGTATAAACTTGTTTATCCATCTTGTATATCCTGCACACAGGTAAGGGGTCTTGCCTTAGGGAGTGGGTGAGAAAGGCCATGTGCTGTCAGAACGAGGGCTGCCTCCAGTGGGAGGATGCTCACTGAGCCTCTCACCTATTGCAGCACGACGCAGGTCTGTAGAGAGGGGAGCTGGTGCTCCTCCGTGTTGCTAAAGGGGAGCCATGAACCCCGAAGTTCTCAGCAGCGGCCACTAACTTTGCACAAGCTGCTGTTGGTTGCCTCTGGCATGCATGTTGGAAGCTCCAGGCATGCTGAGCCTCCCAGAATGCCTAGTGCCTGTAAAGGCAGTTTTTACCCACAGGAGCTGCTGGAGAAGTACACGAAAAGCTGTATGTGTTCTAATAAAACAAGACAGAGGGATCCAAAATTGCTGAATTAAATGATTCTTTGGACTTGTCCTAAACTGGGGAGAAGAAAGCAGCCTTGGAACAGCCCATAATAATTCCGTGTTCACACAAGAGGTTAAATAACAATGTAGCAACTGGTGGGTAAAATGAATGCAGTGAGTGGAAGGATGTTTGGAGTAACTAGGATGTGATTATGTAATTGAAAGCTGAATCCTAATCCATATACACATAAGCCAGAGTTCCATGGGTAATAGACTATCTAATATCCCCAACACCTTTGATTTGTATTTGTTTTCCCCTCCAAATAAACCTTTGAAATATGGTCATTTCAAGTAGCTGAGTCTCCCCTTCTGTCTCTGAGAATCACATGTTGTGCACCACCAGCCAGCCAGAGCTCCTGGCAGCGCTGTCTGGCCCTCTGAGGAAAGCTTGTGCAAGGCAATAAATACATGTTTTTATCCTTCTTTCTCCCCCACAGCATCGTAATTCAGTTTCAGGTGTCCCATATTGCTTTCTTTGTCCCATGATCTCTCTCTCTTGGCACCCAGCTGCTGTGAAACAAATCTTGGTGCCACTAGAGTGCTGAAAGGGGCCCTCCTTATTCCTGGCATCACAAGTCCTCATCCTGGCTGGCAAGCATGTGTTGAGAGAATGCTGGTTATGGGATTTTGGTTTTTGTAGTGGTGGTGGGTAATTATCCACTGAGTAGAGTAGATGGTGCCTTACAGTCTCTATTCATGTGTTCTGTCAATATAGGTTATGCCAGGTCACTACTGTAGGATATTTGGGGAATCAGTTATAGCAGGTCCAGCCCCATCTTCTATAGGGTTTCCTCTAAACTGATGTATGGGTGCAAAAAGTGTGG